>OY757914.1:60718420-61075386 GCA_963585895.1 Sepioteuthis lessoniana | reverse complement strand
CAATGAATGAGCGCTCAACGCACGGCTATTTAATTCAAAATATACCTGTAGAGAAAAATATATATTTTTGTTTAAAAAACAAGAAATTTAAAAATAGTATTCTATTTCCATTATAAATAGTATATTATTTCCATAATAAATTTATTTCGCTTATTCAAGCTCGTTAGGTGAATTCCATCTGATGAGCTTGAATAAGCGAAATACATTTATTATGAAAATCGAATACTATTTCTAGATTTATTGTTTCTTATATATACAATATATATACAATATATATATATATATATATATATATATATATATATATATATATATATATATATATATATATATATTAGTAAAAGCAAAACAGCACATCTCACCGATAGTTTCAAAAGAGCAATACACCTTGGAATGATCTTAGGGAATAAGTCAATTTTCTCTTCTTATTCGCAACTAAATGGTAATTTTGTTGGGGTCAGCATTCGCCCCGAGCTGGTTATTTTGTAAATATTTGTCTATAGATGCTATTCAAGACTTTGGAGTATAAAAAGAAAGAAACTATCAATTACTAAAATTCTCATTATGTTTTTGTCACACACACACACACACACCAAACAATCTTTCTTGAAATTAATGTTCTTCTAAACCAAAGATACCAGGATTTTATTATTTCTAGTGGAATATCATACGAGTAAAACGGATATTTTAAAGTATAATTTTTTTCGAAGCTCCATAACATCGAAAATTTAACCAAAATAAAATCGTAAAAACGTATATAAGTGATGTACTTATTTTTGGACAGCTACGAATTCATATTGTTGGAAAAAGAGTTTCAGTGTTACGAAATACAAATAAGACTCCTTCATTTCTTTCAAGACAGAAGTATCATTGACTGCTTTACAGTGGATATCCATTGTGTTCACGGGCCCTCTTATAGTTATTGAGGTTATCAAGGAGCTTTATCTATTGATACTTTTAGTTTTTCGTTATATAATTTTAAAATTCTAACTTAAATGTGACCTCTGCGATTGGGAAGAAAAATTTGAAGGTAATGCTGTTGTTTGTGAAATTTGACGAACCTTAGATTGCTTCCCTTCCCTTTTTGAAACAATCAACTCAGAAACGCTGAAGAGACAATAGAAAAATCTGCCATAAATCTACTGCTGGCTTCACATTATCCCGATGTTTTCTTTGTGAACTATTTAAGGAGACAAATTGTTTCTGTGTTTTTAACATGGAAATCAATGTGTGCTCGTTTGCAGATATTATTAATAGAAAATGCTATCAATGGGTGAGCTAATATCAGTTTAGAGATATGAAGACCATTTTAGCAAGGGTTGATACATTTTTGTGATTTTACGTAATGAAAAATATCTATACTCATAAAGCTAAAGGAAATTAGAATTATTGAAAGAGGAATAAAAAGTTTTAAAAGCAAAGATTTCACTGATAACGAAATTTCTTTTTATAATTTACCTAGATGAAGTGTTATGCTAATGTATATATATATATATATAGAGAGAGAGAGAGAGAGGGAGAGAGAGAGAGAGAGACTGGCTACATAATTTTTCAATTTAAATTGTCACTAAAACGTCAAGATTTTTGAAAATTAAATTCCAAACTTCAAGACTACTACCCTCTTAGGCCTGTAGAATACACTGACTGTTCCTCTGCAGAAGGGTAATGACCCCTCGCCCAAATGAAGCCATCAGTTAACCGTGGGTGGTGACTCGTAAGGCCTAAGAATGGGATCTTGGTGGTCAAGCAAATGGCAGGGAGGAAATTCAAACGAATACATGCATACATTCTGACTTTTAATCAACTTAAAATATCCAAAGAAGTAAAAATCGGATGTCCCCGCCAGGGGATGAACAATATATCCCGGCACCATGGAGGTGCTTTACATGTCAAAGATATGGCTACCACAGGGAAAGTTATAGAGGACGTCCGACATGTTGAAGGTGTGACGAAAAACCCCAGACTACCCTGAGGAAGATTACCAAAATGAAACTAAGTGTCCAAATTGACTATAAAACCACCCGGCTTTCATAAGATCTTGTGATGTTTACAAAAGAGAGAGGGAAATGCTAGAGGTGAAGTACAAACGAAAGGTGACTTTTTTTAAAAGCTAAGGGGATATTAGGGTCCTATACGGGAAAGAACACTTACACCTCTGTAGTAGTGAGGGTGAACCCAAATGATTGGCTAAAGTTTCACGTGTAGGTGAAAAACCTAAGCTCGGCCGAAATTCATCAAACAAAAACATAAAGTGAACGAAAAGAACCCACAACAAAGAGAAATCCAACGAAATAAAGAAAAAATATTCCCCAAATTTTCCGCTCAAACACAAACCGCCTCTCTAAAAACACAAACTCTCCTGCAAAAAAAGCGTCACATAGATCTCCAATCCGTCTACCAAAACCCATCAAAGACAGGATAAAAATACTTGTCTTCCCAAAAGCCAGAACTACTCAAACAAAACCAAAAGCTCCCATTGATCAATCTAGAAATATCCATATGAACACCAAAGTGAACAATAAATGGGAACCAGGAAGCGCATTCAAGCTACCATCAGCCAAATTCAATAGAGACCTTTCAACATCAAGAATAAAACCGCATAAAAGAATTGATAAACAATGCAACACCGAGTGATTAAGCAAATCCCTAAATATATCTTTTAGTGTAGAAAAATAGAATATTGAGTATGACAACATAATTGCGAACCTCTATCGAGTAGAAGTATATTTGAAATCAATCAGAATTGACACAGAAATATAAATGCAAAAAATAGATTAAATTTTTTTTCTTTTATAGCGATGGAAAAAAATTACGAATAAAAACAAATGCAATACTATAAACCATTTAACCATACACAAAAAAAATGAGCTCAAACTCATTTAAAAAGTTACCTACAATGTGGCCCTACACCCGCTTTCCTCAACCACTGTGGGGAGAGAATTCCGATTTTTATCGGCTGAATTTTCCACTTGGCTGGTTATTTCACAGGATGGCATGGTCGATCTGCTTATCTGTCCACCTAATGTTTTCAATCCAGACAGCAAATCGATTGCTAATAGGAGTCGCCAGTCGATGAGTAGATGAGACCGCAGAATTATGAAAGTAAGAAAAAATCGAACGCCAACAGAGAACAGGACACGGGTTTGTAACAAACAATAATATATAGTTTAGTAAAATAAAAGACTCTTTAAAATGATACATACATTCACCCTTCCTGATGGCTAGCAGTAATATAACGAAGACATAGTTCACTAATAAACAGTCAATTTAGACTTTTCTCTTCTCGCTTTCTATTGTCTGGTATAAGGCAATCTCAAGTGGCGGTTATGCTAGTTTTTCTCTGTCTCTTGCTTCTGGCTTTTATCTCTTCTTGATAGTCTGATATAAGGTTATTTCAAGTAGCCTATTATGTTCGTTCTTCTCGGTTTCTCTGTGTTAGGGAGTCTGGTAAAAGGTCAGAACTCATAGTATCATGAAGTCTCTTAGCCGTTCCGTGCTAGTTTCTGATAATGAACAAAGAACTCAGCTTCTATGCATTTTCTCTCCTCTATAGGGTAATGAATTGCGGAACTATTAATAATAATATTATTATTATTATTATTTAATTTTACTCTTTCCAGTACTGCTTCCTACTTTCAGTGTTTGGTTTCCTCTGAACTTTACACCAAAAGGGGCAGGTCTTTTCCCTTCTTTCCCTTATTGTCACCTAAACCTATTCCTAACTGTAAACCGTTAATCTTCCTCTTGAATAATGACATCAATAGTCATTTAAATCATAACAGTAAAATAAAACTTCCCACACTTGGAATTTAGGAAAAAATATATTAAAAATTTTCGATTCCAATGACAATTGTCCTTAGCCCACCTAGCTGTAATCATGTCAGGTCCTAACCCTTGGTTGAAACTGTTTGTCAGCTCGTCATCTTTGGAAAATCAAAATGATTATTCCTCAAACAAATTCACCCTTGAGAAATTTCCCAGTCAAAACAATTCACCTAGGTTTTCCATCCTTTTTCTTCCGTCAAAAATAAAAATATTTTTCTTCTGGCGTTTCTCTCTCATCGAAAATAACGACTTGTTCTGTTCTCCCCTAAAGACAAAAAATGTACCCTTGATTCATTCTTTTGTGATGTACTGAGTTATTCTCCCAAAATCCATTTCCGTTAATCTTCACTTTTTGTAATGTACTGACTTATTCTTCTAAAATCTATTTTGGTCATTTCTCACTTTTCTGGTTAATAAAATTATTCGGGTTCAGCTCCACGTTCTATTAAGTCAAAACAAACCATCCACTTAAAAACCACGTATATACAAGATTTGGCACGAAATAACCATAAAGTGTTGATATGCCATTAAACCAAATGACTTAACTAATCATATATATATATATATATAGGATGAATTAGCTTACAAGGGTAGATATACTATAAAACCAACCAATCAACCATCAAGACAACTCAAATTCTTCCGATGATTTTGTTACATTTATCAGATTTCTTGTTTGTATTATTTTTGTCTTCATTCAAGTCATTGCCAGTTTTTCAATGAAGAACTTTGGTATTCTTTTAAATCATCATCATCATCACGTTTTCAGATTATCATCATCATAATCTTAGTGCTTTGTTTGTATTTACCCAACCCTTCCATCACGAGTAAGATGTGACAAGGTTAATTTTTAAGTGGAGTTCAGCTGGTTTGAACACAGAAATTTCCTTCTCCTTGACTGATTTCCAAACTAAGGCTAAAGAACCCAGTCTGCTGTAGTATTTAGCCATAAATGGGGGAGAGGAGACAAAGAGAGTAATTCTTAAAACGCGAATCATAGTACTAATAAAAAATAGCGAAAAAGAAAAATACCACACGATTGTGAGTCAGCAAATAGTGATTGTTCATCAGGCGAGAATAGTGTTTTGTTTCTCCCCGAAATATCCAAATTAGACTCTTTAGAGAATATCCACCCATAAATCAATTGTTTGTCCCTCGTTACTCTTTCCGAGTGGATTATATACGAACTATGACAATTTAATCAATGTGCAATTTCTGATCAGCCCCTTCAAACAATTGGTTCATCAGAGCTCAGTAATTGGGCACTATTCAACCAGTAAAAACAACTTGCAACTTGATTAAAGCGATAGAGAAAAGGAAGAAAATTAACTGGAAATGGTCATTATTCCCTTCAAACTATTTTTGGACTCTGGATTATGAAATTTAGAAATTAACCTATTAAATTAACACAAAACAGGTATTTATACAAAAGTTATTCAAAAATCAATAAAAATGTTGAGTAAGTTAAAGAAAATTCTCTATCAGCTCCTCTGTGCTGAATCGGGAGGCATCCATAGCGTCACGTTTATCATGTCAGGAGATGGAATCGGCGATCTGTGTTCAAATCCTGAATGACGTTGTTTGTATTTTAATTCATGTTAATGCCCTTAGGAAAGGCATGAATCCATTTGTTCTCCCTCCAGCTATAGTTGAATCGAGAGGCAGACTGAGCTATTCAGCCTTAGCTAAGCAATTGGCCTAGGAAAATGCAAACTCTGAATTCACATCAGCTGTGCTCAACTTAAATATTGATGTCGCATCCTGTGACGGAGAGGCTGGGTAAATACATACACTGCAATTTTCCAGAATATTCCAGGTAGATACTACTTGGAATGTTCTGGAAAACTGGTAAATTTGAAAATCTTATCATCCAGGCAACAAAAGGAAAGTTTGATGACATAAGCAACCGGAAAAATAACACTTTGTGCACAGGAACAAGAAAAAGTACAAATTTTGTTACATAGTGTTATTAGTTTTGATTTATATTTTTTCTTTAACTTATTAATTTAATTTAACTTAATTTTTTCTCATTTTTTTATCTTATTTCACTCGAATCGTTTTTTTTATAATAACGGAAGCATCACTAAAATATTATTTCCAGGTGATACTCATACTCAGGTCTCCTTTGCCCAGAGGAAACCAAGCATAAACAAAGCAGCCAGTACAGAGAACCAGGATTTCCAAGCAAAAATGATGCGAGTTCGAGTCTTGCTGACATTGTTGTTGCTTACAATGTGTGCCATTTATCATTTTTGTAGAAATAAGGACTAGAATGAATTAAAAAGAACAACTAAAATTAATAAGATGAAAAAAGACTTAATTAAAGTCATTATTATTAATAATAATGATAACAACAACAAGAACAATAATTATAATAATAAAAGAAATACTTATAGTACCGCTATAATAATCTTTTGAAATAAAAAGTTAATTTTCTTCTAAACAAAATATGCCATGATATGATATCTCGTGGAAAATGGTACAATCAAAACGGATATCATTTGGTAGCATTTGTCACAAGACTACACCTGTTAAAGATGGTCTGATGCTGTGACAATCTATCAAAATCAGTATTAATGATTTTCTCTTGTCTGAATTCTAAAAAGTTTTTCTTATTTCGTATTGTGTAATTAAATTCTAAAGGTTTTAAATGATGAAAGTAATTATTACCTAATTATAACGTTTACTGTTTAGTGTAACAGGGAAATTTCATAAACTACTGATCAGGTTTTCATTAAATAATTTCATTAGATTCAAGCTGATTATTTTTTTATTTTAACATGTTTCCTAGTTCCCCGTTATCAAATTTTCTTAAATAAGTAAGGATTCTATTCTATACAGCAGAGAAATATTGTTTAGTGTATATTTTATCAAAAAAAAAAAAAAAAATTAAAAGGAATTAAACATTAGACACAAAACATATCTAATTCCGTTATTATAATTAAATATCATGTTTAATTAAAATTGGTATGTAATGTTTTAATCTCAACAAAATCTTCATAGTAACTGAACAATTCATACTTTTATTTTAACTCAACTCTGAAAGGAAGAAGTAGTTAAGCATAGAAATAAAAAAAAAAAAAAAAAAAAACAATAACGTATACCGATTTTTTACTCTATGAGTATAAAAGGTCGTGTGTTCATCTTTAATTAATACAAATACGTAATTAATACGTAAACGCATTTACCGATATAAACGCACTGAATTTTGTGTCTATTTTTCTCTACTTCCATTTCTTTTTATACTACACCTCCACATCTATCTATCTATCTATCTATGTTTGCGTTCATATATGTATATGTGTGTGTGCGCGTACGCGTGTTTGTGTGTGTCCGTGACCGTAACCCAGTTAAAATGGCTCATCATAGCGAGAGTTTTATTACAGTAACAAACATGAATTTCCCTTAGAGAATAAGATAATTTCCAATGCCATTTGCAACTGAATGATAAGTTTGTGAAATCTGGATTCACACTAGACGCCATTTGTTTCTAATCCAAATTCTCATTATAACGGAGATAACTATGCCATGCAATTAGTATTCTTCCTTCCTCCCAAAATAGAAACACCAATATCATCATAAATTGCTATAACAAAAAAAGCCGAACAGGTTCACGGGTCAACTAGTATATTCTATTTCTTTGAATAGACAAATTCCATATCTCACAATATCTGAGTAAAACAACAGCTGTATTTAAATTCTGATTAAGTCTAATAGCTATTGTTTTATTTAACACTTTGCAATGTTTTGTGAAAGTGTTTATCAGGCTTTCTACGAATAAATGTTTATCCTCCTAGTGTGTGTGTATATATGTGTGCAATGTGTGACGCATATATCTTCTCTAGGAGCACATTATTCTCTTCAGCAATTCTGGTATGCATGCACACATACATACATGCCCCTTTTATTCAACTATATTATCCTCGCCTTCTATTTCTCTGTCTTTTCTTCAATATTTACCCTTTCACTCTCTTTTAAATACACATTCATCAACTGTCATTACGACAGTGAAATATTGATCTTCTGTTAGGAGTTAGTCATGTATATGCTGTAAGTAGATTTCCCTATTACTTACGGACAAGTGGATGTTATTGCTTTCAAGAACTCATCCCATTTTAGTTTAAAAGCTAAAATACACATTTTAGGTGGATTAAATTATACGTTATTATTTCTCACTGAGTGTATGAGACTGGTACATTAACTCAGAAGTTTTCATACCTTCTCAACACCAAACTTAATCAATATCTTTTTATATATATTATTAAAATTCTCATTATGTTTTTATGCATATGTGTAACTGTAAGCCAAGCAAAAAGACACATCATATCTAGAGTTTTATAAGGTAGATTGATTGACGGATTTTAACGACGTCAGTTCGTCATGAGTTATTTTATGCTTAAAGATTAGAGGACTGCGTTCATTATACGTTCATATTTACATTTTTTTTGTGTGTTTCTGAAGATTTTTTTTACACACGGCCTTATCTATTGCTTAATTTCATTTTCTTGAAGTAATTTAATTCTGGTTTGTATTTATTATTATTATTATTATTTACTCTTCAGAGTTTTTCACCTCAGCGTCAGCTGATGGTCTTTCACTGGAGATGAGTGACAGCAAGTCTCCTTAAGTCTCCAGGACTCTTCTCAGTATTCTGGCCGTTTTCAATAATGCTGTTGTTTCGGTGGTCTCCACTCAGCTGCCAACTTCCAACTCCTCCAGGCCCTTTAATAATCCTTTAGTTACCGTGTGAAAAGCACCAATCGCAATTAGTATAATTGTCACCTTCATGTTCCATAGTTTTTTCAAATCTCTAGTAAGGTCGAGGTACTTATCTCTCTTTTCACATTCTTTCAGTTTTATTCTGTAGTCAACCGGGACAGCAAAGTCGACAATTTTGCAAATTTTCTTTCTTTTTTTTTTTTTGTTCATTATAAGGTCTGGTCCTCAGGCCGAGATTAGGTAATCCGTTTGTATGTCAATGTCCCATAGGAGTTTGTGCGTGTCATTTTCTAAGACAGGTGATGGGTTGTGCATATACCATTTTTTGGCATGGTCAAATTTAAATTTCTTGCACATTTCCCAGTGGATCACCTTGCCCACCCTGTCATGTCTAGCATTGTACTCCTTCTGTGCCAATTTGCTCCATTCGCTTATTATGTGATTGATGGTTTCATCTCTGTCACCGCATCGCCAACATTTGCGATTTTGTTGCGTCTTATCTATCCTCGCCTTGATATGATTGGTTCTTATGGCGCTGTTTTGTGCTGCCATTAGGAGAGATTCTGTTTCTCTCTTAAAGTTTCCTTTTCTTAGCCATGTCCAGGTTTTGTCGTGAGATATTGTTTATTAGTCGTTTAAAACACCCACAGAGTTGTTTTCCTTCCCATTTTTGTTTCTTAGTTATCATCATTCTGTTATCTATCGTGTCGTCAGTATTGTTTCTGGTGGCCGTAATCAGTCCACGTTCGTATTTTTCTATGTGGTCTTCGAGTCGTTGTATCGATGTGTCAACGCTGACTTCGATGCTGGCAAGTCCTCTTCCACCCTCTTTTCTTGGTACATATAGTCTGTCAACGTCATCTCTGGGATGTAATGCCTTGTGCATGGTCATTAGTTTTCTAGTTCTTTAGTCCATTTGTCAAAGTTCATCCCTGGTCCACTTGAGAAAGGGTCCCGAGTATCTAACGAGCGGTACAGCCCAGGTATTTATTCCTTTGATAAGGTTTCTGCTTGAAAGCTTTGTTTCGAGTAGTTTTCTATTTCTCCTGAGATATTCTTTTTGAATTTTGTCTTTCATTTCCACTTGTCTGATGGTGTCAGCCGCCAAGATTCCTAAGTATTTGTAGGTCTCGTTTTCTACGAGCGTTTTGATCTTGTCTTGATTTGGTAGTTCTATTGCATCAGTCCTATGTCGTTTGCCACTTTTCATGGCGAGCAGAACGCATTTTTCAATGCCAAATTCCATTCCTATGTCTTGACTATATATTCTAACTGTGTGTATTAAAGTTTCCAGTTCTTTTTCATTTTTTGCCAATAGCTTTATGTCATCCATGTATATTAGGTGGTTGATCTTTTCTTGCGATCTACTAAGTTTGTATCCGGCCGTGCATTTTCTGAGTATGTGGTTTAGTGGCATCATGGCAGTTATGAATAGTAGGGGTGACAGTACATCTCCTTGTAAAATACCTTTTTGGATCTTTGTTTCAGCCAAGCTCTTTCCTCCTGTTGTTAATTCAACTCTCCAGTTTTTCATGTTTTTTTCGATGAAGTTTGTGACTTCGTGTGATATTTTATACATTTTGAGACAGTTTATTATCCAGCTTTGCGGAACCATATCATATACCTTTTAGTAGTCTATCCAGGCCATAGCTAGATTTTTTTGTCTGTTGCTACTTTCATTTAGGATGTGTTGATCTATGTAGAGTAACTCTGCTGTGCCTCTGGATCCTTTGCAGCATCCTTTCTGTTCGTCAGGGAACAATACGCGGCTTGTTAGCGAGTAGTATATTTCTTCCCTTATTTTTGCTGTTTATATTTTCCTCATTATCGGTAAGCAAGTAATGGGTCTATAATTGTTTGGAGCAGTTCCTTTACTTGGATCCTTTTGGATTAATGTGGTCTTTTGGTCTTAATGTGGTCATCCAGTCAGGTACTTGTGCTTCTTGTAAGCATTTGTTCATTTCTAGTGCTAGTCAGTCGTGAATGGAGGTGAATTTCTTGGACCAGAATCCATGTATTCCATCATGTCCTGGCGTTTTCCAGTTTGATATCTTTTTTAGTGGTTTTTTTTTAGTAGTTTGATGTGTATTTCCGCTTTGAGGCCTTCCTCGAGTCCTTCTAGTTCTCTTGTCATATCGTTTATCTATTCAGCCTTTTCGTTATGCTTTTTCGGTTGCCATATTTTCGTCCAAAATTGTTCAGGTTTTTTTTTTTGGCGTGTGGTTGTTGGTATGTTTTTGTGTCATGCCCTCCCAGTTGTTGATAGAATTTTCTTTCGTTGTTTTGGAATGTCCTGTTTTGTCTGTATTGTTTTACTCTTTGTCGATATCTCTTTAATCTCCCTTCTTTCGCAGAACTTTCTGGTTTATTTCCTCAAGTTGTACTGCTATTTTTTTTCGTGTTGTCTTTTGCATTCTGTTCCCACATATTCCAGGATCTTTCTGTTTTACAATTTTGGCCTGTTTTTGTAGATTTTTTATCTGGGTTTCTAGTCGAGTTTCCCATCCTGGTTTTGACTGTTTCTTCGTGCTTTCTGAGGGGGCACCAATTTTCTCACACACTAATTTCGCCCCTGCATAGATTGGGTCATTTAACTCTGTTATATTGTTACATAGTCATATACACGAATACGGCCATGTGCGAAATGGGTGAAATGGACATCGAATGTTGATTACGATAGGACATATGAATCTCGAAATTCGACCACACGTAACGACTTCTTGTTCAGGTACGAAACCTTTTTATTAACTTTGAGTTAACGGTTTCGACGTAAGGAGGAGAGACACAATCTTCTATGCTGTCTTATTCATTTGGCCCCCAACTCGAGCGGCCCCCCATAGGGCGCACGTTCACCTCACGCCTGCTAGCTCCAAAATCGATCCTTCTCGTTTGGCGTCTAGTACCCGACTCTTTCTCTCTTCAAATTCTCACACAAACCTCCGCGCGCTTCCGGTGCGTGACGTCACCCGCACGCTGTCACCCAGTATCGTCTCGGACTATTATGACATCTGAGTGACACCTCCATCCGCCCGCGCGCACCTGCGTTAACACCTGCTTCAATGTTACACCCAACCAACCCATGTGCTGAACCGAAAGGTTCTCAGTCTAACTAAACTCAAAGGCATGAACCGAAATCCCCCGGCTATTTTATAACAATATTATTCGTTGATATGTAAGGTAGTATTTGATTTATTTTGTTTGTTTCTGTTTTAAGTGTTCTCCATTCTATGTTTCTTAATGATGGAAGAGTAGTCTTCTCACTATTCATAATTCTTTTTAGGTTTTCTAGATTGGTCTGTGGTTTTTGTGATAATGTTTCTGTAGGGTGACTTGGTACTGTAGCGTATTCATTTTCAAGAGTTGGCAGTTCATTTCTGATATGTTGTTTTGGGTTGGCGCCACTTGATGTGATTGGGATTGTATTGTCTTGCGTCTGTGTTTTCTGGTGTATTTCTAGTATTTCAAGGTCAGAAAACCATCCCTTTCTTATTATTGTTCTAACTTGATCGGCAAACCTTTGGCTTGTAGTGTGAAAAGTAGCACTTTCTTGCCAGATCTCTATCATTCTTTTCCTATATCTTCTTTGTGAAGGGTTGCTCCTAAAATAGCAGTGTAGTGCAAGTTGATTGTCTTCCCTGGTCCATGTTTTGCGTTTTAGTCTCTGATCGTTGTGGTTGCTAATGTCGTCATTCATGTACCTGAAAAGATAGTAGCCAACATTCTCAGGATGACGATCAGGTCTCACATGTTGGCTATCAGGAGAGCACCTGCCAATCATAGCACCCAAGCCTGTTGCCAGGGTCTCACGTTTTGTAATATTGAGAGTGGACATTTTTATCATGGGTGGTATTTGTGTCTATACCAGACCCAGGGGTTGTTTATGATCTGCACACCTGACACAGATGTGACCGAGAACAGTCATATTGACTGTTCATAAACAGCGGATCACAGGAAAAAAATTTAACTTATATTTAAACCTAAGTTTTAACTTGTTAAAGTCCGTTGTCCAGCTATTTTTTTTTACTTCCCAAACTAATAAAGTGGACTGCTTAAAAGATTTTCCATCTCAGTTTAATGGTAATATATTTCTTATACTTAAACTAGTTCTAAATGTGCTGGTGATATTCTTTTACATGATATTTCTGATGATTTTCCGGTGAAATACCGGGCTAAACGTCTATCAATTGAGAAAGTTGTTGGGCAATATAGAGGGTGACGAGGTAAATTTAAACAATTCTTCAGTTAGCTCGAGATAATTGCACCCGGTAAAAACATTTAGTCGATTAGTGACACACTTCAGTTAAAATATAACAATAATTCAACAAAAGATTTTACAAGTCACCGAAAATCAAGTGTTTTTTTAAAAGGATTTGTACTAACCTTGTACCCAGCGGTTCTGAAGAATTATTTACTCTGTGTACACCGTCAAATATTTGCTAGTTACTAACTAAAAGTTGGGGGTGTCTTTTATATCTATCCTAAGAATTACATCACACCTGATTCTAGAAGATTCCATTCGAAAATTCTGTTGCGTTTGTTTTTTTTTGTGGGGGGGGGTCGGCAGTGCTTGGTTTTATACATTAAATGGAAATAAACGGGAGAGCTCAAAGAAGGGGGAGGGCAGAATCTAAAATCTATTCTGTATGATGTTAAATTTTTGAGTTTGGCGCGGTAAATTTTAACAATTCTTCAATTACGTCGAGATAATTTGTGACGTAGTATGCTACCGAGAGAGGGAAAGGGAGGTCGATTCCCCTACCCTTCTGTGTTTGAATCAACAGTCACTAAGACTGACCGCTAAAACGGTAGGAGAATGAAGGTCAAACCTACCCGCACTCCATGACCTGTAATCTGTTCGACAAAGAAAGAAATCCAGGTCACTCGGATATCGTAACCGGATGGAATGGTGGGAGAAGGAAAAAGTCAAATGATTGACTCATAGACAAAAACTCCATTTTTTCGTTGGAGAAAATTTGGAACAGAAAGTTTAGTTCTGGACAGACATTGGCAAGAGATAGACGCCAATTTAGCCAACTCCGGGGAAAGTCTCCCGTAAAAAGGGTAGAACAGAATCTTTGGACAGAAGTCAGCAGAAAGGCGCTGATTCAGCCGATTCTGGGGATGTCACTCGCCCGTAAAAGAAAGGAACCCGAAAATTAAGCCTTGTCAAAGATAAGTACAACTTAAACTGTTTTTCCGTCTACCCTTCCTAAATATTGGGGAATTATATGTATTCAAAAAAGAAAGAGAGAAACTGAAAGGATTCTGTTTCATCAATAGTAAATTAGTGAATGAACTTTGTTACACGCTTCAGTCCGGTGACTTAGGCATTTTCTCAAGTGAAAGAAAAAAGAAAGAAAGAAAAAAGGAGAAAGAAGAAAAGGACTGGTGAGAGACATTTATGTTTGATACTGCCTGCTGGCTTAATATAGCTGGTATTTTAAAAGGAAAAGAGAAAAGAAAAAGGAACTGTTTCTTAAATCTTATCATTATTTGTTTGGTCGTCGCCTATTAAAACTTTGTTAAATTTTAAATGCACCCTTGTGTTGAAATCTTTTGGTTGTGTTATTTATCTATCGAGTCGCCTTCTTTTGCACATATCAGTTTCAGCTTCGTATCGCTTTCATTAATTCTCGCTAAATGTCTTATTCACCTTAAAACATTACAAGGGAATTTTGGAAATTTGACTACAGTTAATATTTTCTAACCTTGAAGTCCACTATTTCCGTTATCTGAGGGGTAGGAAAAAGAAGGATTTGGTGAGGTGTGTGAAAGGGATTCGGAAACCCCCTCTGCCAGCGTCGGAGACCAGTCTAGCCCCAAATTAACCCCCACACTATTTGCCAGTTTACCATATGCCCTAAATAGGAGTCTTGACTAGGACTTATTTTTGTGGAGGGTCAAGTGCTAGACTGCCCTCGACGTCACATGCGCATAAAATGAACTCTCGTCCTGGGATAATTATTTATGCAGCGTCACAAATTGCACCTGATAAAAACATTTAGTCGATTAGTGACACTCTTCAGTTAAAATATAGCATTATTATCATTATTATTATTATTATTATTCCGTGTTTCTTTTTTTCACTTTCTCTCACTTATGCGCCGTCTTTTATTGTATCCACAGAGGCTAGCTGGCGCCTGGTTTTTATACCGGAAGTCGTTTTCTTTTGCTGGAAATGATCATGTTTGTTGATGAGACTGCATTAATTCGTTGACATAAACGCAAGTTGATATTCGATCCGTTCTCGTTAACATTTCCATAGAGATTCCTATTTTTCATCGCCATTGTAAAGGAGTAAAAACGTCAGTAACTTTTGAACATCAAATATACACTTCTACAACAACGCTAAATAACTTGCCTTTGATTAAAACGAGGATTTGGTCTCTTGCCATAATGTACAATTGAATATTAATATAAAGCAGGGCACGGGCCTCATATCAATACCACCTTTCATATAGTAAATTACTAGAAACTTACACTTGACACTTTGTTCGTAAAAAAAGTACATTCTAGGTGTCGACTAGCTCTTGTCAATCGATGTTACCATTAGTTAAGCTAGGATACATAAAATTTTAATTTAAAATCAGTGCAAAATGACTTTTTCGTTAATCAATCTAATAATTGTTAATTCCTAATGATCTTGGAGTACAAATATATCATCATCATCATCATCATCATAATAAATATGATCATGATGATGATGATGATGATCAGCAGCAGCAGCAGCAGCAGCCATCTTTGGTTGTCATGATAGAGGACTCAGCTGCCCAAGTGCAAATCCTGAACGAGGTTGTTTGTTTTTCAGATAGCGCTTAATACTTTTAGCCAATACCCTTAGGAAATGTAAGAATCTAACCATTCTCTCTCCTGCTATGGTTGAATAGTTGGAGAGACTGGACTCCTTGTTATTGCGACCAGTCTAGGAGATTAAAAAAAACTCTGAATTCAAACCAGTTGTAGACTTGGAAAGAATTGGGCCCTGCCAGGCTATTCTTGCACAAGACATTGTACACAAGTCGCGCCCCTACGACCAAACTAGGTCATGGGACTAGTGACCAATTACTAAACAAAACTTTTTCCCAATTCCATCAATGACAACTTTATGCTATCCTCTATCATTCCTTGTCCGCAAATTCTACTACCTAATCTCTCCATCCTCTGTCAAGTTTTTTCAACGTCAAACATTATTTCTTGGGCACCCATCTATTTACATTTTGTACCATATGTTATCCACTTTCTAGCTGTGTGTTCTGCCCTTTTCCATTTTTGTTATTCAATAACTTCTATGACATCTATTACCTTATTCTGTTCTATGATCTACGTTGATATATATTTCTTATCTTCAACAATTATTCCTAGAATTGAAGGCATGCTTGGCGTAATGGTTATTGTGGAGGAAATGGAATCGGTTACCTGAGTTAAAATCCCGGACGACGAATTTCACTCGAGGAAAAGTTATGAGTCTAACAGCTTTTCCCATCACCCAGCTATGGGTAAATAGTAGGAAGAAGGACAACTTTGAATTTAAATCAGCCTTACCCCGCTTAAAAATTGACTATGCGAAACATCCTGTACATGGCAGAGAGGTTGAGAAAATAAAGAGTTAATTTTTTCACCTCAGGTGTGATTCGAAGTTTGCTTTTTGTGATTTAGTTAATTTCCACGTTTTATAATCATGCATTATAGCGGTCCTATTATCAACTATTTGAATTTGACACAATTTCTCTGTTGTTTAGCGAGCCGAGATGACCACTACGACAACCGAGCTGTAAATCTTTACTCGAGTAGCTTTTTCCTAGATGGACAGTTTTACCAAATGCTGAAGTTCTCTGAACAACAGTTCACTCGTTCATACCAGTTGTGGGAAGTAACTCCAAAGGTGAATTTTGTTGGCAATAGATTCGTTCTTTTGGTTTGGTTCGGTTTCTTTGTTTTATGGCATAACAATATTTGTGAATTATTTAATGCCAAAGCCATTCTTGTAGAAGAACAGTAATTGTACTATTTAACCCATAACTGAGACTATTTGTGCAAAAGTGAATTTAATGGTGCAGCTGGAGTTCGAACTCGCTTACGATGATGTCGCATTCTGGCATGTAAGCCATTACGCCACGTGGACTCCTCCTGTTCGTTCTTTTCCCATTGGCATTGAAGTCAAACCAAATATGCAACATCAATGGCAAAGGATTTTAATTGAACACCTTTGTGTTGTTGATATTTTTACCACTTTTCTGTGGATCCATCTTTGTGTGCATAATGTGCAATGAAAGACAAGCATCTTTATTCTGTGCCATGAGTCATCATCATTATCATCAAACCGTATCGCAGCACGGATTACTTTGATTCTCTCTCTCTCTCTCTCTCTCTCTATCTCTCTCTCTCTCTTCATCCATTCCCACTGATCATCGCTCTTTATAGTTCCTGTAAATGGCATCCTGTGTTTGAACAGAACTGATGAATGCTGCTTCCAGGATATCTGTAAAACAGCACGCAGAATCCTTGCCAAATAACACCAAATAATAATGAATACTAAATCAATAGTTTTTTCTCATACCATAAAATTTAATTGACCCAAATGATTTTAAAACGCATTTTCTGTCATCATTTTTTAACAATATTAAAAAGTTCGTTGTTTTTCTCGTTAGTGTTTAGTTTTAACGTTCTCCTAAATTTAATTTTTCAACAGATCTATTTGACCCATAGATAGGTCACTAATGCCAGCTACAATTTCGGGTCAGAGTGGACCTAGGAATTATGACAATGAAGAGGTATTTCAAACTCTCTAGATATCCAGAAGTGAAGCCTCACCACCAGATGCAGTTTATTGTCATATTCAGGACACCCCTCTACAGCAGATACAATCAGCGTATTCTTAACCACACCGAGAGGATGGTCATTTTTTAAAAGTACAATAATCTTATATGTGCAAGGATCAAGTCAGCGAAAATAAAGATAATAATTGAACTCTGGCATTGTGTGACGAACATCTACGTTCTCTCTTTGTTAGAGGTTAATCCTAATATCTGCTTAAATTTTCATCGGATCAGATGATGAGGATTAAAATAAACAGTCTTAACAAGTTGATTAAAAGAAAGGAAAACTAGTTGCAAATTCTCTTCAAAAGTATTATTGATGAGGATCGTGGAGATTTGCTTTCTACCACAGGAATTCTTTTAAGATTGTACGTTTTTAATTCATAGAATAGTTTGATCGGTTATAACTATTCACGCTTGGCTTAATATAGAAATTAAAAAAATATATTTTTTCAAGAAATTTCCAGAAACATGACTTGAAAATTATTATTCGATAACCAAATTAAACAGTTAAATAGTTTATTTGTTTTTTGTTTTGTTTTTTTTTTTTTAGTAAGGAACAAACCAATTAAATTCGAAGACCAGTTTACATACCTCGGTAGCAATACTTCCTGTGCTGAAAGTGATGTCAATATACACATAGAAAAATCATGGACTGCTATAAACAGGCTATCGATCAAATGGGAATCTGATCACTCTGATTGAATAGAACGAGAATTCTTCCAGTCTGTAGCAGTGTCAGTACTATTGTATGGCTGCACTACTTGGACTAAGGAAACGTTTGGGAAAAAATCAAGATGGGAAATACATAAGTCCACTGCGTGCTGTTTTGAACATATCCTGGAATAAGACAACAGTTTTACGGCTACTTACATCTCATTTCACAGACTATCCTAGTTAGGCGAATAAGACATGCTGGGCACTGCTGTAGAAGCAGAGACAAACTCATAAGCAACGTTCTCATGTGGAATCCTACATATGGACAGACAAATATCTACCAACCAGCAAAAACTTATATTCATCAGCTCTATGCAGGCATTGGATGCCATGTAGAGAACCAGCAATAGAGCGAGAGAGAGAGAGAGAGAGAAATATCAAAGGACTCTGTGCTATCTGCATGACTTGAAGATAACTCTGTGTGTGTGTGTGTGTGTGTGTGTGTGTGATTAGCATTTTTGTAATATATAAATCAAGGGGAGCATAAACAAGATTTTGGTGATTCCTGTCAATATTACTTTTTGAAACCCTACCTTAATTGGAAAAATAACCACTCACTTATATTATGTGCTGCTTTTCGATCCGATTTTGAAGAATATATTTTCTTCTTTCACCGATTCTTTTCCTGTCTACCCAGACATATATTCAATTAAGATACGTGAACATAAGCACACAGATATATGCGTGTATTTTTTGCATACGCATGTTGCTTGCGAGAAAGAGAGAAAAATCATCTTGATAAACGAATGGAAAAAGATATATTTGTGAGAGAAAATTTTTTAATAATTTTTTTCACTTGAATTTTGTTTGTTCTATTCGACATTAATAAAATGAATACAGTACCCATATATGGTAAAAGACTACTCTAATATCCCAAATCAGAAAATGAGTGTTTTATATTTTTAACATGGTTTGTGAATAAAGTAACGCCATCTTTACCAGAACTGCCTCACGGGTCATTTACATCTCTATCCCTCGCATTAATTTCTCCCTTTCTATTTATTTTGTGAATTTTATTCGGCACTGACACTATTGATCTTGATTTTTATTGATCATGAAAATGGTCCAAGGGTTTGCCTTTCCTGGTGATATTGGTCATAATCAGTCAATCAGAACGATGCCATTCTAGTGAGTCACAACGAAATGAATGCCATGGAATTCTCTATAGCGTTTCAGGATTGTTGTACTGCTAGAACATTAAAAATGATCAAATCTCCCCTTCACTGCCTCGCAATTCAATCTGTCACGAGACAGCCCATAAATTACTGGTATCTTTTTTTTTCTGCTTAAGTAGCAACTGCTCTACATATTACGCGGAACTAATTTTGATATGATTTTACAAATCTACATTGCAGTCATGAAATTAATGTTTCGTATGAAAATAGTCACAAATAATCCAAAAGTGAAAAAAAAGTTGAAGAAATGAATCTGAACCTCTAAAATTAATGGGTATTTGCTTGAGGCTGTCTAATAGATTATCTTTAATCATAGAATTTTTAAATTACCGATGATTTTCGTTCATACTCAGGCGTTTGCCTCTGTTTAGTATATTGTTAGTTTTTATTCGAATATCTTTGATTTAAGTCATCAGAAGTTATAAATTCCTTTGATTTGAGGAATTAATCGTTAGAAAATAATTACGGATGGATGAAAAGTATAAATTTGTGGTTTTTAAAGGTTTTTCGCGTCGAGGTTGCCAATGTGGTTTTTATGCGTCGAGGTTACCAATGTGGGGTTTGAAGGTTTTTAGGAGGTCAGTGGCTAAGGGCAAGGCTGTGTTGCCGTAAGATATCTGACTCCATATTTTGGTTATATTATTTTATCCCACGTTGACTGGCTGGTGCAATGCCTTGCACAAAGAAAGTACAAAAGAAATATACAAAAAGAAAAGATAGAAACAGATAAGAGACGAAAAACATTTCTTCCATACTTTCCTTTATTTACTTGGTGAATGGACTAACCAACGCTACGTCCCAAGACATAGCGTGGTGCCCGAAAAAGAGGTCGGTTCACAGAAAACCTGAGTATTTATCTCTCTTCACCGGCTCCAAATTCGCCACTCCAAAATCCTTCTAATTTTGGCGCGACCGCTTCCCATTGGCTACTTTACTTTTTATTATTTTTCTTTTTTCTAATTTTAACCGGATGGATGCGTGGCGACGCGTTTATACATTTTGTATCTGGCAGCCGACGAGTCAATATCCGGTTGGGAGTTTTACTGTTAATTCCTAAATCCCCACAAATTCAAGAAATAAAGGGAACTCTATTTAAACCAGAGGTTCAACATTAAAACCAAGTAAATTATTTATTTATTTAGTATTCGTTATTATTTGATATTATTTGACTCAAACGAAACGCTTGCAGAAAAGATTGATTTGAACATCACTTGGATGCCGAGAACTGCTTTTAACCTATCCCGAAAGTAGCACCCTACAAAATAGTTGGTGTACGAACACTAACATTCCATCTCCCAAACCAACCAAGAAAGATGAGCAAGACATGCTGGGTACCGTTGGTAAAGTCAATACGAACTCGTAAACGACCTTCTCCAATGAACTATTTTCTTTCTGGGTTATTTACTGCTAAATCCGTCCTTGTGGAAGAACAATTGTAGTACTATTGAAACCATAACAAGGAAGATAACGAGGTTCATACTTTTCTCAAGTGATTTAGTCCAAAAACGAATGTAATAGCGCGACTGGAGTTCGAACCTGCAAATCATGATCTCGTAGTTCAGTACTTTAGCTAATACACAACTGAGATTCCTCTACGGACTTCCACACATGGACCTACCTGTTTGGGCCGATGAGCAAGAAATTATATTCATTAGCTCTGTGAGGATACTGGATGCTGTCCAGAGGAACAACCAAGAGCGATGACAGACTTCAACGGAGAGAGAGAGAGAGAGAGAGAGAGAGAGTTAGCTTTTACACAGGAACCTTCATGTTTATTTTCTTAGTGGTTGTTTGAAAGAAGAAATCTGGGAATTGAGAAAATGTGGCAAGTGCTTGGTCTTTAATCTCTTCGGTATTTCTCTACGGCCTATCATCAAATGTGCAACTTTTTTCGACAGCATAAGTCGACTTTCTCAATGAGAAACCTAATTATATATCTTTCTTATTACACCACTTGATTGAAAGCTTCCATGCAGCCTTCGCATTCCTATTTTGAGTTTTGAATCATAAGCATCTCTATTGACGTAGTATCATCTGTCAACAGGCGAACTTGGCATACCTCCAAGCCATTTCAGTAAACTATGTTTACAAAACGGACTGACAGACTTCATAACAATAAGAAGATTTAGAAAGCGAAGGCAGCGACGAAAGAATAGCTAAAGAGATGGGTATTTTTACATCTCCCCGCGAGAGGTGAACATGTCCTGAGGTCAAGTTTGTTTTGGAGACCCATCATAGGTGAGCAGTTCCAAAAATATCCTGTAACTTCCGCATTTATCTTCTGAGACGCCTCAGGCACCAAGAAATAAATCCTGACACTATTCTTAATTATAAAAAGAATTTACTGAATGGAGATTATAGCAAGAATGTACTCACCAAAGCGTTATCATGCCTTTTCTTTGATAACTTTAATGTTTGGTCTGAAATAAACGAAAAACCATAAGTTGATTGTTTAATAGATTAAAGGCAACAATAATGTCAAAAGTGATTTCATTTTTATTAATTTTGGAAATTATAAAAGGATTTATCAAAGATATTGCTTTGAATAGTTTAGTGTGGTCAACAATAGGATGAGACTGGAACCGGCATCGCAAGTAACTGGAAACTCTCGCATTCCATCTTTACGAAAATCCTTGTTGTCGGGGTTTAGAATATGCTGAGTGCATCCTCTACAGAAGGGTAAGATTCCACCAAAAAGGGGTGTCCTCGGTTTGAAATTAAACTGCATCTGATGATGAGACACCTGTTTTAGAAATTTGGGGATTTAGGGAGTACCTCTTCATTGTCATTACTCCCAGGTCTACTCTGACTTGGAATGATAGCACCTGTTAGGTATGGAACAAAAAGATCTGTTTAAAGATTATTCGTAGTCGATAAGAATACTTGATACCATAAAACTAAATTATTTGTATTAAGAATAGTTACTTGAAGCTATAATTGTTTACTATTATTATTAGTTCTTCCTCGGATTAGCCAAAAACTACCGAGGCATAACACTTACATCCATAGCAGCCAAAATCTACAATGCCCTACTACGAAACCGAATAGAACCCAAAATCGACAACATACTTAGAAAAAAACAAAATGGCTTCCGAAGAAATAGATCCACGACCTCACAAATACTAACCATCCGCAGAATCCTTGAAGGTGTACGGGCAAAGAACCTACAAGCGACATTAATATTTGTCGACTTTACCAAGGCTTTCGACTCCATTCACTGAGGAAAGATGGAACAAATACTACTAGCGTACGGCATACCTAAAGAAACCGTAGCGGCAATAACGATTCTCTATAGAAACACTAAAGTAAAAGTACGATCACCGGATGGAGACACAG
Source organism: Sepioteuthis lessoniana (assembly GCA_963585895.1). Classification (NCBI taxonomy): domain Eukaryota; kingdom Metazoa; phylum Mollusca; class Cephalopoda; order Myopsida; family Loliginidae; genus Sepioteuthis; species Sepioteuthis lessoniana. The sequence goes on along the minus strand of OY757914.1, from coordinate 61,052,798 downwards.
AATACTTTGACATTGTAGCAGGAGTACTACAAGGGGACACGCTGGCCCCGTACCTCTTTATCATTTGTCTAGACTACGTACTTAGAACATCGATTGACAAAATCAAAGAGAATGGCTTCGAACTGACGAAGAAAAGAAGCAGAAGGTACCCCGCAACAACAATTACCGATGCCGACTACGCCGATGACATAGCGATACTGGCAAATACACCTGACCAAGCCGAAACACTTCTGCATAGTTTGGAACGAGCAGCAGCAAGCATAGGCCTCTATGTTAATGCACACAAAACGGAATATATGTGCTATAACCAAACGGGGGACATCTCCACTCTAGAAGGAACCCCACTTAAACTAGTAGACAAATTCACGTACCTAGGAAGCAGCGTCGAATCAACCGAAAAGGACATCGAAATGAGGTTAACGAAAGCATGGACAGCTATCAATAGGCTATCGATTATATGGAAATCAGACCTAACCGATAAAATGAAACGCAGTTTCTTCCAGGCAGCGGTCACATCGATACTGCTATATGGATGCACTACATGGACGCTAACAAAACGGCTGGAGAAGAAACTAGATGGCAATTACACAAGAATGCTGCGTGCAATCCTGAACAAGTCCTGGCAGCAACACCCCACAAGACACCAACTGTACGGCCACCTGCCCCCTATCACGAAAACTATTCAAGTTAGACGAACCAGACATGCAGGACACTGCTGGAGAAGCAGAGATGAACTCATAAGAGATGTACTCTTATGGATCCCCACACATGGCCGCGCAAAAGCAGGACGACCAGCTCGAACGTACATTCAGCAGCTATGTGAGGATACAGGATGTTGTCCTGAAGACCTACCTAGGGCGATGAACGATAGGGAGGAGTGGCGAGAGAGGGTCAGGGATATCCGTGCTGCCAGCACGATATGATGATGATGATGATGATGATGATTATTAGTTACTTGAACCATATAACAGTTATTAAAAAGAAATAATTACTTGAACCCTCATAATTTTTAGTATTAGATGGGAATATTTGAAATCATACAATAAATTATTTGTGTTAGACAAGATTTTTGATATCATATAATTGTTTGCAAACACTCATTAGAAATAACAAGAAAAAGGTATATATAACTGTACAATGAATGCGATTCCTTAAAATCTAGGCATAAAATAACCGTAGATAGGTTGACGTGCTGTTAAAATCAATTAGAAGAAGAAATGAAGGAAATAAAAACTAAAAGTAAATTTTTTATGGAAACAGAAAAATAATAAAACCTTGGAAGCGAATTTTTTTTGGAAAAAGACTGAATAAAACGTTAACTAAAATTCAAATCAATATATCATTAAAAAAAAAGAAAGAATAACGAGAGCGAAAGTTTATATGGACAATGGAATCACCTAATAAATTCAAAACACGCCTTTAATATGACCTGTGGCCATCAGAATAATGAACACAAACGAAAAATTTAATTCTTTAAAAATTGACAATATAAACAAAAAATAATTCATCCAACTTGAATCTTTAAAAATCTTCTTTTCTTGCAATTGTTTCACGCCAGTTTTAACTAGTGGTTTTTCCCTGAAGTGTAAAAGACAGTAAGTCTATACAGAACTCCAGGACTCTTCAAAGTATTCTAGCTGATTTTAGCTTTGCTGTGGTTTCGACGGTTTCGATTTTTCCTTAAACTCCGGTTGCCTCAGTCTCTTTTCCAGGCTTTTGAGGAACGTTTTAAGGGCAGCAACTACAATTGGTATCATCGTCACTTTTATATTGCACAGTTTTTTCAGCTCTCTGGTAAGATCCCGGTATTCATCTGTATTTTTGGGGTTTTTTTTTTTCATTTTCCTTCGGTGGTTCACGAGTTGACTAGTTATTTATTCTTAATTAATTTTAGGTCTTCTAGCCGGGGTGGGGTGATCCGTTTGTATCTCGTGTCCCAGAGAACTACTACTACTAATAATAATAATAATGATAATAAAAGCTACTCGAGACAAAACTATGTAGCAGAAACCTTATCAAAGGAATAAATACTTGGTCTGTACCCCTCGTTAAATATTCAGAACCATTTTTAAGTGAACCAGAGAAGAACTTAAACAAATGGACCAAAGAACAAGAAAACTAATGACCATGCATAAGGCATTACACCCCATTACATACGTTTACAGACTATATGTATCAAGAAAAGAGGGAGGAAGAGGACTTGCCTGTATAGAAGACAGCGTTAACGCATCGATACAACAACTCTAGGACTATAGAAAAGCACGAAAGAGGACGGATTACGGCCACCAGAAACAATACTGACAACACGAAGACCAACAGAATGACAATAACTAGAAAACAAAAATGGGAAGAAAAACAACTCAACGAGCGTTTTAAACGACTAATAAACAACATCTCACACAAGAAAATGTGGACGTGGCTAAGAAAATGAAACCTTGAGAGAAACAGAATCTCTCCTAATAGCAGCACAAAACAACGCCATAAGAACCAATTATATCAGAGTGAGAATAGATAAGACGCAACAAAATAGCAAATGTAGGTTATGTGGTGATAGAGACGAAACGATTGATCACATAATAAGCGAATGCAGCAAAATAGCACAGAAGGAGTTTAAGACTAGACACGACTGGGTGAGCAAGGGGATCCACCGGGAGATGTACAAGAAATTTAAATTTGACCATACGAACAAATGGTCTATGCACAACCCAGCATCTGTCCTTGAGAATGACACACCTAGACTGCAATAGGATTTTGACATACAAACAGATCCCCTAATCTCGGTCAGAAGACCAGTCTCTTTAATAAACAAAAAAAGAAAACTTGCAAAATTGCTGTCCCGGCTGACCACAGAATAACACTTAAAGAAAGTGAAAAGAAGGATAAGTACCTGGACCTTGCAAGGGAATTGAAAAAAACTATGAAATATGAAGGTGACAATTAAACTAATCGTGATTGGTGCTCTTGGTACAGTCACCAAAGGATTATTGAAGGGATTGGAGGACTTAAAAATAAGAGGACGAGAAGAAACCATCTAAACTGCTACATTATAGAAAACTCAGAAGAATTCTGGAGACTTGATGAGACTTGCTGTCACTCAAACTCCAGTGAAAGACCATCAGCTAAAACTGACGTGAAAACTCTCAAGAAGTAAAATAATAATAATAATAATAATAATAATAATAATAATAATAATAATAATTGGTACCTCAGCCTTGCTAGGGAATTGGAAAAGTTATGGAATATGCAGGTGACAATTATACCAATTGTAATTGGTGCGTTTGGAACAGTAACTAAAGGATTACTAAAGGGACTAGAGGACTTGGAAGTTGGCGGACGAGTGGAGACCATCCAAACTACTACATTATTGAGAACGGCCAGAATACTAAGAAGAGTCCGGGAGACTTGAGGAGACTTGCTGTCACTCAAACACCAGTGAAAGACCATCAGCTAAGGCTGATGTGAAAAACTCTGAGTAAATAATAATGATAATAATAATAATAATTCTAATTATTTTGTCAAAAGTCGTGTTTAGAACCTGTTGTTCTTGTTGATTTGATTTTCCAAACCAACAGGCAATCATTATCTTGCAAGTTATCTCTCTCCTTCTTAACATTATCTATTCTCATCTTCTAGAAGAAAAATTGCAATAGAATCTATTAGATTATGAACAGTGGCCTTCTTGTTGGTATCCTGGAACAAATCATAAAAAAAGAGAGCAGAGTGTTTAGTTCACGTCACAGAAAAGGACAGACAAAGCTACTTTGAAGTCGTTCAACTTGGTGCCTATATATCTTGTGATCAACAGCAAGGTTATTTGTTTCATTACCCATTATACCTTTTCGGTTCAGTTCAGCTTATTTCACCAACGTCTCATAATTTTCCCTGCTTTTTATCTTCTTGTCGATGATCTTGCTTCATATTTGCCTCTGTCAACTGTTTTAGCAGCTGCTTTTGACGATGAGACAAGGCAATAAGCGCACCTGTAAATTACCCTTCTTCTCATGTATATTGGCGACGTTGACAGTAAACTAGTAATAATTTAGAAATGAATATATTTGAAATCTATGCAAACAGAAAGCGTCTATTCATGTTCTTACGAACAGATATTCACTGAATAAAAGCAAATCATTTTCTTACTTGTCAAAATACGTTGCACTCTAAACAGTCTTATTAGTTGATATCAAGCATTTTGAATCAACAACGCCTGATAAAAAATACGGTCTCACCACTCCTAGAAGATGTTTCTCCCGTTTATTTTTAATCTATGAAAAATAAGCTAAGCACAAATCTGAGACAAAACTTATTTTGTTATAGCCATACTTTCTGGCTTCATGAAACATGAATCTATCAAAATGATTTATTATCAATAATAGAGATTTTTTCAACCTAAAAGTAATCAGTAAATTTTGAAGAAAAAATTAAGTAAAAAAAATTTTGAAGAAAAAATTAAATTAAAAAATTTATCAGTATTTTGTTGCCCCTTCTCTGGCTTTTGTGACAACCTCAATTCTTTGAAGCATGAAGTTAACAAAGGAAAAACAATAGTTTTCATCAAGTTGCTCCCATTTTTCTCAAATAGCACTTGCCGAATCAGACTTTCAGGTTGGAGTCCTATCATTGACAATTTTTTTAAAAATTTCCTAGAAATTTTGATCAGATTAAGATCCAAGCCGTTTGATGGCCATTTCATTGAGTTGATATGCCTTTCTTGAAGGCAGGTATTGACCCTCTTTGCTCTGTGATTAGATGCATTGCCATCCTGAAAATTAATTTCATAATCATCAAACATTTTCTATTGATGGAATTAGAAAATTGTCCAACATTACTTCTATATTGACTTTTGCAGTAATGATTGCTATCTCCCCTGGCTATTTACTTGCCATACAACCCCGTATTATAAATGACAGAACGATTTTCTTCTTTTCATTAGGCAGTCGTCATTATACATTTTGTAGGTAAGACACCAGGCAAAATCTCCAACATGATCACCTTGGCTAATACAGATACATGATTCATCACTAAATATTACTTTCATCCACTCATCTACACTCCATGATTTCTCTTAGGACTGAATTGCATTTTGCCCATCTTATTAAGTCTGTCTCTTGACATTTCTTTTATAGTCATTAACTCCTATTTCTGTTCATTTATTTTTTATTTGGTTGGTAGTCTATTTACAAGGAATATTGCTGTGAGGATTTTGTATTGAGGCTTTGATGTCTTCCATGGTCTATTTGTATGCTTTCTTTTCATGATTTTTACATTTTTTTAACTTACGGCAAATTTTGGATGCTGCTGACAAGTATCAAACCATAGTTTTCGTCCCATTCCGTGTTGACTTTACTTCTTGAAAGAGCTATATAATCTTTCCATTATTTAAAGAGAAATTTCCCAATTTGGAGCCGTGTTGTAGAACAGTAGAAAGTTGTTTTGACGGGCAAAAGTTTACTAAGTCAATTGCTGAAAATAAATGAGTTCATTTTTTTTTATTGAGTTCCACTGGAAGAAATCAATCTAAATAACAGTTATAACAGGTCACCCCTTGCTGGCAAGTAAATTCCCTGGACAGAGAGTCATTCTCATTGACGGTTCATAAATATTTCTTAATTTAATGATTCCATAATTTGTTCCTCGGCCTTATGTTGAAAAGAATCTAGGAGTAAGAAAACTCTTAATTCAAACCAACAGTAATTAGCGTAAAAATTGGCCTTGTGTCACATCCTGCTTGGGGTAGAGGTGTTAGGTAAATACATACAATTTGGTATCATTAACATTTTTCATGGCTTCAACATATTGATTCACAAGTGGTCACTTAAATAGGAGACGTTTGCTACTTGGGTCACTTGGGCTCTTAATCACTGTTCGATTACTCGACAGTGCAGTTAACTCTTTTTATGTCTCCTGGGTATGACACCAAACTGCATCCGGTAGTGAGATTCTAGGTTTTGGAGAACTTGAGAGTATGGAGTAGTCCTTCATTACCATTTCTCCTAGTTCCACTATGACCCGGAGTGGTTGTACCTTTTAGGAACCCATCTGTTTAAAAATTACTGGTATTGGATAAGAATACTTGAAACCATATAACTGTATAGACACAAATGATCATTATCATTATTAAATAGGAATAGTTACTTGAAACCATATTATGTATAAATTATTAGTTTTAAATCGAAATACTTGATACAATATAATAGTGTGCAAACAAATGTTTATAGACAGATAAAAAAAAGTGTAACCTAAAAAATATGCGTTGGAACGTTGGAAATACAGTAATGACTATGATCAAACATCTACAAATGAACCAAAATTCGGACGGGAGTGGTTTGGCATAATGACTAAAGTGTTGAATTGCGGCCTTGAAATGAGTTTGGATTCTAGTCGTTCTATTATGTTCACATTTGGACTAATACCCAAGGGAAAGATATGAACCCCTTCATCCCCCCCAGCTATTGGTTAAATTGTATCACTGCTGTTCAACTAGAAAGGTAGCTTGGGCATTAAATAACAAAATTGAAAGTTGACATGCCATGAAACAAAGTAACCAAATTTCGGCATTTGATAAATCATAAGGAGTTGATATGTCGTTAAACAAATAAACCAAACCATCTTTCTCTATAATTGTTAAATTGATTAATTTTAATGGCATGTTAACTCCACTTGGATTATTTTATGCCAAGAGGTTAGGGAATGGACTTCATTGTAAATTTGCATTTACATTTTTTGTGTAATTGTTTTTTAAGATTTTCGTTTTGTGTATGGTCCAATCGAATACGAATATTTTACAGATTTATTTGGCTCATAGACAGGGCTATAGTAGATACTACCACTTTGGCCACAGTGGACCTGGGAGTAATGGCTATGAAGGGGTACTCCAAACTCCCTTGATCTCCAGAACTGGAGCCTCACCATCAAAGGTGATTTAGTACCATACGCAAGAGAACTTTTGGCGGGAAGATATTTTCCTCTAATCTCTGCAATTAATTGTCACGTAACCAAAATAAATATTGAATCTTTCTCATACTTATTAAATCTGATATCCTTGATTTTGGGGTTTTTTTGTTTGTTTGTTTTTTTTCTGTTAAAAAGGCAAAGAAATATGAGGTTTTTTGTTGTGGAAAATAATCTAGGATTAATTCGTCGTTGGATTTCAATATCAACCGAAATTTATTTGTTTTAATGGAGAGATGGACAATCGAATCTTTTTATAAAAGTGAGTCATCTCGATTAATATGCAAATAAAAGGGAATGATATTTATGTGAATTCATGATGAGGATAGGTGAGTTGGTAAATTAATATATGAGTGGAATGAATTGAAGAATGGCAGTAAGAGGTTTGATATGCAGGTATGTGAGATAAAAATAGACATTTATGAAATTCGCCGCCTGTGATTGTATTGTTTACTGCTGTGATCCAGATCTGTTGGTATTTTTGTCAGAAATAACACAAAATCCCTCGAAACAACATTTTTGGTTTATTTGTCTCATACTAACACCATTCCTTAGTATGTCATGTATATGAACAGTAATATAAGTTGAATTGCTGATAAGTATTCGGCAATCATAAATACTCACAAATCAACTTGTTGGCGGGGCTTAAAATGTGCTAACTGTATCCCCTGCTAAGAGGTAAGATCAATCCTAAAAAAAAGGGTGTCTTAGGTATAACACTAAACTGCATTTGATGATGAGGCTTCAGCTCCGGAGATCTGAGGAGTATGAAACATTCCTTCATTGCCATTACTCCCAGCTCCACTTTGATCCGGAGCGGTAGTGCTTATTATGGGTCAAGTAGATTTGTTTAAGAATTATTCGGATTTGCTAGGACTGTGTGCAGAAAAAGAAAAGAAAGAAAATCCACTTAAAAAAATAATTACATAAAAAATGACTGTGACAAGTCATCAAAATCAAATAATTAATTAATCACACATAAATACTTATTAAATGACGAGAAGTGTTTCTATTTATTGATTTCTGTATTTATATTTTTTAGAGAATGTGTATAGAAAGTAATGAGACGGTACTCTGAATTATCGAGTGTATCGAACGTGGTTTTCGAAGTTCTGTGTTGGAAAATTTTCGAGGAACATTTTTCCATAATCGGATGAACTTTCTAAAATTGATATAGCGATCAAATTAAAACGTTACTTGAGAATAAACAATATTATTGGAGATAGTATATTATACCGGAAATATTCAAATCAAACATTGAAAATCACTTGCACAAAATTGATTATGTTAGTCGCTTTCAGGGATGAATTTCATAGGAATTAAAAGAAAAAGAAAAAAGAAAAAAAAACAACAGAAAACTCTGCTGTATTTTCGTATTTCATACAATCACAACTTAAAATATTCTATTTTTGAAACTATTTGTAACGGACAATAAAAATTGGATATTTTACACACGAAATGTTAGAAATAAACTACAACAAAATAAAGATGCCATACATGTAAGTGGATTTTGAGGCGCGCTTATGGTAACGGTTATCGTTATAGGAAATGGAATCATTGACTTGAGTTCAAATTCTTAACGATATTGTTTGCGTCCATTTCGCGCTAATGTCTTTGGAAAAGGCATGAATACTCTTATTACTCTTCCCAAAAAATAGTTCTTTATTTTTGTTAAGGCAACCATTCTAGGAGAAGGAAAAACTGAATTAAAGTCAGTCGTTCTTTGTTTTAAAGAATTGATCTTGTGTCGCATTCTCATCATAGTGGAGGGTTTAAGTAAATATATATAATGAAATTTGAATGAATTTCTCTACTATGAGCAAATTCCGAATGAACAAACGCTTGATTCGAATAAGTACTGCTTTCAACTAGGCTAAAACCACACGTCCAGAATTAGATGACAATGCGTACTATTCCATTGCGATTATACTAGACCGCATGTTTCCTTGTTGATCAGGCAAAAATTGTTACAGCTTGGGTAGAACTGGAGCTTTACCATCAGATGAAGTTTAGTGAACTTTTTTAAATTTCCTCCATAAATTTTTAATTGGATTTAGCGATTAAATATGAAATAATTTCAGCTATTAAATAAAACACATTTTGCGTCTTTTTTGTTATTAGTTAATTTAATATTAAATCAAAAACATAACCAGATGAATATCCTCGAAGTGTGCTATTTCCATAATTTTTGTCAAGTGTAATAGTAACTTAATATGAAAATTAAAAAGATACAACAGGTTAAATAATATTCCATTAAAAACATTTTTCTTTATAATAGCTATGTATGACTATTCGGTGAAAATCAGTGGAATACAATGATTGGAAAATAGAATTCTTTGGAGAAAGAAAATCTGTAATTTTTAGTATTTAACTACACCGTGTCTGCTACCCAAGCTTTAACCACTTATCTAATGTAAACTGGCGGGTCAGCTAGTTATATATAATTAGGAATTTGTAAACAACCGAGTATTGATACATCCTTTTTGAAAATACCCAATTGCCCATGTATAAGTACATTTATACCAATTTTTATCAAATCCTAATTTTCTTTTAAACCACAGTTATCTCGATTTCATTATTCCTAGTAGAATTTTACACAATAAGAAATGGTCATAAAAAAGTGTGCTAAATGCATAATTTCTCCTTAGCATTGTTGTAAAATTGACCAAAATATCGAGCTTACTGATGTAAAAAGTTTAATTGGCAGTAAAAATTTTATTCAATTAAAGGACCAGCGAAGTAAAACAAAAACACACCATTTATATCAATTCTATGATAAATTTCAATTAGTTCCTATTTTTAAGGATACGTGTGCACCAAAACCGGCCATTGGCCTAATGAGTAGAGTGTCCGCCAATGGTCCTGGGGACCGGGGTTCAATACCAGATCGAGTCATACCAAAGACTCAAAAAATGCTACTTGATGCCAACTTGCTTAATACTCAGCATTTTAAGGTACGGAACAAGGGTAAAGTGGAGCAATCCAGGGAATGGGGAAGCACCCCCCCTCTTCACCTTGGTGTAGTAGCTATTGAAAAAGGAGCTTTCGGGTCACCCTCGACTAAAGTCGTCAACTTTACTTACTTATACACCAAACGTATATGTTCGTTTTTGGTGCTATTTGTGAAAAGGTCTTCTTTATTTACCAAACTATTAGTAAAAAGAATTATGATTGATATAAGCAGAATAGATGTGCAGGAGATGTCGCCGAAAAATTCTCCAACTGACCAAACTTGGGAAAAAATTATGCTATTAATTGAAATTATTTAATCTTTATCTCTTAAGGAATGTTTATAAAGTCAGAATGTTCAACTATAAAATAAAAATGTTTTGCGTCTTGTCTGTTATTAGTTTATTTACTGCTAAATAATAAACCCCCCAAAAGAACATCCTTTGGGCTAATTGCATAATTGTTTCCAGAAGTTGTATATACCATAAACCAATATTTTGGCTTGAAAATCTTTTTACGATATACCGTTAACTCGATAATTCAGACTCAGGTAAATTATATTAGATAATGATAACAAGAATTAAGTCATAGCCAACATTCACAGTTTTCCTTTCAATGAAATGTTTGGATAACTTTAGATTAAGATGTAAGTGACTTGAATTGAAGTTTGAATATTTTGTGTTTGCTAGTCCACATATCCTGCAGTTCAACGCACTTGGCCTATTCTTTCCCAAGTCCATTTAACTTAAAAAGATAATTTTGATAAAGAAAAAGTTTTCTTTGTCGGGCCAATAACTTTACACCATTTCCTTATATAATGGAGAATCCTGTCAGCGGGACATAGAAAACGTTGACTGTATCCCCTGTGGTGGGGTAAGACCACCACTCCAAAAGGGTTGAGCAAGGTATGGCACTAAACTGCATCTGATGGTGAGGCTCCACCTTCATTGCTCCCAGGTCGACTCTCATCTGGAGTGGTAGTACTTGTTAGGATCAAATCTATGGATCAAATATGTTTAAATATTATTCGTATTCGATTAGACTGAGTGCAATAAAAAGTGTGTAGTTGTTTCTTAAAACAATTACACAAAATATGGAAACATGAACATACAACGAACACGATTCATTATCCCCAGGGCATAAAATAACCCTAGACAGGGTGACATGCCGTTAAAATCAGTCAATCAATCTCATATAATGGATTTTATGCATAATCTTTATGCTTTATACTTTCTACTGTTAGTTATTTCGTATCCAACGCTCACTGAACGCATTGAACGACAGACTATCCAATATTCGTTAACGATCTAGCCAGCCCCTTTTAAAAATAGACTAACCAAAGCTCTAGAAATGTGTGCCATAACAAAGACAGAAAAAATATTTCTATTAGCAAGTGGTGTCTCCTCCAAAGTACGAGTTTATTTGTGAGCCAACACCGTAACGGAAACAAGCACAACAGTAATTTACATCTAGTTTTGTAGGACGCGGGTAAATATTTACGTTGCAATGCACTGAAAATTGATAATAATGATAATGAACGACACGCAGGATATTTAAAAGTTAAAATGAACGCTCGTACGCTACCGTCTGGCCTGCTGACTTACCCCGTGTTCGTGCAAGGCCATCGTTTGATATTTATAACATCATCATCATCATCATCATCATGTCACGTCGCCAGCACAGATCTCCCTAACCCTCTCTCGCCACCCGTCTCTATCGTCCGTCGCTCCCGGTGGGTTTTCAAGGCTACATCCTGTATCGGCACAGAGTTGTTGTATATAAGTTCTAGCTGGTCGTCCTGCCTTTGCTCGTCCATGTGAAGGGGTCCACAGGAGTATGTTGCTTATGAGTTCTCCCCAACTTCTCCAGCAGTGTCCTGCATGTCTGGTTCGTCTAACTTAGATCGTTTTCGTGATGGGTGGTAGGTGGAGGTACAGCTGTTGCTTTGTGGGGTGCTGCCTCCGGGACTTGTTCAATATTTATCGCAACATTCTTGTATAATTGCCGTCAAGCTTTTTCTCCATACGTTTAGTTAGCGTCCATGTAGTGCATTCATATAGCAGTATCGACATGACCACTGCCTGGAAAAAACTGTGTTTTATTTCATCGGTCAGGTCTGACTTCCATATGACCGATAGCCTATCGATAGCTGTCCATGACTTCGCAAGTCGTGTGTCGATGTCTGTCTCGGTTGATGAGACATTGCTTCTTCGGTAGGTGAACTTATTCACTAGTTTCAGAAAACTACCATTTAGTGTGGAGATGTTGCCTCTTTGATTAAACCGCATGCATTCCGTCTTGTGTGCGTTGACATGGAGGCTTATGCTGGCAGTTGCTCGTTCCAGACTATGTAGCAGGGTTACAGCTTGGGCGGGTGTATTTGCCAGATGCGCTACGTCATTAGCGTTCGTAATTGTTTGTGCAGGGTATCTTTTTTCTTTTGTCAGCTTGAAATCGTTTTCTTTCATTTTATCAATAAGCACGTAGTCTAGACAGATAATAAAGAGGTATGGGGCTAATGTGTCTCCTTGCTGCACACCTGCTACAATGTGGAAGTAGTCTGTGTCTCCATCCGGAGAGCAGACTTTCACTTTCGTGTTTCTATCTAGCATCATTTTGGCTGCGACGGTTTCTTTAGGTAGGCCGTTGGCGAGTAGTATTTGCTACATCTTCCCTCTGTGTATGGAGTCAAAAGCCTTGATAAAGTCGACAAATAATATGGTTGCCTGAAGGTTTTTTGCACGCACACCTTCAAGAATTCGACAGTTCGTCAAAATTTGTTATGTCATGGATCGATTTCTCCGAAAGCTATTTTGGTTCTTCCTATATTCTCAATTTTGGGTTCTATGCAGTTGCGTAGTAGAGCATTGTATGTCTTGGCCGCTATGGATGTAAGGGTTATACCTGGGTAGTTTTTGGCAATTCCAAGGTCACGCTTCTTAGGCAAGGGGGGATGCATCCCTTTGTTCATCTGTCGATTGTGTTTTGATTACATATGGCATTACAGTGTCGGAGCAGTATGTCGTCGAATTGCCTGGTCTTCCATACTCCTGGGGGTATTTCATCAAGCCCTACTGCTTTTCTATTTTCAATTTCTCTTTGTACTGAGTTTAGTTCTTCTTGCTTAAACTGTCCTAATTTGATGTTTACTAATTTGATTTCTACAAATAATTCTCGTGATTGATTCATGTGTAAATTTCAGGGGGTTTCCGAGCAAATTCTCGAAATGTTTCAATAGCAGTATTCGTTCTTCTTGGCTGGTAACTTTCAGTTTAGCTTTCACAGCGCTCTTCCTTCTGCTCACTTCGTTTACTGTTTGCCATGCTATCCTATATTATTTATCTTCAATCGAGTCTCCAATCTTATTGACCTGATTTTGCATGTATTCTGTTTATTCTTTTAGGTATATGTTAGCTAATTCATTTTGTACCTTTTTAAGTTTCAGGGTATTGATATTGGTTGGGTTCCTCCTATTGCATTTGGAAGCAGTTTTCTCGCTAATGTCTCCCATGGGACTCTAAGTTTAGCTCTTTGTTTAGTTGGTATGCATTCTACAGCTGCTTTTCGGTAGGCGTTGACGAAATTCTCATATTCGTCATTCGGAGTAAGTGTTTCTGACTTCTTCTTTAGTGCATCGAATTTGTTTCTTAGTGTTACCGTATATTTATCTCTAATATCCCTGTTATTAAGCAGGGACCAGTCATAGTGTATGGTTGCTGTTGTTCGGGCCACATTCCTTCGCAGGCTCAGTCGTATTTTTGCCGTGACAATTCAGTGACCGGAGGACACATTCTCGAAATATGCCTCGCAATTCAATGCACAATTATTCTATTTCTTATTTATAAAGACTTAGTCTATCTGTGCTTTAGTATTATTTGCATAGGTTTAGGTCCATAGTTTTTCCTTCCTTTTTTGAAATTTTGTATTGAGGCATGTTAATCTATTTTCTAGCGTGAAATCTGTTTGATGTTGCCCATTTCTGTTTCACGAGTTGTGTCAGCTGAATTTGTGGTTTACGTTTTTACGAATTTAGGCATTCATATCTCCACCAATGACGAGAAAGTTGCGTTTCTGGATGCTACGAACAAGGGAGAATAGTTCATTATAGAAGGCGATGAGGTCAGTTTCTTCACCAACATTGGTAGTGTTGTCGCAGGAGATGATTGTTGCGCTGGGGTTGCAATTAAAAATAGCTACCATCATCCACAGTTTTGTTTTTTCGATGCTATTCAGTGATTTTAGTCGCCGTGGTCCTATAAGTATACCTACACCTCCTATCGTAGTATTAACAGAGTATTTCCATGCAGATGCAGTGGCTAACGTCCATCCCTTGCCAATATCGTGATAGTTAATATCCTCGCTATGAGTGTACATGTGTTCTTGTATGTATGTTATGTCTGTTAGGATCTATCGCCGATGCTGTCAGCTCCGGTAGTTATCCTATTCTATTTAAAGTTCTAACATTGAATCTCGCTATTTGTTTTGTGCGTTTGCATTTTAGTAATTTTTGTTTTAGTTGTAGCTGATTTTTCGAACACTGGGGCCGGAGCTCCAACCTCAGCAGGACGTGCCCCTTTTTCACCCGTGCGAGGAGCGATGCAGTTTGGACAAGTGTGGGTCATGGTAATCTTTCGATGGCTGTTTTTATTCTCATCTATAGAAGCCACCCTTATAGATGATTTATAACAAACTGTGGTTTTAAAAATATTGTGTCAATTTGATTAGTTTGGTTTGGTTGTGTTTGATAACCCTTGATGGTTATTTAATGCCGAATCTTGTTTGTACATAAATCATATATGATTTTTAAGTGAAAAATTTGTAAGTACCTTTATTTCTAAACGAGTTAGAGATCATTTATTTTCCCACAGTTTCATGGTTTCTAGTATTACCGTCTAACACTTATAGTTTTATTTGCACACATTTAAATAGTCTAATTCTACTTGATATTAATTATTTGTACATAGTTAAATGGTTTCAAGTATTACTGTCTAACACTAATGGTTTCAAGAATGGCTACTTAATATTAGTAATTCAATTAATCAAGTATTCCGACCTAGTTTGATACTAATCATGTGTTTGCACAAATTTAGATGGTTTTACGTATTGTTGCGTAGCCATATACACGAATATGGCCATGTGCGAAATAGACATGTAATGTTCATAACGATAGAATATATAAAGAACAGGAATCTCAAAACACGTAACTACTTCTTGTTCAGGTACGAAACTTTTTTATTAACTTTGAGTTAAAGGTTTCGACGTAAGGAGGAGAGACACAATCTTCTATGCTGTCTTATTCATTTGGCCCCCAACTCGAGCGGCCCCCATCGGGCGCACGTTCGCCTCGCGCCTGCGAGCTCCAAAATCGATCCTTCTCGTTCGGCGTCCAAAACCCGACTCTTATTTTCTTCAAATTCTCACACAAACTTCCGCGTGCTTCCGGTGCGTGACGTCACCCGCACCTTGTCACCCAGTATCGTCTCGGACTGTTATGACATCTGAGTGACACCTTCATCCGCTCGCGCGCACCCGCGTTAACACCTGCTTCAATCTTACACCCAACCAACCCATGTGCTGAGCCGAAAGGTTCTCAACCTAACTAAACTCAAAGGCATGAACCGAAATCCCTCGGCTATTTCATAACAGTATTGCTATTTAACCCAAGTAATTCAATTCAACATTAATTATTCATTTGCTCAAAGTTATGAGATATCAAATATTATAAATGATTAGAGTGTTCTATATGACCCAGAGATGGATACTAGCAGGTACTACCATGCTGGGTAGTGGACCTGGGAGTAATGGCAATGAAAGAGTATTCCAGATTTCCCAAAGCGCCAGGAATGCAGCCTAACCGATGGTTTAGTATCATATCAGGACACTCGATGGTGGGATGTCTTACTCCTCTGCAGAGATGTTGTCAGTGTATTCTACAACCCAAACCGACTGGTCTAACACCAATTTGAAGTAGCTGTCGTCAAGCTCTGAAATTAATATATATATATATATATATATATATATATATATATATATAATTCTAATATTTGCTATTGCGGAAAAGTTAGGATGTAGTGAAAAATAAGGCGATTTTTATTTATATCTTACTGATTGACTATTTGATTTTAAAGAGATATCAACATATCTTGGGTTATTTTATGCCTAAAGGGTAGGGAATCACAATCATTATACTTTCATATTTACATTTTTTGTGTCGTTGCTTCTAAAGAGATTTTGCATACAGTTGTAGTGTAAATTAATCATTTTTAAACAAACATATTTGACCCGTAGATGGGACTCTAACAATACCATTCCGGTTCAGGGTGAACCTGGAAATAATGGTGTACTCCACACTCCCCAGATGTACAAAACTGGAGCCTCACCATCAGATGCAGTTTAATATCATACTCAGGACACTATATTTACTTTATGAATTTTTGTCTCTCAAGATGATCACAATATAAAAATTATTATTCAGACAAGATTTTGCTTAAAAGATTTTGATTTTGCATTACTAATTATTCCTGTACAGCATTTTTCAACTATCAAAATAACAAGGAATTTATGTGAAAACTTCTTTTTTAGGTGGAAAGTGAGGACCAGCTAATAGAATGTAGTATGAAATTCGACTATTTTTGCCCACGATATGGAGCAAAGAATTCGACAACAGTCGTACACTAGAGGGAGACCTCCCCCAGTTTACTACGCAAAATATCAACCCATATTTCGAGTTGTCATTATGACCTTGTGCCAAACTAAGCAAAGGCTGGTAAATGACTACTTGGAGATATCATTATATAAGTGATCCATCAACATACATCGACATCCCAACTTACTTGCGTGTCTACATAGTTATATGCTACTTGCACGTATGCAAATCAGTAAAAATAAGACAATGTGGTTCATACGACTTAATGAACCATGTGACTTAGTATCACTCATCGCTCAAATTTAAACCAACTAGACATCGTAAAAATTTTTGGTTAATTATTTCACAATACAACGTCCATCATATTTAACTCCTACATAACCCTTCACACTTACCTGTCAAGGATTACGTTTCGTCTTAGTAAATACGTGAAAATTCATGGTTTGTTTGGGATCTGATACGAGAATTTAGGTAAATTTTTGACTACTCGAAATTCAGCGCATACCATTCATATCTGCTCTTACAGCTGATGACATATAAGCAATACAAATTCTCTTCCAACAAATTCTCTAGAATGGAATGACCGAAACATAGTTTCCTTCTTGGATTTTTTCATTAGGCTTCGTCACTATACAAATTTGTTCAAACATTCAAACTTACTTTTGCGTTTTATAGTACATTAAGCAAGTTATCTTGACATTAATACCATACTTTCAATTTATTAAGATAAATAACTGATGTACTCGAAAGAGTGTCCCCCATCTTGATTTACTGATTCGTTGATAGGTTTTAACAACATGCCACTCAATCTAGGGTTATTTAATGCCTAGAAATTACGTAATCGTGTGCCTTGTACGTTTATATGCATATTTTTGTGTAGTTGTGCCGCGATTTCATCGAATACGAATGATTTCTAAACAGATCTATTTCCCCCATAGATGAGACCCTAACAGATTCTACCACTCTGAGTCAGAGTGGACCTGGGGGTAATGACAATAAAAGGATATACCACACTCCCCAGACGTCCAGAACTGAAGGTTAAGCATCAGTGCTCAGCATGTTTTGTTCGTCATATATGGAGTGTTTGTGAGATGGGCGGTAAGTGGCCATGCACTCGCTGTTTTGTGAGATGTTGCTTCCGGTATTGTACAAAACAGCACGAAGCATTCTTGTATAGTTCCCATCTAGTTTTTTCTCCAAGGGCTTCGTCATTGTTCTGGTGATGCAGTCATACAATAGTATTAACACGGCTACATCTTGGAAGAATCTCCATTCTATTTTATCAAAGAGATTGAACATACATTTTTCTAATTTTTAAATAGGGAAATTATAGATTCTAAATTTAATTACTATGACCAGAAAATCCAGTAAACACTGAGCGCGACTATTGTACAGCTGTTTCGACCTTATTAGTGCATACCGTGATCTACTCCCTGGTAACAGTAATTCAATTTATAAAAGAGATTGAAATTCTATATGATCAATAACCTGTCAATGATACTCCTTACTTTTTCTATGCCTATGTTGACATCAATAATACTACTAAGTTATGCAAAATGGTCTACAAGTTTCAAAGGCTTATTATTCAATTGGTTACTTGGTTTCTTTATTTAATGGCATGTCCACATTCGTGGATTATTCAATGGTAAATACATTATTGTATAAAAACAGCATTGATACTATTTAACCCATAGCTAGGGTGATAAAGAGGTTCAAACCTTTCCCTAAGATATTAGTCCGAAAGTGGACATAATAGCATGTCTAGAGCTAGAACTCAATTACCTCGAGGTCTCAATCCAGCACTTTAGCCATTACGGCACTTGAATTCCACCTTATCATTTACTGTAGAGATGACACCATTATGTTTAAAACAAATGAACTCTGTCTTATCTGAGTTCACTTAGAACCCAATGCCTCTTTCTGTCTGTAACAGGCTATGCCACAGAGATTCAGCTTGCCAAGGTGTATTTGGGAGAAGCGCTAGATTATCTGTGTAGTTTGCATCCGGTATAGTGTCAACAGAATATCATCTGCTTCTTGCCTTTTTTAGTTAGTGACCATTAGATCATATTAACGTTCTTAGTACGTAATCCAGGCAGATTCTAAATACATATGGTGCTGATGAATCTCCTTGCAATCCAATAATAATGAAATCAGTGTTCCTATTGGGTGAGCAAACGATTGCTTTAGTTCCTTTTGTAGAGCATCATTATAGATGAGACAATTTCTTTAGGGAGACCATATGCTAGAAATAGTTGCTCCATCTTTTCCCTGTACAGTGAATCAAATGCCTTGGAGAAATCTACCAACAACAGTGTTGCCTCGAGATTTTTTACACGTACTCCTTCGATGATTTGCCGAATACTCAGAATCTGAGAAGTTGCGGATTGATTTCTACGAAATCCGTTCTGATTTTTCGTAAGAATTTTCTCATCTTTAGTCTACCTGACAGCAAAAGATATCTGAAGTAGGCCGGGGTATATAAGAGCCAAAACGTTGTGACTATAACAACAACTAAAATGAGGAACGTAGACTGAAGACATTAGTGCATTATATCCCCATCTTAGAAATTCAGGAAGCATATAAATAGCTTTTTCCAAAAATGATGGGAATTCTGGTTCAACTAAGAAGAAACATTATTTTTTTTCAAAATTGATTTGGGCTGAATAAGAATGCTAAGGCCCAGATTTTCACAAGATCTTTCAAATAACAAAGCCAATGTTATCTGTGTTTGGTTGTATTTTTAACACCCCCTTTAACCAAAAACTAGAAGTTACTACTCATTTGCCAATTTATTTTCCATTCTTAAAGGGAAAAGTAAAATAATCATAAAAAATAAAATCAATTTTAAACAGAATATTTGTTTCATATGCAGTTATTTATTTTGGGCATCTAATGATTTTTAGGTGTTTTCGAGGGTATCAGAGCTCTTTGAATGCACCCGAAACTATCTTAAGAACGCAACGCTCGGTGTAATCGGTATGTAATACAGATAAGTACAGCTAATTATATTAAATACATACTCTATTTTTTTAAACTTGATTTTGAACAGAAATGCCTTTAATCGTATGATTTAAATAATATTTCAAACTTTAGGATGATAATAAAAAGACAGAAAAAATTTGTTTCTCTAACGTCAAAGAATTCAATCTACACGGACACTAAATGCTAATATTTTGTTTCCGTTGAAAAATAAAGAAATTGCTGAACATCTTCCTATGTTTTCATAATCTACTTTAATCCATTGAAGAAAAAACTGAATAATTTTTTTTGACATCTTAAGATGTGTCCCATGATCTATAAGGGTGTCAGCGTGCCATTTCGAGTAATTCTCCTTCACGGCGTATCTCAAAAGAGCACGTGTTTCGTGATATAGCTTATCTCTTTTTCAAGTAGCATCAACGGTACCAGTATAAAACAACAATCATTGATCTAACCTATTATCGAACACCTAAAATGGGTAAAGAGTCCTAACTGTCCTGCTATTTATCTAAAAGCTAAACGAGAGTGCATTAGATTCATGCCTTTCCTAAACGCTTTAATGTAAAGTGAACGGTCTTTGTCGAAGTTTGAACTTGGTTTTCTGATTCCATTCCCACACCGTTAATCTCCACACTTAGTATCTTTGAATATGTTCTAAAATTGATACAAATTTCAAGGATTTCAAAAACAGGATGCACCTGTATCTTAAGGTAAACAAAAGACAGCGGAAATGCCAGATGAATTGCGTGTGTAGTATGCCGGAAGGAAGAGTAACCACGAGGTTCGTGGGTATCCGAAAATATATAACGACGGAAGATTTTGACCCCGATCAGTGAGAGAGAAGAAGGGACCTTACAAAAGAGTGACTAGACGTTACGCCACCCTGAACCAACGCCCTGAGTTGAGAGTTAGGGAAAAGTCTGAAATGTACCAGACTCGCTAAGTCGAAAATGGGTATGATCCCAGGAGAAGAAAAAAAAGGATGCCTAGCGAAGGTCCTGAGATCTGAAAACAAATATAAGCTAAGATGATTAAATGCCCGAGATAATGCAGAGAAATGTTAAGAAACAGGCTCGCTAATGTCAAAAGCGAGTATGAACCCAAAAGAAAATAGGAATGCCTAGCGAAGGCTTCTGTTGTGGAAATGACTTGACTGGTCTCTAAAAAGAAATAGTAAGAAGAGGTAAGGAAGAGGATTAAATGTTTTAAGTCGGCCCTGTGCCAGCCTCGTGGAGGCAGAGCGAAGAAGAAAGGTTCCCTGAAGATATCTCTACCTGGTGCAAATCTCAGCGGTTCCCTGTCTATCCTGACTCTCTCTCTCTCTCTCTCTCTCTCTCTCTCTCTCTCTCTCTCTCTTCACTTAACTAATTTCGTACCTTTTGTAATAATCAAAAAGAAGAGCTATTTTTATAAGTGTTATTGTTTTTCCTTCAGCCGGCATATAACAAAATG
Source organism: Sepioteuthis lessoniana (assembly GCA_963585895.1). Classification (NCBI taxonomy): domain Eukaryota; kingdom Metazoa; phylum Mollusca; class Cephalopoda; order Myopsida; family Loliginidae; genus Sepioteuthis; species Sepioteuthis lessoniana. Next base: position 61,031,821 of record OY757914.1, on the reverse strand, counting down.
AAGATATGTTTATTGAAGGAAAACTAAATAAGAATAATCAATATTATTTAATGTTTAATAAGCGCTCGTGTGTGTGTGTGTGTGTGTGTGTGTGGGAGATAGATAGATAGAGAGAGAGAGAGATAGATAGAGAGAGAGAGAGAGAGAGAGAGAGATGTCATGTAAACAACTTACACGCTAAAATAGCCGCGCCTGAAAACTCGATATTAAAGACATTATGAATGACGAACCGACTTGCTTGGTTATCAAAGGCACTCCCATGACCCACATATATGTATAAAGGGGGTTTAACCTTACCGCTTGGCAATATATACAACCTAATAAGCCCTTTGCCCGGAAACTTGGGAAGCGGAAATTTGCAAATTCCTTCAAAAGGTTGAAGGGAATGACAAAATTTTTTGGAACTACAATCAGGATAAATACCTAACACATGACATTGTTTTAAATCAGTTAATCAGTAATTAAAAAGTCTTAGACCAAAACTTATTCAAGTGCTGAATTAGTGGGAATCTTTATTACATTCTTAATGATGGAATGACCCTTCTGATTTTAAAGATATATTATTTTCCCATTAAGGAATCCGTAAAAGTACTTGCAAACTCACCAGCACGATCAAAAGAGAAGTTTGTTGGCTGACTGACTGGCTGGTTGGTTGGTTGGTTGGTTGATATGTCAACGCTTAAGTTATTTTATGCTAAAGTAGGTTAACAAATTATGGTCTCGAGTTATATATAGCACAAAAATGTATCTTTACAATTATTTCAAACTAGTAAACACTTACTGCAATATGAATGTCTTAATAAAGTTAATGTATTAACAAAGTTCTCAGTCATTGTAAACTTCTTATATAGTCACAATTTCAATGTTTTTAGAACCAATGTATGAATGTAGTTCAAAATGATTTTAAACATTCTCTTAAACAGATTTGTCTGACACATAAATGGGACACTAACAGAGTCTGAGTGGATCTGGAGGTAATTGTAATGAAAGGGGTGACTCTCCACTTGTCTGATCTCCAGAACTGAAATCTCACCACCGGATGTAGTTTGTGACATACCCAAAACACATCAAAAGAGAAATATCTCTCCTGTTGATTCACATATTCATAATTGTTACATACACACACACAATACTCATTTCACAATGGTTTCGCTTATTTTCCAAGCTTCCACGAAAAATAATAACGGGAAATCTCTTCTATAGTTAATGTATTTCCTCTATTTCTTTTTCCTTTTTTCTTTTTATCTCACTTCCTTTTTGAACTGAGCCGCAATGTCCGAACTAATCTTCAAAGATATGAAACAGTAGATTTATATTTCATACAATCCTTCAATGTTGTCAGTTTTGGTTATTTATAATTAACTATTCATTTGGTTACTGGAAATAACGGACCGGTTTATGACCGTCTATTTTTATGTTTCCTTCATAACGTTATTTTGCACCAACAGCCACGACTTGACAATATATATTGTTTGGTTTTGTTTCCTTGTATTTTATGCTTTATCAAACCTGGCGTGTTATTTTAATGCCAAGCTATATATATATATATATATATATATATATATATATATATATATATATATATATATATATATACATAAGTTCATAGTTTGTGGTTAATTTTTAAACGAGCCAGATATCATACATTTGCATTCAGTTATATGGTTGCAAATATTGCTATGCATTACTAATAATTCTATTTTATACTAACCATTTGTTTGCACATTTAAACAGCTTTAAGTATTGCTATTTAATAATAATAATTCTATATACACAGTAAAAAGATTTCAAGTATTATTATCTAATACAAATTAATTAATGTTAATCATTTGTTTGCACACAGTTGAATGGCTTTAATTATTATTATTTAGCACTAATAATTCTATTTAATATCAATCATTTGATTGCACATAGTCAAATGTTTTTACGTATTGCTATTTAACATTAGTAATTCTATTTCTCAAGTATTTCTCTTTTATTCTAACAATAGTACACTACAGTAAATTTTCAAAAACTAGCAAACGACTCAACTATTCTATATGGGACCCTAACAAGTACTACTGAGTGAACCTGAGAGTAAGTGATATGTAGGCGTACTCCACATTCCCAAAACTTCAAGACTGGAGCCTCACTATCAGATGGAGTCTAAAGTCGTACCCAGGACACTAAATGGTTTCAAGTATTGTATCTAACTCTAATAATTTTGTTCAACATTAGTCGTTTGCACTCAGCTGTAATTTACTAAGCGTTTTGCTCAGATGTGGCACAAAGCCGAGTGAATGAAGCACCCAATGAGACTTGAATTCACTCTGGTATGTTTGCTAGTCAAGCTTGCTAACCATTACACTACCTGATGTGTCCTCGTTTGCACACAGTTAAATGGTTTTAAGTATTACGAACAATAACAATTCTATTTAATATTTATCATTAGTTTGCATCCCGTTTAGATGATTTCAAGTATTGGTATCTCGGCACAATTGATCCCCAGCCACCATCTTTTAGCACCTTTAAGATAAAATAGGGTTGGGTACTTGTTTGCCACAAGAGTAGTTTGAAGAATACGTGCTAGGGTTTGTCATTACCAGCCGATTGATCGAATTGGGCCGCACGACTGCCCGTCTAACACAGTAGGGGCCAAAGTAGAATATTGCACGTCACTTGACCACTTCGATTGCCTTGTCAGGGACTGCTCAGCCATCAGGATCTCGTTCCCAAGCATTACAAGTCACCATCCACAGTAGCCTTGTTTGGGGGAGGTTTACCCCTCCCTAGAGGTACAGTGGGCATATTCTACAGCCCCAGTCGAGATAGCGAATATTAATATTGTGATTTAACTGTTAAAGACCATTCTGAAAAATAAGATATGCTTTCTGTTAGATTCAATAGTATCAAATATCTCTTTCTTTTTGTAATTTTTTGATAATCCTCCAATAAATGAGTTCATGCGCTTTTCACAACAGACACACGTATATATTAGGGTGAGTCAAGTTTTACAATATTTCGGTTAAGCATAAATTGGCAGCTCTGGATACTTTTGTCGTGATTGTGAAGATGACGAATTTTACTGAACTAGGATTAATCCAGCTCGCCTAATATTCTCTGAGTGCCTCTCGCCAGATTTGCCTTTATAGTTTGGTGCATGGCCTCGAAATCCACGAGTTTAGGCCTATTTGAGCCTGACTGATCGTCGAGATTTTTGCAAGCCGAGCGAAATTTCTTGCACCGTCTTATTATTGTACTGGGATCAATTGCACCTTCACCTTTTGCACAACAAATATTTTTAGTTGCTTCTGAGGCCCAGTAAAGCCGTCAAGTCGTAAGCTATTAAGTTGCTGAATTAGTTTACGTTCACTTTCATCTGTGCGGCTTTCAAATCATGCAGAGTATGAAGAAATGCACAATGTGTCAGCATACCAACTACCACGATACTACCAACCACAGCAATTACCTATGGCGTCTTGAATACTCCAGTCACGTGATATATACACCGTAAACTAGCACGTACCAAAATGTTGCAAAACTTTTGACTCACCTATATATATATATATATATACATGGGAAAACTGGAAATAAATCCGACAGTATGAAAACGTATAGGGATAAAAAAAAACAAAAAAACATAAGGTCTGATGATGATGATTTTATTTATGAAATTATTTGCCAACATTAAATGTTTCGATTTTAAGACCTTCATCAGGGCGAGTGAGTTATTAAATGATGCGAAAAAGATGAGAAAAGTTTTAAATATTCTTTTTCCTTTGTAAGTGTTCTGTTTCAGATTGGTGTGATATATTTAGCACTCGAAATAAACAACATTATCCTCTGAAGACCTTATGTTTTTCATCTCTGAACATTTTCATATAGAAATATATATATATATATATATATATATATATATATATATATATATATGTGTGTGTGTGTGTGTGTGTGTGTGTGTGTGTGTGTGTGTGAGTGCGTGTGTGTATGTGTGTGCGTGAGTGTGTGTAATCCAAAATAATTGAATGTTTACTCACTTCTTCATGGCAGTCTCATTACTTTTACAAAACAAAAAACAAAACAAAAAATCAAATTCAATCACTAGATGAGACTTGGGATATTTATTTTAGGTTTTATTCTGCTCTACTGGCCAGTACTGAGTACTTTTCGGAGTTTTGAAAAAACATTATATATATATATATATATATATATATATATATATATATATATATATATATAAAGATAATTTTTTTCTAAAACAAAATTACCAGGATTTTATTATTTTTAGTAGAACATTATACAATGGAAACGGATATTATTGGGTATTAAAATAAAATTACAGCACTTTAGTCACCCAAAATAAAATGGTATAAATATGTACAAGACGTGTACTTTGGACTGCGGTAGATTTTGCTAATGAATAATACCAAATAATGTTTTGATTTTGTAATGTTCCACTCTGGAATTAGTAGACCATTTTACATACCTCTCATTCACAGAAACCGATGTTAACATACGCATGGATAGATAATTGGACAGATATGAAAATCTGTTTTCTCAGATGGCCGATAGAGACGGATGGCAAAAGAGAATCAAGGTAATTTGTGCTATCAACACGATTAATTCTAGTATCTTTGGTTTAGAAGAAAATTCACTTTTTTAAAATAAAAAAAATTGTTGAGGTGTATTTAATTATCAGTGATATCATAAATGGACGGATTTTACCCACATATTAAGTCATTAGGGTACGATGCTGTATAATTCCTCTATATGGCATCTCTCAGACGAACGGTATTTATTTGATAGTGTCCATCTTCTCTCTAACGCAAAGCAGGTTGTAATGAATCACATGGTACCAGCAATAACGAATTTTTAACAGTGAAATTTAACCTAAATTTTACATTTGTTCAATTTTAACCGGTACGAATCGACTAAAAATAACTATCTGTATCAGGGGTGGGCAAACTGCGCCTTTCTTGCCGGATGCGGTCCGCTGCACTGTTCTGTACGACCTGCAGGAGCCTAAAAAAATAACCCAGTGATACAGCCCTCTCACCCAAAAGTTTGCCCACCCCTGATCTATACAGTTTACAAAATTTACTCATTATTTAAGGTGAACACACAAACATGTTTTCACAATAAGACCACTGCCTGGAAAAAAAGGCATTTTATTTTATCGAATAGGTCTGACTTCTATATGACCAAAAAGCTATTAATAGATGACCATGCCCCCGATAGTCGCATATTTTTTTCAGTATCAAAATCAACAAGCTATATATATGTATGTGTGCGTGTGTGTGTGTGTGTGTCTGTGCAATTCAGATGTAATATTTGTACATTTGGTTTCAGATCTAATACTTGTACATTTAATATTTTTGTACTATTCGTCTCCCTCTGTCTGTCTGTCTGTCTGTCTGTCTGTCTCTCTCTCTCTATATATATATATATATCTACATATATACCCGGTGTGAAGTTATTAAGTAAATCATAAAGACTTCAATAATTGAGAAAATGTAAAATTTAAAACCATCAATTTAGATGTCTAAATAAAACCTGAGTTAAAATTTTAGTCTCAATATATTCTATCAAAGTTATTGTAATTATTTGATGTATTCTAAAAATGCTGCTTGAGGTTATTAGGCAAAACCAAATAATCATATTTTATTTCAATAAAAAGGTAATAAAATCATAAAACTTGATCAACATATATAACACTGGTTTACAAAAATGAATTTTTGATCTGAGGCAAGAATGTGGATAGATATTTTTTGTTAATTTTGGTGTGCTGAATTCAAATTTATAAATAGTTTTGCTCTATCACCTCTAGTTTTCTGGCTTTTAAATAGTCTCATTTTAGTGTAAACAGAGAATATATGTGCATATTTCAAGAGTTGCAGCAGCTTATAACGGATAAAACAGGATAGATAAAGAACACTGATTGAATCAATATACTTGGATGACACAATTACACAATTCATAGTACCACAGACAGTCAAAAGTGTCTTTCTTAGAAAATCTGGTGTATTTTGCCTCCGGGATGTCACGCAAGAACATCCAGCAGAAGTCTCCCATCATGCCGGGGTTCCATTTGCCTTGATAGTTGCTCTCCATCTTCGTGATGTCTTGGTGGAATTTTTCTCCGTGCTCATCACTCACTGCTCCAAGGTTTGGCGGGAAGAAGTTGAGGCGAGAATGGAGAAAATGAATCTTGAGTGTCATTCGGCACCCCATATCTTTGTAAGACTTTAGCAACTTCTCAATACAGGCTTGGTAATCTGGTACGCGTGTGTTACCAAGGAAGCCACTACAGACTGACTTGAATGCTTCCCATGCTCTCAGTTCCTTTAAGTTAAGAAGCTCCTCAAAATCAGTATCCTTCAGCACTTCTCGGATCTGAGGTCCGACAAAGATGCCCTCTTTGAACTGGGAACACAGTAGACAAGTGTTGGAAGGCAGCACCATTTTTGTGCAACGCCTTCACGAAATTCTTCATCAAACCAAGCTTGATGTGAAGAGGAGGAAGAAGCACCTTATTCATGTCCGTCAGAAGATTCTCCTTGAGGCTGTGTTCGCCGTGAACAAAAGTGCTTCTAGACCCCCAGTCTTTCTGCTTGTAATGCTGGGATACAGCTCGGCTATCCCAGAGACAGAGAAAACAACAGTACTTTGTGAAGCCCGTTTGCATACCCATAAGAAGACCAACGACCTTGAGGTCCCCACACAGACTCCATTCGTACTCGCTGTACTTAATAGCTTCTAAAAGAAGCTCCATATTGTCATAGGACTCCTTTAGATGGACAGAGTGTGCAATGGGAATGCTGGGATATTCATTCCCGTTGTGCAGAAGAACACCCTTGAGACTTCGCTTGGAAGAGTCTATGAAAAGACGCCAGTCTGAAGGATTATGAGGCAAATCAAAGGACGTAAACAAGCCAGGTATGTTTGTGCAGTAGCACAACTTGTTTTCCATGTCGAAAAAGGAAGCAAGGTCTTTGTTCCGACTTCTGAAACTGGTGATCCTTACATCTTCCTGGACTAGGTTCTACTGTTTAAGCCGAGAAGCCAAGAGCTCTGACTGCTGTTTTGACAGATACAAATCACGAGCAAGATCATTCAGGTCTTCTTGCGTGATCCAGCGTGGCTCATTGCCACTTGTTCCTGAATATGTAGACTCAATATCTTCCAAAGATATTGACTCGGCAGAATCCTCCCTTGGAGGCATTTCTTCATCTGATGAGGAAAGAAGATCCTTATTTACTGGAGGTGTGGGTACAGGAAGATCATCTGAATGTGGAACGGGTATCATAGTAGATCGAAGGTTGGGATATTTGATCTTTTCCCTAGAATATGCATTGAAACCAGTTATATTAGTTAAACAAAAATAACAATCATCTGCGTGGTTTCACGGCTCTCTCCAAACCATCGGGACTGCAAAGTTGAAAGCAAAGTTAAAAACTAAATGTGCATTTAAAAATGTAATACTAATATTTAGTAACCCAAAAGATGTGTAACACGATAGTTGAGAGACACCAACCTCCTGCGCCGCCTGCGAGACAACCTCTTCTAATGACTGCCAGAGTGTAGATTGAGAGCTGCTGCCTTAACTGTCAAAATCCGCCTTGATATATAACGTCTATATATATATATATATATAATGTAATACTAACACTTACATTTAGTGCATAATAACTAAAAAATAAGCCATAAGTCTCACGATATTAGAATTAACCCTGAATTCATATACGCCTTTATGTACAGTATATGCACAAAATGCACACTATGCATATCTAAAAAACTAGAGGTGATGAGTAAAAACGGATTTCAAATTTGAATTCAGCACCCTCAAATTAGGTAAAAACGGGTATTTTCGTGCTTTTCTCAATTTCTTTGTAAACCAGTGTAATAGAACAAAGTACATATGTAAGTCTTTGAATCCTTTACATTTTAATATAGTGACCCTTATTCTCAATAACAACCATTAATATGTTATCCATTGATTTTGTTAATTTTTCTCGTCAGCAAGTTCAATTTCCAACTTAATAATTGCTTACCATAGGTCTGCTTGGCTGTTATATAGTTTGCCCCTTTCATATAATTTCATCTTCACAATTGACTATAGATTTTCGATCGGATTCAGATCAGGACTTGATGGTGGCCATTCCATTATCTTCCAGCCCATATCATCACAAAGCTGCCCTCTTGTGATCGTCTTTTAGTTAAAGGCACATCTGAATTGGATGAAATCCATCATTTGACCAATCCATTATGTCCATCAAATATTAATTGAGATCCGGCCGTGAAAATTACTTTAGAAAAGCCAAGTTTCATGTATTTCTTGGCCCAATTTTCATGCTTAAGAGTGTGTGTGTGTGTGTGTGTGTGTGTGTGTTATTCAATGTAATTCTTGTACATTTAATTTCAGATTTAATATTTGTACATTTAATTTCTTTAGCACCATTCGTCTCTCTCTCTCTCTCTCTCTCTCTCTCTCTCTCTCTCTCTCTCTCTCTCTCTCTCTGTATATATATATACCCGGTCTTTGGCGATTTTTCGCGGATATCTAATTCACAAAGTATTTTACACCTCTTGTCCTTGCAGCGAAAGAAACGAAATATTATGCAAGCATACATTCCAGTGACTAGAAGCAATTTTTCTGTCTCGACAAAAAAAAAACATAAATATTTGTAACCATTGATACAACTTACATAGATATGTAGTCTTAAATGTTGTGATGAATCAAGTCAGAAAAAAAGTTTCAGTTAAGTTCTCTTCTATAATACGCCCTGCTAAGTTTTAAGCCTAAAAATCTGGGAAAAAGCGTGCATATCGTACGCGAATATTTATGGATGGGTATACAGCACAATGATCAGTGATTATTTAGAAATGAATTATGCCGACCTCTCCATTTGTGACCAGAGAATTGTATATGTTGCTGTAGGTTTTAAATATAAGGAAAGTTTATATTCGACATCCGAGATACTATTTTTAGAAGAATATTTATTGGAGAAATATAGTTGCCTTTCAAGCATCAATACAAAAACAATTAACAACTCAGTATATTTTATTGAAGAGGAAAAACTGAATAGAAAAGAGAACACATAAAGAAATATAGTGAATGAAGGCCAGTATGTAGAAATGTCCTTATGGTACGTACGCGAGTGGAATTTTTAAGAGATATAAAAGTTTGTGAGAAACTTAGATATTTGGGAAGACTTCCTTCGTTATTGTCAGTTGAATTATTATATATGCCTGTATACACGAAAGTAAGTTTACGGCTTATATGCCACTGCCTCCCACCAGACAGGGCTTGACATAAGGTCAATGACCCACGAAAGTAAGTTTACGGCATTATTTGCTGTGTACTATTTTGCAATAGGGCGTTCAATAAGTCAGTTACTGGCTTTTCTGTGAGTTAAGAGAATGAGATTTTAGCGCCTTTTTCTTTTATACTTGGATCTTTTGTCTTGGTACTACCGTCTAGCAGTCATTAGCAGAAATTCTTTGGGATGTATTATCACAACAGAATTACTTTCTCTATTTTACAATCTCCACCTTGCTCTTCTTATCCCTCTCCGCTGCTATTTCTGACAGGTTGTGAGATGTGAATTAAGGTTTCAGTCTCAGTTTTCTCTTCCTGCTTTTACTATCACTTATGTCAAAGTTTTTCTTTTCAATTGCCAAGACACACACACACACACACACACACACACACACACCGATTTCCAAGCTTTGATGTTCAAAAATGGGTTAACTACCAACAGGACACTTGCAAAATAGGAAAAGATAAAAAGGAAGAATTCCGAAAGCGGATAGGAAACGTTCTTAACTTTCAAAGATAAAGAGCTGACAGTGATTAGGTATGCACAGTTATCTCTTGCTATATCTTTGTGTTTAAATAGAAATATGTGTGTAATTAAATGCGTGTGTATAAAATGCTTGCGATTCCATGTGTATTTGTGGATGAAATTATATGCGTTGTCATGTCAGTAGGTTTTTGAATACACCGACTGAATCCCCTCTAGAGGAGTAAGAAGCCTTCACTTGAAAAAGGAGTTTAATACTATAATTGCTTTTTAAGAATTAGTTTTATTACTTACTTGAAATCATATAATTGCTTGCAAATTATTGATGTTTGATGGGAATACTAGATAACTTCATGCAAACAAATGATTATTAAATAAGAATACTCACTTTAAACCATACGTGTGCATAAATTATTAGTACTAAATAAGAATACTTGAAACCATACAATGCTCTGTTGGTGGGGCTTAGAATAAGTGTATCCTCTGCAAAAGGGAAAGAATTTAAAAAAAAAAAAAAAAAAGAAGTATACTAGGTCAATTAAAAATAAAATGCATCTGTTTGTGAGCTTCCAGTTCGGGAGATCTAGGAAGTGTAGAGTACTCCTTTATTGTCATTACTCCCAGATCTATTGTGATCCTGTGTGGTAGTACACTTTAGGGTCAAATCTATGGGTCAAATAGGGCTTAATCATTTACTATACTTGAAACCATAAAACTGTGTGCAAATATTGAATTGAATTTTTAGTATTAAATAGCAATGCTTAAAACGATATAACTGTGTGCAAATAAATGTTTTTGTGTTAGATAGCAATACTTAAAACCATTTAATTGTATGCAAACAAAAAAGCCCTGGTTTGTTTAAAAATAATGTTATCTACAAGCTATTCGTTTACAAATCATGTGTATTTAATATATATATATATATATATATATATATATACAAATAGGACTTGAAATTAAATAACCGACAAGGGTTGGTTGATATGCCACAAAACAAAACTAACCAACCATATATATATATATATATATATATATATACTCACACGTATAAACAAATTTTTTTTTTATATATAAACAATATATATATATATATATATATATATATCATCATCATCATCATGCCGTACTGCTAGCACGGATTTCTCTGACTCTCTCTCGCCATTCGTCTCAATCGTCCATTGCTTCCGGTAGATCCTCAAGTCTACATCCTGTGTCCGTACAGGGCTGTTGTAGATATGTTCTAAATTTCCGTTAAACACCTACTTGTCCGTGTAAAGGAGTCCATTGGAGAACGTCGCTTATGAGTTTGTCCTTACTTCTCGAGCAGTGTCCCGCATGTTTGGTTGGTCTGATTTAAATGGGTTTAGAGATGGGAGGTAGGTGGCCGTACAACTGCTGTTTTGAAAGATGTTGCTTTCAGGACTTGTTCAATATAGCTCATGGCATTTTCGTGCAATTGCCGTCAAGCTTTTTCTCTATACGCTTACTTAGGGTCAATGTTGTGCATCCATATAGCAGTATGGACACGACCGCTGCTTGGAAAAAATGCGTTTTATTTCATCGAATAGGTCCGACTTCGATATGACAAATAAGCTGTTGATAGATGACCATACCGCCCTCGTAAGTTGCGTATTTATTTCAGTAACAAAATCAACCAACCATGTGTGTGTGTGTGCAATTCAGATGTAATTCTTGTACATTTGGTTTCAGATCTAATACTTGTACATTTAATATTTTTGTACTATTCGTCTCCCTCTCTATCTATCTATCTATCTATATACCCGGTGTGAAGTTATTAAGTAAATCATAAAAACTTCAATAATTGAAAAAATGTAAAATTTAAAACCATCAATTTAGATGTCAAAATAAAACCTGAGTTAAAATTTTAGTCTCAATATATTCTATCAAAGTTATTGTAATTATTTGATGTATTCTAAAAATGCTGCCTGAGGTTATTAGGCAAAACCAAATAATCACATTTTATTTCAATAAAAAGGTAATAAAATCATAAAAATTGATCAACATATATAAAGTACAAAGTACATATGTAAGTCTTTGAATCCTTTACATTTTAATATAGTGACCCTTATTCTCAATAACAACCATTAATATGTTATCCATTGATTTTGTTAATTTTTCTCGTCAGCAAGTTCAATTTCCAACTTAATAATTGCTTACCATAGGTCTGCTTGGCTGTTATATAGTTTGCCCCTTTCATATAATTTCATCTTCACAATTGACTATAGATTTTCGATCGGATTCAGATCAGGACTTGATGGTGGCCATTCCATTATCTTCCAGCCCATATCATCACAAAGCTGCCCTCTTGTGATCGTCTTTTAGTTAAAGGCACATCTGAATTGGATGAAATCCATCATTTGACCAATCCATTATGTCCATCAAATATTAATTGAGATCCGGCCGTGAAAATTACTTTAGAAAAGCCAAGTTTCATGTATTTCTTGGCCCAATTTTCATGCTTAAGAGTGTGTGTGTGTGTGTGTGTGTGTGTGTGTGTGTGTGTGTGTGTGTGTGTGTGTGTGTGTGTGTGTGTGTGTGTGTGTTATTCAATGTAATTCTTGTACATTTAATTTCAGATTTAATATTTGTACATTTAATTTCTTTAGCACCATTCGTCTCTCTCTCTCTCTCTCTCTATATATATATATATATATATATATATATATACCCGGTCTTTGGCGATTTTTCGCGGATATCTAATTCACAAAGTATTCTACACTTTTTGTCCTTCTTGAATCCCTTCATTCCAGCCTTTTCAAAGATCTGGGTGCTGGTGAAAATTGATTGTTTCTCTATAACTCGTTTTAGTTTCCGTTCATCTCGAGGAAGTAAGCTCTTAAAACCTTTTTCTTAGCTTCAAGTTCCCAACTTAGTTATATTTTCAATAGTCTTCATTGTTGTCCGATGATCTCAGCAAAGATCTTTGATATCTCTAAAGTGAACATTTCCATACTCAATAATTTCGTTATTTTCTGTTTTTCAGCAGTTGTTGAATCCTTCCCGTTCCCCATATTTGTATTTACCACACCCCTCTGCAGAAGCAGGATGTGACACAAGATTATTTTTAAGCGGAGTTTAACAGGTTGAATTCAAAGTTTTCCTTCTCTTCAACCGGATCCCATACCAAGGCTAAAGGACCCAGTCTACCCTACTGTTTGCCCATGAATGGTGGGAGGATTGTTTGATTCATACATTTCTCAAGGGTATTAGCACTATGTGAAATGCAAATAGCTTTGTCCAGAATTTGAACTCGGGTCACCATATCTGTTTCCAACGATGATAACTATTACACCATGGGCACCCTGTTTTACCCAGGTTCCAATATATATTATGGACAAAAAGAAAAAAATAGCTTTTATCATATTTCAGGGGTTCTAAGCTAATATTAGTTTAATCTGCATATTAAGTCAGTAAATTTTTATAAATTCTAAATATCTCCAAAAGTAATCATAAAAAGGTCAGAAAATTTAGTGAATTATTTTAAAAAGGGTGAAAATGAAAAAGTCTAAATTTGAGAAATATTGGTTCTGAACTTTTTGAGTTATCAAGGTTTATTTGTTTTGCATAAAAACTTCTGACAAGTTGAAATATATATATATATATATATATATATATATATATATATATATATATATATATATATATATATATATGTAAAGAACTATAGATATCTAATTAAATGTCTGAATTATGATAAACTTCTTCCAGTTGAAGAATAAAATTTCCACCTAATTTTAACATAGACGTTAAATTCAATATAATAGAAAAGATGGAAAAGATTTATCAAACACCACTCTAATCCGAGGAACCATGATGATTGATTTACGTCTTGAAATCTCAACAACAAATTACACCATTCAAAAAACATTTCAATTTACATTTCTAATACTAATTGAATATTATTACTTATTGAATATTAAAAGAATCAAAATCAGTTAAACATTCGTTACGTTTTATAGTGTTAACTTTTTGATTGAGAATAAAAACACAGATCTTATGATATAGTCATTGAACTGAAGTTCATATCACTCTCACAAATGAAATAAATCCTTTGGCAATCAGAAGTCTTTCAGTCTTGAAATATAGATAATCATAAAATAAACATTTTCTGAGGATGATCAAAGAATGAAATCGATCGGGATCAACAATCAACAATTTTAAATTTTTTTTATCAACATTCATGTATCTGTCCTTTTGTTCACTATATATATATATATATATATATATATGCGCGCGCGTGTGTGTGTGTGTGTGTGTGTGTGTGTGTGTGTGTGTGTGTGCTTGTTTGTGTCTGTATAGATTCACATATACCCATTAATTTTCTATGCAGATGGGTGGTATAAGGTGCTGATAACATCTCATGTGCGTGATTAAAAGCAAAACTAGTTCAAGATCATTAAATATGCAATGTTTCGCGTGTAGTTAGACTATACAACAAATATTTGGGAATATAAGCTGATAGTAAAAAGCGAGTAAATGTTTGTAGGTTCTGTTTGATAAGACGATTTACTTAGATAAGTTAATAAAAGAGAGCGAGGATTTCAACACTCTTGTATCTTTGAGTCTGGTTTACAGTCGTAAAATGTCGTAAAATGTTGTATTGGATCTCAAATGTTAAGAAATATCCTGCCAAGTCCGTGAAGGCTGCTAAGACAGAATCCCTTAAACGCTCTTCGCAATAAAATAAAATCCGGATTCTAAATGATGTCTGACAGAGGTGGGGGTAGATATTTTTTTATATCATGCTCGAAACATAAATGCACAACTAAACTACCATATGTCAAACGTACCTCAATTTGGGCTAGTATTTAAAAATATATTACTAAATAAACAGGTTTAAATATCAAGTGAAGGGCTTCCTCTTGACACGCCTAGCCCTCCTCACAATCATGTCATTTTTAATTGGCATATATATTCAGACTTTGTTTACATTTGTGGAGATGTTTGAAGTTTAATTTAAGGGCCATTACAGCACTAAAACTCAATTAACCAGTAACCCAAAACTGAACCTTGACTTCGTAAAACGCAGGATGGTTTTCTGGGACAATTATCCCTGTCCATTCTGATGCAGGGTGGTAAAGTGGACAGGGATATGAGAATCCCATCTATGGGTCAAATAGATCTTTTTAAAATTATTTGTATTCGATAGGATCGTGTGCCAAAAAAATCTTAAGAAATGTAAATCTTAAGAAACGTAGTTTTTTAACTTCTAGCATAAAATAACTCTTGACGGGTTAACATGCCGTTAAAATCAATATATGATCTTCTTGAACCCCAAATATTGGGTTATGGTTTCTAGAAAAATCTCATTCATTCTGAAATATCTAGCATACGAGATCAAAGTGCTAATAAATACAATCTGTGCCAAACATGCAATAATAGATAAAAGAAAAATCTAACTCTTGTATGGGTAGGAAGGGTATTTCAAAATATTACTCAGTTGAGGCCTCGACCCAGACTCTCAAAACGACTGACTTGTATGGTTGGCGAAATTACCGAGAGAGATGACCAGGATACTTCAACATTCGTTGAACAAACAATCCAAGTCCATCTGGGGAAAGAGTTATTTGCCTCATTTTGTCTGTGTAGGTTGCAGGTCAGAAACAAAAAGCAATGAATCTCTTTACAAGTCTAAAAAAGATTTATTAGTTTTTTCTCTTTGGTCTTTGTGAAGAAAGCATGATTTTAGTCATTTTTTCTTCAACTGTATTAGAAATGTATCTTTCTCTATCCACTCCAAATGGATTTAACATTAAACTGAATGGGGCTACTTTGAAATAGGGTAGACAGATTTAGACGACACATAACACTTAAACAAATGAATAAACCAAGTAGTCATGGCTAATTTAAAACACCCTCCCCATGTTTAATATATATCTCCTAAATGTAGAACGCTGTGCTAGGTGACCTAACAGCAGATATATAAAGGTCAGTTGATGACACTTGGATACCAGAAAATAATTTTCTTTCAGCAAATGAATATGCTACATCACCTGAGCATTTTTGACGCTTTTCTCGGAGCAAATCAACTCTTTTTAAAAACTCTTTTAAAAACTTTCTAAAAAGCCTTTTTCCACAAAAACTTTTCTTCTGACTATGACCAATGGTCCATCCTACTTGGAGAACAATTAAAATAAATAAACCCAAGGAAATATCCGTATTTGTCCTTTTTCTTTCTTTCTTTCTTTCTTTCTATATAGATATATAATGATCTTCCTTCACCTGTCCTTTGTTACCAGAGATATATTTACGTTTTTAGTTTCCCAACATCAACAAATTTGCACCGAATGACTTTTAATGCAACAAATATGACGATGACCTTAATATTCTTTACGTTACAATTGGGTTACAAATCAACAGTCTAAACAACAAATGACAATCGAAACAATAATCTTATAAAAAGCAATGTACACAAAAAACGGTGACGAGTGTAACAACAAAATTTAGTGAGAATTCTAAATGCGTAAATTGTATTCGATAAATCACATATCTAGGTGAAGCCTACTTATATAACTTTACAAGAAATATTATTCCACAAGTGATGCACTTCACAGCTGAAAAAAAGCCGCCATGTCACCGATGACAGTAATTAAAAGTTTCAAAGACGCTGATGACAACAACCATAACGAAAAATGTCTTTGGGAACAGAAAAACCTGAACAATGAAGCACCTGAGCTTTCTTTCTCCTTCTCACAACAATAAAAAGAAAGAAAAAACGTCTGAATGCTGAATACCACTTCATAATAGTGGAATTTTTCTTCTTTTTTCTTTTTTTCGCTGGTGAAAGAACCTATTTTTTTCTTGAGACTGTCAAACTATTTGAGAATAACCAGTATGTTAAGAAAAGAGATATCCCTAATTATTGTGTCAATTGCTCTCTGTCGCCGCGTACGTCGCAAGAGTTCTAATGTGAACCGACAGACTGCTTACACAGGTGATTTGTTTTTAGTGGTGAACACTTGTGCAGTACCAGTCACACTTTTCGGACAAGCAGCTAACTGAAGAATGGTGCACCACTGCGCCACAGATTCTCCGAACAATACTTCTCAGGTTTTAAATTTACAAATTTTTCTTCTCCTATACCGGTTGCCTTGTACGTAAAATTCCTTTGCTTGAGAAGGATATTAGCTTTAGGGTAAGATATCCGACTGACGTTGTGGATGACAATATATATATATATAAGTAAAGTTGGTGATCTTAGTCGAGGGTGACCCGAAGGTTCCTTTTTCAATATCTACTAAACCGAGGTGTTGGGAGGGCACTTTACCCTTGATCCTTATCTTTTAGTGCTGAGTGCTAAGCAAGGCAGCATCAAGTACGATTTTTTGAGTCTTTGGTATGACTCGACCTGGGATGGAACCCCGGTCTCTCGGACCATTGGCGATAATCTGTTATAAAAAAAATGTAGAAGTAGGGCAGGGTAAAGATATTCGTCAGCGGTCACCAAACGATTGTAGCCATGAAACGTGGAGTCGTGAGCCTTATTTATACATTTTTTTATAAAAGACAATGTAGGGTGCAACATTTTTTGAGCACTATAAAGATTTTGCGATGTACAAGGGATTTTATAGTTAAATTCTGCGTATATATATATATATATATATATATATATATATATATATATATATATATATAACACTGACTAGGGAAGACGTAGCCCTAAAGGTGTTCGTGTCCTCTGTAAGGTAAAAACGTACTTTCAAATCATGTGGTCGCGCTTTCTTACCATGACTAGTTGATTTGGCATCGCTTTTGTGTGGCATGAAATTGGTAGAAATTCAGTTCTGCATTCTGGGTTTGCCGGTTCGATCTCTAGTGGTGGAGATCTCGGTATGCACTGCTAATGAGACCCAATAGGTCGAAACAGCTGTTCAATGTTCTGTATGTCGCATGTGGGTGTTTGCTGGATTTTCTGGTCATGGTAATTTAATCAATATGTATGTATTAGCGTGATTTTGTAATTTTTAAAAAGTACATGTAACTGGTACTAATGGGACTTTCATAAAAAGGTGAGAAATTATTCGTTTGTTTAGGTTTATATATATATATATATATATATATATATATATATATATATATATATATATATATATATATATATATGAAAATGTACTAAGACGAAAAAACACAAGTTCTTCGGAGAATGATTTTATTTGCAAAATTATTTGCTAACGATAAATGTTTCAGTTTTTAATTAAGACGTGTGAATAATAACGGAAATAAAATGATTTAAAACGGTCTCTCTCTCTCTCTCTCTCTCTCTCTCTCTCTCTCTCTTTATATATATATCTATAAACTTTTTTTACACGAAGTTTCACCGAATGCTGTCGATCTCTCTCTCTCTCTCTCTATATATATATATATGTGTGTGTGTGTGTGTGTGTGTGTGTGTGCGTGTCTCTGTGTGTGTGTATATATATAAAGTTCAACGTTTTCCCTCTTCCACAAAGAGATATTCTTTTTTTGTAAACGAAGGTTCCTCGAATGCCATCTCTACTGATATCGACATCATTAGGTGACCCTTCGTGTAACAAAGTTGAAGTTGCAAGTAGCACACACACACACACACACACACACACATATATATATATATATATATATATATATATATATATATAGGCTACTTGCAAACTTCATTGGTTACCTCGTTTAAGACATTCTTGGTGTATCAAAGAATTTTTATTTTTCATTTCATTGATTTTCTTTTTAAATATTTATTTCATTTTTTCATTTTTATTGAAGGATTAAAGAAAATTGAGAAACGAAGAGCCGAGTGAAATAGCATCATGAACTTGGTCGGTTCTTGAACTTTTCAGCACTTTCTTAAATCTAATCATAACCAGCGCCTATAAGCTGAAATTCTACACTCTTTCTGTTTTTTCATACGATCTTTCTTCAAACACTTTTTTGCAAGTAGTTTTCCCTTGATTTTTGCTTAATTCGCGTTTCCTTTCTCCTTTTTTTCATTTTCTGTTCAGTGCATAAAGTTTTCAAAGTGAATAACCTCAAAAAAAAAATAAAAAAAGATAATAAATAAATGGATAAATAAATAAATAAATAAAAATAAACAAATAAAAATAAAAGAAACACCTTTCTATTGAAAACCTCAAGAGATAACATTCGACATTAAAAAAAACAAAATAACATTACATTTAAGAAGCTTACTCTTTGATGAGGAGCTCTCTATGTCTAAGATGTTCCCTATTTCAGTTTGTATTAAAAGGATAAAAGAAATTCACATATAAAAAGAATCAATTTTTATGCTTATGTCCAACTTTTGTTTATCTTATTTGTTAAATTCTTACAGGAGTGTAGGCGCCTCATGGCAAGCATAAAAAACAGATACATATGTGTCGAAGTTTGATTTGCAGGTATGGTTGAACGGTAAAGGAGAAGAGTGAAAAATTAAGAAAAGAAACATTCATGATGACTGAGAACCAACGACTATTCAGAATAAAATTGTAATTGATATTACTGCTATCGGCTTAAAACTTAAGCTATGTTACGTCTCCTCAAAGGATTTGTTAGTTTGTTGGGTTTTATGGCATATCAACCTTTGTAGGTTATTCAATGCCCAATCCATTTTAATACAAATAATCACTTCTATTTCAAACAAATCAGTTTCGCATGAGTACTGTTTAATTGTCAAAAACATTTCTATTCCAAGCTATTCAGTTTAATCAAACTGTTCTAATTCAACCAATTCTGTTTAGTATAAGTATAGATTTTGTTTACACACAATTAAAGGTCAAAGTTCTATTTTAAAAAATTCAGTTTAACGTAAGTTTCAATGCCAAAAACAGTTCTATTTCAAACAATTTTGTGCATAAGTACACAGTTTAATTGTCAAAAAAATTTCTATTTCAAGCTTAATCAAACAGGTTTAATTCAAACAATTCAGTTTAGCATAATAACAAAACAGTTCTATTAGTTTAACATAAGTATGCAGATTAGTTCTACTCAGCCCATAGATAGTGCCCTATTAGGTGCTACCACTCCGGGTAGCGATGGCAATGAAGGAGTACTCAGCATTCCCCAAATCTCCAGCATTACTCGAGCATTACCATCAGATTGTTTTGTGTCATATTAACAGGACACTCCTTGTGGGGTGTCCTACCCCTCTGCAGTGAAGCAGTCGGTGTATTCGACACCGACTGGACAAATCTTCAGGGGAGTACCATTCTAGCTTTATATATGTTCATGCACAAACATTTACTTATGTGTGTGTGTGTGTATGTGTGTGTGTGAGAGAGAGAGAGAGGGAAAAAGAGAGAGAAAGAGAGAGAGAGAGAGTATGTGTGTGTGTGTGTGTGTGTGTGTGTGTGTGTGTGTGTGTGTGTGTGTGTGTGTGTGTGTGTGTGTCAAGCACATGCTGTGAGAAATAAATTTGGGTAAGCAATCGGTTGACCTTTATAAAGTGAAAGCAAAGGCAGAATTTATGGTCCATTATCAAATGTGGATTGGAGCAGCGTCCACGATATGTGGAGGGGACATAGTGATGCGTACAATCTTACCTTTTGAAACGTATAGTGATGCGATTAATCTTACCTTTTGAAACGTACAGGTGAAATATGTCACAAATATAAAATGATAACTTTTTTCTGAATTATGCTTTCAGTGCGTTAAGTTACAAATCTACAATGACTTTGAATTTTTGAAAAACAATTCGTATTTAATTATCAATATTTACTTTACAAAATATATGAATACGAATAATTTTTAAATCGATCAATTTGACTCATAGATGACCTTAACAAGTACTAGCACTTTGAATCAAAGTCGATTTAGGAATAATATCAATGAAGGAGTACTTCACTCTCCAGAGATCTCCAGAACTGTCTCGCCATCAGATGCAGTTTAATGTTGAACCCGGGGCTTCCTCTGTTTTGGGTGGGGTCTTACAACTTCTGCAAGGGATACAATCAGCACGTACTAAGCCCCACTGACATTTCTAAGAAAGGAGAGAGGTAATTCGCACAAGATAATTTGCTTGGCTTTGATCACTCTAATATACAGCAATTAGTATACAAAAGCAATTCCTAAAAAAAGATTATATATATATATATATATATATATATATATATATATATATATATATATATAAATAAATATTAACGCAATAAGCAGACTGAAAGTTTTAATCATGATGGAACTAAAAGAATTAAAAAAGTGGCACGTTAGCTAACCGGTTTCGTCCTCGCTCAACAGAACTAAATCAAGGAAATATCATGTATTAAAGGGAAATATTTATGATGAGGTGGGCGAAAATTTATATTGGAGACTATACCAAAATAATATTAAGTCCTAATAGACATTCCCTCTGTTTACAGAGAGACAGTCAGCCGGACAAAATATGGATAGTCTCCAATACTTTCAAATGAAATGATGAGTATGACTTACTGAATACCGAGGAAAAGTCCGCACTAAACTTTTCAGTACAGTCACGATTATTTATAAGGTGTTCAGCAAAGGAAGATCCATATGTATTTCTAAGATTATCTATCGGGCCCTCCTAACTAGTGATAGGGAGAACTAAACAAAGACTAGGTGCTAGAATTAAACAATATGTTCCTAGGAAAATTTGTAATTTTATTGGAGGCCCAACTGATAACCGGTCGGTTGGCTTGTCACTTTTTTTTTTTTTTTTTGCTTTTTATACTTTTAGTTCCATCATGACTTAAACTTTTGGTCTGTCGATTGCGTTAATAAAATTTTATACTCCCAAGAATATATATATATATATACCCAGTCAGCGTCCGAAGACAGTGGGTATGGATTATTCGTGTATAGAATATATGAGGAATATGGTATAACTCTGTGAGTGCTCGATGTGTGGCTATTGTTACATCTCTTTTTCCCTTCCAGGTTTATATAACAAAACTTACACACACACACACACACACACACACACACACACACACACACACACACACACACACAGACACACACACGCACACCAACACACACACACACACACACATATATATATATATGTGTGTGTGTGTGTGTGTGTGTGTGTATTTGCTCATGTCCTAATGATCATGTATTGTATTTATAAAGAATATAGAATACGCTGGTGAACTCATTTAAATAGTAAGTATACATTTTTATACGAAAGCACATGATTATCAGATGAATATTCTCACTTATTTGTATGCAGGTGCTTATCTGATATGAGAAACAACTTTTTTTGTCTTTATGATTTTATCCATATAAATACAACGGAATAAACGGAAATATCAAATTCGTACAAGAATACAACCATTTTAACTCAGGTCACTGATTCTCTTTCCTACGACGATAACCATTTCGCTAAGTGCGCCTCCAAATGAATTATTTTAGTAACCCACTCATTTGCTTTAAAAATACTAGTTGGTTTCAAGAGTAACCCGTAATTATTTACTTATTTCTGGTCAATGTTTTGGAAAGACATCGAGGATATTTTCAAAGTTTATTTCCTCAAATCTTGACTTTTTAACATCCTCTGTTAGCGTATGATGACGAGACACTAATTTTGCGGAAAATGTATTTTCTTTTACGAATCCATTTTTTTTTTTTAATGAACTCCTAGACAAACCAATCAGATCAGATGTCTCAATGGGTTGACAACGATCTTCAGAGGTTGTGTTGCGAACTTTTTTTCAAGATATTTGTCATTACAGTCAGACTCTGGTACGCCTTTAATCAATAGCTTACCATGTTTGAAATAGCACATACACTTGTGGTTTGCTTAAAGTTCCTTCTTTGAAAACTTCTAAAAGTATTTTAATAGTTTCAGCCGTAGTCTCGTTTTCCAAAAGGAAGCAAACCTTTTCGCACGCTCACTGTTTTTTTATTTCTTATTTTTTTATCAGTCATCATGCATCAGAAATATCAGAAACAAAAGTCACAAGAAAAATAAATCAATCAATCTAGAACTACGCTATGTGACAAACTGGAACAAAATAATGTGGACTTGTGACAACTAGCATCGCAGAATCTTACTACATTCAGTTCGCATACCATATTCGATTCCGGGTAATATGCAGATCGTGTCAATTCTATGAATATTCAAATATTAAAAAAGCAGGTCATATCCTCTTTCGATTGTGTGTACATGACATGATGAATGCATGCCACACTATCGTCCAGAAATATGTACACTTCAACTAATATTTTTATAAAAAGTTAATTTTCTTCTGAAATGAAGATACTCAGACTTTATTATTTCTAGAGTACGATTCCATAACTAGAACGGATGTTGGTAGCTATTATTTATTACAAAACTCTACAGCACTGAAACTTTGTAAAAAAAATATATGAATATGTTGCAGTCGGAAAACAGTATATTTAGAGTCAAATCTTGGTATCTTAGTTTAGAAGAAAATAAACTCGCCAGGAGGTACTTATTTATAATTGGTACTGTAATTTCTACCCCTCTCAGACAAATATGAAGGATGAAATCATCCTCTTTGATTTTGGAATGTTTTATATAAACGACTAACAGCTTTGTTTTAATTAAATCCTTTTTTGTGGAATAATTTGCAACATCAAACATTGGAAACTTTGGATCCTTTACTCAAATTCTCAAACTTTGTAAATGCAGATATGCAATTTTTCATGAAGTTACAAGAAGTTTCTAACACACGAAAGAATCGATGAAATAGGAAAATCAAGATTAAGTTATGGGCTACTTTTTTTTTTTTTTCTTTTTTTTTGTTTATTCTTTAACGTACTAATATTTTGCCAGGTTTGCTCGTCCCCCATGTACAACTTTTTCTTTGAGGAAGAAAAAAGTAAACGATTTATTGCAAGATGATGGGAACTTATTGTGAAGAAGTTATGTATGAATTATCCTAAGTTAGCTATTCCATAAAAATTATGCCTCTATCCGTCGAAAGCAGTTACCTTGTGCGCTTTTCTTTCTAAACTACATTATCAAAATTTGTGTGCATGCCTGCGTGTCTGTCTGTCAGAGTCACAGTGATCTGATTTTGTGCATTGACCGTATCAGACCATCCCTATCATAAGAAATGAGATAGCCCAATTCAGAAGGAAGGTGCAGATATCTAGGACAGTACCTTCACAGTTACATTACAGTTATATTTGACGTATACTACAGGACATACATGTCAACAGTCGAGCCGCTAGAAAAATACGAACACAGAAAAGACCAAAACTTAATTTTCTAATATAGACTATGTGAATTGACCTCTAAGATCAGTTGAGGCCACTGGAAGTCATTAAGTGACAAAATATACCAAATTGAGTAAGATATAAAAATATCTTTATCCCGATTTACTAAACTTGCCTTACTTGGGACAAAAGAAGAAGTGTGAATCGAATTCATTTGTAATGGTTACCTTGTTCACCATTCAACACAATGTGTTGCCCTTTTTGACCTCAAGAAAGAGAGATGAAGTCAGATCGTTGTTATTCGCATAGCCAGCTATATGTTGGATATTTACGAGTATAATATACATAAAACAATTTATTATTCAGTTTAGTAATACAAACATAAGCGTTCTTCAGTTCTTCTATCTATCTATCTATCTATCTATCTATCTATCTATCTATCTATCTATCTATCTATCTACTATTCCATTCCATTGAATCGGACGATAAGCGTCTAAAGTATAGCATTGTCGCTTCCATTCTCGTCATTTTCTTTCTTTCTTTCTTTCTTTCTTTCTTTGTCTGATGTGAAGAGTATAATATTTTTTCTTTGTCTTTCCTCATATTCCAAACGGAGTGGTCTATTGTTTATCTGAGGTGATGACAGGGTGTAACATTCGAAAATTAGCGTTCTTGTTTTTTTCTATTCATATTATAAATGTTTAATTATTTGTGTTGAGTAATCATATCATGTTCATATTTCTGTATCCACAGAATTTTGCTAAAATATATATCAAAATTATTTCATTAAAATATTTTATCTCTTATGTGATTTTTTCTTTCCTTAGCAACGTTGGGCACCTCTGCATTAATTCTAATGTTATGTCTGATAAAAAGAAGCAGTTTGGGAAGGTTGGAAGCAAACGCGATGATGGCAACCATCCTAACAACGTAGACAATATTAAAAAATAAATAAATAAATAAAAGGAACATTCCCTCAGGTAAATTAACCTCACCAACGTTAAATTACCATCCGATGGTATTTTACTGGTTTCCAATGAATAAAAACGATCCAGAAATTACAACGTTCTTTCATGTTTTTTCTCTATTAGGACATTTCTTTCATTTTGGCTCAGTCGACTGCATCAGCAAAATACACCGACTGCATCTCTGCAGAGGAGTAGACTCCCTCGACTAGCGTCCAAGATATGACACTAAACAATCTAATGGTGAGGCTCCAGTAATGAAGGAGCTTTGGGGAATGCAGAGTGCTCCTTTATCGCTATCGCTCCCAGGTCCACACAGGCCCAGAGTAGTAGCATCTGATAGGATCCTATCTATAGGTCAAATAGAACTAAACTGTGTAATTACGCTATACTGAATTGTTTGACATTTAACTGTGCGTAAATAAAAAAAAATATATACTTATACTAAACTGAATTGTCTGAAACTTATCAAAATGAATTAATTCGGCGCTAAATGACCTGAAAAGGGTTGATACGCCGTAAAACAGAACTAACCAAACCAGCCATTAGAGAATATTTAATAGCAACTCGTCTTTTTCGTGAATTTTGTCAATTCTGGTTCTCTATAGCTTCATTTTATCAGTAAACAGTGAATTGTTCTTGAATGAAAGGTTGAAGAATAGTTTTCTGTTGCTTTTGCAATGGTTTGTCCTTGGAAAACGGTATAAATGACACAAGAAATGAATGCTCAAATAAGGCTATCACATGATGCAGCCATTTAAATAGGTTAATATTGTTGTCTTTGAGTACAGTGTTGCTACATGGTTAACATTGTAGCATAAAATATCCGTTTCCATAAATTCTTTTTGAAAGACACTGTACTTTCGAAAGAATTTCGTATTAATTAAAAACTGTTTAACTGATATTACAGATTTCTTAGAATATTTTTCTTATCTTCACAGCCTCTCTTTCTCGTTTCATAGGTATGAAAATAGATAGATAGATAGATAGATAACGTCTTCGAATCTCTGAAAAATTCTAAAGACTGAAACAAGTGTTGAGATTAATATACGTGGTTGCTAATATTTATGTACAAGACTATATATATATATATATATATATATATATATATATATATATATATATATATATATATATATATATATATATATATGTACATATTACATAGGTAATTTTTAAGGGTATTATCAAGATAATTGTTCTTTCTTTCTTTAGCACCCAGAAAAATAGTGAAAAAATGAAAAATCAGATTTTCACTGGATTTTCATGAATATCAAAAACATCTTTGCAAATACCCAATGATAGTGAAAAGCGTCCAGAAGGAAATTTCAGACAATTTTGGCATAAAATTGAACGAAACTTAAGAAATTTTGTTTAGCGAAGAGAAAAAAAAAATTAAATTAAGAAAAAAAAAAAAATTGTTTACGTTTTTAATGAAACATTTTGTCTCTGCCTCTGTCTCTATATCTCTCTTGCTATATATATATATATATATATATATGTGTGTGTGTGTGTGTGTGTGTGTGTGTGTGTGTGTGTGTGCATATATGCATACATACATACATTCATATATATATATATATATATATATATATATATTGGAGTTGTAAAACTTGGAGTAGCGAAAATAAGTTTATAAATTTTAAATATTTAATATCGATCTTATATTGCTATACCTGTCCGAAATTTTATCCCTGAGCTCTTTCCACAGAGCTCAGGGATAAAATTTCGGACAGTTTTTGTATAAAACTGAACCAAAAGAAATCTTATGAAACGTCAAGAAAAATCAATTAAAGTTCTTAAAAAGGACATTTTGGCTTTCAACGAACATGCTAAAGATCATTTTCTAAATATAAAAATCATTTATTTATATATATATATATATATATATATATATATATATATATATATATATATATATATATATATATTGTGAATCCTTGTTATCACTAAGTGAGGAAGGCCGAGCAAACACCAGTCATAGTGCTTGATTCAGGCTAATGCATATTTTGCCTGATCTTGTAACCTCTTAATATACTTTCTTGTTTCTGAGGATGACTCTTTGCGTTTAGTTGACTTGGCTATTACACATCGTCATTCGATTCCAATAGGAAATTCCATTAGGAAATAGCTATTTTCTTCACTTTGTTATAACAGATATTAGAAAGTTTTCAACTCTCTCTCTCTCTCTCTCTCTCTCTCTCTCTCTCTCTCTCTCAATATATATATATATATATATATATATATATATATATATATTGCTGGTTAATTATTTGTAATTGTTGTCAACGAGAAAAAAGACGTTGACGCGTAGGGCAAAGTAAAAAAAAATTGTTCAATATTAAATGATAGAACAATCATATAAGTAAAAACTAATAATTCTAAAATGCAAAAGTAAGGTTTCACTCTTAATTGGTAATCCTGAGCTAAAAAGAAAATTAATGATTAATAGGATTTATATTGTTCCCTAAAATAGGGTTCTGCAGAGAAATATTTGTTAAATTTATGTAACACTGAAGAGATTCATGTATTTAAATAGTTTTCTTAGCACAGAACATGTTAATAATGTTATGTCATTATTTCGTATCTATTTACACACACTCAGACACACACAAAGACACAAAACACACACACACACACACACACACACACACACACACACACACACACACACACACACACACACAACAAACAAACACACATGTGCACGTGCGTACATACAGTTGAATAAACAAATCGTTTAAAAATCATTTTCCTTAAATCAAAACGTGCTCTGCTCAATACCGGCCAATAGAACGGGATGAAATCTAAAATGATTGAATGTTTATACACCCCTCATTACTGTTAGCTTCATGTGTTTAAAAATAAATACAATTCTCAGATAAGCTAGACAATTAGACAGATAGAGAAAATTGGAGTTGGAGAAGAGGATCTATATTCATTTGTCAGCGCGTGAGTAAGCGAGTCACTGAATGAATTATAATTGTTATCTTCGATAGAAGAGTTGCAAGTTGGATTGAAAATGGCTTTATTCCATAACCGCGTTTTAAGTGTACTGCTCTAGTATAAATCTCGTTATGATGCGCTGTTTTTTGTTGGGTTAGAAATGCACATACTCAAAAATAATGAGAAAATCTTAGTAATAAAGATGAAATTACTTCAGGATGAGTTGACCTTAGTGCAAATACTTTCGAAGAACGATAAGATTCACTGATAATATTATACATTTGTGTATTTACACCGTATTTGTTTCCTTAAGTGCGACTGTTTTGTTTTTTAAATATACATTCGCGGTAGATAAAAGAAAGTTTGGATATAAGAGGCGAGTGTTTCTTATAGTTTACACTTACGAACATACACAAGAACATATATAAGAATTTACCGATATATTGACATAAATGTTTGTGTATGTCAGTCGTGCAGTTTTATCATTCCATCTGAGCGCAGATATTTTTGTTGCCTACGCCTCACCAACCCACCAAACTAACCGGCATACTTCATTCTCTGTAAAGGCAACTGATTGAGCAACGCTTTCATTTTGCGTCCTCTATTTTTTCTTCAGCTTCGCTCAATTCATTTGTTCTCGAGATTCAGGCAAATCGCAACCAACAGCTCCGCGACTCTAGTCAAAGCCCTGCACTCTTCTTACCACCCACTATCTTACCCACAATAGGTGCTCCTCTTCCTGTCATCTGGTAGCACGTACTTACCTGGTTCACTCTTATGGAACGGCAATATATATATATATATATATATATATATATATATATATATATAACTTTGGTAGTCCAGTATAGGCTCGGCACGTGAGTAGTTGAATATTTACAGTAAACGACAAACCTTTTTTAATACGCTTATATGCAGTAGAACAACATAATTACGCTGATGTATGCACACTAGATTTGTATCACAGCTGATTATTTTACAATCTTTTCAATTAATTAAGAGTTTGCATCTAAAAGTTACAAATGGCTATTATTACAATTAAAGACAAATACACATAACAGAAAAGGGATTTACTCATATTTTTCATGTTATCTTATAAAGTTAACATTGTTTTGTAAAAATTTCTATTTCTGTTAAATTCATGTGATAGATATTTAAGAGATTTATCGGTGTAAATATCTTTGTTAGTCCAAGAAGTTGTAATAATGTTATTTTACATCTTCGGTTTAATCTCATAATCAATATTTGTCCAACTAAAAGCATTAATCATATTTAAATGACTAATGATTTTAGTTGAACAAGTATTTCGTTATTCTTTTTTTTTTTTTATCTATCAGTTTATTTATTTTGAAGTTTGGAAGTCTAAATTCTAACTAATTGCGTCTTGCAGCAATATGTCTTCCTACAGATTATGTTTCATTATTAGAGACTCCACTCGATGAGATGACTTTTTCTTTATGAGGAACAATTTTAACGTTAAAGCTTTCCAATAAGTCAAATGAGTACGAATACCAAATTTGATGTTCTTACACCCAATCGTTTGACTGTCTATAGAGTAGATACAATCTGTTCCTAATCATTAATATATGAATGTGCTTGGGTCTGATGTGGAAGCGCTCATAGCGTAATGGTTACCGTCATAGGATGTGAACTCGGCTATCCGAGTTAAAATCCTAAACAGAGCTGTTTGCATTTCATATAGTGCCCTTGAAAAAAGTATGAATTCAACTATTCTTTATAGGTAAATAGTAGGACAAACTGACTCTTTAACTTATAGCAACCGGCCCAGGAGAAAAAAAACTCAATTGTTGACATGAAGAGGGATATGCTCCGCCAGGCTACTCTTGCCCAAGACAAGCTACATGAGTAGCACCTGTACGACTAAACGAGATCACGGGACCAGTGATGATGATGATGATGATGATATGTGATTGTTAGAGTATTTTCTTGGTTTGTTTATTTTCATAAGAATAAAAGCTGATTTGATGAGAAATTATGGGATTGCAACCAGAGCATGATTTACTGTAAAACAAGAATAATAATTTTTACCCGTTCACTAAAGGCCGGATGCAACACAAACTCAACATTCAAGTGGAGGTTCTCATATGCACGAGTGTAAGTTTGCGGGTGGTGCCAAAAATAGCTTCGCTTAATCGGTATTCCTTTTTTGGGGCGTCATCAGAAATAAACCCAACCCTACCCCTTTTAGACGATGGCGTAGTGGGAAAGTGAGGGGCGTATGATCCACTGAATCGAAACTTGCTGATAATATTTCACCCGTGGCACTTTGAGAATAAACGACAATCCGTTACAACTGCGAACGTTTTCCGTAAAAACAGAATTAAATGTTTTGTTTTTGATTATAAACTCACCAATAGGCTGGCTATGGTGGTCATTAAATTCAATATAGATTCGCATCTGATTTAAAACATTATAATATAATTACCAATGACTTAATAAATAAACGAAACTATTCTATAATCAGTATTTAATAGTTATCTCCATTAAGAAATTATTATGATTTGGGTGAGTACAAATGGATCAGGTTGTTTTATTCTGTCAGAGCTTACTAGAATTTCGCTCTAATATGCCATTTTGGCTGCTTCATCGTGACATACAAAAATCAGGTAATTCTTAAATAGATTATTAACTAATTTTCCTATACAGAATACTGTTGTGGAATTTTGAAAAAAAGAATTTAGATAAAGTAATTTATGAGTTGTTCAAATAAATCAAAAATGTTGTTTCAAAGTTTTAAAACGATATTATCGAACATTCTTGCAAACTTATTACGGGATTGAACCAATCTCTGTGATGACGGATTAAACAGCAACATTTTGATTCGCTTATTTGACTCGTGTACAAAAATTAGTTTGACCTGCAATATTTATGTAAGCTATTTTGGCATCACCCTTCGTCACGGACACGATGCAATTTTAAAGTGTTATACATCTCAGTTGAATTCAGAATATATCTACTCTTAGACCAGTTGCTGTACAAAGTCTAAGGGACCCAGTTTTTATTGCTATTGACCTATTGCTTAGTGGGGAAGAGATCAGTCCACGTCTCTCTCAAAGACATTAGAGCGAAGTGAAGTCTTGGCCAATATTCAAACTCTGCTCGCCGTGTCCATTTGTTTCAACAACAAAATAACTGGAGCAAGGTATTATTCCACAAGTTTGCAGGCTTTTGCCTGCTGTAAATAATATCTTACACTTGTTAAAAAAAGAAAGAGAGAATAAGCCAATACAAATTTCTCAGTCAAGAGACAAAAATATGGAGCCGGAAGTTTACTCCTTAGCCAGAGGGTCGGATATCTTTGGAGTCCCGTACACAGATCAACGTTTGCTTTTTTCTCGGTTACGGTGAGTGAAGCCACCGGCTCACTTTGCCCTCGAGAGCAAACGAAGCCACAATGCTCCACCCCAACATAGTCAAGCTGTTTTTAAATTTCTTTCACTCGTGGTATGTATCGTGTAATACTACATTACATTTAATTAGCCTTCTAATCTATCTTGTGTACACATGTTTTTCATTATTATTATAATGCCTTCCATGTGTAGTATTTTGTTTGGTGAAATATTTCCTTTATCATACATTTGTTCATTCCATTTTTCACTTATTAAACGTTATTGCTCTTATCATAAACTTTTCTCTGTACTCTTTATAAATTCCTAGCATTATCGTTCACCAACGTGTTAACAAAGTAAAATAGCAACGGTTACAAGCAACCACCATGTGAGGAAATTAATATAAGATTAAGATTTACACACCAACAAAGCTTATTACTACCATCTTCACAAGTTGCTCTGTCAAAGGTCACGTCCCTTTTATTGATCAGTCATTCAAATTAGCTACATATGCTACATTCACCACAGCAGATCATTTTACAGTAATGCACTAGAGCAGTTGTCTCAAGAGACTTAAAAAGGACACAAAAGGGCTATTATGTCGCGAGAGAGAGGCACAACGGGCCAAAAGTGAGACGAGGGGGCGTTATTTCCATTAGTTGTGATGCTAATCTGCAATACAACTGATCGGCTGCTATGTAATTTGTTCATTTCATCAAATGAACACGCATCTGATAATAAATGAGATATGTGAATAAGTATAAAACGTAGGTTAATTTTTTTTTTTTTTTTGAAATTTTCTTTAATTCCGTTTTTACTTCTTGTAAGTCTCTTTTCCGTTTTCATGTTTGATAAATTTCTTTTTTTCCATTTTACTGTAATTAAAGGAAGAATTAAGACCATCCAGACAACTGCACTGTTAAAATCAACTAGGATACATAGAAGAGTCCTGGAGTTTTAAGGGGATTTGTTGTCACTTTAGTAAAACAAACAAACAAACGAACAAAAAACACTAGTCAGAGTAATGCGTAAAATAGTAAGCGATTTAAAAAATGTAATTTAGTGGCTTAAGTTATATGAAGTAAAACAAATAGAAATGTAAAAAGGTAACAAAATAGCTATAAATTACTGAGAGTACGGTAACGAAAAAGCAAAAAGAGACACAAAAAAAAATGAAGATAATCTTTTCGCTGGATTGGAAAAAATTATAATTTAAATGTAAAAAAGAAATCTATTTATATAAAGTAATTTAGTTAATTCTTTAAAATAATGATCACGTAGAAATTGAAATATATTCGTGTTTTTTTTTTAACAGGAAATAACTAGAAATAAAGACAACATTAACTTAATATTTGAGTTCAAGTGAGTGTAGATGTTGCAATAAAGTTTATTTGCGTTATTCATTGTCGGCAATGCTCAAATAAAATACAGAAATTGGTATCAAACATCTGTTAATGGTATCTTAACCAATATTCTAACGAGGTATTAAGATGAAACACCAATAGATAATACCATTGCTTTTGTGCACAGGAAAGAAAACGAATGAGTGTGGAAATTATACACAGACAGCGGAAAAGAAAGTGTTGGAAAAGTTTGTTTATTAAAGAGAACGCAGTCTTAGAATCTGAGTAAATGTACTAATGAGTTTTGGCATAATTTAAAAGGTAATTCTTTGCATCTGTACTTTGCATCTGTAGTTAAGTGTTTGATGAGTAAGAATGACGTCTGAGAGATCTGGGTTCCTAATTCCAGTTTCAGGTTGTGGACATTTAGAAGAAAACAATTGTTTTTATGCAAAACTAGTTGTTAAATTCAAGAGTATTTTACTTTGTTTGGATTGACTTCAAAGGCATGTTAACTTGTCTAGGGTCATTTTATGCTTTGAAGTTTAGGAATAGCGTTTATTGTATGTTGATATAATTTGTGTCGACGTTTAAGAGGTTCTTTCTTTTTTTTTCTTGCTGCAAAAAAAAAAAAAAATATGGAGGAATTTGGATTGACTTTAAAGGCATGTTAATTTGTCTTGGGTTATTTTATGGTTTGAACATTAACCGTGTGTTGGACCAAATATCCATTAATGAAATTAGTTACAGAAGTTTATTGTCTATGGGTTTATGATGTTTGGATTCGGAGTATTGGTGAGTTGGGTATGCAGGAGCCTAGGTCAATTGAAATTATAGTTATGAGTACAGTCAAATTTTTAGTAATGAATCAAATTTCGGTATTAAATAAGCTATTAGGAGTTGATATGTCCTAATATCAACTAAACCGATCCAAACGATTTTTCATTTGAAGGTGTGTGTCTGATTTTTTTAGACGACGAATTACTTGCGTAGTTCCCGTTGTGAAGGTACTTGTAGCGTAACGGTTATCGTTGTATTTTGCATTTCACATACCGCTAATACCTATGGACTGGTATAAATTCAACAATTCTTCCTCTGCTCCAACTATAGTTAAATAGTTGGGTAGAATCAGCTTTTCATTCTTGGTATGAGAATCGGTCTACGAGAAGGAAACTTGAATCAGTTGTAGTCCTGGAGAAAGATGGGCTCTGCTCGGCAATTCCAACCCAAAATACACAATATGAATTGCGCCCCTACGACCAAACCACTTTACGAAACCAGAAAAATAGTTCAAATTATAAATAATGGAATTCGTTACCGGAATTCCGTTTGTCTGTGGGTTCATGATGCTAGTATTAATCGCGTTAGTGAGTGGAGAACGCAGAACCATCAGTCGACTAAAATCTTCAAATCACTTGAGTAAAAGAAAGAAAGAATGAAAGAAAGAAAGAAAGAAAGAAAGATGATAAATTGGGAATAAATCAAAATTGAGTAAGTTTTTGCAGTCTTTTATCGAATCGTTTATTTTTAGCAGTCAAACTCAGTGCCTTAATAGGCGAAATAAATATAATATGCTTGTTTATGGCTCAAGAACTGCGTGAGTTATATTTACAGTAACTTTCAGACAAGAAGAGCTGGTTCTTCGCAAGAGAAATTAATTCAAAGTTCATTAGACAATACAGCGGTCGCAATCAGAATATCAAGTGTCATTTGACATTTTGATCCGAGAGTCGAGCAATAATTTCAGAGCAATTTCTTGGTCCACTAAAAACAAAACAATTAATGATTTAATTTTTGGGTCTTATTGATTGCAACGTGAGATTAATGTTTTAATGCTAATCAACCTTGAGATCAACATTAACCATGTGTTGGGCCAACTACCATTAATGAATTGCTTAATTTTATATATGCACAACCGGTTTAGTCAAAAGAAAAGGTTGGGTGGTCATTTAACCTGAGTCAAGAAATAAATGTTCATATACTATCATTGTTGCGTTAAGTGTTTTGAAATATGAATGAAAATCTTTCTTATCCGGTATCATCATAAAAAAACATATATATAAAATATCACGGTGATAAGAGTACCAATATAATGAAATTTTGAATCAAATTCTTAAAGAATTTGATGTGTGGGTAACTTTTTTAGCAGATCGATGAACAGAAACGACTAAGCAATTGAGTTTGAGTATCGGTCTCATTCGTTTACGTTCACTTTTAACTAATGGAAAAGGCATAAATCTGCATCTCCTACCGACTATCAGTAAATAGCAGGGAAATGAAACCTTTTAGACTTGTGTAACATATTGACCTTCGACCCAGCCGTCAATCAAAGGAACAGGTGAATCCGGTCGAAGATATCAGGGTATAACCTTGACTGTGGACGGGTTGAATTGGGTGCAGATGCGATGCTCATAGGAAGCAGGTGGATGTCAAACAATGATATAACCCGGTGCGACAGGAAGTTCAGTTAGTTTGGAGTCAGTTAGTTGGAGATAAGATGCTGTAGAGAGAACCAACACCCAGCAGAGGGCTATGGGCCCTCAAGACCCCCGATTGAGCAGCCCAGCAGAACGAGAAAGAAGTGCTGCCAAAGACAAAGGAACTGGGGGTCAATATGTTGCGGTTTGTTCAGTCTCCAACTCCCCTCTCACACATAACCCTTTCGTAGCCCTTTCGCAACCATTTCGAATAAAGTGTGAGTGGTATATTTTTCTAAAGAAGTGTGTTCGTTCGTCATTATTGTGTTGACTATGTTTCCGCATGTATATGTATTATACGGTTATGCAACACTTGTACAAGTAATTCAACATGGACGTTCAATGTCAAGGATCCTTCCTGGCTGTTGAATGTAAACAATTGTAATATATAAAGCTATTAACTTTATTCAACAAAAGATTATTACAATTATTTTACTCTTTTGAGAGTTTTTCACACCAGCGTTAGCTGATGGTTTTCCACTGGAGTCTGAGTGACAGGAAGCCTTCTCAAGTCTCCAGGACTCTTCTCAGTATTTTGGCTGATCTCAACAATGGCTGTAGTTTGAATGGTCTCCATTCATCCTCTTATTTCCAAGTCCTCCAGTCCCTGTACCAATCCTTTGATGACTGTACCGAGTGCACCAATTACAATTGGTATCACTATTATTTTACTCCTTGAGATTTTTTTCACATCATTGTTAACTGACGGTTTTCCACTGGAGTTTGATTGACAGCAATTCTCCTCAAGTCTCTAGGATTCTTCTCAATATTCTGACCGATCTCAACAATGCTGTAGTTTGGACAGTCTCTATTCGTCCCGTTATTTCCAAGTCATCTAGTCCTTGTACCAATCTTATGGTGACTGTACCAAGAGCGCCAATTACAATTGGTATAATCGTCACTTTCATGTTATACAGTTTTTTCAATTCCCTAACAAGGTCAAGGTACTTATCATTGTTTTAGCATTCTTTCAATTTTACTCTGTGGTCAACCAGGACAGCAAAGTTCTCAATTTTGCAAGGTCTCTCTTTTTTATCGTTTATTATAAGTTCTGCTCGTCTGGCCGAGATTAGGTGATCCGTTTGTATCTCAAAATACCAGGGGACTTTGTGCGTCTCATTCTCCAGGACAGATTGTGGGTTGTGCATATACCATTTGTTCGTATGGTTAAACTACAGTTTCTTGCACAATTCCCAGTGGATCACTTTGCTCACCCAGTCGTGTCTAGTCTTATACTCTTTCTGTGATAATTTGCTGCATTCGCTTATTGTGTGATTGATCGTTTCATCTCTATCACCACATAACCTACATCTGCTGTTTTGATGTCTTATCTATTATCGCTTTGATATGGTTAGTCCTTATGGCGTTATTTTGTGCTGCTATTAGAAGCGATTAAGTTTCTCTCTTGAGGTTTCCTTTTCTTCGCTACGTCTACATTTTTTCGCCTGAGATGTCGCTTGTTAGTCGCGTAAAACGTCCGTACAGTTGTTTTTCGTCCCACTTTTGTTTTCTGGTTTTTGTCGCTCTGCTGGTCCTCGTGTCATTAGTATTGTTTCTGGTGGCTACAATCAGTCTTCCTCCGTGCTTTTCTATGTAGTATCCGAGTCGTTGTAACGATGCGTCAACGCTGTCTTCATTGCTGGCAAGTCTTTTTCTTCCCTCTCTTCATGATACATACAATCTGTCAACGTCATCTCTGGGATGTAACACCTTATGCATGGTCATTAGTTTTCTGTTCTCTGGTCCATTTGCTTAAGTTCTTCTCTGGTTCACTTCAAAAATGGTACTGAATATCTTATGAGGGGTGACAGCCCAGGTATTTGACAAGGTTCCTGTGATCAAGTTTTGTCTCGAGTAATTTTCTGGTTCTTTTGAGATACTCTTTTTGATTTTTTTTTTTTCATTTTCACTTGTTTGATGGTGTCAGCTTCCAATATCTCCAAATATTCGTAGGTTTCCTTTTTTCCGAGTGTTCTAATTTTGTCTTGATTTGGTTGTTCCATTCTTTCCGTCAGGTGTCGTTCGCCGCTTTTCATTACTAGCATGGCGTATTTTTCTATGCCAAAGTCCATTCCTATATCTTGACTGTATATTCTCACAATTTGTATTAGGGTTTCCAATTCTTTTTCGTTTTTGTCAAAAAATTTAATGTCGCCCATGTACATCAAGTGATTGATTTTTTCCTGTGATTTACTGAGTTTGTATCCGGCTGTGCATTTCCTAAGGATGTGGTTGAGTGGCATCATGGCTATCACAAATAGTAATGGTGATAGTGCATCTCCCTGGAATATGCCTCTTTGGATCTTTACCTTTGCTATGCTTTTTCCTCTTACTGTCAATGGTCTTCTCGATAAACTGTATCACTTGCTCGGGCATTTTATACATTTTGAGATAGTGTAGTATCCAGTTTTGGTTGACCATATCATAAACCTTTTTGTAGTCAATCCGGGCTATTGCTAGATTTTTCCGTCTCGTTTTACTTTCGTTGAGGATGTGTTGATTTATATATAGTAGTTCCTCTATGCCGCTTGTTCTCTTGCGGTATCTTTTCTGTTCGTCGAGGAAGATTCCGCGGCTTATCAATGAGTAGTAGATCTCCCTATTTTGTGCTGTAAGTATTTTCCACATCATCTGTAGGCACGTTATGGATCTGTAGTTATTTGGAGCAGTTCCTTTGTGGGGGTCTTTTTAGATTAGTGATCTTCCCTTCGTGTATCTCAGTTTTCCAAATGTATGCATTCATTTCAGTAGCCAGTCTGTTGTGGTTGGAGGTGAATTTTTAAAACCAAAATCCATGAATGCCATCTTGGTCAGGTGTTTTCCAGTTTACTATCTTTTTATGTGTTACCTTGAGCCCGTCGGGGTGTATGTTCCCCTGGGGGTTTTCTTCGAACATTTGTAACTCCATTTCCATGTTGTTTATCCATTCAGGTTTTTTCTTATGATCTTTCCGTTTCCATATTTTTCTCCAAAATCTTTTTGCCTCTTTCGCATCCGGTTGTGGATATGGCTTCACCCGTTCCCCATTAATTGTGGGTATAATTTTTTTTTTTTCGTTTTTTGGAACGTCCTGTTTTGTTTATATTTTTTTAGTCCTGTCTCGATATCTTTTTAGTCTTCCTTCTTTCGCCATTATTTTTCGTTGGTCTCCTCAACCACGTTTTTTTGAGTTCTAGTTGCTTTGCCTTTCAGTTTCGTCCAAATATTTCTTAATGTTCTGTTTTAGTATTCTTGCTTGTCGTAGTTTTTTTTTTTATCTGTGATTCTAGTCTTAGTTGTCAATAAGTCGTTCACTTTCTTGGTCTTGGACTTGACTGCTCTCCAGTCTTGGTTCCTGAGATAAGGCAATGTGGTTTTCTTTTTATACATGATTCTTCTGATAGTATTAGTTTTTTCCTCTTGGGTCAGTGTTTACGTTTGTGTGTTTGCGATGATTGGACCATTGTCATTTAGTGTTTCAGTACTTATTGGTGGTCTTGCCTGAAGTCCGAGTGAGAGTAAATCTTCTCAGCTCTCAAGGAATCTTCTAAATAAATGTCCAAGTGCTGTGGTCTGGATAGTCTAAATTCTTCCTCGGATTTCCAATTACACCAGACTCATCTCGAGGTTCTGAGAGATTATTCCAGGCACCCCGACTATGATTAGCGTTAGTATCACCTTCATATTCTGAAACTTCTAAAAGCTCTCTGGCAACGTCCAGATATCAATCCAGTTTTTCTCTTTATTTTGTTTTTACTCATTGGTCTGCTAAAACGGTGAAGTCTACCAGACACGATCGTTTCTTTTTATTGACATCAACCAGGTCTGATCATCTGGCCAGGATCGAATGATCTGTTTGCGTCTTCAAAAGCCATTGTAAAATAGACTTTGTTTAGAAAAGTAGAATTAAAATAGAATTAATTATCTTTTTTTCATTAGCATTTTTCTATTCTACGACCCAAGTGTTTGCTTTTTAGAACTAAATTTATTCATTCATTTTGTAAATTTGGTTTTGATTTTCTTCTAAAAGTGATTCCGCCCTTTACGAAGCAACAAAATGTCCATTTCTGAGGGCACATGATGTCAACTTCTTGTCCTAGTTTTCATACTTGTAACTGGTAATCGGAAATAAAAGAAAGCAAGTAGTGACACGTCTCTATGACGACAACTTCCATCCACAGAACGGATCTGTATACTAACTTATCTCTTCCTGTTAAAATATTAAATTCACATACTTACGGCGTCTCTTGTGCATGTATCTCGGCCTAAATGATCATGGCAGTCATTTTTGCAATTCCTTATCTCTACTTTTGTGTTTAAAAGGTCTCCTTGTTTATACCTTCACATTTTTGTTGCATTTTTTTACATACATTGTAAAGTAATTGCAGCAATAATGATAATAATAATAATTATAATAATTTGAAGTGAAAAATTTCTCTTGCTTCTACTACGCGCATCTCAAGGAAATTATTGTTATTACAAACAAATGAAACACAAGTAATTGTATGTATCTGTTATTAAGAAGAGACATATTCTCTAACCTGGTTTGGTCATGGAGCACTACTCATTTAGAGTTTCTTAGGTAGGAATAGCTTAAGGGTACCCATCTCTCTCCAGATCTGGTTTAAATTCAGTTTTCTTCCTCTTAGACCACTCGTCATACCAAGGTTAAAGAGCCTTATCCACCCTGCTATTTACTCATAGTTGGAGGGAGAATAGTTGGATTCATACCTTTATCAAGGGTAATAGCGCTATGTGAAATGCAAACAGCCTCGTTCAGGATTTGAACTCGTATAGCTGAGTCTATTTCCTACTACGAAAACCATTGTACTACAGCATCCTTTCTGTTTTTGCAATATCTAATTCTTGACAATTGCACTTTGTCTTTCTTATTTTTCTACTTCTGTCCATTTATTCAA
This sequence comes from Sepioteuthis lessoniana, assembly GCA_963585895.1. Lineage (NCBI taxonomy): Eukaryota > Metazoa > Mollusca > Cephalopoda > Myopsida > Loliginidae > Sepioteuthis > Sepioteuthis lessoniana. The sequence continues at coordinate 60,991,924 of OY757914.1, read as the reverse complement.
ACTTGTCAAGTAGGTTTTACCCACTGCTTTGTTCTATGTCTCTCATCTTCAATGTATCATGTGAGTGTTACGTTTCTCTTAGTCATCATCATCCTGTGTCCCCAAAATTTCAACTGTTTCTTTCTAATTGATAATAACAGGGTTTTTTTGTTTTTTTTTGTCGTTCCTATTCTCCTTAAAACTTCCTGATTTGTCACACATTCTCTTCGTGCCATACTTAATATTTGTCTGTATAACATCTCGGTTGCGTCAAGTCTTCATCTGTGACGAAATTGTCTAGTGTATATATATATATATATATATATATATATATATATATATATATATATATATAAGGTGACGCATCAGTCACTTACGATTTTAAAATTTAACAATTTTTTAATAAAAAAGGGAAATATAGTTTTCTTTGAATTATATTTATTTTGACTTCATTGTAGAACATAATAATCCTCAAATAAAATTGTTTTTAATTTTTTTAAAAGTTGCTGTTTGATAATTAGTGACTTTTGCGATTCCAGATCTATCTATCTATCTATCTATTAGTTTATCACTCTTTCTTTTCTTTTTTTATCGATTCTTAATAATAATCATCAATATTCCAACTATAACAATTGTGATAATAATTATAATAAATTCCCATTGTGAAACTAAGTGAATATTAAGACGGTTAAAACAATACAAAGTGCATTAAGATTCTTCAAAAATGCAAATGAAGTAAATTTTGGGACTAATCGATATTCAATGACCCGTCCTCTCCCGAAGTATTGTATTTTTTAACTCTACTCAAGATATAATGTGACGTGACATATAGGTCACCCGACCTATAGAGCAATAGTGTTGTCCTAACACAGTAAAAATAGCAAATCGTAGTAAGACTTTTGTTAGCTTGAATAAAATTTTCTTAAAGAACAAAGCAAAAACCAGTCCAATTTGCAACTTAATGATGACAGTTTGTGGTTTTTGTTCGCGCATACTCCGAGCACTATAATTTCTTCAAGGAATTAAAATTTTAATATCAATTCCTTGAAGAAATGATAATGATTGATAATAGGAAGGACTCAATAATTAGTATTTATGCTAATTATAGAGTGTTTCCTCAAATTTAATTACTTGTAGTTCTATAGATAGGATATGATTCGACATTGAGTTTAACAGCCACCGAAGTAACTATTCGTAAAAGACTTTTCCGTGTTCATATTTTTATGCCTATTTTTAGATATTTTAGGGTTAGATTTACTTGAGTAAAGAAGGAATTCACAGTATAAACTTCACGAAACCGACACACTGACCATTGCATGAAATAATATTTTAAAGGACTGTGGACGTTCGTCGTGTGTACAAAATATGTACAAGACGAGAAAGTAAACCTGAAGACTATTTGGTATTTTTGTCGAACCTTCTCACTTTCGTTACAGTTAAATGAATCCCAAATGCTAAACAAAAATGTAATTTAATTATATATAGCAATTAATATGGTTTTTACCGTTCTGATCAGAGCTAAGAAAGAGTGTTTTTAATTAAGCCGTATCCGCTTCATAATTTAAAAAAATGAAATAAGAAGACAGAAGGCGGTAATTTTTCTATCCACTATTTCTATACCAACTTGCTAATTTAAAATATGGAAGTTCTGATCAACACAAAACTAATATTCAAAATGATTTTAGAAGATAAATCAATAAGAACAATGATTGAATGAATAATTTCCTGTTCATAAGTGACTGAGTCATGGTTCCCAAGAGAAATCCGACAGTATTAAAACGTCATTGAAACTCTCATAGGAGACTATTCATCATAATGATATTCGTGATATGACTGAAGCAATATCCATCAACTGAACAGAACAAGAGACGAACATCAGTGTGAGAAATAAATGATCAGGACGAGCTTTCCCTATTTGGTTTTGGGTTGGTCATGACCTTTCAACTTATGATGGCATAAAGTCACACTGATTTTATAAGTACTTTGCTACACTACAATTTCCATAGATATAACTTATATAATTGTGAACACCTGACCAGATTACATTTTGGTTAATAAATAAGATCGCTCATCTTATAAAATAATTTTTAGGGTTAGTCAAAAGTTTTGCAATATTTTGGTAACGTAAAGCAGCTCCGAATGCTTTTGCCGAAGTTGTGAAAGTGATGGATAAACCACACTGGATTGTGAAATATGAAACTCGCCTGATACTCTTCGAGCGACACTAGCCAGATTTTCCTCTTTATAGTACGTTCCCGAATAGAATAATTGAATTAGATCAAAATAAAGTCTGTTTCTCTTCAAAATTACAGCTTTGTTTTTCAATGTAGTTACAATGTTACACAATATTCTAACGTACTATGGGCAGGATATGTCTCAAGGTCAATTTTATGTACAGTACGCTGGTTTGAATTCAGAGTTTTCTTTCACATAGACTAGTTACTGAACCAAGGCTAAAGAACCCAGTCTGCCCTACTATTTACTCATAAGTGGGGGAATAACAGATAAATTCAAGCCTTTCCCAAAAACATTTGCGTGAAAAGAAATAAACAGCTTCGTCCAGGTTTTGACCTCGAGTCATCGGTTTTATTTCTTACGATGATAACTGTTATGCTTAGCGCGTCTGCAAGTTTTTTTTTCATTTCGTCAAGGAAGAAAGTTTGTATACTGCATTCATGTTTCTTGTTTCACTTGACCATTTTGTGCCCAGCAACTTCGGCATCTGATGAAAAAATGTTAACCTTTTAACAACTCTTTCAATTTCGGTCATAAACAAAAGCTTGATGGTGGCAAACAGAGGTTGTACGGAAGGTACACAACGAGTGCGAATTTCAGTTTTCTTTATTGAACGTAATACTCATGACTAACGAACGCTATTACTCATTTTCGTCACACAACGAAGTGACAATAAGAACGTTTGAATAAGACTTTGTATATAACAATATAAATTCAAACATTTGCCTATATCCTCTATGTTTGATGTCACACAGTGGGATGCCTTACTTATCAATTAATCATGTAAATATAAAACTGATTGAAAGATGAATGATTATTTACAATCAAACGATGGCTAGTGAGTCCGATTCTCACCGGGTAGCCCATACTTATTAGTTTTGTGCTATACTTTGTAAAAAAAAATAAGTCGGAGGCACCTCGTGACACACACACACACATACATACATATATTATGGATCAACCTGAGACAAGGGTAGCGGTATCAGCTAAAACGGTTTCATGTGAATTTATTAAATAAAAGATAAAGAAATGCCCCGAATACTTTGAATCATTGCAAATTACGCAACAATCTCTATACACAAAAATTCGTTTCGCCCTGTCCGTGGGGCTTAGTATAACTAAATGCCCTGAGCTGTATCTGATAGTGAGGCTCCGGTAAAGAATCCCTTTATTGTCATTATTCCCAGATCCATTTTGACCCTGAATGGTAATACCTGTGAGGGTAACATTATAGGTCAAATGGATCTGTGTGAAAATTATTCGTATTCGATAGGACCGTGTGCAAACAAAAAAACTCTTAAAATAACTTCATAAAAATGTAAATATAAACATACAATGAATGCGATTCCCTTATCGTTAGAAGTAAATAATTCTAAACAGGTTGACATATCTTTAAAAATAATCAATAAAACAAAAATTCGTAAACTAAAAATGACTTTAAAAAGGCTTTTCCTCAGATCGGACAACATTTAGATTAATAGATAATTTTTCAAATATAGACAACTCATATCAATTTGGTGGTTACCACGTAAATTATTATGCGCTAAAAAAATGAAACAGTTTAGCCTCAGGTTGATTTCTAAAAGATCACACATTTAAGTACCGCGCAGCGTTATCACAGTTTAATTTCATTAGTCTTGCGGGAGCTGGTACTTTCAGTATGATTTGACCTTATGTATTTACCCAACCTGTCACGGGTAGAATGTAACACAAAGTCAATTTTTTAGCGGAGTACCGCCAGTTTGAATTCAGAGTTTTTCTTCTCTAAGACCAGTCACCTTATTGAAGATAAAGAACCTATTCTACCGAACAATTTATGCATAGCTAAACGGAGAACAAATAGATTCATGCCTTTCCTCAAGGCATGAATGTGAAATGAAAGAGAAACATCCTCGGTGAAGATTTGAACTCGGGTCACCTATTCTATTTCCTACTACGATAGCCGTTACGCTAAACGGGTCGACAAGCAAAAAATCCCTTAGATTTGTGGGTACACCTTCATTGCCATTACTTCCAGATCCACTCTGAGCCGGAACGTGATTCTTGTTAGGGTGTCATTTGTGAGTCAAATAGTTCTGTTTAAAAATCATTTGTATTAGATGAGAATACTTGATACAATATAAATTTATGCAAATTTTTAGCATTAAGAATAGTTGTGTGTGTGTGTGTGTGTGTGTGTGTGTGTGTGTGTGTGTGTGTGTGTGTGTGTGTGTGTGTGTGTGTGTGTGTGATGTACACGGTAGTTACAGCATCACCTCTACCATTTTTTAAAGTTTGTTTTCTTTTCTTTTGTTATTCATAATAAAACATTATACAATCAAAACGGATATCATTAAGTATTATTCGTTACCAAACCCTACTACTTAGAAACTCAATAACCAAATATATGTGCAAAAAAAATTCTATATTCATACACTTTTATTTTTACTTACAGAGATGTTGCATTCTTAATTTTGGTCTTAATACTGTCGAGTTTTAATACTCTAGAGATTGGTTATAAATAATACCTAATAATATCTGTTTTCATTGTATCATGTTGCCGTAGAAGTAATGTAATCATGGTATCTTTGTATTGAAGGAAAATTAACTAAAAGAAAATTAGTAAAGATATACATAATTACGGGCGATATTGCAAGGAAATTATATTATTAATTGATTGAAAATAAATCAGAAGAAATACTTTATAATTAGCATTTAAATGTTATCTTTCTTTGAAAATTTGTTATTTGTCATTTTTAAACTGAAGACCAAAAGTGAAATAATCGCACTATAGAAATCATCCGACAAATAAATAAATAAATGAAAATACAATAATTTGGAACAATAAAATTGTGTCTAACGTTCAACTATTTAAACGTTGTGAATATCTATAGAATTGCAGTTTACCAATTCTACCATATATATATATATATATATATATATATATATATATATATATATATATATATATATCATTATCTACCATGAATAAATACACACCTCACGATTTTTTATTTAAAAGTTAATAATTATAAGTTATAAAATAGCAGTAATTTATGCCAACATATTTCTATATGCAAAGATTCTCTTTGAAGTAAAGATGACTGAATGTGTTCTTTACTTTATGGGCATATGAACTTTAAGGGAATTGCTGAAAATTTGGTCTCAGAAAATTTGGCCACGAAAAATTCGACTGTTATTAATATACATTAAATAATTTTGCTTTTAGATTTGAAGTAGATTTATATTGTATTTAAAATAAGACCATACTTGGGAATCAAATTGAGACAACATTTTGAATTTTGACAAGGATTCTATAGTTGGCAAATCATGGGTACTTTCTCTTTAAGGAGCTGATCATCCCTTTTCAATTTAAGACATGTCTACCGTAGCGGCGAATAGTGAAAAACATGCTGGTTGAAGCAAATAAAATTGTTATGATATTGCAGGTCGAATCAAATATAATTAACAGCAAATGAAGATTAAATTAAATGCATCACATGATCTCGGAAATGTCAAGTGAATTTTTTCATATTTACGTATGTTTGCAATTCGTAACCTCCGAATGTAACTTTCAAAATGAATTGAAAAAATTCGATGAAATAATTCCATTGAATTATAATGATTATCATATACACGATTAGATTATTTATGCTAAAGTCACCATTCAAAAGTTATGATTATAAGTAATGAATTCAACTAAAAGATCGAATAATAAAATACTTATTGTCAGCAAAAAAAAAAAAAAAATATGCGCATTGGAACATTTTCTTTTTCACAAAATAACCAGTCGTATTTCTGACAATTGTATTTATGCAACCTTAGACCATATTTCGTTGGGAAGAATCATTTTATTTTATTGCAGAAAGAAATTACAGTTAATTGATTTTTGCGTAACATGTATAGAGATTTTCAAAGACGAATGTCTGCTTACAAGTTCCAAATGTTCATTACAATAGGTATAGAAGTTTAATAGAGATATTTTTTATATCACATGGAATAATTTTTTTTATGGGAAGCAATGTGTACCTTGATTGTTTGGAACACACGTTATATATACACACACACACACACACACACACACACACCTATATATATATATATATATATATATATATAAGATATTATATATATAAGATGATATATATATATATATATATATATATATATATATATATATATATATATATATATATATATATATATATATATATATATATATATTATTCAATCCAGTAAATCCGGAGTAGGGAATAATTCCAATCAGGACCAATAAAGTATTCAAAATAGAATATTAGATTAAATAATCTTGTGTGAGAAAATATGTAGCAATTCGTTTCCATTTGTGTTGGTGCCACTCAGACGATCTCTTTGACTGTTTCGGTGCGAAACCCACACAAAGGACAGAGGACGAGATCTCCCACGAGACCGGACGCGGAAGATAGAAGGAAGGTCTCAGAGAAGACAGAGAGAGTCAGTCGATAAAGCAGGGCAGAGGAGGACGGTCGGCTTGAGATAAGCAATCCAGGAGAAGGACGGTCAGCAGAAGGAGGCTGTGAGAGAAGACAGTCAAAGATGAGTTAGCATTCCGCGTGGCTTTGTGGAAGTTTCGTGCAAAATACACGCCCACGATAGACTACAAATGCACGAAAAGCTGCACAAAATCGTCACACAGATTTCCCTTTCTTGCGCTTGGAGCTGACCCAAGCCCGTGTTTGTTCGTTGGTTTTTGTTCTCACACCCTCTCGGTTGTGCTTTGCGTATCTGTAAAGTAATGTGTAATAACCCTAGTTGGAAATGAGAAAAAAAAACACTAGATGAATCACTGGCCATGAGTAGTTTGGTTTAAAGACGCTGATATAGCGGGGGTCGGCTGACGGAGGTGTTATCACGCTCAATGTAAATAAAATCCACAGAGCAAATAATTTTCTCTTAAAAAAAACAACAATCGGTCACATTAAGATAATAAATTTACTTCCATTCTGTTATACGCATTGATATAAATCAATGCTCTAAAAAATTAACAGGACTTCCTCCGATCAATCAAGGAATGGATTTAAATATCTTTTTCACATTTACAACCAGTCTAAAAAAAATATTTGTCTTATGTATTAAAGCAAGCCTAAACCTTCAAGTAACAATAAGTATCAAATTATCGCATGTAAAACTACATCCGGTTTCATTAGACTTCAAATTTAACAAAAGCAAAATCTACAGTTACAATAATACATGTCAAAAATTCAAACATTTATAAAAAGAAATTATTCAATCTAATTTTAGTATATCAATTTTTATCATTAAAATTAACTAAAAGATCTAAAACTAATGTTAATTATGGTAAAAACGGCAACAAAATAATTACTATAACAGAGTAAAAATCACTAGTATAAATTCAAATTCTAATTCAATTACCAATTCAATAAATTATAGTTATTCATTATCTGCTTATTTATCTACTTATTTTTTCACTTATTTTTTCGAAAATAGTCTAAATTTATTTTTACGCCTACATCAAACTATTAAATTACATCTCTGATTTAATAGGTTACCAGGATCAAAGTATAACATAATTTGTATCTTTTCCCAAAGGAAAATGTAAAAGATAAAAAACTTATATTGGAATTTCGTCGGAAGTTAAAATATAATAATCATATTCATTAGTTTTCCCATAAACAGTTGAGAAATCAAACAGCTTTATCCAAACATTTTTGGAAGTTGAAAAATATGGGTTAACTCCAGAAATTCATTGGAGAGTATTAAAAAGATCTACAACTCTGAGCTGTTTTGATGGTAGATGTAATTTGTCTCTGGAAGAAAAGATACAAATTATGCATGTTTTTTTTTCTTATTTTCATAAAATACATTAAAAAAACCTACGAAGTTTATGTCACCATATGGAAACAAAACTTATATATAAAGAGACTAGTTGAAATACCCTTCTACGCCGGGTAAGCGGTCATGGTTGGTTATTTTACAGTCTTTGTTATCAAATAAACAGTAGTAGTAAAGTTGGCGACCCTGTCAAGGGGAGAGGTAACCAGAAGGTTCCATTTTCAATACCTACTACATCGAGGTGTGGGAGAGGGAGTTGCTACTTTCCCTGGATTGCTCCACTTTACCCTTGATACGTATCATATAATGCTGAGTGTTAACCAGGGAGGTATCAAGTACTATTCTTAAAGTCTTTCGTATGACTGAACCCAGATCTCCTGGACCATTGGCGAACACTCTACCTACCAACACATCAAATAAAAAATGACGTCAAACGGTTTCATGTCCTGCATATGACACTAAACTGCATCTGATGTCGAGGCTCCATTTGTGGAGATCCAGAGAGTGTAAAGTGCCCCTTCCTTGCCATTACTCTCAGGTCCACTATTAATCGGTGTGGTAGTAATTTACTAAGCTTTTTGTTAAGATGTAGTACTAGGCTGTATGAATGTGGCACCTAATAAGACTCGAACTCACTCGTGTAATTTTGCTAGTCTAGCTTGGTAACCATTACATCACTGCAGGCGTCCTGACTCGGTGTCGTAGTTCCTGTCGTGGTATTTGATAGAACCGAGAATAAAAAGAAAAAAGAAATAAAAAGAAAAACAATCTTAAGAAACTACTACAAAAAATGTACATATGAGCGTACAATGAACACGATTCCCAAACCTCAAGGCATACAATAATCCTAGACAGATTGACATGCTGTTAAAATCAATCTATCAATCAATCAATCAATCAAACGGTTACAATAGACATTTTTTACTGCAAAATATAAGTCCACATAAAACAAAATAGATCTATTAATCATATTTTTTGTATTATCATATGAGGTAAATGATATTCAGTGAAAAGTTTTCTGGAATTTTCTCGGAAATATTTTTTTCATTTAAGTAAGTTACACTTAAGAGATTTATCCATTTAAACATTTTTCCCTTATTGCAAACTAACTAATAACATAAGGAACTACTTACAAACCTAATTTGTAATGTTTTATTAAATGTAAATAAATATTTTCAATGAGACAAATAATCAATTGATTTATTTCTTTTTAAGTTTGTAAATTTAGATTCAGAGCGATTAGTTACGTCTTTTAACAACGTGATTTCTTGGTGATTGTTATTTGTTATTTGAAATCCCTCTCGATGACAGCTCTTCTCTTTCCATCAGGAAGAAATTTATTTAAGACCCTCCCCTGGGCCCAATAATGCATAACAGAGTTGGTTGTTCTATATCAACCTCTTTAGCGTAACGGTTAACATCGAAGGAAATGGAATCACCGACTAGAGTTCAAATCCTGAACGAGGCTGTTGGCGTTTCACTTCGCGCTAATACCCATAGGAAAAGTATGAATCCATCTGTTCTCCTCCTAGCTATGGGTAAACAGTATAACAAACAGCGTTCTTTAAACTTGGTTAGGCAACCAGTGTAGAAGAAAGAAAATTCCTAATTCAAACCAGCTTAAAAATCGACATTGTGTCACATCCTGCTCATTACATACGGGTTGGGTATATAGATATATCAAAAGTTTGGCCGTCTGCAGAGGACAAACAAACTTTTTTCATTTATTGATATAGATGCTTATCATTGCTTCTCTCTTCATCGTCATTTACCAAGTTTAACTTAGTTTGGCATAAAACCAAAAGAAGGGAACAACCGGTAAGACTCAAACTTACTAAAAATGATCTGCTAGTCCAACTCGCAAACCACGCAAACTCCCCTCGTCTCTCTTTGTGGATCTGAATGTAAATAGTTGTATCTGATGGGTAGTCTCTCACACTGTGTTGTTGCTCACACTTTCAGTTGAATTCTATTAGTTAGACATCTAGAAAAGTCTCTCAAAACCCTTGAATATTCTTGCCCTTGAACTCCGGGTTAAAGACCAGTTGTCGACTAGTTGGTTTTGGGAAAAGATAATCAGAAAGACATACATTGTTTTTGAATAGTTAACTGCTTATCTTGGCAGTGAGTGAGTGTTACATTCCTTGCCTTTCAGGCGAAAGACAAAACGTTTATATTCAAACACTTTTGTGGCATTTTTTTTTAGATTGTTTTGGAAAACGAAGCTTTAATTAACGATTTGTCTTCATCTACGAAATAGGGAATCGGGGCTAAAGTATATGAAGGATGAGGTAATACACGCATTTCAGACTTAATGGCATTCTAGTTATTATCGTGCCCAGTTAAGTTATTGAATAAATGGGAAATATAATGAGGTCGAGAAAATTTAGGAAAAGAAAAGATAGCTACCATAAATGAATGAATACTGATATATCTATTTCTCTATCATTGCACTGTTCAATGTTTCAAGATTCTTTTGGTATGACACGAAACAACATTCAGTGGTGAGGCTCCAGTTCTGGAGTACCCCTTCGTTGCCATTACTCACAGATTCATTCTGATTTGGACTGATAGAACTTGTTATGGTCCCACCTATAGATCAAATAGATATATGTGAGATAATGTTTAAAATAATTTATACATTAATATTCTAACTATATCTGAAACATTTACTCGTTTTAAACGACTGGGAACTACATTTGATTGCTTATAAATTGTTACTATTAGATAGGAATACTTTAAATCATGAATATCTATAAATTATTTGCATTAAATAGAAATTATTACACAAATAGATTATTTCTATTAGGAATAATTACTCAAATGTTACAGAGCCATGTCGGTAGGATTTAGAATACACTGATTGGTAAGAACCCTCTCTTAGAAAAAATGGCGTCCAGAGTATGACACTCAACTGATATTGATGGTGAAGGTCTAGTTCTGAGGATCTGAGGAGTGAGGTGTACGTTTTCATTGCAATTATTCCCCGGTCTACTTTGACCCGAAGTGGTCGTAACTTTTAGGATCCCATCTATTATTCGTATTTAATCGGACCGTGTGACTTCAATCAGCATTCAACACCTATTTTATTTTAAATCAAAGAAATTATGAGTCTCAAGCGTTTCTCGCTTAACGTTACCCCACTTAAATGATATCTCGTTTAGCGCTGATTAGCTGTGGCGATGTTTTTGCAGTTATTTTTCTCGAAAATTTAGTAAAGGTAAATATCCGAAATTAATAACGATAAAAGAGTTTTTGAACGAACATTATATATATATATATATATATATATATATATATATATATAGTATATATATATATATATATATATTCGACAATTTGGTCAATAGATATCCGAAAATAGACAAATACCATAAATATATTCAGAATGTTTCAAAAATTTCTTATCATTGAATATTTTGATATCCTTTCGTAATCTAATAATTTGATCAATTCTGCTTCAAGTGATTTTACAATTTAACAGCATATGTAGAAACAACTCAAAATTCTATGTTTAATATTCAAATATCTTTTATTTTTTTCTAGTGAATGGCATTTCTATACCTGAAAAAAAATAAACATAGAATTTTGAGTTGTTTCACCGTTTGCTGTTAAAATTTGTGATCATTTGAACGAGAATTGGTCAAGTTTCTAGATTTCAAAATACTATCAATTATTCTAAAACACCTTGTACATAAATGATATCAATTTTTCTGATATACTCTATACAACTTAAATGAAATAAGATTTTCAGAAGTACTCAGTACCTTTCAAACAATATCAATTTTTCTAAAACACTCTGTACATCTCAAATGATCAAAATTTTTCAGAAATACCCAATTCATCTCAAACGATACCAATTTTTCAGAAACACTCAGTACAATAATCTTAATGTTGTGATATAAAGTGTCGTCCATAGATAAATTCACTCTTCCAGATTTTTTTTAAACCAAAGGTACTAGAGGAACATACGATCAAAATAGATATTATTGGGCATTATTTATCGCTAAACGTTTGGGCGGTGAAACTCTGCAAACATAAAAATCAAATTTGGTTTAAAATATTCTTTACGTAAGTTTATACTAATCTTTAGATTTTTACATATTTTGGTTTCGGAGTCTCAATGCCGTATAATTTGGTAATAAATAATAAATAGCAATATTCGTTTTAACTGTATAGTGTTTCACTAGAAATAATCAAATAGAAATATCTTCGCTTTTGAAAAATTAACTTTATAAAAATAAAACTTTGAAAGGAGTTGATTAATTTTCCGTGGAATTTCCATATATCTAGTCAACATTACAATAAAAATGCAATTAATTTTAAGTCTCTATATGGAATCTTAAATTCTAAAATATAAATTATGCTTTAATTCATTTTGATTATATTTATATTTAATCTATTCGTCATTTTGATTAATTTGATTTTTCTCGTTTTATGTGTTCTACTAAAAGGAACCCAAATACATTTTTATACAAGAGCAAATAAAATTATGTACATAAAGAGGAAACATACTACACACGGTACCAAAGAGATTAATAGTTGTCTGTTTTAAAAGAACGTTTGATTTATCTATATTTATCAACCCCTCCGCTCGGGCAAGATATGACACAAGGTCAATTTTTAAGCGGAGTTTAACAGGTTTGAATTCAGAGTTTTCCTTCTCCTAGAAGAAGAGCCTAGTCTGTCCTACTATTTACCTATAGCTGGAGGGAGAATAATTGGATTCATACCTTTCCTAAGGGTATTAGTGCTATGTGAAATGCAATCAGTCTTGTCCATGATTTGAACTCGTGTCGCCGTGTCCATTTCCTACGACGATAACCATTACACCACGTTTGATGTATCGATTATTATCGCTAATCAATTTACCAAGCATATCCAGACTATCATTTCTTCAAACAAAATATTTCATCGAATCACACACACACACACACACACACACACACACATATATATATATATATATATATATAACACAGTTGCTGCTTTGATCAGGTATGTGCAGATTACCTTAAGAGCAATAAGCATAATATTATAACAATTATTCTATTCTGTTTAGTGGAGTGGCTTTCTCTTTATCTGTTCATGCACACATATACACACACATAGGTGTTTCAAGTGATTAAATAGTTGTCAAGCTAGGATAGCAGACCATGGGTAACGAATACGATTCTCACGGAGGTAATCAGTAATCCTGACCTTGAGCCAAACTAAACTATATGTAGTAAACGACCGCACACACACACACAAACGCACATTCCACATATATATATAAAAGAAAAAAAAGGATTCGGTGTTGTTGTTTTTTTAGTGATGGTGACATTAATCTTTCAATTATAATCCATTTCTGTGTCTAATTTTCTTCTATAATGAGCTGACACTTAAACTACATACACAAGTAAATCTACTTTAAAAATAGTTCTATCAGCTTCTTCGACGTAGGCAGCCATCATTAAACGTGTTCTGTATTGCTTTTGTTTTTTATCGCATCAATTTTTTTTTAATCTCATTATGACTGCTCTGTTTCAAAACCACTTCCTTTGCGGTCTGGTTATTATCTCCGTCTCTACAATCTCTAAAAGATAAAGTTAATGATGTTTTCCTTCGATACCACTTAAAAAATGCAGGTTGTTTACAATATAAATCGAATATTGAACAAGCAAGCTTGCCGAAAGGATTATTTATTCTTTTTTGCTTTTTGTGAAACTCGGCTGCTTGCGAATGGATGAGCAGCATATCACAGTTTACGCATTAATATTTGAAGACGGAAATCCTATGTACGCGTCAACCCAGTCAGTGGAGCTTAGAATACGCAGACTGTTTCCCCTGCATATTGCTAAGACACCCCCTCAAAAAAAATAAAAAGATATGATACTAGACTGCTTCTGGTGGTGAGGCTCCATTTCTGAAAATCTGGGAAGTATGAAGAGCTATTACTCCCCGGCCCATTCTGACCCAGAGTATCTGTTAGGGTTCCATCTATGGGTCAAATAGATCTGTTTAGGAATTATTTATATTAGATACGACTGTATGCAAAAATAAAAAAAACGAATACTCTTAAGAAACAAGGCAAAATTGAATGTTCACTGAACACGATTCTCTAATCTCAACGTATGAAATAACCCTAGACGGATTGACTTGCAGTTAAAAATCAATCAATCAATCAATCATATGTAAGCATGTACAAGCCGAAATTTGGATATTCATTTAGCTGAAAAAAATAATTGAAGTCGATCTATGTATGAATAATAACTTTATAAGGTTGAAATCTAAACATAATAGGAATGACTTGGAGTTACCTTTAACGCTGAAAAATTAATTCCATTAAATAATGATTCATGGCCGTAAATCAAGGGTAAACCTATACACGAGTATATATGGCGTATTATTTGATGCTTATATATTTATTAACAGCAATTATACCTTGTGGGATTTACCTTCTTACGAGAGGTCGAGCATGTCTCGTGCGTTTTTTTTGTTTTTTTTCCTTTTTTGTATGATATGATAATGAGTATTTCATATTGAAATATTAAATTTGGTTGCATTTTCATTGAACAGACGATAAAAAAAACTCACATATCGTTGGCACTTGAAAACGAATATTGAATGCATTCCTAATTCTTATTTTTAAGCAAGATTGGATGTAAGTGAGATTTAAGAAGTTTTGTCGTCGGCACATTTTTTCGCTTTGTGTTCTTTCATGAAGTCTCCTGAAGCGAATGACATAAGGCCGGTTCTCGTTGCAGATATCATTCCTCTTTGATGTCTACCCAAAAAGAGGCTGCTCATACGTTTTGATATTGCTTCAGACTCTTGTAATATGACGATCAAGAAAAATATTTGGGGAGGAAATATTTGTTTTTCTAGCAACCAGGTAGGAAAAACGAATCGACTGATTTGCTGATGAAGCCAACAACATTACACACACACACACACACACACACACACACACACACACACATATATATATATATATATATATATATATATATATATATATATATATATATATATATAAGAATGTTAGTGATCTTGACTACATATATTATGTATTGATATTTAAACTAAACAAACGAAATTGACCTTATGCAGTTTTCTTTATCTGAGTGTGTACAAACACTTTATCTTAAATTAGAATCAATACCCGTTTGACCTAACCATGATTGATAGCATGTCCTCAACCAAATATAATTTATAAAAATTGTAATAAAATTGAAGAACTATCGGAGGGGAATGATATAGAGTTTGGTAGTAAATGATATCTGACAATATCCGTTTTGATTGTATAATATTCCACTTGAAATGATAAAATATTCGTATTTTTGGCTTAGAAAAAAGTTAACTTTTTAATAAAAGATCATGAGGTGTGTGCATATATACACATACATACATATATATATATATATATATATATATATATATATATATATATATATATATATATATATATATATATATATATTAAAGTTTTATTTTTGCAGAATTTTTGTGTTGTTTTATTTTTTCATAGATTTCACTCATTTGCTATAGACTTATTATTATTTTAAATATAATTAGAAAATAATAATTTTATAACGTTTATCGTTCGACACAATTTTACAGATATAAATCACTCTTTTTTCTTCAGTTTTATGACTTCTACAATACTATTTTTTCTCTTTTGGTTTTTCTTATTTTTAAGAACGACTGATCATAAATTTCCATAGCCGTTTTTTAGAAAAACAGTAGTGGTACTATTCAACCCATAGCTTGGGTGGGGGAGAACGTAATTCAAAACTTTCCCAAGGGTATTAGTCCGAAAGTGAATGTAATAGTTCGACTAGACTTCGAACTCACTTACTTCGACATTGCAGGGACTCTCATCAGTATTATTGTTAGGTTGAAAATTTATTGGGGGGGACCCCCTTAGGATAGTGGTTAACATGCAACATCGTATTAAGCGAGTTCAAACCCCATTAGCGCTATCGTGTTTACTTTCAGACTGATACTCCAGGAAAAGGCATGAAACCCCTTATCTCCCTCAGCTAGTATAGGTTAAATAGTACCATTACTGTTCATTGATAAGGATAGCTTTGGCATTAAATAACCCACGAAGGTTGATATGCCATTAAAACAAGAAACTAAATCAAACCAAAAGTGTATTAAAAATTGTTTTATTCTCTTAAAGCTTTTTATTACCATTACATTAAAAACTCTCACTACGATGTACTGTATTATTTTACAAAATTTGGATCATTATAAAATGATTGGATTTGGATCATTTATAATACTATTTTGGGTGGTTTCCATTGAGATGAGCAAGCAAGGTAACAAATTACCAGCAAATTATTTAAATAAATGAATAAACAATAAATGTTCACTTGTTGACTCAGTGCAGTAGAAAATATGAAATCTATAAACAAGTAAACAAATAAAAAAACATGGGTTGGCTGAAAAGTTCATATCATGACATTATATTTGCTGTTGATAACTTTTTTGACCAGTGAAATCCAAGTACTGCAACGTCGATGGAAGAAGTGTATGAAATGCAAGGAAGAATATGTTGAAAATAAACTTCATTTGGTCACATTCCATAAGAGTATCTTGATTAGCATATTAACTTTCTAGCCGACCCTTGCATATCTGAAATTCAGAAATTATAAAGTCAAATGTTTTGATCATTATTTGTCCGAAACAAAGAAAGATTCACCCTTACATATATACAGGCGCAGTCAGTTGGTTAGGGAGATCTGCTCGGGACAGTGAGAGTGATACATGTCAAGTCCGAAAACTTAGTGGAGGCAAGTTAGAGCTCGTGCCATACGCATGGAAGGAGGGGGCAGAGTTAAAGAAAAGTCTCGAAAAATATTTCTTTTGCAGCTATACAAAATGGTGGCAAATAAAACAGAGTGCTCCGGAGTCGAACAGAGGTCTATCCTTAAATTTTTAGTGGCTAAGAAGTGCAAACCATGGGAAATATACAGAAGAATGTGAAATGTGTACGGAGAAGTATGTTTTAGTAAAAAAATATTTACAAATAGGCTAAACATGAGTTTTCCACTACGAGCCTGGATCGAAAGTCCAGTTCATGAAGTGGAAACACATACTCCAGTAAAGAAAAGTTTCGGGTGCAGTGGTCAGTACAGACATAAAAAGACTCATCACTATTGATTTCCTGCAACAGTAAATAGTGTTTCCTATTGCCAACTCCTAAGGCAAAATTCACCTTATTTATTGAATGATCCTCGCATTTTATGAATATCAATGGTCATCTTAAAAACCTGTATATAATACAGGTAAGTAAAGCAAACATATCTGACATTTGCAAAAAGAGCACTAAATAAGTCTCCTCCGCCAGTAAATAACCTCTCTGTCAACAAGTCATTTTCAGAGCATCTTTGTTGTGTCACACATTAACTTGGTATTGCGTGGTCATATATTAAATTATAAGGGATTCTGTGGAGTTCTACTCACGGACATAAGGGATGTTTTGGATGCATCTTCATGCCGATAAACAGAATCTCTACTCTGGGTTAAATTGGACCACTGCCATATGGTATTCTATTGGTTCTGGGAATGACTAAAAGAAAAGCAACATGGAAATAAATCTGAAATGTAGCTCCATAGGCTGATTAGGGAGTCCAATATTTTTCTAGCAACTACTCCCATCAATCTGGTTTCACTATTCCTCTGGATCATATTAGCTATACTGTGGACAGGAATTTGCCAAATTGTAAACTCTGATTTTCTACAGATATGCTCAGGCTAGAGAGCTGGAGAACCTTTTAATATCCTCTCATGGCTTTACAATATAGTCATTACAATTAATGATTGCCAATATTTCAGAAATACATGTATAAATATGTAACCACATGAATAAATTCATAGACTAATTATGAAAACTGTATTTATTTTCAACAACAAATACTTATTTTTCAAGATAATTTCTTTCCTTATCACTATAAAGGTTCTGTTCAAAAAGACTGGAAATTAAAGATGTATTTAACAAGATAGAAATTAACAATAAATTTTCTTCAAAACAATCCCCTTTGACTTTCAACACACTCATTCCAGTTAGTCCGAAATGGTACCTCTGGAATTGTTTTTTTTTTTTATTTTGCTGTCATATTTTGTTTAATTTCCTTTAAATCTTCAAATATTATGCTTGAGATAAATTTTCAGCCAAGAAAGAAATAAAAAGTTGGATAGTACGACTGCGTCTGTACAGTCCTGTTTCAACAAAAATTACCGCTCAAAAAGAATCAAGACAATTATCATATTTTTTTTTCAAATTCACGCCGACTTGTCTTAACAGTAGCCTCGACATCATCACTTTATTATATAATAATCTTCTCGTGGCAGTACACAATACTTGTTGCAATAACTGATAATTGTCAATACAACAGAGTTCTAATATAGATAAGTGATAGTTAGATTATAAATCAGTTGTTGTAATCGAATCGTAAAGCATGGTAAGAGTATAATAATACATATGAAATAAAAATGTTCCCATGATATTTTTCCTTTTTCTGTTCCCTTGTAGTTGCGGGTGTTGCGAAGAGACATTGCCGTCTGTCTTGAACGAGTGACTTATGGCGAGCTGTTAGGATTTCTGCTACGAATTACCTCAAAGAAAACATCTTGTCAATGTGTTGATTTATTATCTGGATCTATCTATTTAGAATTTTACTCTTTCTGGATTTAATACAAATTTAATTATATTATCTTTAGTGATTCGGAATTTGATACCAATAATTTTTTACTTACCTGAAACTAAAACCCTTTTCACAAGTTTATTTTCTGTATTTATATTTAATGTCATATTTCCCAACAGTAGGCACGTAAGGCTGGCTCACTAGAGGAGATAACACCTTTGTTAGGTGACCAAACCATCTGATTTTTTATTGCGCAGTGTAGTGTCGGATGTGTGCTTTTCCTAACTCTTATTTCCGCGTTATATAATCTATATACCCATATTTTTGTTAGAGGTTTCAAGACATCAAAAAATAGGTTTGCAATTTTTTTACAAATTAATGTAAAAAATTGTTGGTTGGTCGGATGTTTTATGGCATACTAACTTTTGTAGGTTATTTTATGCCAAATCCTATACATATATGTATTTGGAATTTGCAAATAGCTTGAATGTCATTGGTTTATTTTTAAAGTTGCTGTCTCTTTGTGGGTATTTAAACGACTGGGTGGGCTTTTTTGTCAGTCTGTTGGTCTGTTAGTTGTTGAAAAGTTGAAAGCAGAGTCAGCTTTTTCACAGGTTCCACGGTCTGTTAGTCAGTAAGTCAGCCAGCAAGTCAGCCAGTTGTGAAGGGTTGAAATTCAAGAGCTGCTTTTTCACAGACTCCACCGATCGACCAGGAACAGTGTAGAATTTATAATAAACTAAGTGAGAGTAAATTGGTTTCCGCGGTAAAAGGGAAGCCGAGAAGTGGTTTCTTTCCGTCGGAAACAAAAAAGTTGCTGAGTTCTCGCTACTCAAGGCGAGTAAGTCTTCGGAGACATTTTTTTCAAGAAGTAAGAGTTAATTGGCTTCCGCGTTAGAGGAGAAGTCTAAAATTGGTTTCTTTTAAAAGGAAATAGAAAAGTTGTTGAGTTCTCCCTACTCAATGTGAGTCTTAAGAGACATTTTTTTCAAGAAAGGACAGTGGAAGAAATTTAACGAAAAGGGTTAAATTCCTCAGAGTACTAGCCTTCAGAATTATCCATAAGCCACAGAGAAAAAAGATATATCCAACTGAAAGAGTGAAGAAAATTACTCCCAACCGGTGAAAACCACGTGCCAGAAACTTGAAACAAAAGAAAAAGAGAACTTTGCATTCAGATGCCATATTGGTATTTCTGTGAAAAATTGTTTTTCTTTGTTTTAGTCCAACGGCGAGTAAGTCCATTTGACTTTCCAATTCTATCCTTTTATTTCATTTTATTTATTTATTTATTAATTTTGGTGTTAAATCAAATGTCATATTTTTAGTTCAACTATCCACGGCGAAATTTGTGCAATGTCATAGGAAACGTGCGTGTCAAATTTATTCCCTGTTTAAATAAATTCCTAGAAATGCGATAAAAGTGTTTGTTTGTCTCTGAAATATACTTGCGTTTTTTGCATGATATTAGTTGAGTTACTCCTCACCTTTCCCCGTTCTATTACACTTTTTATTATTTTTCTTTCTTTTCCCTTCCCTAGAAATATTCTTGGTCTTGGACGGCCACATTTGAAGCTTTGTTAGCTTCCCTCCCCTTGAACCCACGGGTGACGAGCTCAGGGTAATTTCGAAATATATATATATATATATATATATATACATGATTTGTAAATGAATAATTTGTATGTAACATTATTTCTAAACGAGCCAGAGCTTATTTGTTTGCACACAGTTTAATGGTTCCAACTATTGCTATCTGAAATTAATAGTTTTATTTGCTTACTGTTAAATGGTTTTAAGTATTGCTATTTAGCATTAGAAATTATATTCAACATAAGTGATTTCAAATCTAGTAAATGATTAAACAGTTCTATTTGACCTATATATTGAACCCTAACAGTTACTACGATACCAGATCAATGTGGACTTGGGAGTAATGTCAATGAAGGGACTCTCTAAATTCCCCAAATCTCCAGGATTGAAGTCTCAACATTAGATGGTTTAGTGTCATGTCAAGAACACTCATTAGGGTGGCGTTCTTAACCCTCAGTAGGGATGCAGTCGGTGTATTCTACAGTCCCAGCCGACTGGGATGAAAAAAAACGCCATTAATAGTATGTGTAAAAACGCACGTACTGATTTATGTGATACTCGTCTTTTCTTTGAATAAAAACGACAAAGGGAACGTTTTCTTTTCTTCTTTTTTTCTATCATATTCCTTTTATTTATTTATTTATTTAACTCTTGCTTTTTATCGATAGGAACAAGACGACGACGACGACCGGTATATTGGTTTTAATGCTTTGTTTTTGTCGAGTTGTCGGCGAGATTAATGAACACCCAGGACTGTGGACATAGACTAATAATGGTATTTATCGATTGCAAAAAGCCGCGAGACACATCCAAGAGGGAAAATATAAAGAACAATGTCGTTGGCTGTTTGGAGAGATATTTACCAAGTTCTTGAATTCCTTTGAGGTTTTCCACAAGTCACGCGTGATTTTCTTATCGTTTTCAGTAAATTCATTTTGCCTGCGACAAAGAAAGTCTATCCAATTCGCAGTATGCTATAATTTTTCTTTTCTAAACTAGCACTAAGTGGAAACAGTGTTATGCTTCAATTGATAAATGTTGTCTTGAGACTAAACAACATCTGATGGTAAGGCCCCATTTCTGGATATCTGGAGATACGGAATAATCCTTCATTGCCATTACTTCCAAGTCCACTCTGACCAAGATTGGTTGTTCATGTTAGGGTTCCATCTCTGGGTCAAATAGATCTTTTTAAAAATATTTAATATTGGATAGAACAGTGTGAAAAAAAGAAAAAAAACTCTTAAGTAACAACTATGAACATATAATGAACGCAATTTCCTAACTTAAACAAATCCTAGAAAAGTTGATATACAAAATTAACCAATCAATGAATCAACCAAAAATTTGTCACGTAAAAAGATTTCGAAGATAAAGTTAGGGGTATCAGGGAATACAGACAAAACAAAACAAAAACTTTAAAAAGTTATTAATGACCAAAACTACGATTTCCAATCGGTAAATCAGTTACTAAATTTTAATCTTTGCTGTTTGGTACCATTTAATTTTCTCTTAGAAGCCAATAGATTTGTTTCCTTATAAAATCGGTGATACCTAAATAGTTAAGATAACTTAACATATTCAAATGCGACCGCAGTCATTTCAGATTTGTTTATGGCATGTTTTAAATGGTACATGTTTGTAGCTGAAAACTCACCCAACGGACAGGATTTTCAGTAATAAAAACTGCCTATAAAGTTATCCGCACAAATATTTATGACAGAAGAAGAGTGATTACTATTTGTACTATAAATGTTGTTGGCTGGATTATTCTACAGCATACAGCCTAGTCGGTTGGGACTGCAGAATACACTGATTGCATCTCGGCTGAGAGGTGAGACCCCTTTAATGAGTGTCTTGATTTTGACACTAAACTGCATCTGATAGTGGGGATTCAGATCTGAGGAGTGCGGAGCTCCTCTTCATTGCTCCCAGGTCTACTCTGACTAGGAGTGGTAGTACCAGTTAGGGTCCTATTTATGAGTCAACTAGAATTGTTTAACCATTTAACTGTGTGCAAACAGACAAATGATGTTGAATAAAATTATTAGTGTTAAATAGCAATACTTAAAACCATTTTACTGTGTGCAAACAAATTATGTCTGGCTCATTTGGAAATAATGTTGTCTACAAACTAATCATTTACATGTAATTATAGTTTCAGGTGATTGATGATAATAATCCTTTGGAAACAACTATATATTTAAGTAACTTTTCTTAATACAAAAATTTACACGCAGTAAATATGGTTTCAAATATTCCCATCCAATACTATCTAGTTGATACATACATGGAACCCGAACAGGTACAAACACTGTCGTTCAAAGAGAACCTGGGAGTAGTGGCAATGAAGTGGTGAGTCCACACTCCTCAGAGCTTCAAAGCTGAATTCTCATGCCCGTATGCAGTTTTGTGTAACACCCAAGTTACCAATAAATGAAAGCACAACAGAATAATTTCTATGTTTTGATTTTCTTGTTACATGAAAATCAGAGAAACAAAAAACATTAATTAGTTTCTGGCTAGTAAATTTACAGTTATACGACTGCTTTATACGGCTAAACAAAAAGATAAAGATTCTGTTTTACTAACTTAACAAGTAGGAAGTAATAATCTAATTTAGCATTATATTTATATTGTAAATCAACCCCCGCTCAAAATTTTAAAGTTTTGGAATTTTCCAAAAACTTATACGTTGATAATATGCCCTGGAATCCGATTAGTATATGAAGAAAATTTAGTGGCCATGGCTCTACTCGTAGTAAAGTTATGCAAAGCCAGTCAGACAGACAAAAAGACATTTGTTGAATTATAGTAAAGATAGAGAGAGGATGCATATGCGAATGTGAAATTTGATTTTCATCCTCACATTATCTAACATGCACACAATATAAACAAAATGATAAATCGAAATCCAAAATCTATATTCATTGATTAATAACAAGTATCAACGCTTGTTTGTATTTTAAGCGAAAATTTTACCAATACTGAATATTAGTTTCGTACTCTTTTGTTTATCATTGACCAAAGTAACAAATAAAAAAACTTGCGGATTAAAAAGAACATTTTGACCAGTTTTTAAATCTTACGAGAATTCTGTGGTTATCATCGTAAATCCAAAATCAGGCTTGAATTTTGTCTGAATCTTGCCAAGTCTCAGTCAACCAGTTCGTTTGGTACGTATTAATTAATTCAAAGTTTTTGACGTTTTTTGTCAGGTTGCAGTAATATCGGATAAGAAGGATAAATACAATTAATACAATCCAGGCTTATACGATTTTTATCCTGGGATTATTGTTGCTTTTTACATATTGGTAAAATTTTAATTACAACAGTCTCACATACAAATCAGCAGATGTAAACAAACGATCCCTATGGTATATATATATATATATATATATATATATATATATATATATATATATATACAGAGGTAAATTATCGCTATCTTAATTCAATTATTTTGCGTAGGTGTTTTGTTTATTTCAGGTACTGTGACTAAAGTCAGGGAGAAAAGCCGCACTATGACACAATTCACTCCTTCAGAAATTTGGAAACAGCATGCTGTACTGCCTAATATTCAAAAGCTCCAATACAAGTCTTTGGGTGTGAATCTGAGAACAGTGCAGAGAATTCAAAGAGTTGGATGAGTTTAATAGTGATGGCGAAAGTACAGTAGATCGGAAGCCTGACTCTGATCATGTTGATAAAAAAAAAGAACTTTCGGATTGATTATCCTAACAAGTCAATCAGGTCCATTGCCAAGAACATGGGTGTGTATGAGTTTCTTATCGGGCCGGTAGTGCATGAAGATATTCACTATTTCTCCAACAAAATGAGAAAGGGCCAATTTTTATCACAGGCCATGAAGAACAAGAGGAAATATCGCACCGCAAAGATTTTGAACAAATTCAAGTATCCCCTCGAACCGAACATGCTTTACTTTTTTATTAGATTATAAAAATTTCTGCCACGATCAGATGCTGAATCATATATATATATATATATATATATATATATATATATATGTGTGTGTGTGTGTGTGTGTGTGTGTATGTGTGTGTGTGTGTGTGTGTGTGTGTGTGTGTGTGTGTGTGTGTGTGTAAATATATAAAGATAAATATATTATTATACAATGCAAATATTTAAGTCTTTGGATGAGCAATGTAATCCAAGTTTATCTTTTGCATTTTATGGAGGCGATCAAAGTGTAACGGTTATCATCGTGGACTCAGCTACTCGAACAAGGCTATTAGTATTTCACATAGCATTAACATTCAACTATTCTCCCCTGCTAAGGGTAAATAGAAAGGCAGAGCTCTTTAACCTTGATATGGCAACCAGTCTAAAAGAAACAAAACTCAGAACATGAGTAACGCCTCCACGACCAAATCAGGTGACGAGTAAATAGAATGAAGGAACTTACTATTTGCTCGATGAGTTTCCGCCTTCATCGTATTAATTAAACCGGTGGTTATATCGTGCCCTAAAACGAATTAAAAACAGTTTAAACTGGTACATCAGAAATTGTCCAGACAACTGAATCTCTTCGTTGTACTTTTGATTTTGTTAAACGTATCGATTGATCAATACGTCAGCCCTCGTCAGATGTACAACGTTGGACTTTTAAATAATAAGATAGATTGTGTAATTTTTTTAAAAATCATAAAATTACAAATCAACTTTATCTCCTTCAAAACAGCTCTCTCATGTAATCATACACTGACGAGGATATTGTTCTCACTCCAGGAAGTCTTCAACTGGCACTATCCTTTTCATACTCTGAAAAGTTCCTAAATAGCGTCCACCATGCTGGGTTTTGATTTTTGGAAACAGGATATTGTCACAAGTACTCAAGGGTAGAAGGAATTGTGGTACTACAGAAATATTCTTTTTGGCAAAAACCTCCTTCTCAGAGAATATGTCGAGAAAATTATAGGATTATTTTATTTTTCAGTTTAAAAATCAGTTGATTCATCCCTTGTCATTCCCGCTGTCAAACGTTTATTTATTTATTTTTTGCAGTCTTACAACCATCTAAAATGTCTTGTGAGAATACAACGTGATATTCATAAGCCTGCGTTAATTTGTTAAATGTTTCTTTCTCCTTATCATGAAGTTTGACACAGAATTAAGTTTTGCTTTCTATTTTCGTGGTACATTTTTAACCAAAAACATTTGAAAGTGTGACTGTTATCGTTGTAGGAAATGAAATCGGTTTGTGTTTTACTTAGCATTAATGCCTTTGGCAAAAGTCGAATCCATTTGTTTTTCCCCTTCACCCCACTATAAGCAAATAATAGGGCAAACTGGATTCTTTGCCTTGGTTAGGCAACTAGTCAAGGATAATGAAAACTCTGAATTCAAACTTGTTGTTCTCCACTCAATAATTAACCTCGTATTGTATTTTGCACACGGTGGATGGGTTTGGGTAAATACAGACATTTTGAAGTGAATTCAGAAAGGCAAACGTGAACTGAATATTTGAATGGCCAACATCGATCAGCTGATTTTCAATCATGGTTGTCCAGCTGAAAAATAAAAATATCAGACTCATTCATTTCTAAACCGACCTCATATATAAGAGATTTATTCTTCATTTTTATTTGTTTATGAAGCTGAATGTAAATTTGAGTCATTCCATATGGGTCTTATTCCATATAGGTCTTATTTTTCAGTTTATAATTCAGCTGATCACAGTTATACAGGGTGTAGCAGACGTATCTCTTACATTTTAAACTGTCACCAGTATGGTGCATGTGAACTTAGGCAAATGGTAGTGGTAGCTCATTCTTGCTAATATATTACCATTTTTGATTAATTATGATCATGGCTCGAACTGGTGCACACAGTGCGTTTGTTGTGGATTGTTTTAAACAGGGGAACCTATAATTGCTCCACAGAGAGCTTTTGTGCTCATTTCATGTTACGTCGGAATGAGGTTTTCTGTATAGAAAATCTATCTCGCTCAACGTTGAAAATTCTATCAGGAACAGCATCATTCCAGCGTAACATGAAATGAGAAAGAAAATATCTATGTGCAGCAGTTATAGACTCCCCAGTTTTAAAAAAAAATTCTACAACAAACTCACGGTGTGCATCAGTCTGAGTCACGATCATAATTAATCATATTAGAAAAAAATGATGGAGCTACCAGTGGCATTTGCCTAAGTTTACGTGTATTACACAGGTGATAGTTTAAGATGTGGGAGGTATTTCTATCCCACCCTGTACAAGAGGTACATTTTATTTAACCTTAATTTAAAAGATCTCATTCGTCGGAATCAATCTCTTGTATACGAAATAATAATTATACAATAAACAAACAAATAAATAGAAACTACTGTTTTCCACTTACCTATTTATACCTACACAAAACGTATGGTTCTACTTTTGTCTACCAAAGGTACTTGGCATTGCCCTTTTGGTAAAATGCTTGGCATAGGTTCGAAACTTGAAGAAGAAGACTCTTCTACAAGACCTTGTATAAATCCTTCACGCTTTATGACCTCCGTCATCATTCAAAAAGCACTGGTATTATTCGGTTGCTGGAGAAACTTCACTGACCTGCCAACTATTTTGGCGGTTTATCAATGGCTAATAACACGTTGGCAGCTGACTGCATTTCTGGACATGTTACCATTTTCTACTGTAAATGATGCACGTGAAACAATTAAAAACACCTTTTCTGCTGAATGTAAGGCAACCTTATCAGCTTTGAAAATCAGCGTTCAAAATCCTAACGCTTAGTTTGACTGGAATACTAACTGCTGGGATGAAACGGAAGTTTATGAAATTCTTAGCTACCAAATAGATATACGAAGGGGTACTGAAAATTTACTTCTCTCTTTTTTAAAAAAATCTATTAGATAGATAGATTGATAAATAGATAGATCGCTTTACCTTTTTTTTTTTCTTTTTTGAATATGAAAAAAAAAAAATGGGAATTGATGGGCTACGTATGTTAAATTGTAGGCGATATTGTGTACGTTTCATAGTTCTAAATCATTTCTTTCTTGGTCAGACTAAGAACTTTTCTGCACTCTTTCATTGATAGATAGATTGATAGATAGACATTTCAATGAATTTGTGGGTTTAATCAGAAGACAAACTAATATCTATTTAAGGATGAGACACTCGGGCATGAAATTTAGTATTATGAGTACGTTTTAGTAAATTCATGTTTTAGTAAATTTATGTTTTACTAAATTTATGTTTTTGTAAATCTTTAGTGTACACTAATATTTATATTTCTTGAACTTTTAACATTTGATTAAACCCTGCTCGTGACGTTAAAATGTTAATGGTATTTGGCTTTCCTTAAACCAATGATTAAAAGAATTCCCTCTTGTAAACCGTTACAATCGTTTGAGTTTGATCTTTACTCAGCATGACACTAAACTACGTCCATTGGTGAGGTTTCGATTCTGGAGATTTAGGGACTGTGGAGTTACCTATTATAGCCCCTTTAATCCCAGTTTTAGTGTTAGTATTTGTTAGGGTCGAATCCCTGCGACAACTAGATTTGAAATAATCTTTAAATACATTAATACATCGGCTTTAACAATACTGATATTGCAACCAACTATGAAGTATTTAACTTGTTTAAGATTATTGTAAAGATACATTTTACAACGTATACAATTGGAGACCATATATGTTAAACTAATTTCATCATAAAATAACCCAACCAGGGTTGACATGCTGTAAAACCGAGCAAACTAAATGAAAACAAACTCCAGACGTATCTAAACTCAGTAAACATCGATTACTGCTTTGCTAATATTAGAGTCAAACTGAACTAGACACAGTATTCGCAATAAAGAAGAATATAAATAACAAACCACTTAAAAATGAAATGATCACAGATATTTGTTGCCAGAGATCGCGTTTTTATTCAACCGTGTCAACAGTAAAGGTTTTATTTATTCTTAGTGAAAGAATTCACGAATATATTAGAATATCTATGAGATTATTATTATTATTATTATTATTATTATTATTATTATTATTATTATTACTTCTTGACAGTTTTTTACACTAGCATTAGCTGATGGTCTTTCACTGGAGTCTGAATGACAGCAAGTCTCCTCAAGTATCCCGAATTCTTCTCCGTATTCTGGTCGATCGTAATAATGCTGTAGTTTGGATGGTCTCGTTTGTTCTCCGATTTCCAACTCTTCCAGTCCATTTACCGAGCCTTTGGGGACCGTTTCGAGCGCACCAATTACAAATGGTATAACCGTCATTTTCATGTTCCACAGTTTTTTCAATCCCCTAGTAAGGTCGTGGTACTTATCATTCTTTTCGCTTTCTTTCAATTTTACTCTGTGGTCCACCGGCACAGCAAAGTCCACAATTCGGCAAGTTCTCTTTTTTTAAAAATTATCACTAGGTCTGGTATCTGGCTGGGATTTGGTGATCTGTTCGTATCGCAAAATCTCAGAGAATTTTGTCCGTCTCATTGTCCAGGACAAATTCTAGTTTGTAAATATACCATTTAGTAGAATGTTCAAATTTCTATTTCTTGCACAATTTCTGATGGATCACCTTCCCTACGCAGTCGTGTCTAGTCTTGTACTCTTTTTGTGCTAGTTGGCTATATTCGCTTTATCGGGGGATTAATCATTTCGTCTCTTTCACCACATAACCTACATTTGCTGTTGTGTTGCACGTTATCTATTTTCGCTTTAACATAGACCTTATGGTGCTGTTTTGTACTACTATTAGAAGAGATTCAGTTTCTCTCTTAAAGTTTCCTCTTCTTAGCCATGACCGGGTCTTTTCGTGTGAGATTTCGTCAGTTTGTTGCTTGAAATATCCATATAGTTGTTTTTCTTCTCATTTCTCTTTTTGTGGTCTTTTGATCATTATATAGTCTGTGCTATATCTGGTCACTGTAATTAGTCTTTCTTCGCTCTTTTTTATGTAGTCTTCGAGTTCTTGTATTGATGAATCCACGCTATTTTCAATGTCGAGTCATCTTCCTCTTCTTGATACTTATAGTCTGTTTTTGTCATCTCTCGGATGTAAGGCCTTATGCATCCTAATTAATCTTCTTGTCCTCTGGTCCATTTGTCTGGGTTCTTCCTTCTATTTTAAGATTCGTCCCGAGTATCTTACTAGGAGGACAGCTTCCTTTGATGAGATTCCTTCAGTAGAGTTTGGTTTCGAGAAGTTTTCTCGTTCGTCTGAGATTCACTTTTTTCTTTTTTTCTTTCATCTCTTCTTGTTTGATGGTGTCCGTTTCCAACATTCTCAAGGTTTCTTTTTTTCCGAGCGTTCTGATTCTTTCTTGATTTGGCAGTTCTATTCCTTTCACCATTTGTCTTTTTCTGCTTCTCATTATTAGCTTGGCACATTTTTCGACCACTCCTGAGTTTTTCATCCCACCGTTATCTGCTGGTCTTTCATCAGAGTCTGAGCGACAGCAACTCTCTTCAGGTTTCCAGGACCCTTCTCAGTATTCTAACCGATCTCAGCAATGATGTAGTCTGGATGGTTTCGATTCTCCTTCCGATTTTCAATTTCTCCAACCCCTTCTCCAGGCATTTGGGGACCATTATTCCAACTAAAATTGCTATTACCTTGACTTCCATGTTCCACAGTTTGTTTTGTTTGTTTGCTTGCTTTTTTACAGCTCTCTGGTAAGGTTCAAGTATTTGTTTATCTTCTCCCTTTCTTTTATTTTCCCTCAGTGGTCCGACAGAATGACAAAGTCCACTATTCGGCAAGTTCTCTTTTTTCTTGTTAATTAACAGATGGTCTGGTCTGTCTTCTTGCTGGGATTAAGTGATCTGTCTGTATCTCAAAATCCCTGAGAAATGCATGTGTCTCATTTTCCAGGAGTGATTTTAGTTTGCGCATTGACCATTTGGTAGTATGTTCAAGTTTCAGTCTCTGGCATAGTTTCCTACCAAGTCGCATCAAGTCTTGTACTCCTTTTGTGCTAGTTTGCTGCATCCTCTTATTATGTGATTAACCGTTTCATTTTTTTTCTCCATATAACCTACACTTGCTATTCTGTTCTATTTTCACTTTTGCATGATTGATTCTTATGGCGTCATTTTGTGCTGCTATTAAAAGAGATTCTGCTTCTTTCTTGAGGTTTCCATTTCGTAGAAATGTCCAGTTTTTCTCCAGAGTGATTTCGCTTGTTTGTTGCTTAAATCTCCAAACATTTGTTTTTCTTCTCATTTCTATTTCCCAGTTTTTGTTTTTTTCTTTCAGGTCTTATGTTGCCAATGCTGTTTCTAGCTGCTCTAGTTGGTCTTTCTTTGGTCTTTCTTATGGTGGTGATTCCTCTTTTTGCTTCTTTTCTTGATACATATAATCTGTCTACGTTATCTTTCGAGTGTGAGGCCTTTGCATGGTCATCAATTTCCTTGTCTTTTGATTTGTCTGAGTTCCTTCCTTGTCCATTTTAAGAATAAGCCAGAGTACCTTACAAAGGGTACTGCTTCAGTGTTTATTCCTTTGATGATATTTCTGCTAGAGAACTTGATTTCAAGAAGTTTTTTCGTTCTTCTAATGTACTCTTTTCTTTTTTTTCTTTTCTTTCGTTTCGGTTTATTTGAAGGTGTCCGCCTCCAATATTCCAAAGTATTTGCAATTTTCCTTTTCTCCAAGCGTTCTGATTCTTTCCTGATTTGGCAGTTCTATTTCTTCTTTTACTTTTCTTTTTCCACTTTTCATTATAAACTTTGCGCATTTTCTATGCCAAATTCCATTCCTATATTTTGGCTGTATATTCTTATTGTTTATACAAAAAAAAAACTCCAGTTCTTTTTCATTTTTTGCAAATAGCTTGATGTCGTCTATTTACATAAGGCGATAAATCTTTTCTTGCGATTTGGAAAATTTGTTGCTCACAGTACAATTTCTAAGTATGTAACTGAGTTGCAATATTATTATATAGAACAGCAGTGGTAAGAGGGAGTCTCCCTGGATGATGTCTCTTTGGATTGTTACCTCTGTTGGAGTTTGACCTGCTATCTATTCCACCCTCCTTTTTCTATGGCATTAATTTTCACTTTGTATTCTGCTTGAACAAAAAAGTTCATGAGTTGCTATGTTCTTTTCTTCAAGTTAATTAACACTAGATCTGATATTTTTTAAAGCTAGGATTAGGTGATCTGTTTGTATCTCAAAGTTCCAGAGAATTTTATGTCTCATTTTCTTGGATGAATTCTGGTTTGTGCACATATCACTTGTTTGTATGGTCATATTTTAATTTTTTGCACCATTTCCAGTGGATTATCTTATTTTCTCAGTAAAGCCTCGTCTTGTACTTCTTTTGTGCACATAATCTATACTTGTTATATTCTCATTCCCCTTGAAAGTTTTTCACACCAACGTTCGCAAGAACCTCTTCTCAGTATTTTAGCCGAGTTTAACAATGTTGTGGTCTGTTTAGTTCCGATATTTTCTTTTATCTTCAATTTCTCCAATCACTTTTCCCAACTAAAATAGAAAAATCTATTAAATGACTCGTTCTTTTTTCTGTTAATTAACACTAGTTGAGGATTCATAGTTTCTTTGCTATAACAATGATGATAATAAAAGTAATAATAAGCGAATACAGCAAATTAGTGCAAGATTAGTATAAGACTTGACACAACTGGGTGGGGAAAATGATCTATAGGGAATTGTGCAAGCAATTGAAATTTGACCATTCTACTAAATGCAATATGGACAAACTAGAATCCGTCCTGGAGAATGAGACGTGCAAAATTCTCTGGAATTTTGCGATGAAACTGATCACCTAATTTAGCCCAGACGACCAGACCTTGTAATAATAAAAAAATATCTTTGCTAAAGCGAAAATAGATAACGTGCAACACAACAGCAAATGTAGGTTATGTGGTGAAAGAGACGAAATGATTAATCCCCCGATAAAGCGAATATAGCCAACTAGCACAAAAAGAGTACAAGACTAGACACGACTGCGTAGGGAAGGTGATCCATCAGAAATTGTGCAAGAAATAGAAATTTGAACATTCTACTAAATGGTATATTTACAAACTAGAATTTGTCCTGGACAATGAGACGGACAAAATTCTCTGAGATTTTGCGATACGAACAGATCACCAAATCCCAGCCAGATACCAGACCTAGTGATAATTTTAAAAAAAAGAGAACTTGCTGAATTGTGGACTTTGCTGTGCCGGTGGACCACAGAGTAAAATTGAAAGAAGCGAAAAGAAGGATAAGTACCACGACCTTACTCGGGGATTGAAAAAACTGTGGAACATGAAAGTGACGGTTATACCAATTGTGCTCTTGGTACAGTCACCAAAGGGTTAAGAAAGGGCATGTAAGACTTGGAAATAAGAGGATGAGGGGAGACCATCCAAACTACAGCATTATTGAGATCGGCCAAAATACTGAGAAGATTCCTGGAGAATTGAGGAGACTTGCTGTCACTCAAAATTCAGTGAGAAGCCATCGGCTAACGCTGCTGTTAAAATCTCAAAAAGGAATAATAATTATTATTATATAACATACAAACGGATCACATAATCTCGACCAGATGACCAAAACTTATGATAATCAACAAAAAAGGAGAACTTGCAAAATTATGGACTTAGCTGTCCCGGCTGACCACAGAGTAAAATTTAAAGAAAGTGAAAAAAGGATAAGTATCTCGACCTTGTTAGGGAATTGAATAAACTGTGGAACATGAATGTGACGTTTATACCAATTGTAATTGGTGCAATTGGTATAGTCAATGAAAGGTTATTAAAGGGGCTGGAGGACTTGTAAATAACAAGACGAGTTGAGACCATCCAAACTAATGCATTACTGAGATCGGCAAGACTACTGAGAAGAGTCCTAGAGTCTTGAGGAGACTTGCTATTACTCAAACTTCAGTGAAAGACCATCAGCTAACGCTGATGTGAGAAACTCTTTTGAAGTAAATAATAATATCTCTACACACACAAATCAATATTAGTATCTACCTTTTGGGTGTTCTCAATCTGTATATTTATGAGCATTTAGCCTAGGAAATGGAATCGGTGCCCGAGTTCAAATCCTGGACAAGGTTTAGTTTATTTGTTTAACGGCATATTAACTCTTTATAGGTTATTCAATTCCTAGATGTTAGAGGATTGCATACACTGTAGATTTTTTCCTAATAACTTTGGAACACGGGTAAACGTTATCAAATATCTCTATCTAATGTAAATATTCTTAAAGAAATCTCTTTGACTCATAGATAGAACTCAAACAGACAGTACCATTCCGAGTGAGAGCAGATCTATTAGGAATGGTAATGAAGGGATATTCTACACTCTCTCGAACTCTTGAGTCTCACCACCAGATGCAGTTAAGTGTTAAACTCAGGACACCTCTTGGGGAGGTCTTACCCCTCTGCAGGGGATACAGTTTAGCTTATTGTAAGCCGAACCGACAAGATTAAAAATCTTTGATGAGGTTGTTTACATTTCACTTCACGCTAATGCCCTTGGGAAAGGCATGAATCCTTCTCTTTTCTCCCACAAGGTTTGGGTTTTTTTTAGACTTGGTTAGAAGAAGGAAAAAATCTTCATTCAAACCAGCTGTACCTCACTCAAAAATTCACCATAGGTCAGTTCCTACTCGTGGCAGAAAGGTTATATTCAATCTAAGGGATCTTTTGTTACCACTTTTGTTTTTGTTTGTATCGCGATACCAATGCTAGATTGGTTGCTTACTTCGAGTGACAGCGAGCATGCCTTGAGTTTCTGTAACTGTGGATTTTCTTATTACCTAACTCTGCCATTTCTTTATATTGTAATATTTTGATAACGTAAAACAGTGTTACACACACACACACACACACACACACACACACACACACACACACACACACACACACACACACATATATATATATATATTTATATATATATATTATGGGTTTTATAAAAGTGGATCTTTTCTATTTTTGTCTCTGTATTTAGCTTCAATAACTTTAAAATATTAAAGGCAAAAAGTTTTCCCTGGAAAGATGTAGTTTTACATACAAGTGCGATTTTTGATTTGATAGCTTATTTTTTACTGACGTATATCTTATCATTGCTTCGACAAAAATTACAGTTCTTCACATACTACTGGTGTAAATTGTTCTACACATGCATACACGCTCGGTGTACTGAGTACGATGTACGGCATTTGAGTCTTACAAAATCTTAACTTACACATGTACAATGTTAGGAATAGTAAAAGCTAAAAATATTTGCCAGCTGAGTTTCATATTAGCGTCTTAACATTCAGAAGCCGACTGTAAACTTGTAGTGTGATGAAGGGCTTGTTTGTATTGATTAAGAACCACTAAACCTTGTACAGTACTGTCACGGAAAAATATCTGCCTTTTATTTCATGCCGAATGATAACATATGTCACCATCACCTCGACTACCAGAAAATTAAACATTTTATATGAAAATTATTGCTTAAATAAAACGTAATTAGGTAATGATAAGACAGGCATAGAAAATTATGCCGGTATTAATTTATAAGTGAATAACTTGAAAATTATTACAATTGGATGGGAATAAGTAGAATCATATAACTGTGCAAACAGATTATTATTATTACATAGAATTATGTTAATGTTTGATTGGAGTACTTGAAACCATTTAACTGTATGCACATTACTTGTATTATCAATAGTTACTTGAAGTTACAATTGTTTATTAATAACTATAATTATTATTTACTTGAAATCGTATAATGGCTTGCAAATTATGAGCGTTAGAAACAGTATAACTGTACAAACGAATATTATCAAATAGGAATAGTTACTTTACATAACATAACTGTATCTAAATTATCAACATTAGATCGAAATATTTCAAACCATGCAAACGTATGCAAACAAGTGATTATAGACAAAAAAACACCCCGCAAAACAGTGGCGCAATGAAAATGTTACAATTAAATCTAGACAAATAGTCAGATTTCGGCAAAAAAATTAAATAACCCATAAGGAGTTGATATGCTATGAACCAAATGAACCAAAACAAACAAAACCACACCCTTTTAGCTGGGTTTAGAACATGCTGACTGGACGCTCTTCAATGAAAAGTTTACTGTAAATTTTCCCATCTGAACAAATCGTTTTCTTTATGATTAATTAAAAAATAACTAATGAGCATTATGATTTATTCACCAACATGGTCATAAAAAATAATGTTGTTACAATTTCAACCATTGATATAATTGCTGTGGTCTTGATTATATTTAGTAGGTTTATTGGAATGTGACAAGCGAAATAAGTTTAATAACCATCTGTCAGTACATACATTATGAATATGATAACTATTAATATTAATAATCAAAAATTGTTTTCTTATTGTTTAAAAGGGAAACACGTGACTAATGAATCATTAAATGAAAATCAGGGCAAAAATTTCAAAGACTTAAAGGAAAACAAGAAATATTGCACTAAAACATGACGCTTTAGTATTTGAACTTAAGTCGAAATAACATTCAAGCATATTTTATTTTATTTTTAAACGAAGCGTTGGAAATTATTTTTTCAATTGTATTTATTCATTTATCTTTAATCCGTGCGAATTCTTTCACAACAATTCTGACAGGATTCTGAATGACAGTAAGTTTTCTCAAGTCAACGGGACTTTTCAAAGTTTTCCTAAACGATTTTTGTAATACTGTGATTTTAATGCTTTCTCTACCTTCCTGTTCATCGAATCTTTTTTCTAGCCTATCGAGTGCAATTCCAAAGGCTCCAATTACGATGTGTATCACTGTTACCTTCATGTTTCAGAGCCTTTTCAGTTCTCTGGCAAGGTTCAGATATTTGTCGAGCTTTTCGTGTACTTTTACTTTAATTCTCTGGTTTCCTGGCACAGTTAAATTCCCTTTATGAAAAGTTCTTGTTAATTTAAACTAAATCGGGTCTTTTGGCCTGGATTTAGTGATCTGTTTGTAAGTCAAAGTCCCATAGAATTTTGACTAGTGTTTTCTTTCATCTAATTTTTGTTGCTTCTTTTATCGTAATTCACTCGGGTACGCATTTCTATGACAGCAAAGAACAGCACGTATCGAAGACAATAACAAAGGACAAGCTCTCGGTGAGATTCGAACTCACATCTTCTTTTGCCTCGGGGAAACCTGGTTATTCGTACCTTCCGCTTGAACTAAGCGACAAAATCACTTGGTATCGTAGAATTCTATATCATATAAATAAAAAGCAAATAAAATTAAAAGATGAATGAAAATATTAGTAAGAATTATTATTATTATTATTATTATTATTATTATTAATAATAATAATAATAATAATAATCCAGCATATTTTTCGCTTTTTATCAATCGATATTGTATCATATACAAGTAAGATACTTACGTTGGTATAAATGATTAAATGTTGTGGGAAAATATAACTCAAAAGTGCTGAGTATGTGTAAAAGGGTTACATTTTTACATCCTCAGATGATATTCGGAAAATGTTCAGTATAATCTAGAATACAATTTTCAATAAAAGTTAAGATAGATGAAAAATATTTCTTTTTTATTGGAAAATAAAAGTAACTATAATAATTATATTCATAAGTCATAGTAATAAAGTTTTGATGATAACAATAAGTTAGAGTGGGTTCCAAAATAAAGAAGGGAAAATACCTGTAATAATAATAATAATAATGTTGAGACCTTTTCAGCGAATTATAAAAAAATGTGGAACATGCGAGTGACATTAATACCACTTGTAGTTGGTTCGCTTAGAATGGTTCCCAAAGGATTGGAAAAAGGATTGGAACAGTTGTAAATCGGAGAAAGAATTGAGTCCATTTAGATTACATCATTGTTGAGATCGGTCAGAATACTGAGAAGAGTCCTGGCGACCTGAGGAGACTTGCTGTCACTCAGACTCCACCAGGAGTAAAATAATAATAATAATAATCAAACTGTTTACCAAAAATGAAAAAGAATCGGAAACCCTAATACAAACCGTGAGAATATACAGTCAAGATATAGAAATGGAATTTGGCATAGAAAAACGCGCCATGCTAGTAATGAAAAGCGGCAAACGACACCAGACGGACGGAATGGAACTACCAAATCAAGACAAAATTAGAACGTTTGGAGAAAAGGAAACCGACAAATACTGGGGAATCTTGGAAGCTGACACCATCAAAGAAGTGGAGACGAAAGAAAAAATATTAAGAGTATCTCAGGAGAACCAGAAAACTACTCGAGACAAAACTATATAGCAGGAACTTTATTGAAGGAATAAATACCTGGGCTGTCACCCTCGTCTGTCACCATTCTTGAAATGGACCAAAGAACTTAAACAAATGGACTAGAGAACAAGAAAACTAATGACCATGCATAAGGCGTTGCATCCCGGGTATGACGTTGACATACTATATGTGTCAAGAAAAGAAGGAGGAAGAGGACTTATCAGCATTGAAGACAGCGTTGACGCATCGATACAACTCGAAGCCACCAGAAACAGTACTGACGACACGAGGATCAGCAGAACGGAAATAATCGGAAAACAAAGTGGGAAGAAAAACAACTTTTTGTGCGTTTTAAGCGACTAACAAGCGACAAGAGAAAACGTGGACGTGGCTAAGAAAGGGAAACCTTAAGAGAGAAATTGAATCTCTTCAAATAGCAGCACAAAACAATGCCATTAAGATCAACAATATCAAAGCAATAATAGATAAGACGCAACAAAATAGCATATGAAGGTTATGTGGTGGTGGAGACAAAACGTTCACTCACATAATAAGCGAATGCAGCAAATTAGCACAGAAAAAGAATAAGACAAGACATGACTGGGTAGGCAAGGTGATCCACTAAGAACTGTGCAAGTTTGACCATACGAACAAATGGTATATGCACAACCCAAAATCTGTTTTGGAGAATGAGACGCACAAACTCATCTGATATTTTGAGATACAAACAGATGACCTAATCTCGGCCAGACGACCAGACCTTGTAATAATTAACAAAAAAAAAAGGAAAAAAAGAGAACCTGAAGAATTGTGAACTTTGCTCTCCCGGCTGATCACAGAGTAAAATTGAAAGAAAGTGAAAAGAACGATAAGTACTTGGACCTTGCTTGGGAATTGAAAAAACTGTGGAACATGAAAGTGACGGTCATACCAACTGTAATTGGTGCTCTTTGTACAGTCATCAAAGGCTGAGTACAAGGACTGGAGGACTTGGAAATAACGGGACGAGTGGAGACTGTCCAAACTACAACCATTGCTGAGATAGGCCAGAATACTGAGAAGAGTCCTTGAGACTTGAGAAGACTTGTTGTCACTCAGTCTCCAGTGGAAGACCATCAGCTAACGTTAATGTGAAAAAACTCTCAAGGAGTAAAGGTAATAATTTGCCATGAATAATATACAACGGAAGCATTATTTTTCAAAAATTTCCCTTCGTAATTTTTAGCAGAGTTTTTTTTTCCGTGCCAATTCTTCAAATCATGAAATTTAAAATAGCATTTATGAACAAACAACAGGAATAAGATAATTTGTAAAATTTACGAAAAGGATAAAGTAATTACTCCAGTCATCACCTCTTCCATCATTACAAACAACAACATCAATAATAATAATAATAATAATAATAATAAGAAGAAGAAGAAGAAGAAGAAGAAGAAGAAGAAGAAGAAGAAGAAGAAGAAAAACGGTTAATCATATAATTATGCGAATGCAGCAAATTAGCATAAAAGTAGTACAAGGCTAGGCATGACTGGGTGGTTTGGTTTGGTTTCTTTGTATAATGACATATCAACCTTTGCAGGTTATGTAATGCCAAAGTCATCCTAAGAGAAGAATAGTAGTTGTACTAGTTAACCTATTGCTGAAGGGATAAGGTGATTCATGCCTTAGTTATTTGTTCGAAAGTGAACATAGTAGTGCAACTGGAGTTCGAACTCGCTTACTAAGATGTCGCAGTCCAACTGGTTAGCCTTTTGCCATGAGAACTCCTTCACGACTGGGAGGGAAAGTTGATCTATTGGGAATAGTAAAAAAAGATTACAATTTGATCATAAAAACAAATGATTAAAGCACAAGCCATAATCCGTCCAAGAAAATGAGTTATAAAATTCTATCAAACTTTGACATTCAAACAGATAATTCAACACTGGCCAGAAGACCAGATGAAGTGATCATAAACAAGAAAAAAAAAAGAACCTCTCATCCATTCTGCGGCACCATTGAGTGAAAATGAAAGAAAGCGAAAAGATAAACAAATACTTAGATCTTGCCCGAGAGCCGAAAAATTTGTAGAACATAAAGGTGACAGTGATACCAATTGTTGCTGGTGCACTTGGAGCGGTCTCCAAAGGCTTAGAAAAAAGATTGGAGGAACTTGAAATTAGAATAAGAATCGAGACTATTGTTAAGATCGACCAGAATACTGAGAAGAGTCCTGGAGACTCGAGGAGATTTGTTGCCACTCAAACTCTAGTGGACAACCATCAACAAACGCTGGTGTGAAAAACTCTCAAAGGAGTAAAATAATAATAATTAAAATAATAATAATAATAATACGCTTGAAATTCTCAAAAAGATCCCTGCTTATAGGTTTTATTTTCAATATCTGTAGAATCAAAACTAATCTATACGATAGTATTACTAAAATCAGTAAGAATACTGAGCAGAATCCTGAAGTATTTGGGAGACTTGATATGAAACCATTTAAACGACAGCATTACTAAAACCAGCAAGAATATTGAGAGGACGAAGCAGTTGACTTGCTGTCACATGCTCTCCAGTGAAAGCTACCGCTTTTACCAAGGTAAAAATTAATGAGTACATGAAACGATGATAATACATATTACTTACCTTATCAACGTTAAATAATCAAGTTTGTAAAATCCTCCCGTTGTTTTTGTTTTTGTTGTGTTTTTGTTTTTGTTGTGTTTTGTTTTTTGTTTTGTTTGTTTGTTTGTTTGTTTTGTTTAAATAACTCCGAATAAATTCAAGCAATTAGATAAATTAACTTTTTAGTGAAAAGATGACGAGGTCTGTTTTATATAAGAGTTTTTCTTCTTTTTTCTTTTTCTTTCTTTTTCCTTTTATATATTCTCAGTCATTTTTTTCTTTTTGCTTACATTCGTATCATATCATACACACTGTCGATGGTCTTGTTGACAGACAGGGAATCAGTCCAGTCTGTTGTAATAAATGTTCAGGGCAGAGCAGTTCAGGACAAAACTGACTGGTAGATTTAGCTGTAACTACTTGCCTTCTTTACCTAAATCTATCAGTACAGTACCACATGTCTTCTAATGTCGAATCTTACTATTTGCGTACAGCACGTCATCATCTGTCTGCCGTGAGATGCAGGAAGATGTAGGAGTTGAAAACGTGTGTGTACTTACACGTGTGTGGTTGTATGAAAGGCTTTTCGCCTGTTCGTTATTACCTTTTTCAAAGTAATGTGTCTGTTTATATATATATATATATATATATGTGTGTGTGTGTGTGTGTGTGTGTGTGTGTGTGTGTGTGTGTGTGTGTGTGTGTGTGTTTGTATATATATATATATATGTGTGTGTGTGTGTGTGTGTGTGTGTGTGTGTGTGTGAGAGAGAGAGGGATAGAGAGAGTGCGTATGTGTGTGCGCGCCTGTGTTCTTTTTGTGTAGTTCTTTTTAGGCTATTATCATAAATTCTCCTGTTATTCGTGCCTTAAACATTTGTTGTTTTTTGTTTGTTTTTTTCTTTCCTTATTTTCTTTTTTATTTACTTACTAATTTAGTTAATTAATTTGTAATCTTTAAAAATAATCAGCAAAAGTGTTATCTTTTGTTATAGTGAAAGTGTCACAGAGCGGTAAAATGACTTTGCAACTGATAACTAGCGACTGTGGCTTAAGTAACTAATTTATCTGCAGCTAAGAAGTAGCTGACAATAGAATGAATCGTTACACTGTGAAATGCTACTGAGTTAACCCGGCTATAATGTAGAAAATAGCGTAAAATATATCTGGTGTGAGCAAGATTGTTCGACTACTGCCGGCAGCATTTGTTTATCGTCGTGATGATGATAGCGATGTAGCATTAGTGTCGGCTATTATATTATCAATAACATTGAAAGAATTGGATTATCCTTTTAGATAATGGTTGTCTTTCTAAAATATTGATGAGTTATTGTTGCCTTATGTGCCTGTTGATTTACGCACGTGATCACATAGGATGAATATGTAAGCTTTTAACGTGTTACATACATATGTGCATTAATATGAGTATACATAAACATTAAAGGATGCATGTATTTGTATGAATGAATCAATACATGTACATTTTATGCACATCTATGAGTATATTTGCGTGCGAGTGCGTGCATCTGCATACCTATATACATTGGCATTGGTCTGAGTGATTCTATTCAGTGAAATATGATGTTCGTTAACTATCGACGTATATATGTCCAAAAAATAATTAATAATTCAGACAACGTCTACACACCAGCAATCATGTGTGTGTGTGTGTGTGTGTGTGTGTGTTTGTGTGTGTGTGTGTGTGTGTGTGTGTGTGTGTGTGTGTGTGTGTGATTCTGTTCAAAACGTGTACCAGGTCAGTCTGACTGTTCGGTTGACTGCAGTTATTGGAGCATGTCTGCACGTGTGTAACGATGACTTTTTTTACATGCAGTCCCCTTCTATTTTCTGCGCGTGCGCATCTGTATATGCGCGGTTGTGAACAGCGATTTTTGTATGAGCGTTAAGTAAGGGCATGCGTTTACATGGGCATTCAGAAGATTAGTAGTGTATATATTTTGCGTGTGTATATGTTCACATAAACGTGTGCTTTAAAGCGTATAATTCGTCTTCTCTGTGTATGTGTGAGCGCCCTTGCTGGGTGTGTATTTATAAAAAGGCAACCTATTGGTTAATATAGAGAATATCTTCACACACCCTCTCCTAACTCTTCGTTCAGTAGACATAGTGCCATCACCACAGCTAGTAAAGAAAGAAAGAAAGAAAGAAAGAAAGAAAGATTCAGCATAGAAAACTCTAGATTATCAGAAATATACACAAGAAGACATGAATGCGAATTATGCCCTGAGAGTGAAAGTGATAGTATGATGGTGGAGAGAGGGCCGGGAAAGTGGGGGCCCGAGTAGATGATCGGGGGTAAAGCAGAGTTTAACGAGTTGTGGAGGAGAGAGAAGTAAGAAGAGAGTTGATGTGTTCTGTTGGCAAGAAAGAGGGAGACAAATAAGGCGAAGGTGACGAGAGAGAAGGAAAAAAATAGGAAAAAAACAAAAGATTTTCAACGTATGCGATTTAACTTTTAATGATAATAAGGTTATCTCGATGATTGTTACCGTCGTATATACGCGTATATAGGTCGAAAATTAAAGAACTGATTTTTTTACGTCATCATAGGAACTAATTTTGTTAGGCTAAATTTCAAACATAATTAGAAAGTCTAGGAGCAACCCTGGTTTCGAAAATTTATGTCATAAATTAATCAATGATTCCATAATTAAATCAAGGGTCAACTTTTGTTTTTCAGAATTACAGTGTCGCTAAACAATCGATTGGTTATGCAAACAAACAGTGAATGATTTATTTACCTGAATTATTCGGTCATTAACACCGAGATAGATAGATAGATAGATAGATAGATAGATAGATAGATAGATAGATCGCTTTTCCTTTCTTTTTTTAAAGTAAAGAAATGAGAATATATGTGCTGTGATGAATTGTAAGACGAATATGTTGGATATTATATACGTCTCATGGCTCTAGGCCATGTCCTTCTTGGTCGGACTAAGAACTTATCAGCAACCTTCATAGATAGATATGAACAAACTGATATATATATATATATATATATATATATATATATATATATATATATATATATATAGAGAGAGAGAGAGAGAGAGAGAGAGAGAGAGGGGAGACATTTAAGTTTCCCATCTTGGATCATTAAAGAAATTATGGATGTTTTTGTTTGGTAACTGAAATTAGGGACGCGATGAACTCATTAAAAGGATGAATATCGCACGATTTTAAAAACACTTAACCCACATCGTCAGTGTTTGTCCTTGATGAATTTATGATTAAGAGACTCGCCAACCGAGCCGTGGAGAAGTGAACTGTAACTGTTCTCTTTCAGCAACCGGCTAATTATTTTTTAAATAAACGAGAGACGCAGATAGACAGAACGAAATATACTTTTTGTGAAAGAAACCCTGGTAAGCATAAAAAGCGTTGTTTGATGGATACAAGTGCAATAAAGAAGGCGGAGAGCATACTAGAAAGACCTGTGTTCTGTGACTGAGGGTGACACGGCCAGTAGGTACCGTGACGTGACATATAGATACTAAGAAAATCAGTTTCTTATAAAGGTGACAATATTTGTATGTGCTGATTAAATTAGTAAAGGAACAAAGCCGAGGTTAGAATACGCTGACTGTATCCACTGCAGAGGTGAAAGACACCCCCCAACAAAGGGGGTGTCCTGATTGTAACATTTAGCTGCATCTGATAGTGAGGCTTCAGTTTTAGAGGTCTGGGGAATCGAGAGTACCCCTTCATTGCTATTACTCCCTGGTCAACTCTGACCCGGAATG
This sequence comes from Sepioteuthis lessoniana, assembly GCA_963585895.1. Taxonomy (NCBI): domain Eukaryota; kingdom Metazoa; phylum Mollusca; class Cephalopoda; order Myopsida; family Loliginidae; genus Sepioteuthis; species Sepioteuthis lessoniana. The sequence continues at coordinate 60,948,104 of OY757914.1, read as the reverse complement.
ATGGTATCTGTTCGGGTCCCATCTATGAGTCAAATAGACCAGTTTAAGAATTATTCGTATTCGATAGGGTCATGAACGTGTAATGAACCTAACCTCTAGGCATGAAATAACCTTAGACGGGTTGGTATGCTGTTAAAATCAATCAATCAATTAAAAAACTTATCAAAACGAATGATCTTTGTGTACCAGTCAAAAAGCGATGGTTTACAAGCAAGTCAAACAAACCATTAACTTACACAGTAAGTTCGATTTTCTTAAATGCCCCAACTTTGTAACTTTGCCAGACTAATTCTAATATCTAGGCCAACTTCTTGGCTTAGATAGTTGCATTTTTCTCTCCGATGCTAGAAAGCTTGTATTAGACCCCAAATAAAATACAAGACATCGAATTTTTTCAAAGCAGACAATCAGGCCTTCTTCATCTTGGATATTAGTATAATACAATCTACCAACGTACCTTTATGCAGACTTTGTGCAACGAACGCAGACTTCTCCTATAACCTATTCGGTAAATGGGGCGCCATGAAGAGAACTTTCTCTTCATGGCATCTGTCAGATCTAAGAGGATTTCTTGGCAGTGTCCATATCCTCTTCAAGTAGTATGTGACAAATTGTAGAGTTATCAGCCTCTAGAAATCATGGCTTACACAGCCTTTTCAAAAGCCCGTAATTGATTACCTTTATATAGCTAAAGAGTTCCAATTGTATTTGTTCATAATTAGGCGTAGAAGTAGATTCCATGTTTTCCTAAGAAAGTGAACTCAAAATTTCTCTGCCAGATTTCAAACTTGATTCGCCGATTCCAATATTTGAGCTGTAAACCGTCAGTTTACTTGCACCAATGAAGTCAACAATAAAGTTTAATTGTTCCATAATAAATTATGCTTCGTAGTCGCTTTAACTAAGTTGAGCTTAATTTATTTTGGCACAAGGTCAGAAGTATGAGGCGTCCAGTGAAAATCGAACTCACTCCCAATGGTAAGCTTGTCTAGTTTGCTAACCATTACACCACACGATCTTTCCCGATATCAAACTTAGAAAATATCAAACGTGACTCTTAATTTGGAACCAAAGAATAACAGAATTGAAATCTTTTTGCGGGTATACAACAACAACAAAAAATAGCTGAACGTCTACGAGTTGAAAAAAAATGATTTTCTTCAAAATAGTCTCTATAATATTTGGGGGAATTTTCCCTTGGTCGAAACTAAAATACTTTTTTGACACGGTTTGACGCTGCACGGTCGTATATCTTTTATGTCTTTCACGTCTTTCAATTTTCAGCTCTGGAAGCAAGAAAAAGATCACACGGGACTAGTTCTGGTGAATATAGAGAGTGATGCATATGGTACAATACTGATCAAAACGTCTGTTGATTTAAAAAGTATCGAGAATTGACATAAACTTGTTTAGACTTGATTGACTGGGACAAGTCAAGAGTTCAATCGCCGCTAAGGCCGCTCTGGATGTTATGAGAAATGCATGGAGATTATTTCGATGGCAAGAGACAGTCACAGAGATTTTTTTAAAATCAGTTGGAATATCAGAGGAGAGAAGAGAATCAGTCGACTCATTTGGAGCTTAAGTAAACTGTCCATCTCATTTTGAGTGGATGCTGTCTTATAAATGAAATAACAACTCTTTCTTCCATCGACTAAAGAGAAATCATTCCTTTTGGTGAGACCAATCCATAGAAATGCAGCATCGAATTTGTGTTTACGAGACATAACGTATTTATCGTATCCTTCTTGCCGTTTGAGTCAAATGACAACTCAATATACGAGTGGGTGCTTAAAATTTATCGGTCCGACCAAGAAGGGAAAGGTTTAAAATCATGAAATGTACATGCTATTCCACATATTCATTCTGCAGTCTTACACACTTGGCACATTGTTTCTCATGTTTATTTAACCTTTGAAAAAATTCAATATTTTACAAGTCATTCTTATCTCGGTTAGGCTTGGAACTTTTCAGCATGTCCTTGAATAAAATTGTTCAGAATACTGGACGAGATGTCAAATTAAAAAAAAAACAGGGTCCATTTACATCATTCCAATGCTATCACTAAATATGGTATTAAAAATCAGAAATTAATTTGCTGCAAATGATTGAAAATAATCAAACTTTATCTCGTGATTTCTCTTGTTCAATTTTGTTCAATTTGCCATACGTTGACATATCAATAAGTCATGACAATTATTTTTCCTCCAAAATATTCATTTTTAACACTCACTTAAAAGCCGCCTCCGACGATCATTAAGCTTATGTCGAATCGAATTTTATCTATAGAATTTATATTTTATTAGTTACTAATAGAAAAGATATTATTATAAGTACTTTATAATTCGCATTTAATGCTTTTATCTTTTACGAAATTATAATGGAGATCGAGAACACAAATCCCTTGTCATTATTAAGTTTCGAATTAAATCGCAAATTTCTTATCCAAGTTAGAGCATTTGAACACTATTATGCTAACAAAAATCTTGCAACAATACGCTTTTTCTCAGTTACAATAACATACACAGAAAAACCATTGCAAATTTTTCATACTGAAGTCTAAGTGACTATAAATATCCTCAGATCTCCAAGACTTTCCCGGTATCTTAGCCGATTTTAGCACTGCTGTATTTTTTATTGTTTCGGTACTTCTTCTGATATCCAATTCACCCATTTTCTTTTCCAGGTTATTAAGGAATCTTTAAAGAGCTCCAGTTACAGCTAAAAGTGTTCCACTACTTTTTCAGCTTCTGCCAAAGTCCAGGTATTTATCCAGATTTCCCACTTTCTTTTATTTTCATTGTGGTCTTCTAGAGAGGCAGAATTTACGGTTTAACAAGTTATTTTTTCGTTTAATAAAATCAGGTCTGGTCTTCTAGTTTCGATTGCGTGATTCGTTTATACTTTAAAGTCCCAAAGAATTGAATGCGTCTTGCTTTTTTGTGCATATACCATTTGTCATTTTAGCCAAATTTCAGTCTCTTGCAAAGTTCTCGATGGATCACCTTTCTCATTCAATCATGCGCACCTCTGTATTCCTTTTGAAAGCACGGGTTCCTGTTAGTACACAGAAATTAAGCAGCGAAGAACCTTGTCAGGACTTAGATGAGTGACCACCTAGGAGTAGCAGATACTGTAAGCAAACTAAGACCTGTATGCCAAACGAGGCAATCAGCTTTAACACAATTTCTACAAATACATTTGACTTGACATCAATTTTAATGGCCTCTGAATGCGGACTTTAAGCGAGTTTTATTGAACCTTCAAACCAACACCGACCAATCGCAACAAATGCTTGCCATATTGCCATTATGTTTATTCATTTTATGTTTAAAGTGTTAAAAACATTAACAACATGCAAAGAAGTGGCCATGATCAGTATTGCTGTATGGAAGACTAATACAAATCAATACTGATGATCGGGAAAAAATAACATAAAAAAAACAAACAATTGGTCGTGACATTGTCTGTGGAAGGCAGCGATAAAAGGACTAAGTTTCTATGGGGAAAAAGCATCGAAAGGAGGCTACGTTTAGAAAGATTCAAGTAACTATTTTCATTTAATAATAATAATGATAATAATAATAATAATATTTTTTAATTGCAGCACGAAATAATACCATTAGGACCAATTATATCAAAACGAAAACTGATTATACGCAACAGAATAATAAGTGTAGATTATGTTGAGATAAATATGAAACGATTAATCACATAAGTGAATGTAAACAACCAGCACGAAAGAAATACAAAACTAAGCCATGACTAGATGGGATAAGTAATCCACTGGGAATTGTGCAAGAGATGAAAATCTGACCATACTAACAAATAGTATATGCAAAATCCAGAATCTGTTTTAGAACATGAGACTTATAAAATTCTTTGTGACTTTGAAATACTAACAGATCATTCAATCCTGGTCTGAAAGGCAAATCTAGTGATAATCAACAAAAAAAAAAAAAGAAAAAATTTTTCATCAAGAGGATTTTGTTGTTCCAGCAGACCACAGAGTGAAAATTAAGGATAGTGAAAAGATAAACAAATATTTGGATTTTGCCAGGAAGCCGAAAAAGGCTGAGGAACATGAAGGTGACGGTAATACCAATAATAGTTGGCGCGCTAGAAATAGTCCCCAAGGGCTTGGAGAAGAGATTAGAAAATTTGAAAATTAGAAGAATCGAGACCCTACAGACCTCCGCATTGTTGGGATCAGTTAGAAAACTGAGAATAGTTCTGAAGAGTTGAGGAGACTTAGTGTTAGTCAGACTCAATTAAAAAATCCAACAGCTGAGGTTGGCTTGAAAAACCTGCAAGGAGTGAAAAACCATGATGTTTGTACATAGTTATGTGGTTTCAAGTATTTCGATCTAATGCTAATAATTTTTGAATTGATCTATTTGAGTCATAGACCGGACCCTAACATGTACGGTTGTAACATATTGACCCTCGACCGACCCGTCAATCAAGAGATGCACCTGTGTAAATAAGCGGAAGAACAGCAAAACAGTTGCCTGTGGACGTGGTTGAATTCGGTGATGGTGGCAGATGCATACGCCCACAGGAAGCAGGTGGACATGAGACAATTATTTAACCAGGTGCCACAGACGGCTTGAGTCAGTTGCAGGCAGTTCCAGTTGGAGTTGGAGTCAGTTGAGGGACAAGATGCCAGCGTGAGAATCGGCTTGCAGACCCACGGTTGAGCAACCCAGCCAGAATGCTGCTATGGTCGCCAGAAGAACTTGGGGTCAATATGTAGCAGTCTGTCCTCGTCTCCAACTCACCTCTCACACACAACCAACATCAATCCTTTCGAGAATAAAAAGTGAGAGATATATTTTTTATAAAGAAGCGTGTTCGTTCGTTCATTAAAGTTCGTCAGTATGTTTGGTTATGTTCCCGCTTATATTTGTATATGCATACGTGTATAATTGTATAGTTGTATTATGGCTATACAACACGATCAGTCTGGGTTAAGTGACGACCTGTGAATAATAGCAACAAAAAGATAACACACTCACGCAGAACTTCAGAACTGGAGCTTCTATCCTGGATCCAGTTTAGTGTCATACCTAGATCACCTTTTTTGTGCAAAAGATACAATCAGTGTATTTGAGGGTAGTGTGTGACTGGGGGGGGGTGCGTGCTTGCGTGCGCGCTAATCATTTTGACGAACAGCCGAAAGTTACTTACAGTCAAAAATGGGTGACTACTTACCAAGAATGGGTACTGTAAGCAATCTATGGCCTGTGGGCCAAACTAAACAAAACTTAGTAAATAAGAACAATAAGTTAAACTAAACAGATTGAAAATAAAATTGCATCACTTTGAATATGTTTCAATTTGCTCAAGATTAAACGGAAAGGTAATATGACTAGATTAATGATCAAATATGCAGATTAACACGTGTACAGATTACAAAATAATGGGTGTATCAAGTTCTTAGGCCTTATATTAATACAATGTATATCCTTCTTAGATGTTAACGCAGACCTATGTACTTGCATACGATTGTATTGGTGGTAAAACTTTTTTGCGATACATTAATATTCCACGAAAAAGACTGAAAATTTAGTAGTACCTATTGCTCCAGGCAAAAAATTATGAAATTAGTACATTTTAGAGAATGTTCACTTAATTTTTTTTTTTTTTTTTTTTTTTTTTTCAGTAAATTAACTAATAACAGATAAGACACGAAGCATTTTTCTTTGATAGCTGAACATTCTGGCTTCTTAAAATATCATTCAAACAAACTAGATTATATTATATGATTTTTTTCCAAGCCATGCATACAAAAATATTATGGAACAACTCACTATCGCGGAGAAAAATTTGAAATTTGTTGCTACTAAATAAAATGTTTTCAGTCTTATCTGGCCTTATGCTACAATTTATTTTTCTTATTTTTCTAATATTGATTTTGGGCGCCTTGCACGGTGTTATGGTTAACGAGCTAATAATGACCTGTTAGTTCGAGTCTCACTGAGTGCCCCATACTTCTAGCTGAAGATAGTAAATAACTACAAGAAAGCCTAAATAAATATCTCTTGAAAATATCAAAATCGCCAACCTCAAACACAGGCCATTAAACATCGGTCATATTGCCATAAAGTAGTTGTTAACAAGTTAGTCACGCAAATTATTACGACTCTGGTGGTTTTGTTCCTTACCAGGTGCCCATATATATGATTTTATCACAGATTTGGATTGATATTAACTACATGTCAACCTATCTAGCATTATTTTATGCCGATAGGTTGAGAAATTGCGTTCATTATACGTTCATATTTACATTTTTATGTAGTTTTTGCACACGGCCCTATGAAATACGATTAATTTTTCAGCAAATCTACTTAAGCCATAGATGGGATCCTAACAGTTACTAACACTCCGAGTCAGAATGGACCTGGGAGAAATGGCCATAAAGAGGCACTCCATACTCTCCAAATCTCCAGAAGTAGAGCATCACTATCATAACCAGGAACCCTTCTGGTTGATGTTTTATGCCTCTGTGGGGACGGAGTACAGTCATCTTATCCTAAGGCGAAGACAAAGCTGAGGTTAGTAAATATCTATCCCAGCTCTTTGGATCATTCAACTGCTTAGAGGAATTTGACCAAAATATCATACGCCATCAATAATAATAATAATAATAGTGATGGTGGTCATGGTGAAAGCGGACGTAGTGATGGAGATAGATTTTCTCATTTTGATTTTTCCTTTCTTGTCGACAACTAAAGAAATTTGAGCCAACAGTGGGTCGAATTTGTATTTATATCGATCGGTTAAGATGGCGAAAGAAGAGGCAAAGAAGAGAAACTGGCATAACCCCAGAAGCTGTCATATAATTCTTCTTCTTCTTCTTCTTCTTCTTCTTCTTCTTCTTCTTCTTCTTCTTCTTCGTTATGCACATTGCCCTCGGCCATAGCTGAGCAACAAGGAACATTGGCTGGTCAGGGCTGACTGTCTGTGTCAACATGCTGCATCTCTTACTCATTATTTATGAGGGGCGTTAACAACCCGTGATCGGAAAGCAGGGTGGACAAGGCACACGTGATCGGTGGGAAAAACGATTCACGCTCGCCTAAATCAAACTTGGATCGATGCAAGTAAAAGACTCCTCCCCTCACAGGAATAAAAAGCAAAAATAAAATAAAATGAAATAAAAGAATGCATGACAGTCATAGAAAAATGGAATTAAAGAGAGAAGCATGCAGGAAAAAGAATTTACATCAGTGAATGTCTGATTGCTCAACATTACAAAGGATAAAATCATGACAGCATGGCGACTATTATTTTAGATATTCAACGGACACCCATTAGTTAACTTTCAACTATGACATATACAGACTATTCAGACAAAAGTATTAGTAAAGTCAGACAGTCCTTTTTACGGTTGGTTGCTTGTATTCCACCACTTGTATGTGTGGAATATTGATTTAGTCAGATTGTCGGCACCCGCGTTTGCCGTAATTGATAGATAGAAATTTACGAGAATATAAGGAGAATAAGATTGGAGGTGTAATTGTTATCGTCGTAGGAAATGAACACGGCTACACGAGTTCAAATCCTGGACGAGACTGATTGCATTTCACATACCTTGGGAAAGGTATGAATCCAATTATTCTCCCTCCAGCTATGGGTAAATAGTAGGACAGACTAGGTTCTTCAGCCTTGGTTAAGCAACTAGTCTAGGAGAAGGAAAACTCTGAATTCAAACCTGTTAAACTCCGCTTAAAAATTGACCTTGTGTCATATCCTGCCCGAGCGGAGGGGTTGGTAAATAGGATAAGGAGAATAAGATTGGTTGGTTTATTTGTTTATTTCATTTATTGGCGAGGCAGGCAATCGGAAGATGTTTTGACATTAGAGTTTACACGGTATAGAAATAAGACGTTATCAGAGCAATGACAGCTGGTTAGGTCTTATTATTACTTACTAAAAGACCACTCTCATTGGCTTCTCATTATAACAACAGTTGATCCTTATATCCATTTACAAAGGAGAGAAGGTTCGAGTTTGCATTTTACATAATGAAGGTTATCCTTGTTATCTCGAGAATTTAGAAGATTAAAAATGATGTTCAGCGTGAACGGTGAAACCTATAAAATCACCATTCACTTGTAAATTATACAAAAAATTGCTATATTCTTTATTCGCCAAATTAAAGCATTTCAAGTGTATTGCTCTAGTATTGATGTAACGTTTTTACAGGTTTCAGTTATATATATATATATATATATATATATATATATATATATATATATATATATATATATATATAAACGCATACATTAAAAACGCATCAAAAAACATTGCAACAAAAAATTTCACGCTAAGAAACGATCATCTGTCAGTGTATATAGATATATATATAGAGAGAGAGACAGACAGAAAGAGAAAGAGAGGTGGTTGAATAAACAAATATTTTAAAAACATTTTTCATAAATACTGGCCAGCAGAGCCGGATAAAACCTAAAATGAATGAATATTCACTCACCTCTTTATGGCTGTGTCATTCCTACTAGTTTCATGTATTAAAAAATGCAATCTTCGGATGAGATTTGCTTATTATATATCATCATCATGTCGTGCCGCCAGCACAGATATCCTTGACCATCTCTCACCACTTTTCCCTATCGTTCATCGCCTCTGGCAGGTCTTCTGGGTTACATCCTGTGTCCTCACATAGCTGCTGTATGTAAGCTCGGGCTGGTCGTCCTGCTTTTGCTTGGCCATATGTGTGGGTCCATAGTAGTACGTCACTTACGAGCTCGTCTTTGCTTCTCCAGCAGTGTCCGGCGTGTCTGGCTCGTCTGACCTGTATAGTTTTCGTGATGGGATGCAGGTGGCCGTACAGTTGGCGTCTCGTGGGGTGTTGTCACCAGGACTTGTTCAATATTGCTCTCAACATTCTTGTATAGTTGCCGTCAAGTTTCTTCTCCGGCCGTTTGGTTAGCGTCCATGTAGTGCATCCATATAGCAGTATCGATACAACCGCTGCCTGGAAGAAACTGCGCTTCATTTCATCTGTCAGGTCTGATTTCCATATTATTGAGAGCCTATCTATAGCCGTCCATGCTTTCGTCAGCCGTGTGTCGATGTCGTTTTCTGTTGATGAGACGCTACTTCCTAGGTAGGTGAATTTGTCCACTAGCCTCAGAGAGGCTCCGTCTAGAGGATGTTGCCCGTTTGGTTGTAACACATATATTCAGTTTTGTGCACATTGACATGGAGGCCAATGCCTGCTGCAGCTCGTTCCAAACAATGCAGTAGTGTCTCTGCTTGATTAGGCGTATTCGCCAGTAACGCTAAGTCATCGGCGTAGTCGGCGTCTGTGATTGTTTTTGCGGGGTACCTTTTGCTTCTTTTCTTAGTCAGCTCGAAGCCATTTTCTCTGATTTTGTCGATCGAAGCTCTAAGCACGTAGTCTAGACAGATGATAAAGAGGTATGGGGCTAGCGTGTCTCCTTGTAGTACTCCTGCAACAATGTCGAAGTATTCTGTGTCTCCATCTGGTGAACGTACTTTCACTTTTGTGTTTTTGTAGAGGATCATTATTGCTGCTACGGTTTCTTTAGGTAGGCCGTATGCTAGTAGGGTTAGTTTTATTTTCCCGCTGTGGATGGAATCGAAGGCCTTGGTAAAGTCGACAAATAGTAATGTCACCTGAAGGTTTTTTGCCCGGACGCCTTCAAGGATTCTACGGATGGTCAATATTTGTGAGGTTGTGGATCTATTTCTCCGGAAGCCATTTTGGTTTTTCCTAAGGATGTTGTCTATTTTGGGTCCTATGCGGTTTCGTAGTAGGGCATTGTAGATTTTGGCAGCTATGGATGTAAGTGTTATCCCTCGGTAGTTCTTGGCTAATCCGAGGTTGCCTTTTTTAGGGAAAGGAAGCATGCATCCCTTCATCCATCTTTCTATCCTATTTTGACTATAGACAGCGTTGCATTGCCGGAGCAGTATATCGTCGAATTGTCTAGTCTTCCACACTTCTGGGGGGGGATCTCGTCTAGCACTGCAGCTTTCCTATTTTTAATTTTTTTAAGAACCGAGTCGAGTTCTTCTTTGGTGAAAGGCCCTATTTTAATATCTAAGTGCTTACTGATAATTCTGGTGATCGGTTCATCCGTTATTTTCGGTCGGCTTCCAAGTAGATTTTTGAAATGCTGTTCCCACAGTTTTACTCTTTCTTGTTGGCTTGCAGCTTTCAATTTTGCTTTGGCTGTGCTCTTCCTTCTACTTACTTCGTTTATTGTTTGCCAGGCTATCCTGGATTGTCTATCTTCCACCGAGTCTCTAATCTTATCTATCTGAATTTGTATGTATTCTGCCTGTTCTTTTAGATATATTCCTGCTAATTGATATTGTGCTTTTTCTAGTTTTCGGGCATTTGTGTTTGTTGGGTTCTTCCGATAGCTTTTGGAGGCAGTTTTCACGAGTGCACGTTTTTCTCTAACCTCTGACGTTTCCCAAGGGACTCTATTTTTAGTTCTAGGTTTTGTTGGGATACACTTTGATGCCGCCTCTAGGTGTGCTTCAACAAAGTTTTCATATTCGTCATTTGGGGTAACTTTTTCTGTCTTCTCGTGTAGTGTTTCGAATCTGTTTCTTAATTCTAATGCATATTTGTCTCTAATGTCTCTGTTGTTAAGTAGGGCCCAGTCATGGCGCCTAGTTGTCACTGTTCGTGTGGCGTTTTTTCGTATGCTGAGACGTATTTTGGCCGTGACTATTCGATGATCAGAGGACACACCCTCGAAAGTGGAGTATGCCTCGCAATTCATCGTGCTATTTTTCCATTTTCTGTTTATAAAGAGGTAGTCTATCTGTGCTTTACTCTTGTTCGCGTATGTGTGGGTCCATAATTTTCCCTCCCTTTTTTGAAAGTTTGTATTGAGGCATGTTAATCTATTTTCTATCATGAAATCAATTAGATGTTTGACGTGTTGTGTAGGCTGTATTTGTTGTTTCTGTTTGTTTTTTTTTTTGAAAAATGCATTAATATGTAGAATAAATAAGCGAAAGTACTCTATAATTGGCATTTATTAATGAGTTCGATTCTAATTGGGTGCTCTATGTCTTTTGACAAACTAAGTTAAGCTTAATAAATGACTATATACAAAAATCGGATTATTATCATGTAGATCTACAACCAAAATACTCGTATATGAGGAAGAAATATCGTGATAGATACAGTCAAAATTGTTACGGTTATTAAAAGATACTTTTGATTGCAGGAAAAGGGAACAATGTTGTTTTGTTTTGTTTTGTTTTGTTTTGTTTTAATATTGAACATTGATACTGGATTGAAGTCATCAACGATATTTCACTCTAGAAAACCAGCCATGTTTAGCAATATTTTTTCGAACACACTGAATAATCTTGAGCAATTTATAATATATGTATTTCACATTACACAGCATTATGTGCGAAACATATTTCTGCTATATTATTCATAAAAATATGCAAGCAGCTATAAAGAGGTTAAAGAGTAGATTATAGAGAATGAGCCCGGAGGACGAGCGGACGAAACTGTTTGTGTGGACCCGGGAGTAATGGCAATGAAGGGATATTCCACACTTCCCAGATCTTCTGAGCGGGAGTTTCATCATCAATTGCAGTTTAATGTCATACCCAGGACACAAATAGACTAAGATCAAACAGACTCTACGTTAGAATTTGTATCTATGAAATACAGTTTTGTTCTTTAGTTTTCATTATTTATCTTATATTTTAAGTATATATTTAGCCCGTATCCAGAAATCTCCGATCCCAAGTTTCCTAAATTGATGATTCAGTACTTATATGTATTCACCCAACCCCTCTGCCAAGGGGAAATGTGACACAAGGTCCATTTTCAAGCGAAATAAAACTGGTTTAATATTTTCATAATCCTAGACTGGTTGCCTAACAAAAGCTAAAGAGCCCATCTACCTTATTATTTATGCATTGCTGGGAGGATAAAAAATCGATTCATACCTTTCCTCAAAGGTATAAAGCACCAACTGAAACGCAAAATATCTCATCCAGGATTTGAACTCGGGTCAATGATTCCTTTTTCTACGATGGTAACCGTTACGCTAAGCGTGCCCAGAAGTTTCAGTTCCTATATATATATATATATATATATATATTGTCATCCACAGACAAATCGTTTCGTTGTATCACAACTCTTCAGTGTGGCTAGACACATAGGACGCTTGAAGCTGGGATTAAAACCCGACCAACTTTACATTAGACTTAATATCATACTGCTCTGCCATCAGTCGACATACGTCAGCTCGGGAATGATAAAGCATTATGTAGTAGCTTTCGTTTGTTTACATTTTGCCTTAACAGATACCAGAGAGCTCAATTCATTTGAAGAGCTTTGCATTACCCGAGTGGCAGCCGTTAATTCCTTCGCCAGACAGTCAATCTCTCTGCAAGTTATACTGTAAGTTCTTGTATTGGGGAATCATATTATTGGTTGTATTTTGTGCCTCTTCTTATAGCTTCATGTCGTTGTTCTGATTTCTGCTTCTTTTATTAATCCATCTTGATTGGTCCTTTTTCTGTTTTCTTTGACAAATATTCAAATATTGATCTGACACATTCAAGATTATAAGATGACCTGCATCGAACTACTTGTACCGAATGCCTTTCCATTGAAAATCGTAATTCAAAATAAAATCTTTTCGGTCTTTATTTGCCCATTTCCGCTCATTCGAAAAAAAAATCGGCGTAGATTTTCTTCTTTTTTTTCCAGAAAACTTTTACCCAAATTTTCCAAACGATTTTTTTATAAAAACAACTTTATCCAACAACTTTATCCAACGATTTTTTTTATAAAAACAACTTTATCCAACAACTTTAGTTCTATAGACCCTACATAACAAAAAATACCGAAGTGAACAAAAAAGTTGTAAAAGTTTTGTCAATATTGACATTCTTGTCTTTAACCAGTTGAGACTATGACAGTTATTTCCATAGTGATTAAATTTATTTACATTTAGATGGAATTACACGAAAACACAAACTATAATCAATTACAGAACCTCGTCATTTTATTTTTGTCTGTTTCTCGTTGCACAAAACCTATCTTAAGTGTCGCGTGATATCCCACGGAGACGATAGAAATAAGATTAATACTATCCTCCCGTTGGAATGAACAGTGGCAACCCGTCAAAAAAGTGACCGTTAAGAAAGAATGTAGGTCACAGAGGGGATATCAACAGATGTTGGTACTTAGTAACCTCAGGTCGCCGGACACCGGAAGGGGAGGAAGAGAGAAGCCAAACGATTGGCTGGGACCCTAAAACGGAAATTGGGACTCCTTCCCGTCAGCAGAAATAGAAAATAAGAAAGTCAGTTGTTTGGCAGGGTTCGTAGCGGGCAGACGGACCAAAGCCAGTATTCCGGGTAGAAGACAAAAGAATATCTGAGACACGAGGGACCCGAGTTCTTCAAGCCAGTATTAAAAATAGCATAAAGTCTATTAGCCCGTGAAAGAAGAAAGATTCTCCAGTGGAACCCCGTCGAAAAATAAGATAAGTAACTTTGGGGCCATTTCTCCTTTATACCCAAACTTTATATACCACCCTCTCTCTCTCTCTCAATTTGAAGGAAAACGAAAGAACAGAAAAGAAAGACATTTATGTCCATGAACTGTTCAATTCATTATACATATTTGACACTTTGAAAGTGTATCTCTTTGTATAGTAAAGGATTCCTGTGTTTTATGTTACCACGTGGTCTAAGTTGTTCTTGGCAGTTCTACTACGAATTTGTTGTGTCACATTTCCTTTTCAGCTTCTATTCGCCTTATGTTATCTTGCTTAAAATTGTCCTATAAATTCCTCTAAAATATCACACGGGAAACCGGAGTTGCCGACTACTACAATATAATATTATTACGACTAAAACCTATAGGTCCATATCTTCTGTTGTCTAGGGGAAGAAGTTTAGTGGCCTTGGTGGGTGTGTGGATAGTGTGAAATTTGGAACCCCTTGCCAGCGGCGGTTGGTCTTGCTCTAAATTGATCCCTCACATAGTATGCCAGTTCTTATATGCCTGAGAGAAAAACTCTGAACGAGGACTTATTCTATAAGTGCCAGCCTGCCCCGTTTTCACACGTGCGAAAATAAAACCCCGCTCTGGGATAAAAGTAAACCTTTCGCGTCACATAAGGCATTGATAAAGTAAATACACATTATCAAAGCCAGGGTTTGTTCTTGCTAATTTAAAAACCTTAATATCCGACTTTTTAATAGAATGATCTGCGTATTTCACAAATATAATTATGCACCCGTACATCTCTCTCTCTCTCTCTCTCTCTCTCTCTCTCTCTCTCTCTCTCTCTCTCTCTCTCTCTCTCTCTCTCTCTTTCTTTTTTTTTTTTTTACATATATACGGAAGCTCAATTGATTTCCATGCTACACAGAAATGGTAATTTTTGTGCTAAAAAAGTTTTCCTCAGAAACTTTAAAATTTGAATCTGTATTTTTGCATTTCTTTCGGAGCGCGACTTTCAGTTGGCCTACCATAATATTCAATTTGCCCCGTAAAACTTCTCGAATCAAAGCCTAAAATAATTCAAGAAATCTTTTCCCTTCTTAATTATTAAAAAAAAGTATTTTTTCAAGCAATTAGAATTATACATGAATAAGTTCATTTTCTTTTATCGATTTCGGAATCTACGTAAATCTTATAAATAAAGCGATAACATAGACTTTTGAATGAAATAGAGATTCCTCTATGCTGCTCATTTTTTGACATTATTTTTATTGAGTGAATTCTAGTTACTTTCTGTCTAACATTCAATTCCTTCAGATTGTGTTTAATTTCATCATCATTAATCTATTTCTAATATATATATATATATATATATATATATATAATTTATCTATTTATTTACTTTATGATAGTGCAGCTTGTACTGATATAACATTCCTTTTGCGAATTATCAAGCTGAGCATTACACATAGGTATTGGCCTCTACAACTTGACATGCACACTCAAAAACCTTTTTACACACACAACATATGTAGCGATACTAAAGAAGTGCAGGTATCCGGATGCTCACCCTGAGACGTTCAAAGAAATAATGATAAAAACTGGTTTGTGTACCTCTGGTTCTACGCATTGTTCCGGTTTAGAATAAAAGAAAATTTAATAAGATTTCTGGACCGATCAAAAGCGTTCGCGCCCAAAATAATGTTTTCGGTCGGGCTTTTTCATCCACCAGACAGATATAAATAAGACCCTTTTTCGGCCAGCTGAGAGAGTTCACAGAGTTCGCAACCCTTGCAGACAGCGTTACACCTTGCGACTGAGACTGCAACGCTAGCTGAAAGAATCAGCACCCACAAGCCAATACATTACGATTCCTTCACCACCGTACCCAAGAAAATATTAACTCCTGCACTCATATAAGAACACTTAAGTACATCTTTTAATAATTATTATCTTAGAATGTTAATTCTTTAACATATCATTTTACTGATTCTGCTCAGTCAATGAATTCATTTATTTATACTCATACTCTCAAACATAAAACTCTGACTTTTCAATATTGTAATTCTAAATTATAAAATCTTTATCATTGAAACACATGAATGTTTTTTTCTTCTTTTGTACTGTTCTTATGGAGGTTAATCTGCTTGTCTAAACCTATCAACCCTCATAGAAATGTTATCTAATTTTAAAACAATGTTAACTGCTTTAACCATTTTCTTGTAAACACTCTATTGGGGTGTGGTATATTAACGCTTTAACTGATATGGCAAGAAAAGAGACTGTAACTTTCATATATATACATATAAAGAGAGAGAGGGGGGGATAGAAAGAAAGAAAGTGAGTGAGATTGAGATCAGAAATATCTTAACTAACGTTATTTATAAATTTACTAACCGTGAGCCTTGGGTAACTGATTTAGAAAACACTAAATGCAGAGGTCCTACTAGCAGATTAGAACAACTTGCCTCTGTGGAGTGATAAAGTGAGGAGCTGGGCTCCTTGGGGCAATTTGACGTTGTGTTCAGCCTCGTTCTGGACACTTCTCAAGAGGCTTGGGTGTTAAGTTGTATAACACCATGAACTTCCTTTGGACAACAATTGGCGTCGTGAAAAGGGAAAACCTTTAGCATGAGTAACTCAAAGTCATCTATATAACCTGACCCAGAGATTGCCGGATTTTTTAAAAAAGAACACAATGAAGTATATATATATATATATATATATATATATATATATATATATATATATATATATATATTAAAGGCAACAAACAAAGAATTAAAAAATATATTTGAATAACTTCTTATTTGCGTATAAAAGAACCCATGTTGTTTGATAGATTTCAACGACTTATCACACTGGCCTATGCCGAGAGGTTAGGGAATTGACGTTATATTTTTGTGCAGTTGTTTCTTAAGGTTTTTTTTTTTTTTCACTTGATTCTATTGAATTCAAATATTTCTTAAACAGATTTATTTGACCCATAGATGTAGTAGACAGATACTACCACTCTGGGTTAGAGTGCGAGTATTCGCATACATCCTTTGTAATGGAACCTCGCAATCAGGTGTGTGTGTGTGTGTGTGTGTGTGTGTGTGTGTGTGTGTGTGTGTGTGTGTGTGTGTGTGGTTAAGTACTTTTTTTCATTTTACATTAATCTCTTGAAGTGGGTCAGAAATTAAAAATTCTATTTTTTCCATAACTATATATATATATATATATATGTGTGTGTGTGTGTGTGTGTGTGTGTGTGTGTAAAAAGATTGTTATGGGTTCAGCATTTTGCATTAAACATTGCTTTTTTCAATATAATGGTAAGGATAAATTAATCAAAATTGAATCTACCATAGATTTTACCTACACAACTAGAAACTAACAACACCTTTCCTTTTTATTACTAATAAGTAATGACAATAAATCAAACTGTAAAGTTCATCATAAATCTACCAATAAAAATTATATACATTTTTAATCACATCAAAATACCAAAGTAAAAAATGGAATAATCGTAGTTTTTATTTTTACCTTTGAGCTGTTAAGATTTGTACCCCCAAATGAATAGGAAAATATAGAAAATTCCTCCGTACTACTTCAATATGCTATATAATTGATATAACGTTCTAAAATAAAAGCTTTTAAAATTCACAAACGTAAAAGTTTTCCAAAAATTTAAAATATTTTCCAATAATAACCTATTACACGGATATATTATTTTACCCAATAATTCAACTAAAAACACCATCGAAAAAAATTTGAACGACTTTGGAATCAAAACAGTTACAAACTCTTCAAAAACAATCAAGAATATAATCAATAATAAGAATAACAATGATCATCGCATAGCAGGATATTTACTGTATCCAGTGCTTAGGATGTAATAGAAAATATGTGGGTGAAACTTTATGATCAATCAAAATTGTATATGAATACAAGTGAAACATAAAAATTAGCTACGACAAAAACGTGTTAATAAAACATAATTTAGAAACTAGTTACACTTTTAACTATAAATATCCCCAAATGCTAGTTAATATACATTATAAACAACATAGGAAGATTGTTGAATCTAGCATTATTTCTAATCCTAATAGTACTATTAAGCAAAGATCCGATTTTTTTTCAACTTTTATCCTTATTTATTCCAATCAGCGATAAAAAGATATAAGATCCCTTATTTAAATTAGTTTTCATTAATTATTGATATTTATACTCACTTTTTAATGTTTTTCGATAATACTTCCAATCATAAATCTCCCTGAATTGCAAACAGCTACAGGAACTTATGATCGTTTAATATATAAAAAAGTTCAACGTTGGCAGAATATTCAACAACAAATAAATTCATCCTCTGAATATATTGTGACGGCAAATTAAAATAAAAAGATCCCCGGATGATGAACCATTTAAAAGCGTATGGGAACTGGTGCATTTAAATATTGTTATCACCAAACAGGGAGTTTATTTTTTTGCACGTGTGAAGACGGGGCGGTCTGGCACTTGATCCCTTATAGAATAAGTCCTTGTTCAGAGTCCTTTCTCAGGCATGTAGGAACTGGCATATTATGTGGGGGTTAATTTATGGCTAGACTGACCGCCGTTGGCAAGGGGTTTCCAAATTTCACACTTCACACACACCCACCAAGGCCACTAGTTCTTCCTCCCCTAGAACAATGGAAGATATGGACCTCTAGGTTTAGATGTAATAATATTAATTATAGTAGTCGACAACTCCGGTTTCCCGTGTAATATTTTTAAAGGAATTCATATAGGACAATTTAAGCGAAAATAACATAAGGCGAATAGAAGCTGAAAAAGAAACATGAGATAAACAATGAACATCTTCAACACGTGGGAACATTAAAATATATCAATCTTTTTACTACACACGCGGATACACATATTCAACGCGTCGGCTATATTATTAACGGAGAGTACATAAACATAAATGTCTTTCTTCTTTTCTTTTCTTTCTTCTTTAGTTTTTCTTCAACTTGAGAGAGAGAGAGAGAGAGAGAGAGTATATAATTGGGTATGGGGAGAAACAGTCTTAAAGTTTACTTATCTTTACGACGACTTTCCTTTGGAGAATATTTTCCTTTTTTACGGGCTAACGGACTTTATGTTATTTTTAGTTCTGGCTTGAAGGTATGGCTTCTTCCGTTTGTCCAAGATGCTTTCCGCTTTCTTTACCCGGAGTCTTGGCATGGGACTCGCATCCTTTCACGAAGACCTCATCTTCAAAACTGATTTTTCTTATTTCCTATTTCCGCTTTGGGGTCTTAGCCAATCATTTGGCTTTTATCTTCTTCCTTCCCCCGTCAGGCGATTCGTTAGGGCTATTATATGTCCCTGTACCCCACTCTTTACCCATCCGGTCACCAAGTACAAACATCTGTTGGTTTCCATTCTGACCTGGATTTGTTACTTCGGGATTGACCTACATTACCTCTCTTAACGGTCATTCTTTGACGGCTTGCTAATTCAAACACTAGGGATAGTAGAAATTCCTTATTTCTCTTCTCTCAGTGGGAGACCACGTGACATATTGTTTTTTCATATTTTATATTCACACATGAATATATATCGATGTCTTCACACACACATACACGCGCGCGTGTGTGCGCGCGCGCACGCACACACACATATATATGTTTGGTTAAAAAGAACTGATAGGTAAGAATGTGTTTTTAAAAGTTTCTCTTGCTTACGAACTACGAAATATAAATCTTGATCGAATGAACATTGAAATCGTCCAAATTCAGAATTTTGGGCGAAAATACTTCTAACTGGAATCATCTGGAGGTTGCTGGTTCAAATCCAGCTACAGGTAAGATAATAAAGAATACTGACTATAGCTTAACAATTGAAGCTCGTCATGGTTAACGAAATTAGAATAATTTACACCGATATATTAAATAAAGGGTTCAGTTCAAGGTTCTGTATGGGTTCCTTGAGTTCGATAGGAAACACCCGAAGAAGACCGAAGTCGTCGGGAAATTAAAATTCTGTACGATTAGTTATATCTTGCTGCAGCATTGCTTCCCATTGATAATTGTTTATTGATAGGGGTTCTTTTTTTTATAAGAACCTCCTCTTTTCCCGTAAGGAATGATGTTAAAAATTTCTTCTCAACCAATAAATGGCACGCTGAATTTAGGATAATAAAAATGTCCGTCCATCGGTATTGATGACGACCATTAATTAAGCCGAATCAATTGCATATTGATTTTATTGAGGTAAAGGCTTATGTAAAACCAGCCACACCCTTCGGATGAGCTGATAACATAAGAACGGGGCACGAGTGTATCATAGAATTCTAATTCAGGTTTTTTTCTTCCAAACCGGTTCTCTTAGCAAGGCTAGAAATTTCAATCTGCTCTACTATTTTATCCAAAACTGAGGTTGAGGGTGCAAGAAATATGTAAATGCCTTTCTGTGGGATCACCTTTCCTGTCTGGGAAAGATTTTCTGATAATGACTGCTTGATGGCGTGGCCACAACGACAGAAGTCTAGTATAAAAGAAAAAGGCGCTTAGCTATCCTCTTTTGTTCTCAGATTGGCTGTGAAGCTGTAAGAGATAATCATTTGAAGAATGAGATTCAACTAGAAGATATTGACAAAAGAGAACTCATAAAATTTTTTTTTTCATCTAATGCCAAGATTTCCGGTAATGAAAACCGCAATATTTCAGCTTATTCTCATTTAGTCTGAAACACAGAAATGCAATACAACGAGGAAGATTCTGAAAATTTGATTTTAATTTTACTAGTCAACTGTTTCTCTTGCCAAATTTATCAAATTTTGATAAAACACCTGTCAATAATTTCCTACTCAAGAACTTTTCGCAGCGGTTTACACACAGATATATCTAATAATTCCACACAACCAACAATTAAAGAGTCCTTCTCAAATATGTGAATCCTTCACAAACTTTCGTATCTTAGAAATTTTATACTCACGTACTTTCAATAACGATATTTGTACATACACACCTTCATTCATACCCTTTGTATCTCATTTCTGTGTAGTAATGGAAGAACGTTATTCGGGAACGTTTCAACGAAGTAACGCCGCCAATCTACAGATATGTATATTTGCACACACACGCACGTGCTATACAAATATGACTACACAGCAAACATATGGAAGACACATAAGCGGCATCAAAACAGCAGCAGGCTGTGTTCATGTGGACGTCACGCCGTACGTACAGCCAATGCTCCAGTCGGACTTCAACTACTACAGCTGACCTCAGCTAACTCAACAATTTCGTTATGCATTCTACTTTCTATTTACTTTCTTCGGATAATAAAAATGTTGTATGTAATCGTTTTTATTTCTATTCTTTAGAAGAAGTAACATTTCTCCAACCATAATTCCTTGACAGAATGTTATCTCTGATGTTAGCACATAGAGTAGATAACTTCTCATTTAACTAACTGCTGTCATTAAGCATCTAAAAATTGAGCAACTCTATTGAAAGACCTCTGCATTTCTCAAGGACATTGGCGCGAAGCGAAACACAAATAACATCGTCCAGAATTTCAACTTGGCTCGCTAAATTTATATTCCTCAATGATAAGCCAACGATTATGCTACCCTCCTCTCCGATCGTATATTAGGATATATAAACTAATTTTAATTATTCATATAGATAATAAAAGGGGTGTGTTGTGCAACTCTTGAAACGTCAGTTTAAAAAGAACTTATCTTAGAAAATATCTTGTTTGAGAAAGAACTTTAAAGATATTTTTGCGTTATCTGTATTGATATATGTATTTCTGGTACAGAAAAAAACGTGTATCTCTTGAAATAATTATTGTTTAAATCAGGGTTCTCAAACTACTTTTCTATGGTATGAAGCAGAACAATTTTTGTGACTCAAATTTTCTGAAAACTTGGTAATTTCTCCCTGGTCCCTAACAATGTTTCTCCCCAGGGAAACGTAGAATATATTTCACCCGCTTTCACTTCAAAATCAAAAGCTGAAAAGTAGAAATAATTCAATTTCATATACATACATTTTTTTAAAAAGCATTTTTA
The DNA here is from genome assembly GCA_963585895.1 of Sepioteuthis lessoniana. NCBI lineage: Eukaryota > Metazoa > Mollusca > Cephalopoda > Myopsida > Loliginidae > Sepioteuthis > Sepioteuthis lessoniana. The sequence continues at coordinate 60,926,559 of OY757914.1, read as the reverse complement.
TGAGTAAGTTAGTGAAATCTACGTCGGCTTGTTTTACAGACCGATTGCGGTTGAGGATTGATTGAGATTATAGAAAATTTATTCACACAACAGAACATGACAACTGTATTGGCGAGGAGAATGTGCTTGAGACGATAAACAATACGCCCAACAGAATAATATTATATCTTTTCTGGTATAAACGAGCTGTTTCTTTTAATGTTTATACATGCCCGAAATAATTACTCTCTACTCGATCTGGAAATTTTAAAGTGTTGAACCTAAAATATTTCAAGACAACAACTTATGTGCAATACAGGTCAAGATAAACATCCTGAAATTAGTCAACTTCTAACTGCTGGTCAGTGGGTCTCTGCCAGGCCAAAGTAATCTACACAATACGAGTAGTTTCTTAATTTCAACTCGATTGAACTTATGTTTGTGTCTGTGCTCTCCAAAAAGACCTCATTTTTTCCATAGATGTGTAAAATTGAATGTAAGTTATATGTTGCTCCTTACGACTAAACGCTATGCATAGTCATTTACTAAGTTTAGATTAGAATTAGCACAAAGCCATAATAGTTATTCACTGAGCATAATTAATTCTGGTTAATTCAGTCACAAGATCATAGGTTTGATAGACAAATTCCTTAACCCTTATCTTACATCCGGACATTTCTAAATGAAACATATTTTAGATTAAAAAATAAGTTAAATCCATCGAAAATTTCGCTGCATTGTTTTTTCCCTTATTTGTTTCAAGATTCAAAGCCACACACCGGTAATATAATTTTGTATTTGATATAAGGACCTTAATTGTTTTAAACGATATTGATACGAGTACCTACATACTCGTGTATAAGTTGGTTTGGTGTATAGGTCGACTCTTGATTAATGGTCAAGAAATCATTTACAGAATATCTTCATGCGAATGAATTTTCCTGGTTCTTCTCATGTCTGATTTTCGACCTTACAAAATTATTAATTATAATATTTTTTCGCGAATAAATAAGATCTTCAACATATAAACGAGCATATAGAGTATATCATGTACTCATTTATGTCAGAAATTCGACTATCATTTTTCATTGCATTATTCACTTGAGAAATTAATGATACATTGATAATGTGAATGATAGAATCTTGTAAAGTTTCCGGTCAAAACTGACTGGAACCACATTATCTCGTGTATTATTGCGAATTCTCGCCATATAACTGTTAACTGGGTTTACCCGCGGCTGAATAACGACAGTCTACAGAATGGTAGCTGCTGGTTGTGACAAATTCCAATGCTATGTCTTGTCACCTAGTAACCCCAGGAACCGAATTTCAGAAAAAAATATTGGCTCGTACAAGAACCGAACAACGCACAAATTCTTCTTGGCTACGCAATAGACCAACGAGTTACAAAATCTTCACATGATAACAAACACCGCAATCAACAGAATCCACCCCGCAAAAAAAAAACAAGTTTTTAAATCTACCGGGGAGGGGGGTTCTAGGATGAGCGAGCCCATTACTGACACGCTGTAGCTACGCTTCAACCAACCCTTCCCCATTCTCCACAAATGTCGTCATCGGTCGGCCACCAACAATAACAATTAATTTTAACAGTATAGGTCACATATAGGTTGACTTTTGTGTATAAGTCAATATATTACTCAACACAAAATATAACTCAAATACATCATTTTACATTAGTAATCTCACATTTTAAAACTTGACGTTCACAGAAAACGTTTCTTAAAAACAACATCCAAATGAAACATTTAAAGACAAAGCATTATACATTCAACGTTTCTTCATGACAATTTGGGTATTCATTCAAACAATCATAAACATTTACATCTTCATTTTTTTTATTGCTGAGGGAAAATGATTTGAAAATAAAATTCATGGTTATGAAATAATTTATTCGTTTTTGTTGACAATATTTCTTGAATGATGAAAATAAAGATGCTGTTTATTCCTTGGGAAACATTAAATCCTAACTTCCCAGCAAAGGAATTTAAAAATGCCGAAATAATAATGGATAGAGCGCAACATTGAAATTGTTTAAGTATGGTATAAAATTCTTGTAGAAATATACAGAAACAAAAAGGATATATGTAATGAATTAATGCATTAGAAAATACGAAAAATAAGCAAATTTAAAATAGCAAATATTTACTTTAATTGTTACGACATATATTTTCTTAAACAAGATCTTTAATTTATTTTTTTAAATTACCTTCATTGAAATCCATATATAATTTAATATTTCCTTTGTCAAAAATGCAACAAATTGAAGGCCACCATATGAAAATCATTCGTAATAGGACAATCATTATTAAATGTTATTAATCTTATTTGGTAATATGAAATCTTAAGACAAATTCTATTCCTAAAACAACGTAAATCGTCAGTTTTAGTCAGGAAAGCTTGTTATACTCTATTCTAAACACTAACTGAAGATTGTATCACAACGAAGCCAATTCCCCACACTGTCAGCGAGGTTTAGCATATGCTGACAGTATCCTCTGAAGAGAGCTAAGTCCCTGGATATGACACTAAACAACATCTGATGGTGAAGCTCTGTTTATGGAGATCTTTGGAGTTAGGGATGCTCCTTCGTTACCATTATTCACAGGTCAACTCTAACCCAAAGCAATAGTACCTTGGAAGGAGGCCATCGATGAGTCAAATACATTTGTTTAAAAATCATACGTATTCGATAGGACTGTGAGTAAAAAAACTCTTAAGAAACAACTTCACAAAAATGTAAATATGAATGTACAATGAATGCAATTCTCTAACATAATGCGTAAAATAACCCTAGACGAGTCGACATGCCGTTAATATCAATCATTATTGTACTCTATTCCAAATCCTACCTGAAGATTATGTCACTACAGAGCCATTTCATTAAAGTAAAGAGTCAAATTGTTAAAAAGACTTCCGAGAAAAAACGGCTGAACATTAATTTTCTCAGCGATTTTTTATTTCGATGTACAAAATTCGAATAACAATGCCATATTCAATTATCCAAAGAGTTTTGTTTGAAAGGCAAACTTTGATATGAGAGCAGATATGTTATGGTGATTCAAGCGTAGAAAAAAACGTATTTATTGAAAATGTGGATATTACTAAACTGAATTCTTTCAAATAAATTGTTATACAAACGCATTAAGCAACAAAATGGACTTTTTTCTTTGCATTGATGAAACTGGTGAGCCTTTTATTGTCTTCTTAGTACTTTCTGATATTTCTCAATTCCGGTCATCTGACAGAAGTTGTCCGCTTTTCATTCTTGTTTCTTCAAGTTAATCGTACACGTATATCCTATACGATTATCATTTGAAGTTTATAAAACAAGTGATCATATTTTAACTGAATTTCAATATAAATAGCAATGTTGAAAATTCGTTCATTAATTCTGATTATGGTATATTTAGTTTAATAAAAGCGATATTTTGTTTTAAAAAAAAAGGGAATTCTGGAACTCTTAAAAATATATGGTTTCAGAAGGAATACGATGGCTTATGTGCTGATGTCAGTGGAATATACTACCTTTACAGTGACCAAGCACTTATATATATATATATATATATATATATATATATATATATATATATATATATATATATATATATATATATATATATATATATATATACCTTGTTATAATTTTTCTTTATGTATATATATATGTATATATATATATATATATATATATATATATATATATATATAAAGAAAAATTATAACAAGGTAATCTAAGTAGAAAAGTAGAAGGAGAGATTTATTGAGAAGCAAAGTCGACACTATAGCGTTTCGGTTCTAGTGAAACATCATCGACTTTGCTTCTCAATAAATCTCTCCTTCAACTTGGATTGCATTGTTATCAATTTTCTTTATATCATGTCGGATTACACTCCATTATTTACTTCCATATATATATATATATATATATATATATATATATATATAGTCAAATGTGGACCGATGATTAAAATCGCACATTAAAACTTTCAGAATAAACATGGAAAAATGTTTAAAATCAGGATCGTTACAAACGTTTCGGCATAACTACTATCAATTTCACGATATGAATCGATTTTTTGATGCTTGAAAGTTTTCAAAGTAATTTCAATCATCGGTCGATATTCGATTTTAAGCACTATAGATGAAACAAAATCGTATATATTTTTACAATTATATGTCAGATGAAAAAATATTAAAAACATTGATTTATAGAAACATACTCCCCACTGATCCTAATAAAAAAAATAAAACTTATATATTATAATAAATTTAAAACCTCCGATTTAGTCATTAAAAATAATTCTTCTCCTTCGATTAGAGTTTTGCAAAAAACCAACGTTATATATCAATTTATATGTCCTTTAGGAGATTGTATCTCTGAAAATAATAATATATATGTTGGTTTTACCTCAACTACCCTATCGAGGAGACTTACAATGCCCCTTTCTGATACAAGTTCCATAGCACAGCATTTAAAAAAACATCCATGCCCAACAATAGAATTACGAAAAATTCTCACCGAAAACACAACAATATTTGAACATCAAAATAACAAACAAAAACTACAGATTCTCGAAGCTCTGCATATTATGAACATTCAACCCAAACTTAACAGAATTAATTTTCAAACCAGTGCTAATGTACTTAAATGTCTTTAGCTACTGACACTATTTATAGAACAATTTTAAAAATAAATGCTACACACTACAACGGCCCAGACGCTCTTCTTCATACAAAGTTGTAATGTACATACAAAAGTTACATCATTTTTGTAATAGATCCTCCCCTGATGATGGCAAAAGTCGGGCAGAAAGTACTTGGGAAATAAACAATTATGGAAAATACATCAATCAATTCCCGCCGAATATTATAAAATCAATACGGCAATATGAAAGGATCAACAAGAAAATATGTAGACAGAAAATGTCTATCATGTTCAACGAAATTTGTATATATATATATATATATATATATATATATATATATATATATATGAGCATTTTATATAGGTACATATTATTTTTGAAAAATGGTAATCACTTCATTTTTGAAAAAAAAAACAAATCACCTTCATTTTTTGAAAAATAACATATTTTCAGGTTATAGCCTAACGGCTCAGTCATAAAAACAGCATGTTCCCGCGATGTCTGCACAAAAGCCATCATATTCCTGTGGAGACATTTCTTTTTAAAAGAACCGGTATTAAAACTTTCACTTTCATTCAGTGCGTATTCCTGAGTGCTGTAGATAATTGCTCCCATGCACACGTCCATAATTTACGAGTATCTCGAAATCAGAAAAAAGAAAACACACCTCATAAACCTTAACAAAGAAATAATAACAATCATGAATATATGAGAAAATAAATCATAAATCATTGAAACCTAAATAAACGGTTTGTATGATCTAAACAAATCTCCAAATTATAAGCTGAAACTAACCACTTTGATAATAAAGTAAATCGCAAAGTATTATTACCTTATAGTAAGTACTGATACAGTTGATACAAAATAGTCTTTAAAATTATTTGTGGGCCGAATACAACGAGGTAGGTCATCAGTCATAAAATCTAGAAGAAAATCTCACTAACTGCAAATACTTGTAACAGCTGAATAGATTAGCACAAGGGTCGACAACTTTTGGGCCATCTGCGATCCGGATCGCGTATTAATGAATGGATGGTGTGCCAGAAGTATGTGGTTTAATTCAAAACTAGCCTGCTCGGAGCTGCTCGGAGCTGCCCAAGCACTAAAATATAAAATCAACGTTTGCCCATTAAAAGATGATAAATTTCACAGATATGTTTTATTTCAATATTCTATTGTCATATATCGCTAATCCTCTTGATAAAGATATGAATCCAACTATTCTCCCTAAAACTATTGGTAAAGAGTAGAACAGGCAAGGATCTTTAATTCTGGTATGGGAACCAGTTTAAGAGAAGGAAAACGGAATTCAAACCAGACCTGGAGAATGATGGGCTTCGTCAGGCTATTCCTGCCCAAAACATATTACATGAATATGTATTTACCCAATTCCTCTATCATAAAGAAGATATAACACAGGGCCAATCTTTCAGCGGAGTAAAGCTGGTTTGACTCCAGAATTTTCTTTTTTCTATACCGGTTCAAGAACTTAGTCTATTATACTATTTAATCATAGAACAGGTGGGCCCATTCCTTTCCCAAGAGCATTAGTGCGAAGTAAAACGCAAACAGCCTCATCCGGGTTTTGAACTCAGGTCTTCAGATTCCATTTCCTATGACGATAACCGTTACGCTAGTGCCCCCACGACCAAACCATGCACTTTTGACGAAAGTGCTGGGAAATCGCGTAAAACTTGTTATAAAAATCAATTATATTTGATGTTTAGTAAGAAAATCTGGAGAAAATACCGGTGTAAAAAATAACATGATCCATCAGTGTGGATTAGAAGGAAAATTCGTTCACTCATTGGGTGATTATATTTTCCTAATATTTGATTGCGTGCGGGTCAAAATCTTCTCGTAGGCCGAAAATTGCCGATCCCAGGGGGAATTTTGGTCTTAAGTTCATTTTTTAGAATCAACTTTTATAATTATACTCAATTATTTCTAATTTCAATCGAAGCCAGAATTTCTCTGACGGCTCAAACTCAAATTTATCAATTTTCTAATCTAGTCCTGGATTATCTTTGCTCTAACATACATATAATCAACTTATTTCTGAGTAAAACGTGATTTATACTCGGAATCAATTGAGCTTATTGAGAATAAGGAGCCAGCTATGTGATACAAGTGATCCCTTAATAATCCCTGGTCGCCTCCCACACCAAGAGTACTTCTTTATTTTTTTATTAAAATCTTTTTTAATCTTTTATTTTTTAGTGTGTGTGTGTGTGTGTGTGTGTGTGTGTGTGTGTGTGTGTGTGTGTGTGTGTGTGTGTGTGTGTGTGTGTGTGTGTGTGTGTGTGTGTGTGTGTGTGTGTAATTTATCATGTCAGCTAGTATAGACGTGCTGTAAAAAATGACTTGCAAAAATTATTTGCAATGATGGGGGAGGAGTGACAGTGAAATAGACAAATCAAATTCTACTTAAGGCCTCTGAAGAATATTAAATTCTAACTTAATCCAAAAATGTATTTGCGCTAAAATAACCTACACTTTATTCTACACTTCTTTCTTTTAGGTGTTTAAAAGTATTATAAGAAGGAAGACTTTGTAGCAAAGTACAAAAAAACTAAAAAAAAAAAAAAAAACAAAAAAAAAAAACACGAAAAACAAAGGTTTACAACCGACATGTGAGGTGTACTTTTGTTTTTTGCCAATTTTAGCAAAGGAGGTAAGGAATTAAGAATAGTTTTATATTTTGTTTTGTTTTTCTTTGTAAAGAATTTCTGCTTCCTGATTTTGGTATTACAGCTTCCATGCCGATCGCATCATAAGGTCAAAATAAGCATCTGAATCTATAGAAGCGCTCACGCCACTGTAATAATTCAAAAACTCTTCTTTTGTAACCTGAAAATACACAAATAACAGAAAATTACCTTCACTGCATTCTATTTATTTATTATCTCTCTCGGTAATAGCTATTCCTAGTTCAGTCATAAAATGCTAAATGTTAAACACTGATCAGTCAAAACGAAATTAACTAAAGTGTTAAATGATAAAGAGGCGCCTGTAGCGTAACGGCTATCGTCATAGAAAGTGGACTAGACTACACGAGTTCAAATCCTGAACGAAGCCGTTTGCATTTCATGGCGGATGGTGATGGTGGAGATAGATTATGACTAAGGTCGAAATGCAAAAGTAGATGTTTATTTTTATGTCGGCATTTGGTTAATATTTCTTATTTTTTGTTGAACAGGGTGCTTTGCGATGAGTGAGTGATAATTTCGAATTTCTCATGGAGACAAAGAAGGCATTTTTAATGTCTTGCTTTAGGCAGGTACTAGTATAGTATTTCCCAGGTAGGTGAGACATTCATGTCCTTCAGGTGTCAGATGTGTGTAGATAAAGAAGTATTAGTTGAGTAACTTCTGTTATAGCGAAAAATGAACTGGTAGCGTATCTATTCGTTGAATGAAAATTATTTTCTGGTATCTAAGTGTCTTTAACTTGCCTTTATATATATGATGTCAGGACACCTGACACTGAGTTTCACATATTAAGCGAGGGTTGGTGGAGTGTGGTTTAAATTAACCATGACAACTTGATTTGTTTATTTAGGTGTTAGGGTTCGGAGAATAACCCCGAATCTGTCCATCCTATTTCAAAGCAGCACCTCGAAGGCTTGATGTTAAAGCCATTTGGCATCAGTGTTTAGAGACGTTTTATCTATTTATCGAGTAATTTTGTCCAATGCATTTTTAAAATTTTTCTATGAGCTTTCACTCTCTCTCCTTCACTCGCTCTCATTCTCTCATTCACTCTCTCACTCTCTCACTCTCTCTCTCTCTATATATATATATATAATTTATGTAAAAGGAAGACACACATAAGAAAATGAGAAATGTCTACGTACCACTCCGTCTTTTTGATCAGAATCAAAAGAATCTAGAAATATACGCAGACATTGATCTTCGGTAAATTCACCGTTGAGAAATTTTGGATGATGCTTTACATTGTAGACTCCTTTAAGATCTTCTGTAGTAATGATACCATCGTGGGTTTTGTCGAGTTTATTGAAGGCTTGCATTATCAGGTTTTTTCGGTGCTGGGACATTGGTGGCTGAATTAAGGAAATAAAAAGAAACATAAAGAAAAAGAAAAAAGACTATTTTACTCTGGAAGATGCATGTCCTGTTGGCAAGGCTTAGAATACATAGACAGTATCCCCACTGTAGAGGGGTAAGACTCCCTCCCAAAGAAAAAGGGGTGTCCTGAGTATGACACTGACTGTATCCCGACTGTGGAGGAGTAAGACTCCCCTCCAAAGAAAAGGAAGTATCCTGAATTACATCTGATTGTGAGGCTCCAGTTCTGGAGCTCTGGGAAATGTCGAGTACTCCTTCATTGCCATTATTCCCCGGACTATTTGTTAGGGTCCTATCTATGGGTCAAATAGATCTGTTTAAAAAATATTCAAATTCAATAGGACCATGTGCAAAAACATTCTTAAGGAACAACTACAGAAAAACTGTCAATATGAACGTAGAATGAACGCAATTCCCTAATGTCCAGGCATAAAATAACCCGTGTCAGATTGACATGCCGTTAACATCGATCTATCAGCTGTGTGATTTGAAAGGGTTCCAGTCGACCGCTGCCAACACAAGTGAAGCCATCAAGTAAAGCCCATTGACAAACAGAAGAACCTATCCATACGTAAATACTCCCATAATTTTTTATGGGAACAATGTTAGAAATACAATAAACCATAACTATTTTGATAAGAATGTGTTACTTTACTAAGGGAATAATCATGTAGGTTGTTGTAACATTTTATTAAGAGCACTCAAATAAACACTGAGGGCGCAGAATGCATACGTAATATGAGATGTTTGCGATATGTGTGAAGACTATCATCATTAATGAAGTTTTAACGTGCATTCTTTCTTTTTTCATACGTATCAATAGCAGAGATAGTTTTATCATTTTCTTGTGTCTTTTGCATATATAATTAATTTCTACTAGTATCAAAGTATCACTACGTATAAAATAAAAATAAAAATTTGATCTCGGTATATCTTCATTTATATTTGTGTTGAAAAAATGTGAGGAAAATTGAGAGTGGACTTGTGTTCTTATTTAAATATTAATGTAATAATTAGTAAGGTTTCGTTTATTTATGGTACTGTTCACTCAACTATTGTAATGTATTATGAAATATTAACGTATTTCCAGGTATAAATGAAGTTGTTATTATTATCCACGTAATTCATCAATACACTGCAATAAAACTAGGTGGCGTAAGTGCATGTGTGTGTGTGTGTGTGTGTGTGTGTGTGTGTGTGTGTGTGTGTGTGTGTGTGTGTGTGTGTGTGTGTGTGTGTGTGTGTGTGTGTTGCTAAAATGTTGAAATTTTTTGGAATTCAAAAAAAAAAAAAATTCTAAAAACGAGCCTTGAGGTCGCATCATTAACCCCAGAAAAATTCGTGAATATATCTCTAATTTACCTCGAAAAACAGCCACATAAAAAAAGACATTTGTTGAATTATGGTAAAATGTAGAATAGATCAGCATGAGTAAATCAAAGAATTTCAGTTATCCGAAAAAAGTTTTAAATTTCCTTTTTTTCTTCTTTTTTCGGAGTCTGTCCTCTCAATGCTGTCTTAAAATTTATTACGTTTTGTTTAAAGTGGCACCAGGCTGCTTACAGTACCTTTTGTTACTAAGTGGTCACCCAACAAACTACAGAGTTTAACTTTAGTCATCTGGCCAGAACTTATATAGCGGAAGTTGACTTCCTCGCAGTTTTCATCTTGTTACCTGACTGTTCCTTATCTTTGTGCTTCTTTTTATTTTTTGCTTTAGCAAATCAAATAGATATTTTTAAAAATTGAATAATTTGATAATTTTGAAAAAACTGGAAAATTACTTAAGTCTAAAATAAAACTATGAAGCAAACATTTTTTTTTTTTGCCCGGTGTGGGGACAGAAGTTCACCCAGGAAAATCTTACTTAAAAAAACAGTCTTTGCAGGCGATAACTTCTTTATTTTTCCTTTTTCCTTCGCAGATCAAGTGGACATGAAATGTACTTCTTTAGTTTAAATGGAGTTTTAATGTTTTGAAAAACAATTGAAAATAAAGGATTTTCACAATTAAAAATGTTTAAGTCAGTTCATTTAGGGATTCATTTAAGATTAAAAAAAAAAAAAAAACTTTTTCATGGTGCACTTTTGTCAAAACTAAAATGAAAATCACAAAATCACAAATATATTGTCAGAACGTCGACAAGTCTCTAAAAATTCACTTATAACATAGTCATGTGGCAAATAAGGAAATCTCATATATTTTTTATCCATCAGTAAAAATAACACAAATACACGAAACATGGATATGTTAAAACAAACTGAATAATGTTATTTTTAGAAATATGTCTTTTATTTTTATAAGTACAAGATATTAAGCACAAAGAGTAAAATAAAATAATTTGGTATTCTGTCTCATAATACAACTCTCCCCACCTTTAATAAAAACCACGTATTATTAAACAATCTTTCTTCAATAAATACGCGGTTATTTTTGCTAATTCTGGAACGCCTATATTTCCATCAGCCGATATTGAGAACGATCAACTTATCATGTAGGTTCAAATCTAAAACCCATATAAATATTATTCTATCAGTTGATTTGAAAAAATCACAAAAGTTAATCATATAGTTGAAATAATTTTGTTTTTTCTTCATACTTCTTGCTATGATCACAATAAAATAGTTCATTATATACAATGAACTGTAAACATACTATATGTGCCAAACTGTGGCGGAGTTAGGTAAACACGTAAATGGCTCGATGTTGACGAACACAAATGTCATCGAGGCCATCTGAGGGCAGATGTGTAATGACCCCGAAATATCGTCGAGTGTAGGTTGTGGAAGAAAAGTTAGAGGGTAAACAATGTGTCCCATACCAGAGACTGGGCTGTCACAACGTGCTGAGGAAGGGGACTCGCTCAGAAACTAGTAGAGAAGGCCGAGAGGCACGTGTCACCTTGGAAAGAACGAACAGAATAAAAGAAGTTCTATCCAGGGTGCGAGAAGAAATTTCCTTTCATCCAGCTTGGAGATCCTCGATCCGTATCCTCAACTGGCCTTAGTAAATAAAATGTCTCCAATAATCTAAAAGACTTTTATCACACTGCATCTTTCCCACAACAAGACAATCACCTAACAATGCAACAAAAGTTTCATAATTTCACAGTGTGAAATTGATACACAGCTATCCCACCCCCCAACCTTCTAACTCCTATGTTGTTAACCCAATCAAAGCGGGACTGTTTTGACAAACAGAAACAGTTAAAAAGCCGATCTTGATTTGAAACGCAATGAGAAAGTGAATTTAGGGTTTTTAACAGCTGATTTTTTTTACGAACGAACAGTGCAGACGTCTGTGATTTGAATTCTTAACAATTAGGAACCCCTTATCTGGTCTAATAAGTAGAGTGTTTGCCAATGGTTCGGGAGATCGGGGTTCAATCCCAGGTCGAGTCATACCAAAGACGAAAAATGGTACTTGATGCCGCCTTGCTTAGCACTCAGCACTATAAGGTAAGGATCAAGGGTAAAGTAGAGCAATCCAGGGAAAGGAAATAGCGCTCAGTGTAGTAGCTATTGAAAAGGGAGCCTTCGGGTCACCCTCGACTAAGGTCGCCAACTTTAATTTTATGTGGGGCTAGATCTTTGATATAAATTTTTATAAAATGCAAAGACTTTCTTTCAATAAGATGCGGTGAAATACATGCATGATAAACGTGAAAATAAAAATCAGTGTTTGTTTTTCCATTACTTTCACCACAGATCAACTGACAACCTCCGCTTCAAGTTTCTAGATCCGCCGATATAACACTCTATATACATTAGTGCTTCAATGGTTCAAATAACTATACTTACCCGAAGACTGATCAAAAATTCATCAAAATCTACAACACCATTGCTATCTCTGTCAAATCTGGCGAAAAGTTCTTGTAATTGCTCATGTTCGAGAAAGAGACCGTAGTCATGAATACCTTTCTTAAACTCTGAATAGTCGATTCTTCGGTTTAAGTCATCGTCAATGATCTTGAACATCCTGAAAAGATAAAACTATAAAGTTAGCAGCTTCTTGTTTTATTCGTTTACCAATATCACTGATATCTTGAATTAATTGATTGATTTTAACGGCATGACAAACCGTCTAATTTACATTTATTGTGCGGTTTCTAAAGAGGTTTTGCACACGTTTATATGAAATCAAGTATTCCTATCTAATACAAATAATTTGCAAACAGATCTATTTGACCTATAGATGGGTTCCTTAAAAGTTCTACCTCGCCGGATTAGAGTAGACCTGGGAGTAATAGCAATGAAGGGGTACTCCATCAGATGCAGTTTAGTATCATATCCAGGGCATCCCTTTTTGAGGTTGGGTGGGAGTCTTATCTCTCTGCAGTGCATACAGTAAGCGTATTCTAAGGAACTATCGACTGGACGTATTGATATTTATGTACACCTCTCATAGTCACATGGGATAAAATAATGTCCATCAACCGGATTTGTAAACAAAGATGGCTGAGAAAAGTTTGCCAATGTTGCTTGTTTAATGTGTCAGCTGCCAAACGAGCAACACTGACACGCTACGAATATTTTTATAACACTCAGTATTTCATTCACACCAACAACATGCATTTAGCCTTTTCATTTTCAAACGTTTTTTATTTTTTTCCGAACTGACAAATCCTTAAGATAGTGGTTCTCAAACCGTGTGCCAAGACACAAATATGGGTTGCAACTCTATCAGCTATGAACCTGTTTAATACTTTAATGGAATAGTGTTTAAGCAACAGTAGGTATGGTAAACAACTTGAGGCCTGCGTCTCATATCTCAACAAAGCTTTGTAAATAACAACTCTCTCTCTCTCTCTCTCTCTCTCTCTCTCTCTCTCTCTCTCTCTCTCTCTCTCTCTCTCTCTCTCACACACACACACACACACACAGATACACTCACGTGTCACTTTTTTTTTTCAAATGCACGAACGTATTTTACAAGCAGTGAAAGCAGTACGGGTATCATATCTCTGAGGAAGTGCTGAATAGTTCTCAACCCAACCAAGAAAAAAATGACATTGAACAATGAAAAGTACATACTATATTCAAATATCAATCCTGCAGTTCAATATATATATATATATATATATATATATATATATATATATATATATATATATCAGTGGCGTGCATTTCTAAGACGAAAGGCACGCTTCGCTAAACAAATAAAATCATTCCGTTCAAAATTAAAAACATCTTTATTAAGTTTAATGAATTATTGATTTCAAATGTAACGTACAATTTAGAGAGACTCAGTTCTATTCCTTCTCTTGTTTCTCTTTCCCCATTTTTCATAATAAGAATAGAACATTTTTCAATGATAAATTGCATTCTTATATCTTGGCTGTAGATTCTAATAGTTTATAAAAGAGTTCTTTTTAATTCTTGGCAAATATCTTGATAACATGGTTTATCTTTACCTGCAACTTGGTAAATTTGTAGTCTCCTTTGCATTTTCCTAACATAATTATATTATTATAGAGGCATTGGTGCTATAACAAATGATAATTATTCTTTGGATTTTTACCTCTGCTAGGGTTTTTTTCCTGCTGTTAGTGCTAGCTACATTTTTCTACCTTATCTTTGTCTATATAATAATGGGCCATTTATTCCTCAAATTCCTTTGCGACATCCTTTCTGTTCTGGAAATAGACCGCCGCTTTCAAGCAAGTATTAATTTTTCTCTTGTTTGTGCAGTTAAGATTTTTCACATCTTAAGCAAACACGTTATTGGTCTATAGTTTCTAGGGATTCTTCTTCTTCTTCTTCTTCTTCTTCTTCTTCTTCTTCTTGGATCGGGGTTATTTTTAATTTTTCCATCCATTCATATATTCTTGTTTCTGGTAGGCATGTAGTTGAGCTATTATTTCACTCCTAGAGAATTTTTCACACCAGCATTTGTTTGTGGTCTTTCACTGGAGTCTGAGTGACAGCAAATCTCCTCAGGTCTCTAAGACTCTTCTCAGTATTCTGGCCGATCTTAACAATTTTGTAGTCTAAATGGTTTCGATTCGTCTCCCGATTTCTAACTCTTCCAGTCCCCTTTCCAAGCCTTTGGAGACCGATCCAAGTGCGCTAATTACATTGGGTATCTCCGTCACCCTCATGCTCCACGGTTTTCTAAGCACACTGGCAAATTCTAAATATGTATCTGTTTTTTTTTTTTTTTTTTTTTTTTTTTTTTTTTCTGTAGTCCACTTGAACGGCAAAATCCTCAGTGCGGAAATTTCTGTCTTTTTTTCTTGCTAATTATAACGAGGCTTTGTTTTCTTGCCGAGATCAGGTAATCGGTTTGTATCTCAAAATCCCAGAAAATTTCATGCGTTGTCAGAATGGATTATTGTTTGTGCAAATACCATTAGGTAGTGTGGTTGGATTTCAATTTCTTTCACAATTCTCTGGATCACCTTCTTCACTCAGTCGCGTCTAGTTTTATACTCCTTTTGCGCTAGTTTGCTACATTCGCTTATTATTCGTCTTTGTCACCACTTAACCTACACTTGCTATTTGTTGCCTATTATTGATTTTAGCTTTAATATAAATAGTCCTTATGGCGTTGTTTTGTGCGGCTGTTAAAGAAGATTCGGCTTCTTTCTTAAGGTTTCCCTTTCGTAGCCATATCTAGGTGTTCGCCTATGAGATTTCGCCACGTAGTCGCTTGAAACATCCATACAGTTGTTTTTCTTTCTATTTCTGTTTCCTAGTTTTTGTTGTTCTGTTTATATTTTCAGAGTTATTTCTGACCGTTGCAATTGGTCATTCTTTACTCTTTTCAACGTAGTCCTCAAGTCCTTGTATTGATGTACCTACGCAATTCTCAATGTTGGCGAGTCTCCTCCCCTCATATAATCAGTCTCAAATGTAAGCCTTTATTTGCTGCATCAGTTTTCTTGTCCTCTGGTGCACTTGTCTGAGTTCCTCCCAGGTCCATTTTAAGAATGGTCTCGGGTATCCTACAAGAGGGACTACCCAGGTGTTTATTTCTTTTGATGAGATTTCTGCTGCAGAGCTTGGTTTGGAGACGTTTTCTCGATCATCTGAGGTACTCTTTTCTTATTTTTTTCTTTCATCTCTGCTTGTTTGATGGTATCCGCATCTATTATTATTCTTTTACTATTGAGAGTTTTTCGCACCAGCGTTAGCTGATGTTTTCTCACAGGAGTTTGAGTGACAGCAAGTCTCCTTAAGTCTCCTCAAGTCTCTAGGAACCTTCTCAGTATTCTGGCCGATCTTAATAATGCTGCAGTCTAGATAGTTTCTACTTGTCCTCTTATTTCTAAGTCTTCCAGTCTCTTTACCAATCCTTCGGAAATTGTTCCAAGTGCACCAATTACAATTGGTATCTCTGTCACCTTCATGTTCCGCAGTTTTTTCAGTTCTTTATCAAAGTCTTGATATTCTTTTCGCTTTGTTTTAATTTTACTCTATGGTTTGCTAGGACGCCGAAGTCCACTATTCGGCAGATTCTCTTTTTTTTTCTTTTCAATATTACTATTTCTGGTCGTCTGGCCGAGATTAAGGGATCTGTTTGTTTCTCAAAATCCTAGAGAAGTTTGTGCACCTCATTCTCTATGACGGATTCTGTATATATCACTTGTTAGTAAGGTCAAATTCAAATTTCTTGCACAATTACCACCTAGTGATGTCTAGTCTTATACTCTATTATTATTATTATTATTATTATTATTATTATTATTATTATTATTATTTCACTCTTTGCGAGTTTTTCTCACCAGCGTTGGCTGGTGGTCTTTTACTGAAGTCTCCTCAATTCTTCAAAATTCATTTGCTTTTTCTAGCCGATCTTACAATGCTATGGTCTCGACACTTCCTTTGATCTCCAATTCACCCAGTCTTATTTCTAATCCTTTAGGAACTGTTCTAAGTGCATCAACTACAATTGATATCATTGTCATCTTCACATCACACAGCCTTTTCAGGCAAGATCCAAGTATTTCTCTATCTTTTCACTTTCTTTTAATTTTAACTCCATGGTCCGCGGAAACGGTCAAGTCCATCGAATGACAACTTTTTTTCTCCTGTTAACTAACACTAGGTCTGGTTTTCTGGCCGAAATTAGGTGATCCGTTTTTCTAAATTCCTGAGAATTTAAAGGGTTTCATTTTCTTGGACGAATTTAGACTATTGTGTATACCATTTGTTTGTATGGTAAAATCTTAATCCTTTTCACAGTTTCCAAAAGATCACCTTTCCTACCCAGTTGTGCCTAATTCTCATTTTGTGCCAGTCTACTGGATTTGCTGATCATGTGAATGACCGTTTCATCTCTGTCTCCACATCAACGACATTTGCTATTCTATTGCATATTATCAATTTTCACTTTGACGTAATTGATTCTTTCGGTACTATTTTGTGCTGGTATCAAAAACAGCTTCCACTTTTTTCTTGAGGCTTCCCCTTCTCAACTATATCTGGGTCATCTCGAGTGTTGTTGTTGTTGTTGTTGTTGTTCTTGTTTTTTTAGATAAACGGCTGCACGAGCACCAATAAGAAAAAATTATACAGAAAATTTTTACTGTTTCAGATAAGAAAAAAGTTCAACAATGAAATTACGTGGCCCAACAATCAATCATCTCATATAATTTTAGCTCTGACTTTGAGTTTCATAAATAACCAAGAATCAAGGATCGACAAAAAAGTGTTAAATATTTCTCTCATAACATATATAGTCAATTTGTTACAGGCACTTTGGTTCTTCGATGACCATGGAAAATAGAGGGAATATTGGTTGTCACCCAAGAGAGTCTGGGTGTGTCTATATTTATAACTGTTATCTATAAATTCTTAATTCCACCAGAAAAATTATAACCAGCAATGTGAGGGTGTATGCATGCGAATTCAGTCGATATATTCTAAAGGGTCTTTAGAACTTCCCGGATTTACTGCTGAAAGAGCAGCATTTTCAACAAAACCGTTACCAGTTGATAATCCTTGAGTCAGATATGGTTTTGGGGTTGAAAAATCATCTACACTAATCTCCTTTATTCCGTTTTTTCTCTTTCACAATTTGAAATTATCAGATATATACGTGTTTATCAGTCTTATTTTCTACAGTCTGTTCTTAGGTCTTAATAATTTCCAGCTTTCATTCGATCTTTAATTTTCTTAAAAAGTTTTAGCCATAGTTTCACTAATTTAAGGAAGGTAAGTTATATGATTACCTCCCTTATATAAAGAACCGTTCTTTAAAGAATATTTCTTTATGTAAGGGAGATAATAATATTCATACTTTTTAAAGTGTTTGAGGCTCTGAGCTAGGATCATGGCAATTCTTTTAATTTCATCACCACATACCTGCCACTAAAAGCTAAATTTCATTTGCATTTTATTGTAGCTCTGGGTACTCTTAAAAATAACTACACAAAAAATGTAAATATAAACATACAATAAACGAGATTCCTTAATCTTTAGTTGACATGCCTCTAAAAGCAATCATTCAATTGATCAATCAATCAACAAAACAATAACAAGGTTAAATTTTAAATGATAAAAAGGAATTCTTGTTCTATCATCGAAAAATCTTGCTCAGGATCATTCAAGGATATTGAAAAGGTGAAAATCATGCTGCTATTGTGAAGAGCTGTCAATTCCTCCCTTCTCAACACTCTCAAAAGCCTTAAGAGTCACTGCAGTCTTAGGCAGTGAAAATAGACTGTGTGATTGTTTGAAAAATTATGGCTACTATTTTCTTTAAAGAAAGGTTCATAACGTCTATAGAAAGTGCTGGTCTTAATTTAGATGTATGTGAATAATACTTAAAGAATCTGATATAATTATTTTTTCGATACAGACAGATCTAACAGAGCATTTCTTTCGCGTTAGCTTACAACACCAGTTTCTTTCTTCTGAAAAAATACTTGCCAAACAAAAGATTGATTGATTTATTGATTTTAATGGCATGTCAACTTGTTAAGGGTTATTTTATGCCTAGAGATTAGAGAACCGTGTTCATTGTACGTTCGTATTTATATTTTGGTGTGTTTTTGAAAACTTTGTTTTACAAACGGTCCTACTGATTAGGAATAATTTGCAAACGAATACGTTTGACCTATAGATGGGACCTTAACAGATAGTACTACTCCAGGTTTGAGTGGATCTGGGAGTAATGGCAATGAAGAGGTACTTCTCATTCTTCAGAACTGGTCCCTCATCATCAGATACAATTTAGTGTTATATCCAGGACACCCCTTACGGGGTCTTACTCCTGTTCAGGGGGGATACAGTCAACATATTCTAAGCCCTGCCGACAAGACGGAAAAAAAGAATCTATAGAAAACTCCTTCTACTCGTAGATAGTATCTAAGTTTAGCTTAGTTTAACTGTATGCAAAACCAAGTATATATATATATATATATATATATATATATATATATATATATATATATATATATATATATATATATATATATTGCTATTCATTGCAGATGAATAAAGTTTATTTTTGCATTCGTTGTTTGAAATCAGATTAGGATAAAGTTTTTTGAATGACATGACGTCAAGTAAGTACTTAGTTTACTATAAATAATTACAATTTTCCTATGAGTTCTTTATTTATTCATTTTTAAAGAAAACACTGACACCAAATTAGCATTTACAGACACCACTATATTTCTGGCGAGGTTGTGTTCTCATGGCCAGCTAAAGCTACAGGCAATATGGCCAGTCACTAAAGATGACATATGTTAGGGATGCCAGTTATGTATCTGAGATAGTAGAATAGTAAAGCGTGTCAATTTATGAACATTCATTAACCCTCACACTAAATTCGACAACAAATTTGTAATATATACAACCCCGGGCAAAAATTATGGAATTAAGAAATTCACCTTCATTTTTTATTAAACAGTAAATAAACTAATAATATATAAAATGCATTTTTTTCTTTAATAGCTGAACATTCTGACCCCACAATATATACCTTAAACAAACAAGATTATCAAATTATCTAAATTAATTGTATCAATTTTTTTCTAAGCCATACTGAAACTATTTTTTGAAACTCAGTTTTTGATGTAAAGCTGTACTGTTACTGTCCTCTATGTCCTCAAATTTTAACCTTGGAATGAATGTTCAATTTGCCGAAAAAGAAAAAGTCACAGGAAGCTAGTTTTGTTTAGGCATTAACGGTGCTACATCTGCACAATTCTGTGTTTTGTATATAAAGTTTGAAAAATTATCGCGAAGGGTTTCATAATTTATTTTTCAAATTGCCACTGACTCATCTAGTCTTGATGACAAGATATCTTGACATCATCATTTCATTATTTCATTGCTTAACTTTGTATGCGTTTTCATTAAAATATCATATTTGAATATTTAAATTAGAAAAAATGTAAAGCTGTAGTCGCGACGCTTTTTGATCACAATTCACCTGCGAGAAAAAGAATTATGGACCCACAGGTTAAAGAACGACAAATGTTCGTCCTAAAACTCCATAACGACATTACAATTATAATTCTATCCGTAAAATTATTTCTTTTTAAATTAATCTCTCATTTTGTTGCTGAGTTTAGAAATATTATTACGTAGTTTTGGGTATCTGTGGTTGCCATTTAAAAAATAATTACAAAGGCTATGTTCATAGAAGAATGAACCCGAAAATGCATATTGATAATTTAACATTATAATAGATTATTTAATAAGTAAACGAATAATAAAAAGAATGATAAAGTTATAGATTATAAGTTCCAAGCGCTGGGGGTCTTCAGGCGGCAGATATGATAAATATTGGTGTTTCCTGATTAACAGCTTTAGAGACGAAAGTTCTGTTGGCATGCATTCAGGGAAATACTTTTAATATTCACTATGTAATTGACTGTATGCGTCACGACTTGGATCCGGAGATCTCAAATTGTTTTTTTGTTTTGTTGTTGTTTTTTGATACATTTTTTTTTTTTTTTACTTTTGACTATTGACCATTTGATTTGTTGAACTTCTGCATTGTTTGATAAGATTTAGGTAGATATATTCCCACGAGGTCGAAAAATAATTATGGGTGATCCACTGGGAATTGTGCGAGAAGTTTAAATTTGACCATGTGAACAAATGGTATTTGCACAACCCAGAATCCGTCATGGAGAATGAGACGCCCAAACTACTCAGGGATTTTGAGATGCAAACGGATCACCTAACGCTGGTGTGAAAAACTCTTAAAGAGTAAAATAATGATAATATATCTCATATATTTGACTGCTATCCGTTTACTTCGACAGCTAGTGTTAAGTATATATATATATATATATATATATATATATAGGGTAGGTCGATTTTGGAACAGTAATTCACCGGAGCTATTGGTTGGTATTTCTAGGTCGTCATATGTGCTTGCGCTAATTAAAGCATACAGCTAGAGGGAACTCGTTATTGCAAGATTAACCTCTGTAAAGAATATTTCCTTCTAGTTTCTATTTCATACCTAGTCTCAGATACTGTATAATCTAGCCGTATCTACGGATTCTAGCAATCTTAAAGATATTCGACTTTTACAATAACATATGTATTCAAAGACTGTGTAGAATTTATAACAGAAGTAAAAAAAATCATTTTAGCTAGCTTTTTTTTTTAGATAATTCACCTGAAAACTAAACTGCAAATTAATACATTCATTTTTTTCATTTAAATCACAGATAATATTCAGCAAAAAAATTTACTTTCATAGACAAAATAAAAACTAAAACATGTATTTAAAAAAGTTTAGTTAAAAAGACTAAAATCCACAAATCAAATCACTGTTCCATTCAAAACACAGAAGAAAAAAAAATTTTTCCGTTTTTTGGGGGGAAAGCCAGCCATCTATTTGTTGTAGTTCAAACGTGGGAAATGAGGATAGGTGTTAAATTTGGAGTCTTTTTATAGTTATAAACACACACAAGTATCATTCCAGAGTTTTCCATTTTACCCCCACTCACCCACATGCCTCGATACGCATTCAAGCAATCCTCAAGAAGTATGGGACACCATTGGTTTGGTAGCACACGTGCGAAGGCGTGCAAAACTCACACATTCAACATATACCCAGCCTTCAGGTTAACAAATCAAGAAAATTAGTTATAACTACTGATATCACAACAGACACCTGGATAGAGATTTTTTAGAGTATGGGAGATAAAATAATATTAATTTGCGTCTGTTTCTCGGTCTCAACTCATACTATCATTTTTACCCAAATTAAAAGGAAAAATATTTTGCGCATGTGCCTTCTCTACTGATGTTTTAAATTTTGCTGAAGCGTTGTAATGTTCCTTCCTTTCAAAAAAGTACAAAATCTTGTGAACACATGTCCGAATGGTCTGCTAACAAGTACCAGCACGAAATCATTGTTTCCCGTTGTCTGAAATACCATCAAGAATTGCTGGATTATACTCACCGGTTACATATCAATATATATCAATATATATATATATCAATATATATATATACGTGTGGGTGTGTGTGTGTGTGTGTGAGAGAGAGAGAGAGAGAGAGAGAGAGAGATTTGTATTATGATTAAGTAGATTTCAACGTGGCTATTTCTTGGCCAAGTTACAGATAACGAATTAAGGTTGCTTGGAATTTGTAAAGAAATGCCAAAATGAATGTAAAAAAGAGTCGATTCAGTCTTCTTTTTCTATTTATATGAACCAAGAAGCATTGAAATAGTCATTAATTAGTAAGAAATTATGATTTGTACGTTATTGACCTGTTGAACGTAAAAAATCAGTCAATTATCAAGAAGTGTTAAACTCATTATCTGTTGATTAATTGATTTTAACGGCATGTCAACCCGACTAAGGATTGCGTTCATTGTACATTCATAATTATATTTTGTGCGACTGTTTCTTATGAAGTTTTTTGGCGCACGGTCCAATCGAATGCAAATAATTTTTAAATATATCTATTTGACCCATGGATGAGACCCTAACATGTACTAATACACCGGGTCAGAGTGGACCTGGGAGTAATGGCAACGAAATAATACTCTACAATCCCCAAAACAGACAGTATATTCTGAACCAATAGAGCTGAATGATATCAGTTGTTTAATCAGTGAAATTTGTCGTATTCCCATTGGTACAGTACAAAAGGGAATATAAATCTGATTAGCTGGTGATACTGAAAATTGCCGTCAGTTTTAAATGTTAAAAGGTGTCCAGGTGATATTATATCAAAAGATTAGAGTGAAAAATATGAGAAGGGATTTATCCGTTTATTTCACCTGCCATCAGTCGGATACAGAAAAGTATGAAAGTGGTTAATCAAAAGAAAATGGATCACATACACGAAGGGGTCTAATGTTGAAAGACAAGAAACCACTGATGAATCCAGGAACATCCCTGATGGTCCGTTAAGAAACAGTAGACAGAATGATTTTATTCCAACTGCTCTCTTTGAAAAGGAAAGGAATAAATTGGCTCATTTTTATAAATACAAAATATTTTTTAGAAATATCTTTGTGTTCTTTTGTGTTTAACTCTCGTTTGTTATTATATTTTCATTAATTTGCGGGTTCATACAAGGTGTCTGCTCGTAAGGTGCGTCACTGAGGTGTAATAGTTTACAAGCTAGTCCCGTCGATCCATTACAACTATGTACTGAGTTCAATCCCCACTAGGTGTCCAATAATTGGTTCAACAGGCTGTTGGTTGCGTTCATCAAAACAGGTATTGCAGTTGCCAATCAAATCTTTGATTTCTGCTGTGATACTAGACCAGTAGACATATTCTTTTGCTCGGGCGATATACTTCTCAATCTCTTGTGTCCCGAGAGGATAAGATTTCGGACTTCTTTACGTTGGGACGATTATTCTCTCCTCTTTTAGAAGTATTCCATTTAACATATAGATGTCCTTTTTGTTATTGAAGAACGGTTTTACCGACGGTTCTACTTTTTGCTTTTCTGGCTATTCATGAAGAGTATATTAAACAAGGACTTTCAGTTACTGTTTTTCCACGATAAGTGTAGAGTTTCTTGTCTGTCATTGGTCACAATTTGTTGATGAGGTGAACATGAGCTTCCATATCTTCAGTAGAGATGTCAGTTTTGCCGTCTTGTACGTACATGATAGTGTGAGATGTCAGTTTTGCCGTCTTGTATGTGCATGATAGTGTGAGATGTCAGTTTTGCCGTCTTGTATGTGCATGATAGTGTGTCAGGGACTACGGAATCTTTCCCCGTAGTGTAATTATGAGTAAAGTCATACCACTGCAGTCCCAACATAAATCGCTAGACTTTTTGAAGATTGACAATAAAGGCTTTTGGTCGTTTTCAGCTTCAAAGGGATGTCCATATACAAATTCAGGGAATCTTTTACTTCTAAGAGCCTCTCGTTCTAAAGAGTTGCAGTTCTCTTCAGCTGGAGTAGTGGCACACATTGCAGCCAACTTCTCTAACTCTTTTATTCAAAGATGGTTCCTAAACCAAATTTACTTGAGTCAGCCGACATTTTTATTGAGAGTGAAGGATCATAAAATTGTTTGGACCTCCGGTAATGTTTTTCTAAGATTGACGACTATACGATTATATCACCCTGAACATTTCTTGCTTCCTCAATACCATCAATGGCACGGTTACATTGTGTACACCGCATGGCAGGCTAGTAAATCTATAACGATCAGAGAGAGTATCAAATGTGAGTCGTCTTGAACTATCCTTATCAACAGGAATCTGCCAAAAGCCATTACTTGCATCGATTTTATAGAAGTATTTTGCACCATGCATATCAGCAAATATTTCCTCTGCGGTAGAAAGTTGGAAATATTCCCACTTTCTAGGTTTGCTTAAGTTGCAAAGGGAGTCTGTCTTGGACGATTGATCACGGAGGAACTGAAGGATCCACAGTTATGTGGTATGTTGTACTCAAAGTTCCAACTTTACCAAAACAGTCCAGATATTTTCCCCGGAATGCTAGTAGATTTGGATTATGTTAAAAATCCGCTTAATTGAAGTTTTTTCCAGGTATCAGCATCTAGAACAGTTTGAGAACTTGGGTCAACTATTTAGAACATTAACTGGAGAGATTGTATTTTTGTGAGTTACGGAGGTTATGGATTTGCCTAAAACATGAATGTTAGTGTTGTTGGAAGCAGTGAGAGTAACTGGGGTTGACTTCAGTTTTGGACATCGAACATGGAACCGTTAATGTTGAGAGTTGCGGTTTCTTATCAGAGATGAGTGAGTTAATGAAGAATGTAGGTGCTTAATTTGAAAAGTGTTTCATAGTGGGGATTCTAGGCAATGATCGTACACAGGAAGAATTTTTTTCTAGATTATTGTCAAATTTCTTAATTGCTTTCCTTATCTCCACGTTATTTTCGTCATTTTCGAAGATGAATGTGAAAACGTTTCTTCCGTTTGTAAGTTAGCAAAATGAAAGTTTGGATTTTTCCGGGTTTCAAATCTGATTCCTCTGTCTGTCTGTAAGAATAGTTTTAATTCTTCTTTCCATCTCCTCCAAGCTTTAGACGAGTTTTCCTAGTTAAATTTGAGTGATTTGGTTGCAGGTAATCTATCCATTATAGACAAGTTAGTTACTGGGAAAAAAAAACGAAATGAAAAATTCAACAAATTAGACAAAAAGAAACAGAATTTTGAATTAAATGAAGTCCGAGAAACAGAGATAACCCTATTTCTGATACCATGTTATAAAAGAATTATTTTTACATACTTTGTAAGAGGCGCTGATTGTAAGGGAGTGAGACGAATACCTGTGTAAATTTCAAAGCATTTTTATTGAATAACCAGGTTGTCGCTTACAACAGCGTAAAACCAAAAGGGATTGCTTAGGATCTTACAATACTATCACAACAATCCTGACCTTTTTCCTAAGTTTGTGGGGATTAAAAAATCAATATTTCTTAATAAAAGAAATAATGATATACAGAAAAAAATGATAAAATACGAGAATAAAATTTTTTAAATATACCATGATTATACTTCTGCCAAAGTTTAACTTTTGGTGCCAAAAAGAGGACAGACGTGTGCTTGAGAGCTCTCGAGACGATCACACCATTTCTTCGACTCCAAACCAAATGTCCTGCAAACCGAGAAACTAAAGATTCAGTTCCGTTTATACAAGGTAGCCCTCCCATTTTTCTTTTATTAGATGCCTTTGTATCAGGAAACTCCAAAAGAACAACAATAAATAAAGCAGAAAGGTCATGAACTGACAAACTCCATAACATACTATATGACCATGAATGAGAAGCTCATGAGCTAAGTTAAGCTAAGTAAATGATTACTCGATGTCTGGTGATTATTGATAAAGATTGAGTGAAAAGTTTTCTCAATAGGTCAGCCCTGTTCTTGCTGATTTTAATAATTTTGTTGTCTGGATAATTTCAATCTTTTTTCGGATTCCTAAATCTTCCACAGCTTTTGTAACTTGATACAAACAATTTTCACCTCCATATTTCAGGTTTTTCCAGTTTTTTGATCAAGACATATTCCCAGCTTCTCATTCACTTCGCCGTCTGCAAAATGGTGACGTTCATTGATCTTTTCTTTGTTTATTATAATGAGGCTTCATCTCTTAATATGAACTCGTTGAGTTGTTGTACTTACAAATTCCAAAGAATTTTAGTTTTTCTTTTATTTCATTTTTTCTTTTTTTTTTTTTTTCTTATCATGATTTATGCTCTTAGTTTGAATATTGTCCTTGGTGGTTAAATCCGAGAAGTATTATCATGATATAAGATGTCAACACAAGAAATGTATAGTTTCGAAATATTACTTTAAAAAACTATTCAAGATATTGACACTTATGATACACTATTTTGTAGAGAAACACTTTAAAACTGGAAGCCCCATAAACATATCTTCAGCTTCCGAATTTTTGAACAGAAATTGGTTACTTAGATTTTGCGATAACAGTAGTTTATTAAAAAAAACAAAAAACATTTTCAACCATTTCTGCAAGCAATCTAACATGAAATTTGTTACTCCAGGTTTGGTCTTCTTGTAAATTTATGTGAACTAATGGTAGTTGTTCGCTTGGTTTATGTTTTAGTGTTATATCTATATCTGACTCTGTGAGTTTCTTCTTAATTCGCTGGAATCTTCTGGTCTGTGAAGGTTGCAAAGTAATAACTGAAGAAAAGAAGAAAGGAGGCTAAGATACCTTTTATATTTTGACTTTATTTCGGGGTTCGACAAACATTCTTTAGGTGAGGAAATCATTCCAGAATCCAAATGAAATGATTGCGTCTCCTAGACAAGGTGTTAACATGTGTCAATTGCTTTCGAGGAAATATGTCCATTATTCAGTGAGTTAAGTGGTGGGTTGCGGGCAATAGAGACGGCTGCAACAAGTAGAAAGATAAACCAGCATGTCGCATAAAACAGACACATGGCCTTCCTCTGGTGATGTAATGGTTAGCAAGCTCGACTAGCAAACCTACACGAGTGGGTTCGAGTCTCATTGGGTGCCCCTTTCACATGGCCTTGTGCCACATCTAAGCAAAAAGCTTAGCAAATTTCCATTACTGAAAGAGAACTGGTTACCTTACTTTTTCTTTCTTTATTTTTTTAGCGCATGCGTCGTTCCTACTTCCTGTCAGGGACTTCTGGAAGTTTCATCATTTTTGAAATTTTATTTTAATTTATTTTAATATTATTTTTCATTTTTTCTATCCACTACATATGTCCCCGCCAAGATAACGGTGCTATTTCAGGGATATGCTAGAAGGGAACAGAAAACTGGTTTCGTATTGCAAAAGTCGCTCTTAAATTAACTGTGTTTTTTTGTTTGTTTGTTTGTTTGTTTGTTTGTTTTATTGGCTCCTTTGGGTTTATTTATTTATTTATTATAATTTTATTTATTTTGTGTTTTGCCACTGTATCCAGCCCATTTTTGCATAAGGACTCAATTGACTTTTAACTGTCCTATTTTTATTTATCAAATTCTCTTATCTTCTTGGCAATTTTTTGTCGTTTCTACTTGTTTTTATTGTTGTTTGTTTCTTTTTTTTATTTTTGTTTTTCTTAAGGTGGCTGAAAACCGGGACTTTTGGGATATGACATTTATTTTCCTTTTCCTTTTTTGTATTTTTCAAACAGAGTATAATGGTCCTGAATAAAAAAAAATATTCATTTGACTCTTTAACTTTTTTTTGTTTTTGTTATTGTTTTTGGCGCTTTTCCTTTTTCCCGTCATATTTTTTTAATGTGGAGGAATGTTCTGGGCAGACAGTTGTTGAATGTAATCGTTTGCAATGAGGAGGATTATTCTTCTTTGACTCTTGGCCTTTTCTTGGATTTTACTTTTATCAATATACGCGAATATATCAAGGAAATAAAATGATAAAGTTCGTTACTCAAGTTTTCTTTATTTTTCCGTGTTTTTTTTTTATTTCTAGTATTCGATCGCTTGTAGTTGAAGAAACGGTTGTAGGGAATAAATAATAAATATATATATATACATATAGGATTTACACTCCTGTACTTTAAAATGGCCGTGATACCACTTGTTCCCGAAACAAAAATGGCGGACGTCGGAAAACTAATCAGACTCGGGAACCTATTGGTTAGGAAAGTCACTTGGTTAGTGCTCACAGCTACGTCCGCAACTTTGATTTAGTCCCGCGCATTTGGAGCCGACTGCATGACAAGGGTGGCCTATATATACTCTCGTCTTCCAAGCACTCACTCTCTTACATTGTGACTTCCAGAGACAACACACACACACACACACACACACTCTCTCTCTCTCTCTCTCTCTCTCTCTCTCTCTCTCTCTCTCTCTCTCTTACATTTTGACTTCCAGCAGTCAACCCCACGAAAATGTATATATTCTGCAACCTTTTTCTTTCTTGTCCAGCCTTTTCGGTTAGACTTGCTCCAGCCTCGAACACAACCACAGAAATTTCGTCAAACCCCGAAAGATACAAACAACCAACATGAGAGAAGAGACATTCCCTGTAGCACATGTTGCTATATTTCTATATATCGATACCTTACATGAAATATTTAGTCCACACATATTTTATAGTCTACATGACACTTTCAATATTTTGTCTTTTTTTCATAATATCCGTGTTAGTACACGCATACACACACGCACACACAGAGGAATATTCAACAGACTATATTAGAATATTTGTAATGTTTCCTTTTTCATGTTTTTGTTGATATATAAATTTAATTTTGTTTCGAATGTTCTTTTGTACGCGTCGTTTCACATCTTTACTTCATCTGCCTTTTCAAATATATACCATCATAAATTGTTGGGGACTAAACATTCACCAAACACAATACCCTACAGGGTAAGCTAATTAGGTTGATTCCTTCTTCCTCTATTTTCAAGTGTCCGTAGTAGGATGTGTTTTTCGGATTTTTTAATATTATTTTTAGCTGTCAGGCAATTTGACCAGTAGTAGGGAAAAATATACTGATGACTTGATGCAGTATAATTGACATCCCCCCACCCTTGCTTTTTTTTTTTTTTTTGGTTGTAATACAAATTCCTTTTTGCTTCATTTATTTCCCTTTTTTCTTCTTTTTTTAAGTCATGAGTAGGTTGTTCATTTCCATGTGGGTATGTTGTTTATTTCCGTGTTAGCATTTTTTTTTAACCACGTAAAAGTTGTCAGTTTCAAGTTTGGGATTTTTTTTATCCTGCATGTTCAACGCACGTTTTGTTTGTTAACTTTCATATTGGTTTATTTTGAACTACGCTGAAGGTTTTTCATTTCATGTGGGAATGTCTTCTTTATTCTGAGTGTTCAACACACGTCTTGGTTACCATTATGGTGGGGGGAGTCTCAGGAGAATTTGCTTGTTTGTTTTTTTTTACTGACAGAAGAAAGAAAGATGATACCTTTTATATTTTGGTTTTTATTGGTGAGACGGCTGGTAGATATGTCCATTATACGGTGTTTTTAGTTGTAGGTTGCTGGTAACAGAGATAGCTGCTACCCAGGGTACCGCATAAAACGGACACACGGCCTTCCACTAGCAGCAAGAAAGTTATTGGTATTTTCCATTCACTGGTCACTGCTGGAAGAGAACGGGTTTCTTTCTTTTATAAGAATGGTTCTTTTTTTGCGCATGCGTCGCCCATATTTACAGTCAGGGGCTTCTGGGAGTGTCTGCATTTTTTAAAATTCATTTCAATTTCATTTTAATTCTATTTTTTAATTTCTTTTTATAGCCACCACAAACGTCATCGGTTACAAGCATAAAACACACTCCAATTGTTTACCAGATAGATGTTCGCGGTAGGGGATATAAAATTATTTGCCTAGTTTCATGGAACTCCCCCACCAAGCTGCACCTGCCCTCTTCTCTAAAAGGGGTTAGCACTAGGTTTATTGCCCAGCATCTGAGGCGACTTTATAGGAGAACACTGATAGACCTAAACAATTTTCCCTACCTTGTGCGAGTCTCGTTTTCTGTGGAGTATGCCCCAAACTAAAATGACCATGTGTCATATTTTGGCTTCGTGGGGAGCCAAATCTATACTAATTGATTTTGGTTGTTTTTTATGCTGAAGATCTTCCTGGAATTTTACCTTCATACAAACATTCTGTTGTTTGAGATTTAGCCGATCAATCATAGATGAATTTCCGATGCATTCCCGAAATGCATTCTAAAATGTCGTTTTTTAAATTTTTTCCCTTCATATCCATTTGTTTGATGGTGTCCTCTTCCAATATTCCCCAGTATTTGTAAGGTTCCTTTTATCTGGGCATTTTGATCTTTTCTTGTTTAGTAGTTCTATTCCTTCCGTCATGTGTCGTTTCCCACATCTCATTATTAGCATGGCACCTTTTTCTATGCCAAATTCCATCCCTGTTTCCTGACTGTATATCCTTGTTGCTTGTATTATGGTTTCCAATTCTTTTTCATTTCTGGCAAACAGTTTGATATCGTCTATGTACATTAAGTAATTGATTTTTTTCTGTGATTTAATAAGTGTGTGATTGAGTGGCATCATCGTAATCACAAATAGTAATGGTGATTGTGCATCTCTCTGGAAAATACTTCTCTGGATTTTTACCTCAACTAAGCTTATTCTTTTTCCTCTTTCCAGTTTTTCATGGTTTTCTCAATAAATTTTATGGCCTCGTCTGATATCTTGTACAGTTTAAGACTGTCTATTTGTTGCATAGCCATATACACGAATATGGCCATGTGCGAAATAGACATGTAATGTTCATAACGATAGAATATATAAACAGGAATCTCAAAAACACGTAACTACTTCTTGTTCAGGTACGAAACCTTTTTATTAACTTTGAGTTAAAGGTTTCGACGTAAGGAAGAGAGACACAATCTTCTACGCTGACTTATTCATTTGGCCCCCAACTCGAGCGCCCCCCCATAGGGCGCAAACTCGCCTCGCGCCTGCGAGCTCCAAAATCGATCCTTCTTGTTTGGCGTCCAAAACCCGACTCTTATTTTCTTCAAATTCTCACACAAACTTCCGCGTGCTTCCGGTGCGTGACGTCACCCGCACCTTGTCACCCAGTATCGTCTCGGACTGTTATGACATCTGAGTGACACCTCCATCCGCTCGCGCGCACCCGCGTTAACACCTGCTTCAATCTTACACCCAACCAACCCATGTGCTGAGCCGAAAGGTTCTCAGCCTAACTAAACTCAAAGGCATGAACCGAAATCCCTCGGCTATTTCATAACATATTATCCAGCTTTGCGGGACCATATCGGATGCTTTTCTGCAATCAATCCACGCCATAGCTAAATTTTTGCGCCTCATTTTGCTCTCCTTGAAGATATGCTGATCAATATACAGTAGCTCTCTTGTTCCTCTGGTCTCCTTGCGGCATCCCTTCTTTTCCTCAGAGAACAATCAGCGGCTTATTAATGAGTAATAATCTCCTTAATTTGTACCGTTAGTATTTTCCACATCATCATTAGGCACGTTATAGGTCTATGGCTGCTGGGGGAGGTTTCTTTTGGGGGGTCCTTCTTTGTCATCTATTCATGGATGCCTGCTTCTGCTAAGTATCTATTCATTTCGATAGCCAGTCTGTCATAGATGGAGGTGGATTTTTAAATCAAAATCCATGTATGTAATCATGGCCCGGAGTTTTCCAATTTGGTATTTCTTAGTGTTGTATGAATCAAGGTGAACTTTTGCCTTGCAATTCTGTTTTCATATTGTTCATCCATTTGGTTTTTCTGTTATGATCTCTATGTTCCCATATTTTGTTCCAAAATTATTTTGCCACTCTCGCATTCGGTTGTGGGTATGTCTTGGAACCTTTTCCCCCTAATTGCTGGAAGAATTTTCTTTCATTATTATTATTATTATTCACTCTAATGAGTGAATAATTATAATAACGAAAGAAAATTCTTTTCACATCAGCGTTAGCCGATGGTTTTTCACTGGAGTCAGAGTGACAGCAAGTCTCCTCAAGTCTCCAGGACTCTTCTCAGTATTCTGGCCGTTCTCAATAATGCTGTCGTTTGGATAGTCTCCACCCGTCCGCCAACTTCCAACTCCTCCAATCCCTTTGGTAATCCTTTAGTTACTGCTCCAAACGCACCAATTACAATTGGTATAATTGTCACCTGCATATTCCACAGTTTGTTTTTTTTTCAATTCCCTGGCAAGGTCGAAGTACTTATCCTTCTTTTCACATTCTTTCAGTTTTATTCTGTGGTCAGCCGGGACAGCAAAGTCGACTATTTTGCAAGTTTTTTGTTTGTTTTTTTTTGTTGATTATTATTAAGTCTGGTCTTCTGGCCGAGATTAGGTGATCCGAGTGTATGCCGAAGTCCCAGAGGAGTTTATGTGTCATTTTTTAAGATAGGTGTTGGGTTGTGCATATACCATTTGTTTGTATGGTCAAATTTAAATTTCTTGCACATCTTCCAGTGGATCACGTTGCCGACCCAATCATGTCTAATCTTATATTCCTTCTGCGCTAATTTGCTGCATTCGCTTATTATGAGATTGATGGTTTCATCTCTGTCGCCACATAGCCTGCATTTGTTATTTTGTTGAGTCTTATCTATCCACACTTTGATGTGATTGGTTCTTACGGCGTTGTCTTGTGCTGCTATTAGGAGAGATTCTGTTTCTCTCTAAAGTTTCCTTTTCTTAGCCATGTCCAGGTTTTGTCGTGTGAGATGTTCCTTATTAGTCGTTTAAACCGCCCATAGAGTTGTTTTCCTTCCCATTTTTGTTTCCTAGTTATTGTCATTCTGTTGTCCATCGTGTTATCAGTATCGTTTCTGGTGGCTGGAATGAGTCTTCCTTCGTATTTTTGTATATAGTCTTCAAGTCGTTGTATCAATGCGTCAACGCTGTCTTCAATGCTGGCAAGTCCTCTTCCTCCCTCTTTTCTTGAAACATATAGTCTGTCAACGTCGTCTCTGGGATGTAAAGCCTTATGCATTGTTATTAGTTTTCTTGTTCTTTGGTCCATTTGTTTAAGTTCGTCTCTGGTCCACTTGAGAAAGGGTTCAGAATATCTAACGAGTTGTACAACCCAGGTATTTATTCTTTTGATAAGATTTCTGCTATTGAGTTTTGTCTCGAGTAGTTTTCTAGTTCTCCTGAGATATTCTTTTTGAATATTTTTCTTTCATTTCCACTTGTTTGATAGTGTCAGCCTCCAAGATGCCCAAGTAGGTTTCGTTTTCTGCGAGCGCTTTAATCTTATAAAACTTGAATTTATTTTACCTTGTCGATCAAGTTGATCAATGTGTAATTAAAAAGGGTTATTATTAAAAAACGGTAAACTATCTTTTTCTTCTTCTTTTCTTTTCTTTTATTATTTTTCCCAAGTGAGCTGTTACCTTTAAAAAATATATATATCCTTCACAACGATAGTGTTTGATAGTCATTTTTCTCAACAGACAAGATATTTTTAATCCTTCGGATATTAAAAATAAATCGAACATAATTCATCCAATTGTCGTATGTAAATGTAAAGTTAATACTATAATTTACCTATAATGCCTATGAGGTTGAAGGGTACAACAAATTGATTTCATACATTTATGATACTTAAAAAATATATAATACCATCGTAATTTGACCAGAAAATAACATTTTGGGTAATTTCAACGACAAACAAATTATGACATGACAATATATTTGCTGAATTCTTGTTAAGTACATTCTTTACTAAAATTTAGCAAATATGGGCCATTGGACTAATAAGTAGAGTGTTCGCCAATAGTCCGGGAACCCAGTGTTCAATCCCAGGTCGAGTCATACCAAAGACTAAAAAAAATGGTACTTGATGCTGCCTTGTTTAACACTCAGCATTATAAGGTAGGGGTCAAGGGTAAAGTGGAGCAATCCAGGGAATGGAGTAGCGCCCTCCCCCACACCTCGGTGTAGTAGCTATTGAAAAGGGAGCCTTCGGGTCACCCTCGACTAAGGTCACCAACTTTATTTACTTATTGTCATGTATGCCTGAAAATTTACAATGGGAAGTCTCTCATTTGTTTACTTCAAACCAACTCACAAAATTCTGATGCTAAATAACGTTGCAAAATAATTTATACACTTAAATATAATGCTAAAGCCGTTATGTAGATATGTTGTTGTTGCTATTATTTTACTCCTTTGAGACTTTTTCCCTCCAACGTAAGCTGATTGTTTTACCCTAAAGTTTGAGTGACGGCAAGTCTCCTCAAGTCTCTGGCCGATCTTAGTAATGCTGTAGTCTGGATGGTCTCTATTTGTCCCTTGATTTCTAAGTCTTCCAGTTATTTACCAATCCCTTGGGGATCATTCCCAGTGTACCAACTACAATTGGTATCACCGTCACCTTGATGTTCCATAACTTCTTCAGCTCTCTCGCAATGTCCAAATATTTATCACTCTTTTCAACTTCTTTTAATTTTACTCTGTGGTCTGCCGGGACTGCAAAGTGTACTATTCGGCAGGTTCTCTTTTTCTTTTCTTTCTTTTTTCGTTGTTATTGTTGTTGTTGACTATCACCAGGTCTGGTGGTCAAGCCGAAATTAGGTGATCTGTTTGTATCTCAAAATCTTAGAGAACTTTGTGCGTCTCATTCTCTAGGACGGATTCCGGGTTGTGCATTTACCACTTGTTCGGATAGTCAAATTTAAATTTCTTACACTATTACCAATGGATCCCTTTATTATTATTATTATTATTATTATTTTGTTACACATATTTACAATGAACTTGATTTCTGTGTCAATACCCTCTCCATACAAAATACAGTTTCTAACTTAATCGACTACTTTCTAATTGTTCTGACCACTATTGAATAAAGTCTATGAAAACGATTGCCCATAATTAGATTTAAAAATGAAAGGGGACTATGTAAGCGTGACATTAGATCAAATAGTGACCAATCTGGAAAACAGGACTTTTATTTTAATAGTTAAAGTTAAGAAGGTTATATGATGAAGATTGTGCTTTATCATACTTTTATGGACTGAAATTAAATCAATTTTGCATAAAAAAATTACCAAAGAAAAAATTGAAAACATAGTTTAATAGTCAATACTCCAGTGTATGCGTATGCATACATATCTATACAACACACACACACACACACACACACACACACACACACACACACACACACACACACACACACACACATATATATATATATATATATATATATATATATATATATATATATATATATACGAATGAGAAGTTTGTAAGAAAAAGTGCTCCACGCCACTACTGCAGAGCGGGTATACAACCCCAAAAATATCAAATTATGAACTCAAAGTCCGTTTTATTTATTCATATATAAAGAAAGAAAGTAATAGCACAAACGAAATTCCTACTCTGACAAGTGATTATTGATTTAATAATAAATAAAAGGGATCCAATAAATTTAATAATAATAAAAGGGATCCATTGGTAATAGTGTAAGAAATTTAAATATGTATGGTTAACGACAGCCCTGCTACTTTTACTGCGCCCACACTATTTGTTTTTAAACTTCTCATTATATTTGTGTGTGTGTGTGTGTGTGTGTGTGTGTGTGTGTGTGTGTGTGTTAGAGAACAAAGCAATTTCAAAAGCAATTTGTGATTGAATTAAAAATTTTTTTGGGGTTCTTGACCACACTAAACGTTATATATGTTTATATATATATGTACAAACCCTCGATTGAAATACACTGGTATTAATTTTCTCAATAGTCTTCGTCAGGAGATAATTACGGTGTTTAGTTAGGGTTTTATTACATTATACACATTTAAAAAAATCATTTTTTAATGCATTTTACAATTTTATCAATGAAATGTTCTTACCTGGCCAAACCTTTTATTCCACTTGCTCCTCTGCTAAGACATTGTAACCGAAGCCTTTCTAATGGATCTTTAGTTTCTTTTAATTTTTGGGAGGCTTTTGCCATCATTTCTCGCTCACCTCGAGCTGTAGCTGCCATTTCGTTAAAAAATGAAAATTTGATAGTCACCTGACGATTTACAATGTTTGTGACTCAAATGAAGTTTCTACTGGTCAAGAAATAAGCAAAATATCGGAAAGGGTGAGAGAGAAATGAAAAGAGAGAAGCGTAAACATAAACTTTAAAAATATCATTCAATAGAAAAGATCTTTCACCTCACCCTTGCTTGTTTTGTAGTTGTCCATGGCAGCATTAAAGAAAGATAATTCCAAATAAAAGGATAAATCATAAGAGTTACTTCCCTTAAATTTCCTACATGTTTTATAAATAATTTATTTGTTGTTCCTGTTATTGTTTTTTTTTTTTTGCGATATATCGTTTTTATCTCCTTGTTTTGTGATTTTTTTTTTTTTTCGCCTTTCTCAGTTTTTTTTTTTGGTGGGAATGCTAAAAAAACAAACAATATCTAGCTCAATATCTATTTATATTGTTTTATTGAAAACAGAAATAAATAAAATAATAACAGTGCTTATATTTATTTATGATCAATTATTTTGTTTTGTATTTAACAATGCCTCACAATTAACGGTGGCTGTTAAGTGGATCTGGCCCTAAATTTATTTGTTTATGAGTTGATTTAAATCCTTTTTCCTTTCAAATTATTGGTTTTATTATTGTTAATTTTAACTTTCCAATATTTTTTCCTTAAAAAATCTGTTGATTGATTGATTGATTTTAACGGTATTTCAAACTATTTAGGGTTATTTTACGCCTTTAGTTTAGATAATTCCATTGATATTTACGGTTTGTATTTCTAAATAGTTTGTTATTGTCGTTGAATTTTTATTTATTTAGTGTCATACCTAAAACGCCTTTTTCTTGGAGGTGGGTGTCTTACACGTGTACAGAAGGTATAGTCAACATATTCTAAACCTTGCCAACCAGACAGAAAATGTGTATCAGTTAAATCAGTTAATATGATCCAATTTTTGTTATGTACCATTATACAGCAAAAATTGGACATTGTAGGTTTTAATTTACTAAATAAAGCAAATTCTAATCTAACTTGCGACTGATTAATAATAGCGCAGCATCTGCAATTAAAATCACTCTAACCATTATAATTTCGCTCGTTAGATAACTATCTAAGCTATATTCTAATGTAGCGTTTCATTTGTTGAAAACTGCACTCGAAGTACATAGTATTAAAATTAAAGATGGGACTAATTATCTCCCTTGGACCGTAAAATCCTTTTTATTTGTAGAGGGCGTTAAAACCTTTTTATAGTCCTTTTCTTTTTCCTTTTGTCACTCTCCTGTATGTCGGCCGTGCTGAATAAACGACTTTATTACGGTCTTCTTTTAAAACTTTATAGATGTCTTGCTCGTTGATTGAATTTTATTTTACATTGTCACCAAACGGTTTTTATTCCATCTTTTTCTTATTCTAGACATGGAGGTTAATATTTTCTTCAATGCCATAGTGGTTAGACTAAAGTTTCGAGAAAATACAAGGAAGTTATCACTTTGTCTCAGTGACAAAAGAAGAAACTCATTACAAAAACCAACTCATGTTTATTTTGGATGTCACAACTTCTTCTTGAGCTGGTCTCAAAAAATAAGATATAAGATATAAGATAGCTTCTGTTAAGTCAATGGAGAAAAGATTCCTTGTTTGATAAATTGTCACCCACACTCTGGATGGTCTCACTTAAGACGCAAAATATACATTCCTTGATATCTAAATCTTAACTTACTAATTTTTAAGATCTAATTTCTACATCAGACAACCACAACCCAACTTTTGCATTGTCTTCTTAGATCCTCATTGCAGGTAATTTGAAATTTGACCCACAATATGTCAACCACTCTGATGCAAATATTCACTACATCCAGTTTGTAATAGAGGAAACACTTCCCTTTATTTGCAATTCCTATCATAATCATTTTGCCCTTCTGTTCCGCACCTTTTTTTTCTTTATTCCTCTCTTATTCTCATAGGTCATTTTCATCACTTATTTTGTAAGTAAAAAAATAAATAAATAAAATAATAACCACTTACATCATACCAAGTGGATTTGAATCGACTACAAGTCTTGATTAGAGGTTTGTGTGGTTATCTTCCTTGGAGAGAGACTCAATGAACCTTCAAAATATATGAATCCATCTCTTCTACCAGCTCTGAGTAAATAATAGGGTAAGCTGGTTTGTCTGTCCTTGTTAAGAGCAACTGGTCAAGGAGAATTCAAATCCTCCTTCCTCCTACCACAATACTCTCCATAATACAATCCAATATTATATTCAATCTCATTTTTAATTTATGCCCATGTGAAATGATTTAAGTATAAATCATTTAGAATTGACATATTTTATAATACTTGCATTAAGATTAAGAATAAAGCTGTTCTCCCACAGCTACATTTATTTTAAAGTAATTTGAGTGATCCAAAAGCAAATTTACTTTAATTGATGAAGGACATTTAAAACAAAAATAACTATTGCTGTTTATTTACTATCCTATTTATTAGCATTTTGTTTTGTTTTGTTTTAACACTTTACATAGAAGACAACAGAATAGAACTAATGTTAAAACAATCTAAGTTTTCCAGTAATGAAGATCTGTATATGAACAACCCTAATAAATCACAAATAGAATTTCTGAAAAACAGCTTAGGGTATGGGGATAGGAATGAAACTTTGGTTTGTTAGTGTTTCATATAATAAATACGAGGTTCATATGATAAGTTTCCAGACTTTTTTTGTATGGGTACTTTTATTGATTGTACACCCATGAAACTCTAGTCCTCTTTGAAGTAATCTCCTCCAGCTGCATCTTGGTCAAATAGTCTGTGACAAGGATGGAGGTGTGGACTGGTGCATTGTCCTGCTGGAAATGCCACTGACCCAATTTGAAGAGTGCTGGCCTTTTCTGACAGAATCTCTTCCTGAACTTCCTTAAAACCTCAACATAGTAACCCTAACCCTAACCCTTTGGCCAATCAACTCTTACTCCTCCCACACCTCTCATCATCCCTCACAGATTCCCTGCCTTCCTTGAATCTCTTATGCTACTCAAAAACTGATGCTCGATTCATGAAAGATTGTCAAAAAACAGTCTGAAGCATTCCATACGTTTCTCTAGCATTTTTTTTCAAGTCTAAAACAGAATTTTATTGCATATCATTCTTCTAAAGTGTCTTCACGTCCAGATTGCATTTTTGAAATTCAGCAGCTGTGATAATCAAGCTTTAGTAGGGAGTATTCGAATTCATGCTGTAGCTGTTCCTTTGAACCTAAAATCATAAAAATTGATCAGTCATCTCATAAGATGTATAGCAATAACAAACTGAATTTTCAGGAGTCTACGATAATTTTAAATGCCCATACAAAAAGTCTGAAAAATTATCATATGCACCTCTTACTTCATTTTTTATTTGGAATTTCAAAGCTGCCATATTTGACTGTTTAGGCAGAGGACCAATACTAAAAACATCTTTATAGATATATTTTGTGACAAAATTATTAAGGACGATTTTTTTATCAATTATATTAAATTTGTGTCTGTCAGAGAATTATCAGGAAAATGGGTCTAATTAGCATAAACTATTCTATGATAAGGTATCCCTAGATTTGTCCTGTGATGAAAGTGAAATAGGTCTTGAGTTGATTCAGCAGCCAAGTTATTGATACTTTTGGGTCTCTCAACTTGAAAGATTTTCCAATCTTACACTCAACACTGCAATTATCACCTTTGTTTTTCACTCTTTTAAAATCGAATCAAGATCAAAACAAATAATTCATGAATGTCACATTACTAAAAGTATAACAATCAGAACAGAAAGAATTAAATAACATTTTATTTTTGTTTTGTTTCATATATAAACAAATATTAACATGACAAACTATTTTGATATAGATTTTTCTTAGATCCACTTCTAAGTAAAAATCATTAGGAAATATAGAACTTATTTCTTACTATACTGTTAGATATGATGATCCATAACACAGGATAGCCCTTCTAGTTATACATAAAGATGCAAAGTCTTCTCTACTTTCACAAAATTGTACATATGGGAATAGAATTTCGTAAAGCAACCATATTTTTTTGCAGGTGGTGGGGAGTGATATGAAAGATTTTGGAATTATTCAATATTTTGTTAAAAAAGAAAAAAAAAACCAGTCTCATTTGGATCAGTGAATGCTACTAGTTTGGACAATGAAGACAAACATTTACAAACTCACCAATTTTTTACCTTGTGTTAGATTTTTGGCAATTTTTCACAAAAATAAAGATTGTGAATTTACAAACAAACAAACTGTTCATTTGCTGTGTTTGTAATTTTTCAAGTTTTTGGTTATCAATTTTGCTGCCTTTCCCTTCTCAACAAGATTTATATGACTATGCCGATTGAAGCTAAATAGAAATAATAACAATAAAAACAAGTCAATAAAATAAAATAAAATAAAATATAAAGAAAGGTGTTTTATTATGTTTTTATTGTTTTTAATAAAATTGACTTATCACATTTTTTTTAATGTTTCAGCCAAAACAATGATAAAAAGTAGAACTGAACCAGTCTCCATTGCAGATGGTCTCTTTTATTACCGTTTTCCAGATTTTTTCAGTCCACCAACACCTGGATTTTAAAAATAGAAATTTTAAAATTACACAAAATTGAGAGTGTGAATATTCATTCAAAGTTACACACTTTAGATAGGTGCCCAGAACCAATGAATCCATACCGATCTTTATCTATGATTCAAGAGTTTAAATTTATCTTTTTATCAATAAGTCAATGCTTATATTTTAATCATTATGTTTTTATCAGTTTGTATTCATACTTTAAATCTACTTTTTTTCCAAATAATTTGTTACTTATGTGGTGCATTCAATAAGTTTCCAGACTTTTTGTATGGGCATTTAAAATTATCGTAGACTCTTGAAAATTCAGTATGTTATTGCTATACATCTTATGAGATGACTGACCAATTTTTATAATTTTAGGTTCAAATGAACAGCTACAGCAGGAATTCGAATACACCCTACTAAAGCTTGATTGTCACAGCTGCTGAATTTCAAAAATGCAATCTGGACGTGAGGACACTTTAGAAGAATGATATGCAATAAAATTCTGTTTTAAATTGAAAAAATGCCAGAGAAACGTATGGAATGCTTTAGACTGCTTTTGGAGCATCTTTCATGAATCGAGCATCAGTTTTTGAGTGGCATAAGAGATTCAAGGAAAGCAGGGAATCTGTGAGGGATGATGAGAGGTGTGGGAGGAGTAAGGAAGTCAGTACACCAGAGTTAATTGGCCAAAGGGTTAGGGTTAGGGTTACTATTTTGAGGTTTTAAGGGAGTTCAGGAAGAGATTCTGTCAGAAAAGGCTAGCACTCTTCAAATTGGGTCAGTGGCATTTCCAGCAGGACAATGCACCAGTCCACACCTCCATCCTTGTCACAGACTATTTGACCAAGATGGGCATCAAGACAGTTGCTCACCCTCCCGATAGTCCAGATCTTGCTCCCTGTGACTTTTGGTTATTCCCTAAGCTCAGAGGCTATCGTAATGAGACAATTGAGGAGATGAAAGAGGCTGTGACAAAGGTCATTGACATGCTCACACAAGAGGACTTTCATAGGGCCTTCCAGAAGTTGTTGGAACAGTACAAGAAGTGCATTGCAGGAGATTACTTCAAAGGGGACTAGAGTTTCATGTGTGTACAATCAATAAAAGTGCCCATACGAAAAAAAGTCTGGAAACTTATTTAATGATCCTTGTACGTATTTTTCTCTCTACTTATATGTATATATTTATTTACTTTTCTCTCTCTACTTATCTAAACTCACTTTTCTCTTTACTTGTTTCAATTTTTATCTAAACATAAATTTCTTCAAAATAGTTTCCTTGGTATTCAACACACTCATTCCAATGAGTTTTGTATTGGTCAAAGTATCTCTGAAACTCCTCTTTTATTAGGTTGTGAAGTTGTGATATTGTATTGCTTCCTAATATCCTCCACAAACCCTTAATGGGAATTTTCCTTTTAGTAAATAAGAAAAAGTTGCATATAGCTTAGAGGGTTCTACTCAAACACAATCCTGTTTCATCAGAAATACTTTGTTCAAAGGTCTTACATTGTAATTCTCTCACTCTCTCACAGACATTTTCAATTCATTTATAAAATTTTGTAAAATTCTGTCAAACTTTGTAACCAAAACCACAAAAATGTTTGTATAATTGAGCTTGTGTTTGTATCTATATAATAATGATCTGATTTTTGTATGTATGTGACTATAACATGGTAAAATAGCACATCATAGAGAGATTTTTGTGAGTAATGCCATTAAATTTCTCTAACTTAGAGAATAAAGCAATTTCCAATCCAGTTTGCATTTTTATAGTGTGTGTTGGGGGGGAATTCAACTATGCTCAACATTTACCATTTTACTTTTTCCAAGGAAATCATTTAAAATTGAATTACATAACAATTAATGAGTACTTCTCTTATTTTTTCATTTGCAATTAATCATAAATGCTATGATTTGGATATGACTCAACATCAAGCTTAATGTCTGCCAAAAATTTTTTATGAATATAAGCTAAAATAGATTGGTAAATAATATTGTTGAAATCAAAATATAGAAATAAAATAACATTTTGAGTTTTTAATGATTCAACTCCACCTCACAAATTAATCCTTTTCCAATGAGATACTTCTTTCAAACTTACACATTGGTCCTTTTTGTGAAGCCTTCGTTTTGGCATCTTTCATTGCTTTTTCTTTTTCTTTTTCTTTCTGTTTAAAGGCAGCATCATCCTGATCAATAAAACATAAAAGAGACAAAATAAATAAATAATAAGTTTTGGTCTGATTTTCTTTGTTTAAAAATGGTTTTCTTTAAATAATGGCTTTGGCATAAAATAATCCATGAAGGTTGATACTTCATGGGTCATTTTATGCCAAAGCCATTTTTGTAGAAGGACAGCAGTGGTGCTGTTTAACCCATAGCAAGGGATTCATGTCTCTCACAAGTGCATTCATGTAAAAATGAATGCTGACAGCTCCAGAAGGAATTTAATCTTCATTTACCAATTCCAATTTCTGCACCAAAACTCATTGCATCACTCGAGATAAAAAAAATAAATAAATAAAATGAAAATTAAAAAAACAAGAAAATGAAAACAACCCACAGCAAGTGTCATTTTTCTCACTGCCAACAATATCAAGATTACTGTTACAATATACAATGTATTGCAGAAAAGTTCTCAGACCAACCAAGAAGAGAATGATCTAGATACATGAACTGTATATGCTATTATACATATTCATCCCAAAGTTCAATATACTTGACACATAAATTCTTGTCAAAAGATTCAATGAAAATTCATTAAGAAAAGAACTTTCAGTAACTGACTTCCTCATATAATCTGGGAAAGTCCATTCCTCTCAAAATCTTTATGTGATTTAATACAAAACCAAACATTGACATATTCTAATAAGAGAGAATGTCATCTTATGATTTTTGCCTCGGTTAAAAGACAATAATCCAACAAGCTTGAAATTTAATATTTGATTATTTTCCTTGCAGTAATAACAACAGCTCTGATAAAACATATAGCCAATTCATGTTGAAAACACTAGTTAACATGAGATTACCTTAATTAAACTGATGAGTGACCTTCATAGAAAAAAAAAAGAAATATAAGCAAGCAATGTGGGCCAAACTAATCAAAGCTCAGTAAATATTGACAATAGTTATCATAAT
Source organism: Sepioteuthis lessoniana (assembly GCA_963585895.1). NCBI lineage: Eukaryota > Metazoa > Mollusca > Cephalopoda > Myopsida > Loliginidae > Sepioteuthis > Sepioteuthis lessoniana. The sequence goes on along the minus strand of OY757914.1, from coordinate 60,882,736 downwards.
AATTTAAAGTAATTGCAAATGTCAATCCTGTTATAAATTAGCTGCAACAATAATACTCATATCTAATTCTCAAAATCAAATCTAAAAGAACATAAAAACACAAATGATGATCTAGTGGATGAAAGCATTCGAAAAGGTTCATATGGTTTCCCGTAATTCTAATTCTAATCTCTGGATCAGGTCAAATGTAAATATTTACTGACTCAATGGAGAAGTAGAATAGCAATAGAAAGAAAAATTGGTGAGACTCAACTTGTTCACGCAAAATTGTAATGGAAACTATTGTATATAAAACCAGTTCCTGAATTGTTTGTAAAATTAACACTTTTTCAAAATCTAAAGTATTCTTTCCATTCATGAAAAAGGGCTACTTCTTTAGCTGAGAATTTGTCCTGACAAATTATTATTATTAGCTTCTTATTTCTTCCATAGACATAAAAAATATGGATGCAAAGAGAAATAATTCTGAAAAATTTTGAAACCTACCATTGAATTAATAGTTATAATTACTATTATTGTCCAGAAAATGTACCAAATGGGATTAGTAAGGGATGAGAATATACCCTAATCATTCAATTCACCATATATAAAAATGCTATTGTATTCTATTTTTTTTTAGTTATTTTCTTCAATGAAATTAGCCCTGTAGGCAGAGCTTAGAATATGCAGACTGTATACCCTGTAGAGGGGTAACACCTCCAAAACACTAAAAAAAAGTGTCCTGGATATGACACAAATAGCATCTGATGATGAGGCTCCATTTCTGGAGATCTAGCAAGGTACCTCTTCATTGCTACTCTTGCCTGGAGTGGTAATAACAATTAGGGCTCCATCTCTTGGTCCAATAGATCATCTAAAGATTATTTGTATTTAGTAGGACCATATGAAAAAAATGTAAAAATGACCATATAATGAATTTGATTCCCTAACTCTTAGCATGAAATAACACTAGACATGTTAACATGCCATTAAAATCAATCTATGAAATTGATATCCCTATAATGACAATTAGTAGTTAAAAATAATAATCAAAGCAGTGACAGATTTTAAATTTTATCTTGAGAAAATGTTATGGAAATTAAAAGAAAAATGTTAAAGCTTTATTCATTCAATATCATTTGAAAATAAATAAATAAATGTCTAATTCAAATAATTACGAACATTAAAACAAAAAGTAACTAAAAACTTAACATTGTATTCACAAATTAATGTAATCATAATACTAAAGTTTGATGAAATCGATATGAGATTTACATTTGAATCATGGAAAGGTGAAGTTCATCTTAATTTTTCCTTTAACATGACAGAAAACTAACAAATAAACAAAAAAGTGGTACAAGCTTTTGTATTGGATTATTCAATAATAGCGTTTCGCATGGCACATGTTTGACCCTTTTGTACACAAAATAGGCTTAGATATTCAAAGTCTGTCAATCCCCATTTTAAAAATTGTTAAAACTTGCCTCATCCATTTCCTTCTTATCCTTTTTGGGATTTTTTAAGGGTTTTTTTTTTCCTCCTGTTTAAAAATGAAAGAAAGTATATTAATATATTCAGTCATGTTATAAAATATTGAACAGTAGAAAAAACTTATTACTTGCTTGAAACAAAAGAATATTCATCAATAATTAATTCAAAACATTTTTATTGGATAAATATTTATACAAAAGCATTCCTTTGCTTCTTCATACAGAAAAAAAGAACTTGAGAAAGTTTAGTTAGATTTATCGACTTAACCATAAGGCAGATATGATACAAGGTCGTATTTAGTGTGAGGTCATATATCATTTTAGAAGTAATCTGAAGTATTAGAGCTGGGGTCTCAAACACACAACCTGCAAACTATTTTTCTATGACACAGGACAGAAAAAATTTCAGGACTAATATTTTCCTAAAACTTGTTGATTTATCCTTCACACCTTCCATATTTTTGCAACAACAACAGTATTAAGCTTCACCTGCCAACCTAAGACAAGCAGACAATCAATTCTAAGATCAGCCTGGGGCTGATCATGTGTCTCTCTAGAAAAGGGTAGAATGTATTTTAATATTACAGGAACTTTCACTTAAGATCAAAAGCTGAAAAGTAGAAACATAAATCCAATTTTATGTACATTTGAAAACATTCAATTTACTTATGAAATACAATAAAATGGAAACAAATGGAATTCATCAAAAGTAAAAAGTGAAATTAAGACAAATTTCAAATGAAAAATTTATTCCCTTACATTTTGTACTAATTCACATAGCCCATTCATTTTGATCTGCAATCCAGCTAATAAACAGTTATTTATTTAAATAACTGTTTATTAGCTGGATTGCAGATTACCATTATAACTGTTGGAAATCACCCCTACTACTAACTTTCAGCTCACTGTCCTTCTCCCCTCGGATTTAATGGCCCTTTTGTGTCCTTGAGTTTGAGATTCATTCATTAGAGATTGACCCAGACCAATACCAGGTGATTGAAGGGGACAGTTCCTTGGCACAAGACTTTTATTTCTGAATGTTTCATTGAGAAAGATACAAAAATTAGTGCATATAAGATAATATAGTTTTAAAAAACACACACACATGAAAAATAAAAGTTTACTGATGAAGCACAATTGAATTTGTGGTAATTCAATGTAAAGGAAATCTTATTAATTCTGAAAATTGTTCGAAAGTCATTTCTCATACAAAGGGAAATATACCTGATAAAATATTCAATATGATTAGTTCTTGTATTTTCTGTTCTAATGCCATAGAGAATTGAGACTTTCATAGTTGAAAATCCTAAGAAAACTTCAAAGTAATCCAATTTTACCTATTAATGTGTTATGAGTGCATCTATTCCACTAAGTAAGAGATGCATTCATAGCTTTTTAGCTTAAGTTAAATCACTAAGAAGCTATATCATCCAAGATATTAACAAAAAGAAACTTGGCATATTCACAAGAAAGGTTATAGTTCCAAAAAGATTGTTCATAATTAATCAGCATTTATGTCTAAACTAGCTGATAATTAAAGTATGGTGCAACAATGTCCCATACATCCTACAAATAACATTCTTCAGGTTTTGAATGCAAGATTTTTTTTCCTTGTGCTAAATCAATTCACCAACCAAGGATAAAGATTCTGATTAGACTCTTATTTTATACATAGACGGGGGGGTGGTAAAAGATGTATACTCATTTCCACAAGGGCCTTATAGCACTGAGTGGAATGTAAGCGCACACGCGCGCGCGCGTGTGTGTGTGTGTGTGTGTGTGTGTGTGTGTGTGTGTGTGTGTGTGTGTGTGTGTGTGTGTGTGTGTGATACAAGCAAGCTTTATGAATTATGGAATTATTTAATCTCTTTTTGTTTCTCCTCTCAGTACAGCAGTCTTTTCACTTCTGAAAATCTCTTTGCTTAAAAATGATTCTCTCTGCTTTCGTTCTTCTTACTTTTGTTTATGCGAGTAATATTTCATGTTACCGTGACAACGGAATTTTTCATTATTGTATTGAAAGGCCATGTTCTTTTACAAACACACAAATAAGAATCAATGAAACATTTTTATCCTCTTAATCATAAATTGATTTTATCTCCTTCAAAATATTTTCCTTGGAACGCCAAACACAAACGAAGACGTTGTTCCAACTGATACAATGCCGAATGTCTTCAACTGGTACTGCTTTCAGTTGGTTCGATAGTTTTACAATGACAACCACAGAGCTGGGTTTTGATTTTTGCGAACAATAGTCACAAGGACTCAAATCAGAGTAGAGAAAGGGCTGTGATCCTATTTACCAACCCCTCCGTTCGGGCAGGATATGACACAAGGTCAATTTTTAAGCGAAGTTTAACAGGTTTGAATTCAGAGTTTTCCTTCTCCTAAACTAGTTGCCTTACCAAGGCTGAAGAAAGGACTGAGAAAGGGCTGTGATACCCAAGGAATTTCATCGCATAATGTTGCTTGATAATCTTGTGTCTTTTCATGACACACATAACCACAGACAATTGTAATAACTCAATATTACTCAGCTGAACATGAAGACTTGTTCAACTGATTTTCAATCAGACTTACCAACCCAAAAATAAAATCAGTTTCATTACTTGCTAGAGAAACACACACACACACACACATATATATATGTGTGTGTGTGTGTGTGTGTGTGTGTGTGTGTGGCTTATAGAAGTCGGGTATGGCACCACATTAAAACTCCATACTAAAGTCTTTCCGAATATCCTGTTATTGGATCCATTTTTGTTTCAGAAAAACAAGAGATGTGCATAAAAAAAATATAAAGGAGAAATATATACAAAAGAATAGAAATTGTAAAATTTTCATGATGTTAAATTGCAAAATATTGTTGAATCAAAATGAGTTTTTAATTTAAATCAAACATTCAAAAAACTCAATAAGAATCCTTGTAGTTTATTATATTTGATGAACAAGAAAATGGTTAATTTTCTAACAGGATTAATATTATATAACCTATAAAAACCTTTCTGGGCTAAAAGCTAATTGGACTTTTATAATAATAACGATATCTGAAGACAATAGCATCATAAATATCAAACAAGATTTTTTATTCTTTTGGGTGAAAGAAGGTAAGAGAAAAGAGAACCCATTCTGTCACTGGACAGATTGCTGACCCTCAGAAAACACAAAAACAAGAATCATTACGCTTTTTTGTCAAAAATAAAATGGTGGAAGATTGGAGTGATTAACTTATTTGGATCAAGGACGAACAAATTTAAAACAAATAAATTGGTACTGGTAACAGAGTCAGAGAGGGCAACGAGTATTGTCCAGTTAATGACTCATATGTTTGCAAATGGAGCAAGGCATGATTGGAGTTTCGCCTTCCCAAAGGCTTCCAGTAAAGTAAAAAAAAAGAACGTCTAAGAAAAACGGATGAACTGTTGTATTACTCAAAAATGTAAAGGTGTAACAGTAGATCAAAAGAGTTGAATTCAAGCCTACAATTAGATTAGATAAATACGTTTAGGATATTAGTGACTAAATGTCGACAACAGTGTACGCATGCCAAGAGCAATCCGCCACTTTCATAGACAAGAACGGTAAAAAAAGAAAAGTATTTTGCTTTTAATAAACTCATTATTATCAGCAAAACAACCAATAATTAAATTTAAATAAATAAGTAATTAAACGAAATCCATCCCGTTCGGCCGGATGTACTCGGCAGTAAAGGACTATCAAAATGCAGCTACATGTACATACACTGCGTTTCGAAAATAATCCAACATTCTGTTCGACAACTCGTATTTAAACTATTTAACTTTTTTGTAGCACAATAAACGTTTGAAGGAAGTGAACTGATACCCATGTTCCCATCCTGAATGAGGTTGTTTGCATTTCACGAAGGGCTAATACTCATGGAAAAAGGAATGTTTTCAACTATTCTCCAACAACCTCTTGGTAAATAGTTGGGCAGACTGAGCTCTTTAACCTCGTTATAGCAAGTGGTCTTCAAAAAGGATAACTGAATTCAAATTATCACGGTTGAGTTTATTTTTTTTAATTTAAAAATCATTTTACTTTCATATTTTAGTCTTCAGTTTTTAAATTCGCAAAGATATGCCCTGTGTGTCTGCGTATTGTATGCCATTAAAACGTTGTAATTATTCAAATCAGACAAAAACTTTGAAAGCATCCAGAAAGCATATCTGACATACAAGAAAATAGTTAATTTTCTTAATATGTAGAATGATTTTTACACGATAGATATATGACCCGTGAAAAACTTGTCCAAAAAAGTTAATTTGACTTTTACAATAGAGACACCATCTGAAGACAATAAGATCATTAATCTCTACTAACATTTCATCGATTGTTTTTTTATATGTTGAGATGCCAACGTGTCCACCCTATAAATTTAGAATCGGACATTTTCGTAAACAAGATCCGAACTTGTCATTAGCTTTATATCAATCCTGACAAAGAAAAATGTCCCCGGGTTATTTTTCCCTGAATCTCATAAAAAAATAATTAACTTAAACCTTGACGTCATCTGAATGATTTTACAAATAAAACAAGATTAAATAATTCAATGCGCGTCCATTTACATGACTTAATAGCAGATTTCTGTCGAATGTACTTCAGTTGTCATGAATTGGAATGTTCTCGATTTCACTGAGTTTGCATAAAGGGAGCGGAAATTTTTGTGAGCTTCAGTTTTAAAGCAAAGATGATTTGCTTCAAGTTCGTTGGGTTCCATTTGGCTTTTCTGCTTTTTACGTTCGGTGAAGTTATTCAACGGAAAAAATACTTTTTGTCGTTGATCTGGTTTTCATGTTTCAATAATTCGGATTTAGATGTTAATAAATGTCTTACCAAAACAACTGTACAGTGTTCTTAGATTTCAGAAATATTTACTATTCTTCACTGTCCATCTGCACTTGTTATTTAATCTCCTATTTGCTATATAAACAATATGAATCAGATTGAAAACATAGAAGCATGGGATCAACAGTAGTATTTTTGACAAATTCTACCCATTTTAAGTTGAATGTACGGAGTAAGCGAATATCTTTTTGGATTCATTAAAAACTTCCTGGTTCCAGTAAGTATACATATTAAATTTGATAGTTCTTCACCAAACCATTTCGTCGTCTATAGAAGACAGACAAACTCTTCCCAATTCATGTAGTATAAAGACAACAATTGTTTTATTTTTTAGCAAAGGAATTGTAGCCGTTATTCGTATGACTTTGTCTTGTGTTTTCTGTCATCTTTAGTGTTTTTTTTTTCTACTCACTCTAGTCGTCAATCTATAACAACGATAGATCCGAAATAACAAAAGATAAAGAGTTCAAATTTCCACGAAAATTTCTTTATCGTTTCTGATTTGCGATGTTTCTCGTTGTAATAGATTGACAAGCCAATTTAATTGCAAAAATAAAAATAAAAGATGCAACTAAAAATTAAAAGGGAAAAAAAAGTATTCATCAAAAACAATGATAATAATGAAAGGTTTAAAATAGCGTTGATTAAATTGTAATAAGGCAAATCTGGATACGCTCGTAACGTAACAATTATCGTTGTAGGAAGGGAACTGCAACTCGAGTTCACTTACTGAATGAGACAATTTGCATTTCACATGATACTAATACTCTTGGCAACGGTATCAATCCAATTATCTCTCACCACCTAGGAGTAAATAGTAGGGCAAATTGGTTTCTGTAAGCTTGGTATGGCAACCGGTTTATGAGAAAGAAAACTGAATTCAAACCAGTTGTAGACCTGGAGAGGAATTGGCTAAGCCAGGCTATTCTTGCCCGAGACACTTTACATGGGTAACGCTCCCACGACCCAACTAGGTTACGGTACAAGTGGAAAAAAGTCAAACCTGATTAGGTTTAAGAAACAATTTCAGGACTGCATTCCTTAAAACTTCATATCTTGTTGTGGTCCATTGGCACTTTCGCCACAAAGCACTTCGCTATGAAGAGAGGATTTAGGAAATTTTAATACCGTGTAAAAATTGGTAGTTTTGGATTCTTTATATAAAAAATATCACTCTAAACTGAAAAGAATTTGATATCAACAATTTGTTTATAACTAATCTTTGTTTAATGATTGATTGATTTTTAATCCTTCTGCTGGGAGCGTATTCTAAGTCCTGTCAACCGGACGTAACTTTTTAGTCTTGCACGTAGACTTACAGTACCTATGGTGACTAAACGGTCACCCAGCAGTGTACTAAACAGGATCATCGTTGCTTAACTTCTACGACCTAACGATAACCGATGCTTTCAACGTGACTTGATCCTAAGTCACCAACTATAGTTTGCTGATCTTAAGTTAAATGCATGAGACATGAACTTTTGTCATTTACAGGGCTGAGCCTTCTTTGGTACAAGGCCAGAAGTATTTAGCCTTCAGCGAGAATCAACTCATTAACAATGCTCAGCTAACCTTGCAAACTAGTTAATCATTACACCACACAAGGTACCCATAAGGTATGAACTGTTGATAACTTTTCCCCAGTTCAAATACCATTATACAATCAATCATCACTATTTGTAATTAGCAATATAAAGAAAATCAATAACAATACACATAAAATTATGACACGAACCGCAAAACATTCTTCTGTAACCATATAAACAAGATTAAACAGCTCTTAAAAAACCACGAAATATTCAAACTCTCTCCACACTAGGGACAGAAAGCATCTCAAAAGTTATAAGTAAAGCTTTCATAGGATTTTTTAACGAGACATCTTGATTGTATCTTTAAAAATGACCAATGATGGTGGAAATCGCTTAGGGAGAAAATTTCGGACAATTTCATTTAAAATTTTATCAAACAAAAGAAATCTTCTAAGACAAAAAAAAATCAAGAAATCATTGTTAAAAAGAACCTTGTCTGTGTGTATTTCTTTAATTGAAACGTGGTGAAGAGGGAGAGTACTACCGACTATATATATATATATATATATATATGGTGGAACGATAAAATTGTCGCCCTAGAAAAGACATGATTCCATTTCCGTTTAATGAAAACCGGTTTTCTTTTTTTGTTGCAGACCATCTACTAGTTGGTCAGTTGTGTACAAATCCCAAGAGCGATAAGAGCCTTCTATCATGTCTGAAAGGGACACAATGTTCAACGAACGAGATCGGAGATGCGCCGCAGTACAACTCATGCGCTCTACCGATCCAAGTTATGACAACAGGACCATTGCCAGCACCCTGAAAATGCAAATCTGGATTGCCTCGAATAACAGGGACGTGTCCAGGGTGATGAAAACAAAGTTTCCGACTACGGTTATGGTCTTTGGTGTGGTTTCAAGTGATGGCCACATCATGCCACCTCACATTTAAATTCTATTCTCTAGTAAAGTAACAATAGAATTTAAATTTTATACAATTGTTAGAGCTTAAACTCAAACAAAACTGCCAAAAATTAAGTTTCAATTTCTATTGAAGTTTTTACTAATGAAGGAAAGGGCAAAATATTTTTCAGACGAAAGATTAGTAGCGAAGTTGTCTTATAATAATGTTTAATGTTTCGTTATATGAATAAATGTATATTAAAACATTAAAACATTTTGTTATTTTTTTATATCCCTTTTCTTTCTCTTATGAACCTTCAACCGTTTGGGAAAATGTATATTCAAATTATCATTATACATTAGTAAGAGCATAAGGAAGAGTTAACAGTTTGGATGTGTTTGACTATTCGTGTATGTGTTCGGGTCTGGGCGAGTAGAAAAGAAAGTGTGAACGTCTTGATAGTTCATTTCAAATCAGGGAACTTTTAAATATGAAATTATAAGAAAATGCTGCAAGTATGCATGGAAATAATATAGAAATAACTCTGTGGGAAGGCTGGTCCACTGGAATCAGGAAACAACTTGGTTTTGACTACACAAGTCAATAATATACGCACAAATTAGAATCTGTCGTGGAGTGAAAAAAAAAAAGACAAAATTCTCTGGCTCTTTGAGATTTAAATGATCCTTCGATCAGACTTAAGTTATCGTTAACAAAAAAAAAGTCAGATTGTGGATTTCGCTGTCAAGTTGAAATAAAAAGGGAAAAACTGGAAAAATATATTGACTTCGCAAAAGAATTGACAAAATTGGGGAACATGAAAGTAGCAATTATGCTCATCGTTGTTTATTTAGGACGGTTTCAAAAAGCCAAGGAAAAAAACATTGAAGAACTAGAAACAAGAGGAAGGATCGAGACAATCCAAATGACTAGATTGCTGACAACTTTTTGAATACTAAGTGTTGGAGTACTAAAAGACTTGCTATCATTTAATCTCCAATTTAAACTACCAGTTACTTATGGTAAGAAAACTTAGTGAATATATGAGTAGAATAAGAGATGAAACTGTCAATGATAAATTAGCTTTAACAGAATAGAAAAAGAGTGATGACTGATTCGGAAGGAAGATCCACTGACAATTATGCAAACGACTGAGATTTGACAGTCAATGATAAATGCATGTTTGGCAATCAATGATATATGCCTATTTTGTCATCGTTCATAAAGAAAAGAAAAGTTAATAGTGGATGTCACTGTTCCAGCAAACCATAGAGTAACATTGAAAAAGTGAAAGCTGAAAAAATCTGACACTGAAAGTCAATCAGATCACCAAATCCAAGCAAGAAGACCAGATATAAATATTGTGACAAAAAAAAATTGCCCGGTCAGTGGAGCTTACGATACACTGACTGTATCCACTCTTAAAAAACGACTATACAAAAGTGTAAATATAAACGTACAATGAACGCAATTCCCTAACCTCTAGGCATAAAATAAACCTTGACGATTTGACATGCTGTTAAAATCAGTCAAAAAAAAAAAAACTGCAGGAGCAATACGGAGGTGTCAGACAATCAGGTAGTGTCTGAAGACCAAAAGGTAACAAGTTTTTTTTTTTTTTTTTTTTTTTTTTTTTTTGGTGGGGGTGAAGAGGTTTGAGGCCGTGATTTTAGTAATATAGCTTGATAGACATGTTCCTAAATCTACATCGTTCCCCCAGAGATGAACAACTCAAGAAATTTCTGCATATTTTTTTAGACATGCAGAAACAAATTTTTGATTAAAACTATTTACATATATATATATATATATATATATATATATATATATATATATATATATATATGGAATGAATAGTTGGGTAAGATGAGTCTCAAAGGGCCAATAACCATTTATGTCCCAGAATCGAGATCACGATCAGTTCACTCTCGCAAAGATGGCAGTTTTAACAGAGAGCAGAGTCTTTCTTAAGAGAAAAAAATCAGTGAAATTGAAAAAACATGTAGAACATGAACGTAACAGTTGTTCTCTTCATTGATGGAGCACTTGGAACCGTCTTGAAATACCAAGATGTTAGAAGAGTTAAAAATCCGATTAAGAATCAAAACTATCCAGACAATAACATTGCTAAAATCAGCAAGGATTCTAAGGAAAGTGCAAGACTATGAAGAGACTTGTTGCTACTTTACCTCAGATAAGAGCTTACATACTATTACGGGGAATACCGGTTGAGTACCCATAAATCTAAATAACTCCATTAATACGTTTATTAAGTTTTCAACTAGAGAGAACAATATTAATATAAACTTGGACAGGTGAAAGTGGTGGGACAGTTGGTGGAAAACATGAGCATTCCCATGCGAATATACATGTAACTCTCATCTCGAATGCATTACAAATTCTCAACCTAACTTTTAAATTCGTAATAAAAATTTAACAATATATTTTAGGAAAAAATACCATAGAGAATAACTACAGATATAAAATGTATAGATCCATAAAATATGAAGTAGCTATATGTAGTTTATTCAAAGAACGCCAATAGTAAAAAAGGAAAAGAAGAAATTGTAAAAATAGATCTAATATTTGATGAAAGAAAGCAAAATCTAAAGAAAAAGATATTGTAAAGAACGGGGGAGATAAACATTAAAATCAATGATCAAAGTGCGTCAGTTCTTTTTTTTCTTGTTCTTTCTTTATTTTTTTGTTTTTTGTTTTTTGTTTGTTTTTTGTTATTTTTTTTTTTTTGCTTGTTTATTTGTTGGTGTGTTTGTTTTTTTTTTCAAAGAAAGATGAAAAGGAAGATTGTAATAAACGAACAAAATCAAATGGGGCTCGTTAATTCAATTAATTAACTGGGAAAGCAAGCATAAAAAGAAATGAAATAAATAAAAAAGAATTACAAAAGTCACGAACCTTCTCTGCCAGACATTTTTGTTGTAATGGTTAGCATACAAACAGCAGAGACTTTTTAAGTCAAAGATTTGACGTCAAGTCGCGCATGCGCTCATAAAAGTCCAATCTTGGTACCATCAGAATGATTGCTGGGTTTTTATCAGCGTTGGACTTTTTTTACCTATAAGTCAAACAAGCTATAGCTTAGGGACCTACACCCTCACGGGACTCATTTCTTAAAGTATATCTTTATTTTATAATAAGTTTTTATCATTAAACACTAATTCACTCAAAATTCATTATATATATATATATATATATATATATATATCGAATTTTTTTAGCTTTTAAGAAGTTTCGATTAAATAAAAAGTCAATAAATCTAAGAAATGACCGTCATCAAACCATTATTTTCAAAGAGAAACAATGAAAAATGCCCCAGTCACAATGCCAATGCGAGTGGCGGTAGCCGTTACTTAGGATACAGATAAAAAGGGCAATCTTTGAATTTCATGGCTGACAATCCCAATAGAAGATTGATACTACGCAATGTTCCCAACCTTTGAACCTCCTATTAGTAATTGATACGCCCAAGTGTTTGTAAAATCTTACTAAATCAAACCTCCGATACAGTGATTTAGTAAAGACTTTTAAGCCAAATTTTCTTATAAAAGTTCGACTAGAGCTTTATTGCATATTTATACAGAAATCTTGAAGAATCTATTTATCAATATCACTGTGACTACCCACCTATTTACCTACCTTCCTAACTATCAACCTTCATCTGTCACCGGTATTTGGGGTTTGTCACCTTAAGGCAAGAGTGAAGGGATAGCTAGACTAAACTAAATGAAACCTAACTCCCCACATCCATATACTTATTTTTTTTTATTCATTTCACGGCTAAGCAGTGAACTGGATCATAAAATTAAATCTCCGCACAGCAGTTGACAAATTTACCGTATTACCTGTCCCAGCCAAATTGTTCTCCATTATGCTCTCTCCATTTTAGCGGCACTATTTGAATTGCAACTAACAATTATTTTATTTTCTTATCCTATTTATTTTTTTATTTTGTTGGTTGGTTGGGTTTTATTGTTTATCAACCTTTGTAGGTTAATTAATGCTAAATCCATTTTTATACAAATAATCAATTCTAATTCAACCAGTTCAGTTTAGTATAAGTATAGATTTTGTTTACACACAGTTAAACGTCAAAACAGTTCTATTTCAAAAAATTCAGTTTAACGTAAATACAGTTTTAATGTCAAAAACAGTTCCATTTCGAACAGTTTTACATAAGTCAATTTTGATTGTCAAAAACATGTCTATTTCAAGCTATTCAGTTTAGTCAAACAGTTCTAATTAAAACAATTCAGTTCAATATAAGTATAGTTTTTGTCCACACACTGTTAAATGTCAAAACAGTTCTATTTTAAACAATTCAGTTTAGCATAAGTACGCAGTTTAGTTCTATTTAACCCATAAATAGGACCCTATTAAGTGCTACCACTCCGGACCCGAGTGGACCAGGGTGCGATCGCAATGAAGGGGTACTTCACATTCCCCAAAGCTCCAGCATTACTGGAACTTCCGCATCAGATTGTTTAGTGTCGTATCTAAGATACTCATTGAGGGAGTCTTATCCCTCTGCAGGGGTGCAGTCGGTGTATTCTACAGCCCCAGCCGAATGGGCCACTTCTTATTTTGTAATTCCATAAAATTCAACTTAAAAAGCAAACACGCATACATCACATTTTCACGGCTAGATATCACATTAATGCAGTTAAAAACGGTAGGATGCAGTGATAGTTTATAGATATCAACACTTATTAACAAGCACTCAAATTTTTTCTATTGTGTTTAAATCATATGAAATATTTTAAATTTCAAGTGAAAGTTAAAAACTCCAACATTGAAGAAAATCAGTGAACTAAAAAAGTAATTACTTTTCCCCAAAAAATATTATCATGAAGTTTTGAATTTGTTAAATATTCATTTTACTTGTTTATGTTATTGGTTTAATTTGTTTAATTCATTTTCTAACATTTTGTATATACATTATCGCCCATAAATAAGTACACCACAAAATTTTAAAAAAAACATAAAAGGCTTTTCTTCTACACCAAAGAAACCAGGATTTTTAAGTGATGTACTCCAATGGACCCCCACATATGGCCGAGCAAAAACAGGACGACCAGCTAAAACCTTACATATAGCAGCTATGTGAGAATACGGGATGTAGCCCTGAAGACCTGCCAGAGGCGATGAACGATAGGGAGAAGTGGCGAGAGAGGGTCAGGGATATCCGTGCTAGTGGTACGATGTGATGATGATGATGATGATGATATAATCAGAACGAATATCATTAATTACTAGTTCTTGCCAAATTTTGCAACCAAAAGTAAAATTGCATTAATATATATGTGTGTGCACTTACTAAAAATAAGGCTACGTATATCTATATTTGTTGTTACAAATTTTCAATACTGCACAGTTTAGTAGTAGATAATGCCTAATAATACCCGTTTTAATTGTAAAATGTTCCACAAGAAATAATAAAATCCTGGTATCTTTGATTTAGAAGAAAAATAAGTTTTATGAAAAGTTGTAAAGAATGTAATTATTTATAGCCAATACTGTATGTATAACTAAGTATTGTATAATATTATTTGTATACACTAATTAAACCATGGAATTTCCACAAAGTTCAGTTAGTTAAAATAATTGTTTAAAGATTTTGTCACAACCAGAATGAATATGCAAAAAATAGTTGATACATTTTTGTAAATAAAATATATTTGTCCTCTTCGGATGTCTCTAATCCATATATATATGAAAATACAATATATATTCATATCTGTATATTTGTATGTGAAACACTTCACATAAGACACAGATAGTGATCTTGGCTCGCCCTATCAGACGAACTTGGAATATACTGACAGTACCCCTGCAGAGGGATCACCCCACTCCCACCAAAAATCCTGGGTTTGATACTAAACTGTATCAGATGATGGGACACAAGTTCTGAACATTTGGGGAGTGTGGAGTATCCTTTCATTGCCATTATTCTCAGATCCTTTCTGACCCGAAATGGTAGAATTTATTTGGATCCCATTTATGAGTCAAATAGAACAATTTGAAAATGATTCGTATTCGATGGGACAGTGCGCAAAAATTTAAAAAACAAATATATAAAAAATGTAAATATGAATGTACAGTGAATGTAATTCCCTAACCTCTAGGCATGAAATAATCCTATACGAGTTGACACACCATCAAAATAAAAAAAATGATATATATGATAAAAGCTTTTCACAGCAGTTATTTATTGGTTGAGATATAAATAATTTTCGTTTTAGTAAAATATAATTATCATGAATAATCTAACATTGAATTAATTTCAATCAATAATATAAGTAAAAGTAAAGGCTCCCTTTTCAATAGCTACAACACCGATGTACAGGGGAGGGTGCTACTCCTTTCCCTAGATTGCTCCACTTTACCTTATAATGCTGTGTTAAGCAAAGCGACATCAAGAACCATTTTTTAAGTCTTTGGTATGACTCGACCTGGGATTGAACTGTGGTCTCTCAAACCACTGGCAAACACTTTACTCATTAGGCCAATATCGCCCTTATTTCGAACCACCTCTTGTCATTTATTTAGTTGTTGGTTGATTCAGTTCAAGTAAAATTCAGTTGGTTTCGAACTCAACAAGTTTTCCCCAATTTTTTTTATCTGATCTTCTTGAGAAATAGTTTTGTCATTCAGAAAATTTTACAGAAAATGAAGAAGATGGAAATGACTCGGTGCAAAGTTTGGTGAATGGGATAGGAGAGAGCAGCCTAAATACAAAATTATTATGAAGAAGCACAACGTTTCTCATATTATGGGGTGCGGGATTTTTCTTAGATTTTCATGCACACTTTGCAGCTGTTGATAATATAAGTCTGCATTGAGTGTTTGATTGCAGTTTAAAAATAATACCGTGGTAAACCCACACAGAATAACTTTTCTTTCTTGCAGCTCCACTTTAGGGGTAGACTGTAGATATTCATCCAAATGAATCCACTGACTTTTGCATTGAATATTATAAAAGACTATTTTTCGTCCACCTGTAATGGTATTCTAAAGAAATAGGTAATTTCTCTGCTTTGAAAGAAGACTTCTTACAATGGATATGCAATTTTCCTTATTCTTCTCACTAAAAGTATGTGGGAGCCAAACGTCTGGCTTGTTCGCTTTTCCAATCTTATTTCAGAGTGTAGATTGGAATGTGTTAAGGCCAAGTGCTAATTCTCGAGTACTTTTACACGGATTGCATTCGATCAATTCTCTTAAACCTTTTGAATCGAGATCTGATGAACGTTCTAGTCTAGGTTCATCTCTCAAAGACGTATCGCCAGAATTAAAATTTGAAAACCATTTTCGGACTTGACAGTAAGTAATGACACCTTGTCCATAAACACCGGAAATTTTCTTAGTTGTTTCTGTAGCGCTTTTGTTATTCCTAAACTTATAACGTGTTAAATATGCACTTCCAGAGGTCAGTGTTCAAATCCGAGATAAAAAAAAAAACAAAAAACAAAAACAAGGATTTTGAATATTGATTTCCTAAAAAAAGGCAAACTTTAACCCTTTTTTAGAAGATTCGCATATCACCAAAATCTTTCACTTCCAATTCATGTGGGCTTTTACCGTATTAAGCTTGATAATACGGGAGATGAATTTGGAGTCGCGCTTAGCGTAAGGATTATTGTTGTCGGAAATGGAATCGGCGACTCGAGATCATATCCTGGGCTAGGCTATTTGTATTTCACTTCGTGATAATGTCCTTGGGACATGCATGAATCCATCTCTCTTACCCCTAGTTATGGGTAAATAGAAAAATAGACAGGGTTCTTTAGTCTTGATTAGGCAACCAGTCAAGAAGGAAAATTCTGAATTCAATCCAGCTTTACTCTGCTTAAAAATTAACTTTAAACCATATCTGTAATGGAGGAGTTGGTTAAATTCATAGTAAAGATGAATTTCTATCGTTTTTACTCTTTTTTACTACTCATAAACATATAAGATGTTGATATTATGAAATGTTTGTGCTTTATTAAGATCAAGATTGATTGTTTGAATTCACTGCAATGATGTAATTATCACATAAACATTATTTTGCGATGGCCTTCCTCTGGTGGTGTAATGGTTAGCAAGCTCGACTAGCAAACCTACACGAGTGAGTTCGAGTCTCATTGGGTGCCCCTTTCATATGGCCTTGTGCCACATCTAAGCAAAAAGCTTAGTAAATTTCCAACACGTCGAGGAATCCTTTTCCCTGCGCACCTTTTCTCCATTTTTAACTAAAGTAACTTCTTTTTAACTTTTTATAAACTCTTTTGTTCCCCAGTAAGGTTCGCAAGCTATACTTGTTGACCATTGATAGTGAGTTCGATTCTTACAGGGTGCCTCATACTTCTGGCCTTGTACCAGGACTAACCTAAATTTAATAAAAGAGTATAATAAAAGCTTAATTTCGTCTTTTATCTATTATTTAATTTTTTTTTTTTACTTTACTGCATGGCCTTGGAAAAATGTTTTGGACATTGGGCTCAGTTTCCTGTAATGTGCTGACCCTTGATATCTGTGGAATCAAAATAAACCGTGACGTCATAACCTGCCACACAAATGCTGAACAAAAAAATTAATCTTTTCTAGGTCACAAATCCCAAACCCAGACATATACAAGTTTCATACAAAACGTCACTTATTAGTAAAATGTAAAATTAATGAATACTAAATAACTCCACGCACAACAAGAAGGCAAAAAACGTCGGAAAAAGCTTAAAAACTTGTAACATGTTAATTTTATCGTAATAATCTTTGTGCCTTTTGTGAAAAAATGATTAGACAAAATGTTGATACAAAGATTATGTGTCTCTAATGAATAAAACTACAGATCTATCGATAAAGAGTTGTTAATTGTGCAAAATGATGTTTATGATTGATCAATGGTATATCAACTCAGCTGAGTTTATTCTGTGTCAAGAGGTTAAGCAAATGTGTATTTTGTATTTACGTTTTTATGTAGTTTCTTAAAAGGTGTTCGCACACGGTTATATGATATTAAGTGCAAATAATTTATACAATGTTATATAGTTTCAAGTAACTAATAATAATTTTTCGTAAACAATTATAGCTTCAAGTAACTATTCTTAATACAACTAATTTACAGTTATATGGTATCAAGTATTCTATCTAATAATTTTCAAACAGTTTAAACCATAGATGGTAGCCTAACAAGTACCACCACCTCAGGTTAAAGCAGACCTGAGAGTAATGGCAATGAAGGGGTGCCTACACTCTCCAGAGCTCCAAATTAGGATTAGAAAAAAAAAAACTAATATAAATGGTCCATAGACACACGCTCGCATCGGCAGTTGTGACTGATTTGTTAATTAGAAGTTGCAAGTCAAAAAGGAGATTAACTGGCTACCGTAGACTAAAGGGATATTTATTTCCAGATAAACTCTAATGAAATTTGCTACTAGCATTAGATGTAGTTTGATGTCATACTCAGGACATCCGTATATGTTGACAGTATCCTCTGATACTGTCAACATATTATAAGGTCCGTCGATAGGGCAGCAAAATAATATTGTGATAATTATATTTTTGGTGAACCACGCACAGTTTTTATCTTAATGTATAAAGAAAAACCAAAAATTAAATAAAAATAATTATCCGATTTCAGTATAATATTTGTTATTTATTTATGAATCAATTTATTTATGATAAAGATATTTTATAAGAAAAATTGTGGAAATAATTTAAAAAGTCAATCAGCCTGTTTTATTTAATTTATGAAAACGTTATAAAATACAATTTAGATGCTGATAACATTTGCATTTCTTTAAACTCCAGTTAAATATATAATGAATATATAAAATTGGTTTGAAATTATTTAGGACATGCTCAAGCATCTTTTTTCAGATGTTCGCTCCTTCTGACTTTAGAACCTTGCCACTGGGTACGCCTCTAGTTCATTGGCTTGTAAATCGATTTGTTTAATTTTTTAGAAACCACGAAAAGAATTCTACGAATGTTACACTGGTTTCAATTTAAGTAAACATCTATTTTTTTAATCACTGTCAAAAATATGCTGAAAAAAATGAATTGTTTGCAAAAGTAAAAAATAATATGTTTGGTATTTTGGTCTTTCGAGGCATTTTACGACAAAGATCTTTTGTTAATAACAAAGCTTATCTAAAAATAGATGTGTCCGATGAAAAGTAATTTACCTACACCTCTATTCAATTCTCAAGTAGCAAATTTCTGTAGAGTTTGTCTGGAAATAAATATCCCTTTAGTCCACTGTAGCCAGTTAATCTTCTCTTAGAATTGCAACTTCTAATTAACATATCAGTCACAACTGCTGATGCAAGAGTGTGTCTGAGGACCATTGTTAACAAGGCTGCAATCATGAAGCTATTCTTTTCTCGAGGTCATAAACGATATACAACAGCTTTACAACGCTACTTAGAAGTTTTACAAGACCGTCGCTGATTTAAGTACAGTCAGGAATTTTTTGGTCAAATCCCAAGAAAGGAAAAAAGAAATAACGGTTAATAAGAAAAGCGTTTTTATTATTTTATTTCTTACGAGTTTTTCACGCCAGCGTTAGCAGATAGTCTTTCAGTGGAGTCTGAGTGAAAAGCAAGTTGGAATTATTATTATTATTATTATTATTATTATTATTATTATCATTATTATTATACTGGCAGGTTTTTCACACCAGCTTACATAGATGGTCTTTCACTGGAGTCTGAGTAAGAGAAGTTTGCTCTCAGGTCTTCAAGACACTTCAGAATATTCAAGCTGATCTTAATAATGCTGTAAAGTGGATAGTTTTGATTCTTCTTCAGATTTCCAGTTTTTTTCCAAGCCTTTGGGGACCCTTCCAATTGCACAAATGACAGTTGCTGCCACAGATTTGGGGAGTTTTCATAGTCCCCAGGCAAGATCAAAGCATTTCTCTATCTTTTTCATTTTCTTTTATTTTCGTAGGAACGGCAATAACCATTAAATTACAAGTTCTTTTTTCTTGTTAATTCTTGTCTTCTTGCCGGAATTACGCGATCCGTTAGCATCTCAAAATCACAGAAAATTATTTTACTCTTTTGAGAATTTTTCACACCAACGTTAGCAAATGGTTTTCCACTGGAGTCTGAGTGATTGCAAGTCTCCCCAAGCCTCCAAGACCCTTCTTAGTATTCTGGCCGATCTCAACAATGCTGTAGTTTAGATGGTCTCCACTCGTCCTCTTGTTCCCAAGTCCTCCAGTCTTTTTTGCTTTCTTTTAGTTTTGCTCTGTCGTCAGCCGGAACGGCAAAATCTACTATTCGGCTGTTTTGTTTGTTTTGTTTTTTTTTTGTTTTTTTTTTGTGTTTGTTTTGTTGACTATCATTATGTCTGGTCGTCTGGCCAAGATTAGGTAGTCCGTTTGTATCTCAAAGTTTGAGAGGATTTTTTACGTCTCATTCTAGGATGGATTTTGGGTCGCGCATATACCATTTGTTTATATTGTCAAATTCAAATTTCTACTACAATTCCTAATGGATCACTCTGCCCACTCAGTCATGTTTAGTCTTATACTCTTTTTGCGCTAATTTGCTGCATTCGCCTATGTGATTGATCATTTCGTTTCTATCACCACATAATCTACAGCTGCTATTTTGTTGCATTTTGTCTATTCTTGCTTTAACATACTTAGTCCTTATGTCATTGTTCTGTGCTGCTATCAGAAGAAATTCACTTTCTCTTTTAAGGTTCCCCTTTCTTAGCCATGTTTGAGTTTTCTCGTGTGAGATTTCGTTAGTCCGTTGCTTGAAATGACCATACAGTTGTTTTCTCCCCATTTTTTTTTCTGGTTAATTTCGTTCTATTGATGTTTGTGTTGTCTGTAGTGTTTCTGGTCGCTGTAATCAGTCTTCCTCCGCGCCTTTTTATGAAGTTGTTGTATCGAATCATCGACGCTATCTTCAATGCTAGCAAGACCTCTTCCTCTTTCTTTTTTTGACACATATAGTCTATGTCATCTCTGGGATGTAAGGGCTTATGCATCATCATGAGCTTTCTTGTTCTCTGGTCCATTTATTGAAGTTCTTCGCTCGTTCACTTTAAGAATGGTCCCGAGTATCTTACGAGGAGGACAGGCCAAGTGTTTATCCCTTTGATGAAATTTCCGTTATGTAGTTTAGGTTCGAGTAGTTTTCTTGTTCTCTCGATGTATTCTTTTTTAAGTTTTTTCTTTAATCTCCGCTTGTTTGATGGTGTCCGCTTCCAATATTACCAAGTACTTGTAAGTTTCCTTTTCTCCGATTTTTTTATTTTTTTTATTTGATAGTTTTATTCCTTCCGTCATTAGTCGTTTTCCGCTTTTCATTGTTAGCATGGTACATTTTTCTATGCTAAATCACACCCCTATATCGTCACTGTATATTCTCACTGCCTGTATTAAGGTTTCCATTTTTTCTTTTTCATTTTTGGAAAACATTTTGATATTGTCCATGTACATTAGGTGGTTGATCTTTTCTTGCGCTTTATGAAGCTGGTGTCCACGTGTGCATTTCCTAATTATGCAACTCAGTGGTATCATCGTATTTACAAATAGTAATGGTGATAACGCATCTACCTGAAAGATCCTTCCCTGGATTTTCGCCTCAGCTATTCTTTATCTCCGGCTGTCAGTTCGTCACTCCAGTTTTGCATGGTATTTTCGTATGCATTTTGCAGTCAATCTACACCACAGGTAAATTTTTCGTCTTGTTTTGCTCTTCTTGATGATGCATTGATCAATGTATAATAGCTCTCCTTTTCCTCTGGTTCCCTTGCAGCATCCTTTCTGTTCCTCAGGGAATAGTTCGCAGCTTATTAATGAGTTGTAAATCTCCTCTCTTATTTGTGCCGTTGGTATTTTCCACATCATCGCTGGCACGTTATAAGTCTGTAATCGTTGGGGCGGTTCCTTTTTTAAGGCAATTTTTGGATCAGGGTGGTCTTTCCTTTGGTCATCCATTCAAATATGTCTGTTTCTTGTAAGCATTTAATCATTTCAATAGCCAGTCTGTCGTGGATGGAAGTAAATTTTTAAAACCAGTTTGTATGCCATCATAGCCGAGCGTTTTCTAGCTTGGTACTTTTTTGAGTATTGCTCTGAATGATTGGTTGGTTGGTTGGTTGTGTTTTATGGCATACCAACCTTTGCAGGTCATTTTTTGCCAAACCCATTTTATACAAATAAACAGTTCTATTTCAAAAATTTCAGGTTTAGCATGTAGCATGAGTACACAGTTTAATTGTCAAAAGCATTTCTATTTCAAGCTATTCAGTTTAGTCAAACAGTTCTTATTAAAACAATTTACTTTAGTATAAGTATAGTTTTTATTTATACACAGTTAAATGTCAAAACAGTTCTAATTCCAACAATTCAGATTAGCGTAAGCACAGTTTCAATGTCAAAACAGTTCTATTTTAAACAATACAGTTTATGTTTGTTTGGGTTTATGGCATATCAATCTTTATAGATTATTTATGCCAAATCCATTTTTATACAAATAAACAATTCTATTTCAAACAATGCAGTTTAGCATAAGTACACAGTTTAATTGTCAAAAAATGTCTATTCCAAGCTATTCTATTTAGTCAAACAGTTCTAATTCAAACAATTTAGTTTAGTATAAGTATAGTTTTTGTCCACACACAGTTAAATGTCAAAACAGTTCTATTTCAAGCAATTCAGTTTAGCATGAGACTGCAGTTTAGTTCTCTTTGACCCATAAATAGGGCCCTATCAGATGATACCACTCAGAGCCAGAGTGGACCAAGGAGCGATGGCAATAAATGGATGCTCTGCATTCCCTAAAGCTCCAGTATCACTGGAACCTCACCATTAGATTGTTTAGTATTATTATCAGGACACTTGTTGGGGGTGTGGGTCTTACCCCTCTGCAGAAGTGCAGTTGGTATATTCTACAGCCCCAGCCAACTGAACAATGCTCTGGGTGAGTCGAATCGTTCTAACTCTTTTTCCGTGATGTGTGTTCATTTGACTTTTCTATTATGTTCTCTTTGTTTGCACGAAATTGTTTTGTTTTCTGGTCATCCAGTTGTTGGTACATGTTTGTGCATTCTCTAGAGGATACTGTCAGTACATTCTAATCCCGCCTACAGAGTGATAAACTAATTTGAAAGAGAAAATTGAAATCAAATACCAGTTATAAGTACAAGAAAAGAACTTTGAATTCCAATACAAGTTCGTATTTGGTTGTTTGGAAAATAATAACTGATCTTATGTGTGTTAGATGTTGCAGTATACTAGAGTAAGTTCAATCCCCAAACAAAGCAGTGAAATTCAGCAGACTTAGTAGAAGCAACATCAAAGTAAGAAATTAACAAAATCATTATCAAACGTTCCTTAAAAAAAGCAGCAAAATGTGTACCGTCTACCTCGGTGTATTAAATAAAGGGTTCAGTTCAAAATTCTGAGAGCCAACTGAAGAATGACAAAGGTACAATGGTCAAAACATTATGGCTGTAACAATTTAACATCATTTATTCGCACACATTTAAATGAATATACATATACGATTTGTAAGTGAATAGTTTGTTGGTAATTTCATTTTTAAATGATATAAAACTAATTTGTTTGCACATTAGTATTACTATTTTCCTACACAGTTAAATGGTTTCAATTATTGCTATCTAACACTTTTAGTTCTATTCAATATTAATCATTTGTTTGCAGACAATGAAGTAGTTACAAATATTCCTATTTAACACTAATTATTCGATTCAATATTACTCATTCATTTGCACACAGTTTAATGGTTCCAAGTATTTCTAAGTAACACCAATAATTCAATTTAGGCACCCAGTTACTGATTTCAAGTATTACTATATGTTACTAATAATTCAATTAAGCATCAGTCATTCATTTACACAGTTTCAGTGGTCAAACAGTTCTATTTGACTCATAGATAGGACCCTATTAGGTGCTACCACTCCAGGCCAGAGTGGACCAGGGAGCAATAGCAATGAAGAAGTACTCCATTTTCCTCAAAGCTCCAGGGCGAACATCAGATGGTTTAATGTCATATCCACTCGTTGGGTGGGGGATACTTCTCTGCAGAGATGCAGTTGTGTATTTTACAGCCTGAGCTGACTTGGGCTCAATGATAATATGTTTTGGTTGAATAATGTTTAACTAGAAACTGTAAAATCCTTGTATCTTTGCTTTAAAAAAAAAATCAATTTTTGATTAAAAAAATACTAGGGGCATACATGTTTATGAACAGTACTATATATATATATATATATAGTGGTTGGTTGTTTGGGTTTATAATATATCAACCTTTTTGGTTATTTAATGCCAAATACATTTTTATACAAATAATTAGTTCTATTTCAAACAATTCAGTTTAGCATGAGTAAACAGTTGGACTAAAACACTTCTATTTCAAGTTATTCAGTTTAGTCAAACAGTTCTAATTTGAACAATTCAGTTAAGTAGAAATATACTTTTTGTCCACACTCAGTTAAATGTCAAAACAGTTCTATTTTAAAAAATTCAGTTTAGCATAAGTACAGTTTCAATGTCAAGAACAATTCCATTTCAAACAATTCAGTTTAGCATCAGTACTCAGTTTAAATGTAAAAACAGTTCAATTGTCAAAAACATTGCTATTTCAAGCTATTCAGTTTAGTCAAACAGTTCTAATTCAAACAATTTAATTTAGCATAAGTACACAGTTTAATTCTATTTGACCCATAAATAGGGCCCTATCAGGTGCAACCACTCCAGGCCAGAGTGGACCATGGAGCAATGGCAATGAAGAGGTGCTTCGTATTCCCCAAAGCTCGAGCATCACTGGAACCTCACCATCAGATTGTTTAGTGTCATATCCAGGATACTCACTGGGAGAGTCTTACCCCTCTGCAGAGATGCAGTCAGTGTATTCTACAGCCCTAGCCGACTGGGCAAAATATATACTGTGTATGTGTGTGTGTGCATTTATTTAGGCAGCAGATTTTCTTGCAGGCATATTTTATAAAAAAATTCAGTCGTTTTTTTTTTTTAATTAGCCTTTTAATATTGGTAAGTGAGATGTCCCAATTGTGGATGAAGGCTATTTAGAAAGTGTTCAAAATCTCTAATGCTGTAATGTAAGTAAATATATTTTTAACTTTGTTGGTCATTGTCAATGATGTTGGTATCACAATTCCAAAGAATATGTTTTCTGTGATCATTGAAGTTTTTGTCAGTTATCTTTAAGAAAGTATCCCTACAATATATATATATATGTATATACAAACAGGGCCCTCCAAAAAGGAGCATGCTCCTTTTTGCTGGAGCAAAATTGAAGAGGGCTCATTTTATATTCAATTCCATTAGGGGCCAAAAAATGTGGGTTTTTTGTGCTCCATGCTCCAAAATTATTTGAATTTTTTTTTAAAACATTAAACAATAAAAAAGAAAAAAAAAGAAAAGAAAGTTTGAGCTAAACTCTTTGTTTTTTTTATAACTGTGTTAAATGTATAGGAGAGTTAGTGAGAGAGAGTGAGTGAGTGAGAGTGAGAGGTCACACATGAAAATTAGACATGAAAGTTGAAAAATTTGAACTTCTCAGATTTTTGTTTAGAAGCAAGCATGATTTGTCAGCTAGGTGCTACATTTCTGATGGGCCATTTTTCTTAGAAGACAGGAAACAGTCTAGAAAAAGTCTCTTCAAAGGCATCCGTCACTCTGTATAACGGCTTTGAGATCATTTTCTTAAAGATTTGAACTTTTCTCATATTTATGACTTGTATTTTTATTGCTAAAAATAAATCTTTATGTTGTTTTTTTTTAATAAATATTCTTAAGATAAGGATTTTTATTTATTACTACTCTGTTGTTTTCAAGCAAATAATATCGATATTTCTCTAAGTTAAGTTCTTGTATTTTTTCAAATTATTATTTTAATAAAAAATTGTAAATATGTTTTATTTTACACCAAAATTTCAAAACATGTAATAGACATTTGGTAAATCATTTAAAGAAAAAAGAAATACAATGATTTATTTATAAAAACAGCAATAAACTTTTATTTTTTAGTATATTTTACTAATGTGTCACGTGATCTCCCACTGAGAGAGGAGAGATAAAGAATGTCCCCTACCCCTCAGTGTTTGAGTTAGCAGGCCACCCAAAAGAATGACTGTTAAGACAGAATAGTAATATGGGTCAGTTCCTCATGGCCTGTTGGAGAAAGTAAAGAATGTGGGTCAGAGTGGAGGCCGACAGGTGTTTGCACTTAGTGATCAGGGAAAGGAAGAAAAAAGCTAAATGATTGGCTAGAACCCTAAGGCGGAAGTGGGAGCTCCTTCCATCAGCCGAAGTAGGGAATAAGAAAATCAGTTTTTGGACAGAGGTCGCGGTGAATGGATCTAATGCAAAACTCCAGTGAAGCACCAGAACCGGGATTTGCGGAACAGTAGTTGAAGTGATAAGATATCTTGAAACTACCATTGAAATCACCGGGGGAAGATGGAAAGTATCTTGGACAAGAAGAAGAGCCATACCTTCAACCCAGAACTAAAAATAACATAAAGTCCGTTAGCCCCTAAAAGAGGAAATATTCTCCACAGGAATCCATTGGAAAAGATAAGTAAACTTTAAGACTGTTTCTCCCTATACCCAATTATATATCCTCTCCCTCTCTCTCTCTCAATTTGAGGAAAGACTAAAGAAAGAAAAAAAAAGAAGAAAGACATTTATGTTTATGTACTTGGCCTAGCGGTTAGAGTGTTCGCCAATCGCCTGGGAGACCTGGGTTCAATCCCAGGTCGAGTCATACCAAAGACTCAAAAAATGGTACTTGATGCCTCCTTGCTTAACACTCAGCATTATAAGGTACGGATCAAGGGTAAAGTGGAGCAATCCAGGGAAAGGAGTAGCGCCCTCCCCTACACCTTGGTGTAGTAAGCTATTGAAAAGGGAGCCTTCGGGTAACCCTCGACTATGGTCGCCTACTTTACTTTACTTACTATCCGTTAACAATATAGCCGATGCATTGAATATGTGTATCAACGTGTGTAGTAAAATGATTGATATATTTTCATGTTCCCACGTGTTGAAGTTGTTCATTTGTGTTGTCTACTACCAAGTTGTTATTTCATGTTTCTTTTTCAGCTTCTATTCGCCTTATGTTATCCTCGCTTAAATTGTCCTATATGAATTCCTTTAAAAATATTACACGGGAAACCAGAATTGTCGACTACTATAATTAATATTATTACATCTAAACCTAGAGGACCATATCTTCCATTGTTCTAGGGGAGGAAGAACTAGTGGCCTTGGTGGGTGTGCGTAGAGTGTGAAATTTGGAAACCCCTTGCCAACGGCGGTCAGTCTAGCCATAAATTAACCCCCACATAATATGCCAGTTTCTACATGCCCGAGAAAGGACTCTGAACAAGGACTTATTCTACGAGGGATCAAATGCCAGGCCGCCCCGTCCTCACACGTGCAAAAAAAATAAACCCCCGTTTGGTGATAACAATATTTAAATGCACCAGGTCCCATACGCGTTTAAATGGTTGCTCATCCGGGGATCTTTTATTTTAATTTGCCGTCACAAATGTTACCAAAAATTACTAGTCTCAGCATATTCAACTAAAACGAGTAAACTGGTTGATCATTATTTTTTGTTTTTCAAAAACAAACAAAACTTGAAATTGTTATTTGTTGTAAATTTTGAATGAATAAATATCTTCAAGAAAATTTTTACAAAGATTTGAGGCTATATAGTTTTGGCTTCTTTAAAAAGAAATAACTATTAGTAGCATGCTAGACTGATGCAGTTTAGTACATCCTTACTGTTTTATTAAAATAATAATTTGAAAAGAAGATACAATAACTTAACTAAGATACTTCGATTTTATTTGCTTGAAAACAACAGTGTATAGTAATAAATGAAATGGCAATTTTCAGCCAACTGCTAGCCTGAATCTGTTTTGAAGACATTTGACCCATTTCCCATTATATATATTCCCCACCTCAGAGAAATAATACAACATATCACCACAACTCTTGAAAATAGAAGATTTGTATTTTTGTCTGCAGTTCAAAATTTATTTTGCAAGTTTCTCCTGCCAACTAGCAATACTGACAAGAATATCTTTTTTGTCCCAAAACTGTAAGTTAAAAATATTTCAATTGATTTTTTTATAAATTCATAATTTCTGTTTAAATTCTGTCTCTCCTCTCTTGGAGAAATGTTTGCTGTTTCTTTCTTTAAAAAGAAAATAATCACTAATGTAATGCTTAAAACTTGTTTTACTGAGAACAAATTTAAATTCCCTTCCAAAGTAAATAGTCAATGATTAATTTTCAAAGAAATAAGGTTTGCTCTAGTTTTTTCTTTAGAAATGATTACAGTAAATATATTTAAATTATATACTTTTTTATTCATAATAATTTGAAAAAAGGTTAATGAACTTTGATAAAGTGATCAGATTTGTTTTAAAAACCATTAACAGAGTATTTATGTTGGCATTTGATTTGAAATATAAATAGTATTTTTGAATATACGATGATTGAAAAATATCAGCAAATTACCAATAGAGATTATTCAGAGATCCAATTAATGTCCTGAAATTTCATACAAAAATATCTGGCTGAAACCTTGGGATTGAACAAATATCAGGTCAAATTTTTCTCCCCTGAAAAAATAGGTTGTTAATGTAATGAACGTTTAAATTGTAGAAAATTTTTCAGGGATTTCTATTTCCATTTTATATCTCAGGCAACAAAAACTTATGCATAATCTTATGCTCCATTCAACATGTTCTCCTTTAGGAGCAAGAAATCTCACCTTCTTAGCAAATCTCAAAACGTTAGCAAAATTTTGTCAAATATTATCTTATGGTTTACATTTAAAGTGACATACCCACCCATATTGACAAGATCTTTTGATGCCCACACGTATACTTTGACTACTTATTAGTGAAATAGAACGTTTAAGAAAGAAGGTATATTTTCACTATGGAGAGCTGAAAAAGAGCCGTTCCTTTTTTAAAGGAGTTGGAGCTGGAGTGGGTCCATTTTAAAAATGGGGAGTGTGAGGGGAGCTAGCTTCAATTTTGGGCCTGTGAGCAGGAGCAACTCCAAAAGTAATGGAGCACGTAAATCCATATATATATATATATATATTACATACACACACACTACCAGTTTAAAGTATCTGGCCACCCTCAAAATATTTTATTTCTCATTCTAAAAATGTTATTTTTAATGAAACAAGTTAAGCCCCACAATGTTTTTCTTTATTTTACTAAATACCAATCTTCCTCAGTAACTTTGAAGTTAGTATAACCAAATATCTTTTGAAATTGAAGGCATTTTTTCTTCTTTACTGCTAAAAATAAGATTCCCAGAACTACAGTGGATTATACTGTTAGGAGACATCGAGAAATGGGACAAAACAAGCCCAAAAGGAAGGCCAGTAAACTAAAAGCCACAAGAAGAGCAGAGGACAATTTCATCAGAGTGACCAGCTTGCATAACAGAAGGCTGACTGCTCCAAACATCATTGAACAACTGAACCAATGTCATGAAAAAAAATGTGTCAACATCCACTGTGAGGAAGCAAAACAATGTCAAAAGGCTCCAGTGGGCCAACATACACAAAGACTGGACAATAGAGTAGTGGAATAAAGTTCTTTGGACTGACAAATCAAAGTTTAAAATCTTTGGGTCAAACATGAGGGTCTGTGTGCAGTGATGATTTGCTGAAAGAAACATGACCCCCTGTATCACAGGAACCATAAAGCATGGAGGAAACTCTGTTATGGTGTGGGGGGCTTTTACCAATTGCAAAGTTGGAGATTTGCTCCAGAGGAAGGCCAAATTGAATAAGACCAGCTATCTCAGCATACTGCAATATTATGTGATCCCATCTTGAACATGGCTTGTGGCTCAAGGATTTGTACTCATACAAGATAATGACCCAAAGCATACTAGAAAACTCTGCCAGAGGTAAATTAAAAGCAAAGAAGAACAGTATGTCCTTCAACTGATGTCTTGGCTGGTACAATCAGTGGAATTAAGTCCCATTGAACTAGAGTAGAATGAACTTGCATGAAAAGTCAGAGCTAAATAACCCACAAGTGTGACTCACATCTGGCAACTCTTGCAGGAAATCTGGGCAGAACTATCTTTAGTGGAAAGAATGCTGAGACTCTGTGATAAATCAAACATTTAAGTAGTTTTTGGCATTGTTTTTAGTTTAATTTGTATTTAATGTGGCTCAGGAAGACTTGTATTTAGTATAAGTAAAATCATTGTGGGGCTTAACTTGCTTCATCAAAAATAAAACTTAGGACGAAAAATTTAAATATTTGAAGGTGGCCAAATAATTTATACAGTACCAGTCAAAAGTAAGATGGCAACCATTGTCAAGAGTAACCCAAAGGCTCCTTTTTCATAAGCTACTATACCAAGGTTTAGGGGAGGGCACTACTCCTTTCCCTGGATTGCTGCACTTTACCCTTGATTCGTAACTTATAATGCTGAATGTTAAGCAAAGAGTCATCAAGTACCATTTTTTGAGTCTTTGAAATGACTCAACCTAAGATTGAACCACAGTCTCCTGGGCCATTGGCAAAAACTCTACCCATTATATATATATATATATATATATATATATATATATATAGTAAGTATAATACACTATTGGTTCAAATCTTGAAAAAGAATAATTTTTATATTTATTGTATTGTACTTGCAGTAGCAGGGGTTCTCTTGTTTTAGGAAGTAGTTACAGATTTTGTGGATGAAAATAAAAATAAGACAGCAATTTTTGACATGATAACTGCACAATGTGCAAAATTTCCAATTCTACTTGGAAATGCACCCAAAACTTGATATAAGGAGTTGAAATTTCAATAAAAATGGTCACTATGCCTTGGTGTATAAAGACACCTCTGATTGTATCTCCTTGCAGATGGGTAAGATACCCACAAGGAGTTCTAAGAAGTGTAGAGAAGCCCTTCATGTCTACACTGAACTAGAATGGTAGTACCTGCTGGGGTCTCATCTAGGAGTCAAATCAATCTTTTTGTAAATTATTCATATTAGAAAGGAATACTTGATATAAATGTGTACAAAAAAAAATCTAAAGAAACTATACAAAAAAATGTAAATATAAATTTCTTAACTTCTAGACATAAATTATCTCCAAATGGGTTGACATGCTATTAAAATCAATGTGGGAAAAATAAAAACTTACAACCCCAACCAGCCTTGTTGGTTGTATTTACTTACTTATAAATCAATTATTATATAGTATGTATCATACAATAACTGATGTTTATACAACAGCATTGCTTCTAACAAAGTCTTCATCAGATGATGATATTGGGTTCGGGCATGGTTTTGGGGCCGAAGCATCATTACCACTAGCCCAGAGCGCCCCAGCAGTATCTCACGACACCACCAGACTTTGCCAGATTGTTGTCACTCTATAGGATTGCCAGATCCACGCTGATGCAGTTAGAGCCGTATCTTGGATCTTTTCAATGTATTTCCTCTTGTCTGATGGAGGAAGTCCAAGATTAGTCAAGAAAATGGAGGTTGAGTTGGCAATAAAACCTCTGCATCCGACTTCGATAGGGAAATACATTTGTTATCCAGCCATTTCTAACACATTGTTCTTGCAGATCTTCATATTTTTCCTACTTACGTTGATGTGCCCAGCAAAAATTTTCTTCAAAAGGGACTGTTAACTCAATAACAAAAACTTTTTTGCTTTAACGGACCAAATGACAATATCTGGACGCTTTGTCATTAACGCTATATATCTATATATATATATATATGATTTGTAAGTAAATATTTTGTTGGTGTCATGTGATATGCCACTGAGAGGGGAGAAGTAAGATTTAATCTCCCTTCCCCTTCTGTTTTTGAACTAACTGCCCAGTGACTGACCACTGCTGAGGCAGTTGGAAATAAAGGTCAAACTACCTGCACTCCATAACCGGGTGGACGGAGAAGGAATGTAGGTCATTGAGTAGCATGACCGAATGAGATGGAGGAGGAAGAAGGAGCCAAATGATTGGCTGAAGCCTTAGCGCCGAAAGTAGTACCCTTTTCGTCAGAGGAAATAGGGAAAAGAATTTCAGTTTTTATGACGGAGGTCGCCGTGAGAGGACAAGTTGATCTGATGCCAAAAAAACTCCAGGCTCAATCTCCCGTGAAAAGAATTCAGTTCTGGGACGACAGCAGTCCGGAGAAGAGCGGAAAGAATCTTGGACAGAAGATAACAGGTGCCTTCGTGCCAAATTCTACAGAACACCGCTCACCCATAAAAGAAAGGAATCTAGGAAATGAACTCCTCGAAAAAAGATAAGTACATCTTAAACTGTTTTTCCTCCTAACCCTCCCAAATATTGGAACTTATATGTATTCAGAAGAGGAATGAAATAGACTGAAGAAATTCGTTTCATAAACTGTAAACGAACGAGTGGACTTAACTACCTTTTCAAGTTTTAAAAGTAAAGAAAGAAAGAAGAAAGAGAGAAAAGAAAAAGAGAGAGAGACATTTGTGTTTAAGGCTGTCTGCTGGTTTGATATCGCCGGCACCTTAAGAGAAAAGAAAGGAACTGTTGTTTAAACCACATAAGTATTTGTTTGATCCTCACATATTAAAATTTTGTTATATTTTAAATGTCCCCTCATGTCAAAATTTATTCGTTGTGTTGTTTACCTATTGAGTTGCCTTCTTTTGCACACATATCTTTTTCAGCCTCATTGACTTTGATTTATTCTCACTACATGTCTTATTTGCCTTTAAAAACATTACACGGGAAATTGGAATTGCCGACTACAGTGAATAATATTTTTTATCTTAACTTAGAAGTCCATATTTTCCGTTATCCGAGGGGGTAGGAAGACGAAAGGATTTGGTGACGTATGTAAAGTGAATTTGGAAACCCCTTGCCAGCGGCGGTCAGTCTAGCCCCAAATTAGCACCCATATTATTTGCCAGTTACCTTATGCTCGAAACAAGTGTCCTGACTAGGACTTATTTCATGAGGGGTTAAGTGCCAGACTGCCCCGACGTCACGCGTGCGTAAAATAAACTCCCGTCCTGGGATAAATATTTATGCACCGTCACATTGATAACTTTATTTCTTTTTTATAAGTCTTTTAAAGATCATTTGTTTGCACACAATTAAATGGTTTGAAGGATTCCTCTCTAACACTTGTAATTCTATTTGATATCAATCATTTATTTGCACACATTTAAATGGTTTAAAGTATCGCTATTTAACATTAGTAATTCTATTTATCAAGTATTCCTATGTTATATAAATATTTTGAAAAAAGCTGTATGATTTCAAATAACAAATAATAATCCTTAGTAAACGATTAAACAGTTCTGTTTGACCTATAGATGAGACCCTAACAAGTAATACCAATCCAGGTTAGAGTGGACTTAGGAGTAATGGCATTAAAGTGGTACTCCACATTCCCCAAAGCTCAAAACTGGAGTCTTACCATCAGATGTAGTTTAGTGTCACTCATTGGAGGGGGTCGTACTCCTCTGTAGAGATGTAATCAGCATATTCAACAGTCCAAGCCAACAGAGGAAGGAGAGAGACTAATTGGAGTCATACCCTACCCCAAATAAATTAGCACTATATGAAATGCAAACAACCTCATTCAGGATTTGAATTTGAGTTGCTGAATCCACTTCCCACAATAATGACCATAATGCTATGAACATCTCTAAATAAGTTGATCATTTCTGGGTTTAATGATTAATTTTTTTATAATGCTGAGAAGAAAGTTGAAATAAAACTCTTAGCATTGTAAATGAAGAGGATTTTGACACATCTGGTACTTGTTAATCATGGTTATATATCATCATCATCAAAGCATGTTAACAGCATGGATTCCTTTGACTCTCTCTCTCTCTCTTTCTTTCTTGCCATCTGTCCCAACAGGTCATTGCTCTTGGCAAATCCTCTAGACAGTATCCAATGTCTGCACAGAGCTAAAGAATGAGGTTGACGGGTGTGTCCATGTGTAGGAACCCATAAGAGAATATCACTTATGAGTTCATCCTTTCTTCTCAAGTAGTGCCCAGTATGTCTTGCTCATTTTATTTGGATTATTTATGAGATGGGAAGTAAGTGACCACACAGCTGCTGTTTTGTAAAGTGCTGCTTCTAGGATTTGTTCAAAACTGCACACCGCATTCTTATGTAATTCCCATAGTAGGACAATTCATATACCTCGGTAGCAATATCTCATCTAATGAAAACGATGTCAACATACACACAGTAAAGGCATGGACTACTATTGACAAGTTAATGACAATATAGAAATCTGATATCTCTGATTAAATAAAACAGAAGTTTTAGCTGAGTTACTACTACTGTATGGTTGCACCACTTAGACTCTAACAAAATGCCTGGAGAAAGCTAGATGGTTATATGTACTTAGAAAGTATTTTGCTTACAAACTATTATATCTAAACACCAACACTGTTTAAATTAAACTTAAATTTGTAAAGAAAATATTTAAGATGGATATATGAAGATCATTTTTACCAAATATTTTATTGTATAGGAATCATAAATTACATTTTAAAGATCATTGAAATGTAATGAACTCAAGATTAGTTCTCATGAAGCATTTTAAAGAAAATATATCAGCTATTGATAATAATTACATAACAAAATCACAGCAGCATTTGGTTAAATGAGTTTATCCTCAGATAGATTTCTTGTGGGACTCAGTCGGTCTTCAGTTGATACAATGGAATAAGGGTTATGAGATGTGGAATTGAAATGATAGAAAATGTGACAACAGGGTTTCAGTAGCCAGATACACTTGAAGGGTTTTCTGAAAGAAAAAGAAATATGGAAAAATTATTTTTCATTTTTATTTTTTAGATCAAGTATAATTGACCTTTATAAATTTTAACATGTATTTTATCTTTATTCTTTTAGTTACTTTTTATCACAATTCCCTCAAGGTTTGGTTGGGTTTTATGTCATATCAACCTTTGTAGGTTATTTAATGCCAAATCCATTTTTATACATATAAACAATTCTATTTCAAACAATTCAGTTTAGCGTAAGCATACAGTTTAGATGTCAAAACAGTTCTATTTCAAACAATTCAGTTTAACACACACATACCCTATCAGGTGCTACCACTCCAGGCCACAGTAGACCTGGAAGCAATAGCAATAAAGGGGTACTCGGCATTTCTCAAAGTTCCAGTATTACTGGAGCCTCACCATTAGATTGTTTAGTGTCATATTCAGGACACTCGTTGGGGAGGTCTTACCCCTCTGCAGAGAAGCAGTCAGTGTATTCTACAGCCCCAGTCGACTGGGCTACATTTCACTCAAACCATCAAGGTATGGAAATAGCAGAGATAAAAAAGAATTTAAAAAAAAAAAAATTTTCAGTGAGATAAAAACCAACAAAAAATTAAGCAAAACAAAATGATAACGGACAGTGTTTCAGATAAAAATCTAAGAAATAAAAAATCTTATGACTATTAGCATAAAAAATATTAACAAAAATAAAAGAGATCAGGGAAAGAGTAAAGAATAGGTTTAAATGGTTAAATTTGGTTTTCTTTTTTCTAAAATTAAACACAATTCTTACAGAAATTTTAATGCAATGAACAATCCCTAATTTTTAGCTATAAAAAAGTGCTTTTATCATATAATGCATGTATTGAATGACCCCTAACTTTTGGCTATACTAACTAACAAAAATATTTCTTCAAGATTCAATGACATAACATGAAAACATTCAAACACTTATTTATACTTTCAAAGCTACTTGAATACATCAAAAATCAATGTAATACCATAAATAAAGTAGTCTAGACCTTGATGTAGCCTGCCATGTTTACTTGGATATTCCAAACATACTAAAACCACACCACTAATGCACAGTAGCATTGATAATATAATCAATATATATGCAATTTATAAAGTCTGCTTAAGAGGTATTATTTACTTTTTTTTTTTTGATAAAGAAAATCATGTCTCAAAGTTATGGTGGTTAGACCTAGAAACAAAGTAAGCTTCTACATTTTTTAAAATGCAATGAATGACTCCTTGTTTTTAAGGTGAAAAATAATTCTTAAAAAGTTATTCATTGTAAGAGTATATACTATATAACTACATATTTATGGAATTTTATCTTTGTAATTTTATTTCGTATGAAATGACTCATGAACTTGTTGAGTTCCTTTTATAACATAGTCCATAATGATACTGATGCTTCTATTTAGGAAAAAATGAAGCATTCTAATTAATAACTCATAGTAACTCCATTGTATTGAGGATTTGGATGATTGAAAATAATGTTCATTTAAATACAGACCCACCTCCCACAAAATTATCATTCAACTAAAATTTTTTAAAATTATCTAAGTCTAGTATTTAAAATGTACTGCTCTAATAAAATCTTACTGATTTACACATGCATATACATATATACATACAAATATAATGAGAAGTTTAGTAATATATAAATATAGATAGATACTACCACAACCAGTCACCATTTTGATTGAGTATTCTTTCTACCAATATATCAACTCAATGTTTTCCCTTCACCAAGTCACAATTTCATAAGCCTAAATATTCATTTAAATATAACACCTTTCAGCATAAAAAATAAATCTTAAAAAAAAAAAAGAAAATAACTTCATGCCATATAAAAATATAACTTACAAACTTTTGTAAGAAGAGAAAGTTTTCAAATGTTTCATGCACAAAAAGAAAATGGAGTAGACAATTCATGCAGAGTAGTTTCAGTTTCATCATCTGTTATTTCCAGTGACTGGCCTGAACAAAACATTAGTATAAAAGTCTTGGCTTAACACAACAAATATTTTGTCAAAATATTAAAGAAATGATTTACTTTTTATTTTCACAAAGAAATTCTAGCTCTTTTAAAATTGGTTTCATCTTTCAGAACAAAAAGTATAGTACAAAATATAATACAAAAAATGTGTTAATGTTTAGACACAGAGAGTAAAGATTAATTCTATAATTTGAATGCTAAATCTATTACATATTTTGATGTGTATTTAAAAAGTAATTTTAGGTTTACAAAGTATAATTTATTTTCCCAAGGGAATACAAAAACATTCTGTTTCTTCAATTTTTGTAAAAACAACCTATTTTATAACATCTAAAAAGGATTCATAAACATTGAATAGCAATATTAAATAGAAATATAATAATGAACAATTGTCTTTGGTTATTTCATGCTCAGAGGTTAGAGAATTGTGTAGATTTGTATTTACATTTTTGTGAAATTTTTGATATTTTTTGCACTAAGTTATATGATATCAAGTATTCCTGCCTAATACAAATAATTTTCAAACAGTTTTTTTGTCCCATAGATGGAATACTAACAGGTCCTACTACTCCAGGGCACCTCTGGTGGTGTAACGGTTAGCAAGCTGGACTAGCAAACCTACACGAGTGAGTTCGAGTCTCATTGGGTACCCCATTCGGCCTTGTGCCACATCGAAGCAAAGAGCTTTGTAAATTACCCCCCCCTACTACTCCAGGCCTATTTATTCAGAGTAATAGCCTTACTTTTTCATTGAATATATAATTTGTGCAAGAGAATGAGATTTGTTGCAACATTAAAAATGAAATAGGATGCTATCTCTGTCCCATAATAATTGTTACCATGATTAGTTGCATATAATAGGTACATTTTACCACATTTTAATTCATAAAAATTAGGAGTGCACATTATACATGAGAACTTTATTTTCCTAGTCATGTGCATCAACATATTCATGACAGCATTATTTAAGTAAAGCAAAAGTTGGTGATCGTAGTCGAAAGTGATCAGAAGGCTCCCTTTTCAATAGCTACTACACATAGGTGTAGGGGAGGGTGCTACTCCTTTCCCAGGATTGATCCACTTTACCCTTGATACATATCTTATATTGCTGAGTGTTAAGCAAGAAGGTATCAAGCACCATTTTTAAAGTCTTTGGTATGACGCAACCTGGGATTGAACCCAAGTCTCTCAGACCACTGACGAACTCTCTACCCACTAGCCAAGCATTTCTTAAAGTAAGTTATATTTATAGTCTAAACTAACAAACATTTGTTTTATGCCACCACAGAAAAATAGCCACTTATCAGTGAAATGTATGTATGTTTGTTTATGAATTTGTTTCTCCAAGTGTGAGTTTATTTTCACCGCATTTGTTGTATTTTGATGTGTACATGTTTATACATTTGTTCACAATACTGTGTAAATGTTTGTGTTCTAAAACAATTTAAACTACATGAATTCTCATTTTCAGTTTATACAAACCAGATAAAAGTTAAATAAACTCTTCCAGTTAAATGTAACTGCTAGTAATTTTCTAAAGCTAGTGCATACAAGAACTAATATTTTTCCAGAATTTCAATAGAGGTGTGTATGAATAATTAGTGCATTTAGTGCATGGAATTTATATGTCAATGCAATAATTATTATAGGACAAAATTAGTACATTTAATGCCCTTTGGAAAGCATAAATGAATTACATAAAATATATACAAATTAAAAAAATCTATAAATTTATATGAACTTTTATTTAACTAAAAAGTAAGAATAGTGAAGGTGGCAAACTACTGTATTTATTAGTATATTTTTGAAAAGCACTAAATCTAAAACAGTTTTGAATAAATAAGAGTTTCAGAAGGAAGTTTGCAGTTCTTTAGATTATCTTTTGGTAGGATAAACAAAATTAGATCAGAGATAATGTCACAAATATAAACTATTTGAGCCTCACTTCATGAAGAAATAGTTCTTGATTCAAATAAAGCTACAATACTTCTGCTTCTGAATAGAAGTTTTTAAAAAATTACTGAAAATACCAAATGTATCAATTTCTAATTTTATATTCCTGGTTGTATTCTTTACAGCAAATTTATAGACTATTTCAATTTGGCAATTTTAGTTAATTCATTGTCTAAACAGAAAAATAAATT
This sequence comes from Sepioteuthis lessoniana, assembly GCA_963585895.1. Taxonomy (NCBI): domain Eukaryota; kingdom Metazoa; phylum Mollusca; class Cephalopoda; order Myopsida; family Loliginidae; genus Sepioteuthis; species Sepioteuthis lessoniana. Next base: position 60,843,985 of record OY757914.1, on the reverse strand, counting down.
AATCTAAAATGATGCTCCATGTATATGTCTTCTATTTAAAGCGAGAAAAGGAAAATGAATAGATGGTATACAATAGAAAAATTAAGTTGAAATATACTCAGAAATTTCACTGATACACTTAATAATTTCAATATGATGAGTAAGCAGTAAAATGATGAAAAGAAGGGGAACATTTGTGCTCAATTAAAACAGAGAGAGAAGAAAAATACATACGTTGATGACAATTCTTTGGAAATCTGTTCAAGACTTTTGTTTTTTGTTTCAGGAATGCAGAAGAACACAAAAATGATTGAAAGAACTGCCATGCCAGTAAAAAGGTAGAATGTTCCTGGTAGTGTAAAAAAGTCTGAAATCAGGAAATAAAAAGAAAAGTATAAATTTATTGTAATTTTCAACAGAAGTCTGATTTACATAATTTTGCTCTAAACTATCTGGGTTTTGCAGCAAAGTCAAGGAAACAATTTCAAATGAAAAAAATGGGTAAAATGCAATATGAATTGAAATATTCTACAATTCATTAAAAGATCAAATTTAGGAAAATTGACAATTAAGAATTCATTTTTTGGTTTGGCTTAGCTTATTTAAAGGCATAATAACTCCTTATGGAATTTAATTCATTTGTACATTTTTGATTATGATCATCACTATATTTTCAATGTCCCACTGTAATAATTTTTTTAATTACAAATTTAAAAAATTTTTTGAGAAAAATTATCAGTAATAACAATGACAGGAATTTATAGTTTGTCTACTTTCAAGACTTTTATTTATATTTTAAATATAAACAGATGATTAAAATGATATTTTTTGTTACTTTTACTTGACAAAATTAACCTTTTTTATACTTACAAATCACTTTCAAGAACAGGGATGAAACTAAGAAATTTGCTGCCCAATTTATTACTGTCACTAGGGCAACAGCTCGCCCACGAACAGCAGGTGGATAAATTTCACTCAATATGATCCATGTAACTATCAAACAGTAAAAAAAAAAAAATACACCTAATCAAAATAAAATCTTTTTATTCTATGCAAAAATATTTATTTCAAATTGTAGATGAATTATCAAACTGCCTAAAGATAATGATGTCCAAAAATATAATCACAAAATTTTAATTATAGAGATTGTATACAAGAGTTACTTTAGTTCTTTCATAAAGTTCTTATAGAAAATTCATAACATATTCAAGTGTGGGAAGGTTCAGGTAAAAAATGAATCCAAACACATTACGAGAAATCTAACTTGAAACTGACAGAGAATGATTTGCATTTTAACAATTCATTTTTCATTAAATTTAAATATTTCAAGGAAGTTTTTTTCATATATATCAGTAGATTTTAAGAAAAATGGTAGGAATAAAGACTTGTATAATTTTTTTGTTAATCTTAAAATCAAGACATTGAGGAAGTTTTTGTCATATGCATTCCAAAGAAAGAAGTTAAAAAACCTTACTAGAATACACTATTATATGTTGCATAAATTTTTGCAGAGGATTTTTGGTAGGAAAAATCTGATATCATAAATATGACTGTTGACTCTTAAAAATAAAAAAAACCTTATTCATAAGCTGTTGTTTTGTTCAATAATGTTTTTGTTAACATAAAATCAAGTGCTAAGTGCTAATTATGATGTCTTTTTGATACTAAATATCATATTTCCAAAAGAACTACAGAAGATGAAAGATTAAACTTACAAATAAAGATGATAAGATAAGGTAAAGGAAAGAAATGTTCATATAAACAGTTACTGAGATATTAATTTACTCATTAGAAATTTTTCTGAGCAAAGGCATATTTAACAGTCACCCGAAGCTGACAATTTTTCTTTGAAGTTTGCTTCTCAGTTGCTAATAATAATAATAATAATAACTATGATAATAATAAAAAACTAAACAGAACTGTTTCTTTTATTGTTATCCATTTTGATTTTATTGTTCAAAAATCAGTATTTGAATCAGTAATCTAATAACCAGAAAAAATATAGTGCAAAACACTGGCATGTTCATTTATAATCATTTTTCAGGTTGAATTTTATAATTTATCCAAAATGTTTCATATTTTCAACCTTTGACCAAAAAGAACTTTTGTAAGAAATGAAAGCTATTTTCTAAACATCAGTTATTGTGTAATAAAAAATATCTATGATATAGCTTGTTTTAAAGCATATTGTCATTAAACAGAAACACGAGTTAATAAATAATCAAAAAAAAAAAAAAAAAAAAAGAAAGAAAATGAATCAAGATGATCCAATTTTATTTCTAACAAGTCATTTTCAATGACATTGAACTTTTATCAAGTTAGAGTCTACATAACAAAAGAACGAAGGGACATAAGTCTTACTGTTATAACATAATATCAAACACCCTGATATTGAAAAAAATTAACATTTTATGAATTGACAGGAAGCAAAACAGCAAATTTATATTAATATTATAAAAGATATGTGCATTTCTAACAGAAAGTAATATTTTGTTTATTCAAATAGATTTTTAAATATTATTCATTTTCCACAAATCTGAGGATTTTTAATAAATATTTTCTGATAGCTTAAACAAATATACAGCAAACAATAGCAGTATTATGAAAAGACTACTCTTTAGTGATTCCATAATCTAGTTTGGTCGTGGGTATATTATAACTGGTCTATAATTGTTTTGAATTCAGTTTTCCTTCTCCTAGACCAGTTACTATACCAAGGTTAAAGAACCCAGGTGCCCTACTATTTACCCATAGCTGGAAGGAAAATAGTTGGATTCATACTTTTCTTAAGGGTATTAATTCTATATGATATGTGAACAGTATCATTTAGGATTTGAACTCAGATTGATGAGTCTACTTCCTACTATCAATTGACATTGCCTCTAAAAATTTTTGTTTGTTTGGGTTTATGGCATATCAACCTTTGTAGGTTATTTAATACCAATTCTATTTTTATACAAATAAACAATTCTATTTCAAACAATTCCGTTTAGCATAAGTACACAGTTTAATTATTAAAAACATTTCTATTTCAAGCTATTCAAATTAGTCAAACAGTTTTATTTCAAACAATTCAGTTTAGCATAAGTACAATTTCAATGTCAAAAACAGTTCTATTTCTAACAATTCTGTTTAGCATGCAAAAACAGTTCTATCTCAAGCAATTCAGTTTAGCACAAGTACACAGTTTAGTTCTATTTGACACATATATACGACCCTATCAGGTGCTACCACTCCAGGCCAGAGTGGAGCTGGGAGCTATGATAATCAAGGGGTACTCTGCATTCCCCAAAGCTCCAGCATTACTGGAACTTCACCATCAGATTGTTTAGTGTCATATCCAGGATACTTGGAGGGGTGGGGGCCTTAGCCCTCAGCAGGGATGCAGTCAGTGTATTCTACAGACCCAACCAACTGGGAAAAAATAAATCTTTTATCATTGGGTCAAAATAATTCAGCAATTCTTTTTAATTCTAATTACATTGACTTTATAGTATAACTTTTAAGGAAGAGCAAAAGTCTTAATACTTTCAAAATAGATTGTTTTAGCTTTTTTGTGGGGCAGGGGCTGTATGTATGTGTGTTTCAAAAAAACTATTTTATACTAGACTTCTTTTCAAAATTAATACAACTTCATAAATATATATAAATTCATTGATCATGTAACCTGGTCATACAATATAGTCATAAGAAATTGTTCTAATCTTAATAAAGGTTTATCTTATGGATTCTTCTGATGATTATAATTTATATAACATAAATTATTTCTGATGATTCAGAAAAATAAGTTTATGTAGTAAATTTGACAAAATATTTGTTTTGGTTTGGCTTTATAGAATATCAACTATTGTTGGTTATTTAATGCTAAATTCTGTTAATACATATATATTAAATATATGATTCATAAACACATTTTGTAGATACAAACAGTTAAATGATCAAACAGTTCTATTTCTAACAATTCATTTAGCATAAGTCATTTGTTTGCACTCAGTTTAAATGTCAAACTGTTCAATTTGACCCATAGGATCCTATGTTACCACTCTGAATCAGATTGGACCTGGAAGTGATAGCAATAAAGGGGTACTCTGCATTCCTCAAAGCTCCAGTATTACCGGAGCCTCACCATCAGATTGTTTTATGTCATCTCTAGGACACTCATTGGTGGGTGGTGGTCTTACCCTTCTGCAGAGATTCAGCTGAGATATAGCTGATTGGACAATATTTATTTAGTGGTGAATAGAATGTTATTTGCCAATTTTAAGGAGCAGAACATAATTTTTTTTCTTTTAAATCAAGAAAGTCAACATATAAATATTTATGTGTACATGGTGCGGAAGCAAAATATGGAATAATTCTCAAAACTTTTTTTTTTAGTCTGATTAAACAAATTTTTGGAAAAAAAAAATATCTACATTTTCATGATTGGCTCTATTATTCAAGCACTTTTTCATTAAAATTCATCCCATGATGAGTGAGCAAAAAAAGAAATGACAAAGAATCTATGATTTGCTTAACACTGAAACTAAGCCAAAAATATTTTCCAAAATAATTGGAGTTTTCATAGCTAGACCTCAACTCTCTTGATTATGCTACATGGGGTGTTTTAGAAAATAAAACAAATGCAACTTTCCATCTAAATATTGGTTCAGTTAAGACCGTTATTGAATAGGAATGGAATGAAATATCTGAAGAATTTATTTTGAAGGCATGCAAATTGTTTCAAAGGCTTGTTGATATAATGATTGAGTAAATTTATTGTTTTGTGTCAATCTTATTTTATTGTTTGTTTTTTTTAATCAAAATTAATCTTGTTATATAATAGAGTTGTTTATTACTATCATACTAGAATATTCCTAATTTTGTTTCCACACCCTGTATAAATGAATTATAGTGTTTAAAAGAACTGCTAAATTGCATTTGGCTTTTAATTTGAGATATATTTAAATATATGTATATATTAAAAATTAATTTCATTTATTATAATTGCTTTTATTTAGAGCAATAAAACAAGACAAAGTTTTAGCTGTTATCTTAACTTTTAGTTAAGTTTATTATTTAGAAAGTATGGAAAAATGCAGAACAATAAAGCTTTTCATATTTTATAAGTGCAATTGCAAAATTACTTAAATATTGCAATGATTTTTTGATGGTGTAAAACTTGTTTTCTGATAATAGTTTCTAATATGTAAAATGACAAAAAATTTAAAACCAATAAAAAAAATTACTTACTTGGGCCAAAACTGATGCCATACGCTCCAACATAGGCCATTAAAGCTAATATTGTTAATATATGAATTAAATGAAAGGCAGGAGATTCCATAGATTTCCTTGTAGAATTCCTCAATGGCTCTGTAGTCGAAGGAACCCAAAGGCTACCATTTTGAAAACCTATGTCTTGGGTTTTGTTATGGTGGCTTTTTACATTTCTAATATTACGTACAAGTTGTGGATCACAAAACAGTTTGTTCACATGAGGAAGTTGGACATAGGCTGAATAAACAAACCTTTTGTGCCTTGATAATGAGAATGAAGTGTAGTGATAGTGAGAGCTATTTGTGTTTGCTTGATGAAGGGGATCAATATTAACAATTATGGTAGGAGATGGAGTAATTGGGCTTTCCCAACTAGCACACATTTTGTGACCAGGAAAGTTTTTCTCCTGTATCTGGGCCCCAATACTCAGCAACAATAAACTGATACTCATTGTAATAGCACCCATCATCAGAAATGTGCGTCTTCCCCAATAGTCCACACACAGCAGAGATACAATAGCAGCAGTCACCTGTAAAGATGAAAACAAAAAATTTTCATTATGTAAACAAATTGGTCAACAAGAGGGCAACACAAAATATATTTTGGGCTATTTGTCTTCAAATCTAAAATAAGTTTCAACAATTACTAATAAATCTAAAAATAAGACAATGAAGTGTATTCAAAAAGGGTGAAGTCACTTATTGTCTTTCAAAGAATTTCTACTAATAACGATGAGATAATATCACAGTGTTGCCATAGAAACAGAGCCTATTATAAAAAAAAGAGATGCAAAGACATTAGTCTCTTCAGAATAGCCTAGCATATCTTGTCTCAATTGAACACAACACAGAAGTACACAATGCCATAAGCTTACTTGCATATATACAAGCATATTTAATAATTCTACATGACTAATAAATTAGAGAAACTTTCAAAATTATAAATCTCTCACAAACTTTCATATCTTTTATCAACTTCACACACACACATGCCATGAAGGACCTTTATATATATATACATACACCTTCATTCACTCTTTTTATCTCACATTTCTTTGTTTTTTCAATTTTACTCTAATAATAAAATATGTAAAATGTTTTTATATTCTTTCTTGAAAGTTGTATTTACCAAGACAGAAATGAATAATGAATGAAATGTGTTTTCTTCAATTTTCTCAGCATTCTATAAAATTTTCCATTGGTTGAATCACGTCTGAAACTTCTTTTATTTTATTGTGATGTCTTTCACATCTCCAAAAAAGATCAGTCAGCTAAACATGGAAGATACTGCACTTACACAATTTTGCATTTCACTAAAAACTGCTTATCAAAATGTACCAAGATTGCTAATAGAAAAGTATTTGAAAACTGACACTGACTCAACTTAGATGAAGTCTAGATATCTTGATGTCATCATTTAATATATAAGTTGCTCAGATGTGCATGTCTTCATTTAAATGTTAAAATAAGAAAAATTGAAAGTTTCATTCTCAATACTTTTAAATTACACCTTGCATATGAGGAATAATTTTATTTTCATAAAGTAAAATATGATACACAAAGAAAAACTTACTTTAACAGTACCAAGGCCTAAAGTAGCCAACTCAGCAGCAGAATCAGAAGGAAAGCCAACAGCTTGAAAAACAACTGGAGCATAGTATAAAATGTTAGGTTGACCTGTGAACTGCAAAAAAAAAAAAGAAGTAAAATATTACATATATTATTGGGATTTTTCCCAACTTTATATGGTAACAATATTGCGACGTCAGCAAGAAGAAAGAAACGCAACACGCTTTAAAATGTTATAAAAAATATATATCTACATAGAAAGAGAGGAAAGAAAATATTGTCCTTGCAAACAGTTGGTTTGCAGGAAACTTTTCTGTAAAAGGTGTCCTTTTAACAGTTTATATTTCTTGTGTCCTTTTGGTTGGGTTGAAGAAAATAGAGCCTTGTTTCTTGTGCTTCAGTTACTGGAAAACTCCTCACAAGCATGTATTGGCATCTAGAAGACTGAGAGAACGGGTGGGCACGTCTTGATTCTGAGGAATCACATAAGCAAAAGAGGAAGGGCGTTTGTAGGAAATGTCCTCATAGGGGTTTGGAGAAAATCTAAAAAAAAAAAAAAAGGTAGCCTGTGATTGGCTGTTTTTCATCAAATCACTGGGCACCTAGTTAGCGACTCTGTAGATAATTTCAAAATTCTCCCCCAAAACAAAATTGCAATATGAAATCATTGCAACATAATTTTTTCACACAGCTGCATGTTGTTTTGTTTTTAAGGTAGAAATAGCCAAAATTGAAAGTTTTTATAAACTTAATTTTAAGGCAAAAATAGCCAAAGAAAGTTCCCAGAAAGGTTGAATTTTTTTTTTATTCTTTTGAAGGCAAAAATAGCCAATGATGAAAGTTCACAGGAAAGGTTGAATTTTTGATTTTTTTTTTTTAAGGCAAAAATTAGAATGTAGAAGGGGTGGAGATTTGTTTTCAACAAAGAACTCCAAAGTTTGAGAGAAGTTTATGTAGTATTTATTTTTCTATGTAAAGAAATTCTCATTTTGGTGCACTAATAGAACTATAAAGAAATTCATCCCTTCAATCATAAAGTACAATATCATTAACACTTTGTTTTCTTTGTTTAGCAACATGTACCCAATAAGCTAATGTATGTGAAGACCATAAGTTTCAAACAAACTGAACTTAATAGAATACATAAGGATTATTGGGAGAGTCTTTATTTTTTTAAATTTTTAGTCCTTTTAGGATGTTGTTTTATTGGAACAGATGCACCCCTAGTATCTGGTACATCATTGGAGATTTTTGATTTTGCAACATCAATTTTCCCATCACCAACTCCCTTCAAGTCCGGAATAATTCTAGGATGGTGGGCATGAGTTAATGATAGTTCTAAAGGATACAGCAGTTTGATAGAATGGACCTGAATGGACCCATCACTTCTCTTGACTTTTACAGAACGAATCTTTTTGTCATCACCGACAATTAATTACAAAACTCTTCCTAGCAGCCAAAATGGTCAAGACTTGGCAGGATTCTTAACAAGAAGAACATCATCAACATTGATTCGATTATTAAAATTGACCTCGTGTAAATCTTTGCACAGTTCTCTCAAGCTCAACAGATAATTTTGATACCAAAGCTCTTGGAATCAGGTTAACATAGAATCATGAGCTTCAATAGATTTTACTATATTTAATCTTGAAGGGGGGGGGTCAGATTTCCAAACATCCTGATCATCCAATTTCAGTACAAGTCCTAAATTAGCGTTAGGACGAAGAAAACAATTAGGAGTTATTACTTCAAGGTCTGAATCCGAGGAACATTTATAAGTAAGAGGTCTTTGGTTTATGGCACTCTGAACATCCGAAATTACAGTAAGGAGATCAAAATATCTAATACAGGAAAGCCCAATTGTTTTATACAACCATGATTTAATAGTCCTGATCATACGTTCCCATGTACTCCCAACCCAAGCAGCATATAAAGGTATTCTAATGTGCTTAATATTATACACTTGGAAGTGTTCATTGAATTCAGAGGAGGCAAAAACTTCCTTTATAAGATTACAACCAGCTATAAAGGATCTGGCATTATCACTGTAAATATGAGATGGGATTCCACGTATATTAGTAAATCTGATCAGAACCAGAATAAATGAGTGAGTGCTCATGTCTTTAACTAACTCAATGTGTACTGCTCTAATATTGAGACAAGTAAATATAAGCATGTACATTTTACTAACACCTTCGCTAATCCTTTACCCAAATATGTCCAGTATAGTCAATCCCAGTATGTAAAAATGGTTTGATGAGATTCACCCGGTGCTTCAGAAGGTTAATAACCTTAGGATACTTGAATGCAAGATTATTAAACTTTTGGCACAAGACGCACCTAGAAATTACTTTTTTGACAGTTTATCTTGCCCTGGGTATCCAAAATCCTGAAAGGTGGATTTTGTTTAAGGTTGACTGAATTCCCAGATGTTTACATCTTTTGTGATATTCCACAATCATAAGTTCAGTCAAATTATGATCCTTAGCCAATAAGACAGGATTAATAACTTCATAACCATAAGTAGTGATTTTTCCTATTCTACCTTTAGTCCTAATTATCCCCCTTTCATCTAGGAATAAGTTTAAGTTTTTTAATAATTCAGGTACTTCTTTACCTTGCGGAGATTGAAGGTAAGCAAGTTCTGTAGGAAAGCTTTGTTGTTGCATTATCTTAAGTAAATAAATTTTAGCACAACTACTAGGATCCAGATCCACATGTTTTAGTTTATTTCGGATTTTAAATATATTGGTAGTAACATTAATCAACCTATTAACATCTGAGTATTTATCAAAGGGTATCACTGGTTGAGGTTCAACATTAGCTACAGTGTAATTTAATGAAGTAGACTGTACGATGGATTTATTTTTTGAGCTTAGGCAATGAAGTTCACTCGATGGCCATTCTATGGGATTTTTACTGAGTCATTCAGGTCCTAAGGTCCAACGTCTTAGACTCTGTTGAAATTTTTCAAAGGTTACTCCCCTTGTGAGAAAGTCAGCAGGGTTTTGGTCAGTAGGAACATATTTGAATTTTACAGATAAAGATGTATTTTTTTTCAGTTCCTCAATCATTTGTTTTGTCTTTTAGTCTGTTTCTTACAAACTGATTTTTGGTTTTTATGTTGTCAGACAAAAGCCATGAAAACACAACCTGTGCATCCACTGATATGACTACATCTCTGATCTTAATTCGGGAGTAAGCTTTCAACAGAGGCAGTAAACACTTAATAGCCAAAAACACAGCCAACAATTCAAGCGTAGGTAAGCTTTTAGGCTTCATAGGAGCCACCTTAGCTTTAGAAAATAACAGGTGGGACTCGCTATTTTGCACGCTATAAACTGAAAAACCATAAGCCCCTTTAGAGGCATCGCAAAATATATAAAAATCGGCGAGGCTGTCTTCACTAATTACAAATCTAGGAAACTGCAATGAATCCAGTTTGGCAAGATCACACGATAAGGCAGACCATAAATTCTGAAATTCTTTCGACTCAATATCATCCCAGTCTAATTTTTGAGACCACAAATCTCTCAAGAGCATTTTGCCCCTGATAGTAACAGGTAAACATAGAGATAGTGGGTCGAAAACCCTTGCAGTTTGGCCCAATATACCTCTTTTAGTGTTAACAGACTGGTCAATAGGTGACCCTGAAATCTGAAGTGTGTCTTCTAGTGTGGAATATTTATACCCTAAAACCTTTTCGAGTTGACAACCATGTTCTACGAATTTCTCATCTTTTATCATTAAAGCTTTAAGTTCTTCACAATTCATATTTCATGATCTAAGGTTAAAATGACCCTTTTCCATATGATAATTAGCCGTTGTGTATAGGTCTGATAACAGTTCAACAGAGTTACCGGTTTTAATTAGGTTATCCACATAGAAATTTTTCTTTAACATGTCAGTGCAGTTATCAGCTGGAAACATGCGTGCATGGTGTTTTATTATAAAATTCAAAATGAAGGGACTGGCGTTAAATCCAAAAATAAGTGTGGTATATCTAAAACAAACCAGCCTATTCCCTTCCTTCATAAAAAAACAAAACCTGTTATGGTCCTCAATAGAGCCGATTTTAATCATAAGGAAAGCCTTACGAATATCTGCTAACATAACATATTTATTAGATCTAAATAGCAACAACAAGTCTAACATATCTCCCATTAAATTTATGCCTGAGTAAGCTGCTTCATTTAAAGAATATTTCCCATTAGTCTTCAGGGAGCAGTTGAAAACGGGTCTAATCTTTGTGGTAGTTTGCTCATCCATCTTGAAAACAGGCCTATGAGGTATACAAATATATTTTGAAAAATCCTCAGGTGCTACCTCAAAATGATCAATGATACCTTCCCGCTCCTGCTGATGAAATACCTCAACATAATCATAGAGTAATTTTTGTTGCTCGAGCTTGTTAACTACTCTGTTTAAAACAGAAAGAGCAACTCTGTGATTGGAAGGCACAGACTTTATTTTGTCCTCATGCCAGGGAAGTTTAATGTGATAAGCATTATCTCTGAATTCAATGGATTTTTCAAATTCCATAATTTTATGTTGATCATAGTCACAAATAACCTCATCTTCTGAAGATATACCCAGAGAATCTACATCAAACATTTTCTCTAAATTCCTTTCTACTTGACTTTCAACAAAAATTTCAGCAAAAAGATCAGGGTAACTCTTTATCAGGTTCATTACAAAATTTACCCTAGTGTCTGAGCATGTAGAAAATTTAGACACTATGGCATGATAATTACGTTGAAAATCTTTACTCTGTGCCTTTTTAGGGGTACTTTGATTTTCATATAAAAAATGTTGGCAGTTGCCTAACGGGGAAATGCCTGTAGGAAACTCCCAAGCAGAGCCCTTCATGCAGTCCACCATTTTGATGTTCTTCATGAATTGAATCGCATCGATGCCTAAAAGACCATGTACATGAATATCATTTTTCTCGTTCAGAAAGGCAAGTTTATAATTCAATTTGAGTAAATTATTCTTAATAGATTTGAAGTTATCAAATCTTAAGTTCATATCGAATTCATTATCGATAAGAACAGGTAGGGGCAAGGAATTACCCTTATTTACTTCAATCCCCACAACAACTTGGTTTAACTTTTTTGTTTTAGAACCTAAAAAGGTTTTTACGACATATTCTACTGGAGTGAGGAAGGATTTATAACACCCTAATTTTTCCATAACTTGTCCCGAGAAATAAGTTCTTTGACTGCCTGTATCAAAAAGAAACAGTAATTGCCACTATCGGTAAAATATAGGGCTGCTCCTGTGTGCCAGTGTCGGTACACACATGCGTGGAAGCAGTTGAACTGTTTACACTCTCTTCTGCTTTATCACAAAGGGGGGTAACGTGGCCTCGGGATTTGCAAATTGCACATTTTTGAGGTAATTTGTTTGCTTTGCCATAGCAGTCTTCAGTTCTATGGCTAGCACTTGTGCAGAAAAGGCACAAGCCCATCTCCCTACACCTAGAACGTCTCAATTCAAGGGAGGAGTATTTTGAACAATGGTTCATGGTGTGCCCGTTGATGCTGCAAAATCTACAATGCCTAGTAATTTGGTTAGATTTTGTTGCTAAGTTTTCCAGTGTTGGAACATTTTTCTTTGCATTGTTGTTCTTATTATAATTCCTTTTCCGCGACTTAAAATTAGTTTGGTGGGAATTAAAATTTTTTTTAAAACCTGTTTTAATTAAGGTTTTTATAACCTTGTAACTATCAAAAATCTGACTGATTTTTGGGTAGTTACTGTCAACCTTCTGGATTAATTCTTTTTGAAGAGTTGGTGGTAATTTTGAAAAAATTATATGGCTGAGTAATTCATAATCTGGAGTGTTCTCTTCAAAAAAATCCAAATTATACGAGGTTTTTAATTCATAGGTCAGCTTTAATTTCTGACAAAAAAATTTTATATTGACAAACTCTGGGTCATATTTAGGGCTACTGCCCAGCAGCTGTTTAAAAATTTTGTCAATAATGAAAGGAATATCCAAAAATTCATTTTCAATAAATCAATGGCCACTTCAAAGTTTTCATCTTCAAACGAAAGATGAGACACTGAGACGCGTAGCCAGTTAAAAAACTTTTTAAAAGCGACAGTTTGGCTTTCCTCGAGTATACAGCGTCCCCACAGTTTTCAAATTGAACCAGGAAATTTTTAAACTCAAATTTACCGGCTCATATTCCACTGAATTTAACACTTCAGGGCTGAAACGCATGAAGCTGCGAGTCGCACTTTTTTTTTTAAATCAATGTCGGCTTTTTCGCAAGCTTCACTTATTTTTGTGTTAATTATATCAACTTCTGTCAACCATTTATTTATAAGATTTTCTTGTTTATTAAAACAAATCTTATTTATAAATGTTTTTGCCGACATTAATTCGATGGCAGAAGTTATTTTCCTTTTAAAGGAATCCCTATTAAAAAGTAAGGCTCTCACACCCTTAATCTGCTTAAAGTCATTCATGATGCTAAGAGAACAAATCAAGAACAAAGAAAGAAAAGAATAGATGAAACTTAACCCCTACAATCCTAGTAGTAAACACCAAAATGATATAGGTGTGTATACTCTTTCCTCAAGCGACATCACGTTTTGAAATTAATTTACACAAATCTATTTCGTGTTAAATTATTCCAACTGGTTCTTTCTTAGCATAAAACGCTATTATCAACTGTTTGCATAGTATTGGGATTTTCCCAACTTTATATGGTAACAATATTGCGACGTCGGCAAGAAGAAAGAAACGCAACACGCTTTAAAATGTTATAAAAAATATATATTTACATAGAAAGAGAGGAAAGAAAATATTGTCCTTGCAAACACTTGGTTTGCGGGAAACTTTTCCGTAAAAGGTGTCCTTTTAACAGTTTATATTTCTTGTGTCCTTTTGGTTGGGTTGAAGAAAACTCCTCACAAGCGTGTATTGGCATCTAGAAGACTGAGAGAACGGACGGGCACGTCTTGATTCTGAGGAATCACACAAGCAAAAGAGGAAGGGCGTTCATAGGAAACACCCTCATGGGGGTTTGGAGAAAATCTAAAAAAAAAAGGTAGCCTGTGATTGGCTATTTTTCATCAAATCACTGGGCACCTAGTTAGCGACTCCGTAAATAATTTCAATAATATTGACATAACATATTGGGGTAAAATCTTATTAATGAACAATGAAGAAGACATCTATGTGCTAAACTAAGCAAAGTTTAAACAATTCTAAGAACAATATAATAAGATGCAATATTGTAATCTCTAAGAGAAGAGGACACAAAAGATCTTAATAAAGATGCATACAATGTATCATGTTAAATGTGAGTGTTACAGATTTTACAAATTCCACTGACTCAAAAGTTGAAATGGGTTTTAGGAATTAGGGTTATGATAAGGAGTTGTATTAGGAATTATGTTTAGGGATCACAGAGTGGGTATATCAGGGATGAGCAAGGTAATCCTACTGGAAGATCCAGAGCATTGTAAACCTAATGGAGAATTTTTTTTAAATATGGCCAATTTTAGGACCATTTTCAGATCATATCACCAACACAGAGTATAATGATTACACCCACCCTGTATATCAGTAATCCATAATTTATTCCATTCAAATGAATATAGGTTTAACATCCAACTTCCAACAGTCCAGCTAGAGTCAGACATTCACCAGCTAAGGCCCCAAGCTATATAAAATTTGAGGCCCTTCTCTAAAACGTTTTTATATGAATGTTAATGATAAAGAAAAAATTTTAGACATAATTTTTGAGGAATAAGTGTTAAAGAATAAAAACTAATGATAGAATAAAAGAAAAATATTTTTAAAAAATTTAGCTAATAGACACTGAGTACTACCAGAATAGTCTTACTGTATATTGCATTATATATTCATTGATCTTATGTGTTTTATGAAAACTGAATAAAATATATATGTATAATATGTTCAAAAAATGTCCAAAAATATTTTGATAAAATTTTAAAGTCTTCATGAAACTTAGTAACCCACATAGCAGTGTAATGATGAAGCACTTATTGATTGAAATTTAAAAATAGATATTGAACATATATAAAAACACACCAGAAAATAGAGAAGTAAGTATATATCTTAGTCTACTCTAATTTTCCCCACTGCTCAGAGGGAATACTGATGCTTTAGTTTGAAGTTAGTTTTCCTTCATTTTGTATGATAACAAGAATCACTAATCTGCTACTTGAAATAGTATCTTATACAAGAGCAAGACTAATGATTTTTCAACTTTACAATGCTATGATAACAATAAACCTTAAATGGCTTGATGTTAAAAAAAAGGGACAGAGAAAATATCCAGCAGATACAGATGATTTAGCATTTCTTGCAAATATATGTGTTCAAGCTAAATCTCTGCTGCATAGCAGGAGCAGGCAGCAAGAAGCATTGGTCTCTACCTGAACACAGATAAAACAGAGTTCATGTCTTTTTGCACTTTAATGAGAATATGGCAAGCCTCTGAAATTAGTAGAGCAGTTTTTATATCTTGGTAGCAATAACTCATCTACTGAAAGTGATGTCAACATACACATGGACTGCTATTGACAGGTTAACAACCATATGGAAATCTTATATCTCAAATAAAATAAAACATGAATTCTTACAAACTATAGCCATGCCAGAACAACTATATGGGTACATCACATGGGCTTTAATGAAATGTTTTGAGAAAAGCTCGATGAGAACTATAAAGGATTTAGTGTGTTGTTTCAAACAAATCCCAGAAGCAGCATCCTACAAAACAGCAGTTGTAGGGCCACTTACTTCCCATCTCACAAATAATCTAAGACAAGTAAGATGATAAGAGATTCAAAGGAATCTGTGCTGTCAGCATGCCTTCATGATGATGAGTTATCAAGCCAAGCAATGTAACACAATATTTTTACCAATGCCAGGATAACAGCATCTACCAGGTTTGCAATTTTTAACATTAACATCTACCAATAACTTTGTATTATATTGAGCTTTTTTAAAATTTTACTACCAAACCTCATTAAAATATGTGTTAAATGTCTAAGTCTATTGAGGAAAAAAAAGAAAAGCAAAGCTAATTCATTGAAAGAAAAATTCAGCTTAGGTAATTTTTGGATCGTAATTTCTTCATTTTATATATGCATTGTAAGTAGAGTTTGAGTTTTGATTAACAGCATATCAACCTCTGTGGGTCATTTAATGCCAAGAAAGTTTAGGTTGGTTTTATCTTCTATGCGGGTTTTAGGGCATGGGTTTTTTTTTTTTTTTTATAGTTCTTGATTCTATTTGGCCAGATATTGGTGAAAAGGTTGATTTGGTCAGATTTCTGTGAAAGGGTGAGATTTTTTGGAAGACTCAAAATGTTCTCAAGTTTAGTTTGGTTTGGTTGATTTTATGGCATAAAAACCCCTGCAGGCCACACAATGCCAAACTTCATTTATACGCATATCAAACCAAATATTTACAAACAAATACTTAGTAGATAATATTCCAAATGAGCCAGAGCCCACCTGCCTGCACACAAAACTAATGGCTCCGAACATTGCTGCTATACAACATCAACAATTCAACCCAACATCAATAATCTGCCTGCACATAGTTAAATAGTTATACACATGACTTGTAAGTGAATACATGATTTGTAAACATTCTGCTAATAATATTTTCAACAAGCTCAAGCTTATTTTTCTTCACAGCCAAATGATTTCAAGTATCTCATCCTATACAAATCATTCTATTCACCTGATCAGTTTGCACACAGTCAAACAGTCTTGAATACTACTATGCACCAGCAGCAATTCAACATCAGTCACTTGTTTGCACACATTCAAATAAATATATAGGATATGTGAGAGATATGTGAGAGATTAGTTTGTCAGTAATTTCGTTTTTACTTTTAAAGTGGATGGTTTGTAAGTGACATTTAAAAAAGGATTGAGTTCATTTGTTTGCACACAGTTGAAAGGTTTCAAGTCTTGTAGTTATTTGTTATACCTTCCAGATCGAGGCTGGCAACTATGCGGTTTGTGTCGCTGTCCATGCTTTCTATACTATATGATCTTTGTAGGGATTTTGATGATCCCTGAGCATTGGACTGTTTATCTATTCCCATAGGTGACTTGGCTCTTGATGGTGAAGGGACTGCATCAAATTTGGCTGGGAGCAGTTTAAATGTGTCTCCTGGTCTTTCACTGATCATTTCTGTGTTTGTATTTACTCTTCCAGCCTGGCCAATGGGGACCTGTGCTTTTTGTTTAAGTTACCCTGGCCTTTTGATTGTGGGCATTGAATCCATTTCAATTTTAAGTTTGTTTTTAGTTTCTATAGGGGGATTTGGAGTTGGTTTTTGATTTTTTTTCTTTTTCGTTTGATCTTGAAATTGATCTATGTCTACTTTTTGTAGCTTGTGTTTCATTTTTTGGGGTAGGATTTGTTGTTTCTTTTTCTGTTGGGTTATCTTTGATATTTATTTTTTTATGAATCTCTTTTGGAGATTTATGCTGTCTGTTTTGATGTGGGTGGTTGCTTCATCAGAATCTTCTGATTGTTTCAACAGGATCTATGTCCATTGGGCTGAATCTGTTGTATAATGGGATTGGTTCATTTATTAGTGTTTTTTGTTTAGTTTGGATTTTTCCTTTTCTTTGCTTAGGGTTTTTTCCTGATTTTGGTTGTGTGTCACATATTCGTCTGGAACTGTGGAGATGTGTTCCTTGATTGTTTCTTTTGTGATCATTTTTAGTATTTCTATTAGATTTTTTAATTCATTAATCAATTTGTTCAGTTCTTGTTTTGGTTTTGTATCTTCCTTATCCTCGTTTTCTTTTTTAGTTACATATGCATAACTAGGTTGTTCTTGTGTTTGTTCTACAACTGGCCTTGTGAAGGAGATTTTTCTTGTGTATTTTATTTCTGTAATTCTTTTTTCTTTTTTCCACATTTCACATTATGCAGGGTGTTCTCCTGTGCAGTTGATGCAGTTAAAGGGATTTTCACATTCTAATTCTGTGTGATTTGAATTTCCACATTTTGCACATATTGATGGTCTAGTGCATTTATCTTTAGGATGTCCATATTTTGGGCATTTTTGGCATCTCAGAGGGTTTGGTATGTAAGTTTCTATATTTGTATTTATGTAACCTATTCTAATGCTGGTTGGAGTTGTGGGTTTATTAAATGTTAGTATGTATGTGTTTGTGTCTATAGTTCTTGTTTCTTTGCGTATGGAGATTCTCCTCATATCTGTTACGCCTTGTGGTTTAAGATGTAGTCTTATTTCTTCAAGGGAACATGATACAAGGTCTGGGGAGTTTATATCTCCTTTCGAGAAGTTTAGGGTTGGGTGAGGGTATGTTTTTATGTTTAGTTTTCCAAATTGTTTCCATTTTAGTATTTTTTCTGATTATTTTTGATTTGTTGTTTGTATAATGGTGGTGTTGTTCATAGCTTTTTGATATTGATTGGTTTACAGGGTGTTTCTATAATTTTTTGAATTAGGAATGGGGATAGTTTGGTGATTGGGGTTTCTTCTATTGATTCAAGTACAATGAATCGATAGAAGTTTTCATCCGTTTTGTGTTCACTTTCTGATTCTGTGAGGGGGTCTTTTCATTTTTTGGGTTTTTGCTTGGGTTATATTTTCATAGGCCATAAAGAAAGTTTGAGTTTCATTGACTATGCTCCACACCCAACCACGGAATCCCATATGGGGACGTGCCTAGGGGGAAACCCATTCGCCTAATAACATCAGGGCTACAGAGTCAATATACTCATGCTGCTGGTAGACAATTTAGTTATGTCCCTGGGTTTTCATTCCCAAGATAATTACTCACCTAGGGACAGAAAGGAGTATAGGTCTTTCCTCAGCATAATTTACCCTATAGCCATCGCCATCTAATTCAGATTTTTGCAAAAAACTGAAAGAGACCAGTCGATTGATCGAATTGGACCACTCCAACCGCCCATCTAGCCCAGTAAGGGCCAAAGTGGAGCATTGAAAGTCACATGACCTCTTTGGTTGCCAGATCAAAAAGCATTGATCCTTAAGCATTATGGGTTGCCACCCATGGCCAACAGGTAAGCCTCATCGGGAAGGGGGTTACCCATCTGCAGAGGTGCAGCAGCATATTCTACAGAACTAGCCAACTGGGTGGGCATTGTTAGTAGAAGAGCAACTGTATGTCAAAGCTACTAATCTTATGTTGATTGATTTTAATGGCATGTCAACCAGTCAAGGGTTATTTCATGCCTAGAGGTTCTGGAATTGCATTCATTGTACATTCATATTTACATTCTTTTGTATAGTTAGGTCTTAATAATTTTGTTTTTCACATGATCCTATTAAATATGTATCATCTTTAAACAGATCTATTTGACATAGATGGGATGGGTCAGAGTGGACTTGGAAAAGTATTGTTACTGATCTCTATTGTGAAACAATGTATTTTTATTCAAAAGTTATCTCTGAGAAACACAAGTTACATTTGCTGGAAGAATAAGTAAGTAGAAAAGAAGAATACAAAATATTTTTAAAAGTTAAAGTTATCAGTGTATATGTTTCATTCCTGTATTTGACAGAATATGTATAAAAGTAAAACAATGAGTGTTATAACTCTTACACAACATGATTGAAATGATTTTACCAGTGGGATCCAGAGTAGATAAATTGGGAGTAAAATTTTAATAATTACATCTATTGAATTGCCTGATGGATGGGAAGATATTTAGTTGAGTTCCTACTCACCAAGGACTGATATTAGCATAAGTAAAGCTGTGATATACTAACACTAAATGAATGGAAGAAAAGACAAGCTCCTTTAAGAAACATTCAATATATACATTCATATGTTGTATTGAAGAAAATACACAAACATGTCCCAACAGTTAGAAATATGCACATATTGTTCTATGAATTAACAGTATGCAAAAGGAGCACAAAAACAGAAAGACTTACTTGATGATGATGGCAAACAGTAAAATGGCCATAGCCATGTTTGAGTTATTGTTCAATGGGAGAGCAGGAGACAACATCTCTACTGTTCAAAGAACAGAGGCAAAAGAAGTCAAGAATAGCTTTCTGACATTCAACAGGGCACCCCACTGACACACTCACTCTTCAAGGGAGATAATTATTTATTGTCTCCCTACACAACAATTAATCTAAATATTAACTATTGTTTTATTGTACACTGTAAAAAGCTTTTGAGAGCACTGATTTAGTAAGTCATTTTTCTAATTGCAAAATTACATAAAAGTCATTAATACATGAGGTCTTCTAACATATAAAAGAAAATTAGAATTATTCATTTACAAAGTTATATTGGGATTATCTATCTTGTCTACCAAAGAATTTCTGGTAATGAATGCTAGATGGCATTGCCAAAGCAGTATTTTAAAAAATGGTAACAAATCTCATTCTTTTTTATAGCAGAATATCTTAGAAACAAAACCTATCTTATCTTTCAGGACACCATAGAATAGTACACAGCAAAAAAATGTCCTAAGTTTACGTGTTTACACACAGGTATATTTAATTCTACACAAACAACTGAAAAACATTTTTCAAATATGTAAGTCTCTCCCAGATATTCATATCTCTTAGAAACTTCACATACACATCTGTATGATAAAAGTATTTCTACATACACACCTCCAATTTAATACTTTTGTATTCTTTCTATCTAATCTTCTCAAAACAACAAATATGTTTTCTCTAATTGTATGCAATCATTCTTATATTTATTCTGTACAAGGAAACTACATTCCTCATTCCACTATTTAACACTAAGTATTTTCTACAATGTTGAATAGTTTAAACATATTTTTTTCATTAATTTTTTTAAGGCATACTTTAATTCTTGCAAAAGTAAAGAATCTACATTATAATAATCTAATTTTTGTATCTGTTACCATAATACATCAAAAAGGACACAGAGCAAAACTTTTGTTTGTACATTATTGTTAAAAATTCTTCAACTTAAAGAATATGTTACATTTTGACCTTTGACAGGCCAGTTATAGTGGATTTTGAAAACAGGATGTGCAGCAGTGTCTTAAAGTAAACAAGGGACAGCAGAAATGCCATGTGAATTGCATGGGAATAATTGCATAGGTGGGGCACCGAAAGGAAGAATATGTAAGTGTCCAGAAAATATATAACAATGAAAGTTTTCAACCCCAGGAGTCAATTGGGAAGAGCAGTCAGCAGAGTAGACAAGGCACATCGTGTGGGCATTAGCCCAGAGCAGGGCTGACTCTGTATCAGTCTCTTGTGAAAGAAGCACAAAGAAGCAAGGCTCTCTGGAGATCTATCTCTGTTTTGTGTAAATTGTAGCAGTTCCATTTATCCATCTCTCTCTCACAAAATGATTTTGATATTTTGTAGTAATAAAGAAGAGAGTTTATATTCTTTATACATAAATATTATTGCCTCTTCATTCTGGCTATATAACAAATAAAGCAATTTCCAATCCAATTAGCAACTTGATGATAATGATAATAATAATAATAATAATGATAATAATAATAATGTGGGCTCTGCATTTGCACTCACCTTGATCATTATAATTTCTCAAGGGAGATAATATCAAAACTAATCATAATACTTTCACTTATTTATTTGCAATTATTTATAATATAATTTCTATAAAGAGAATGGGATTCAGCATTGAGCTTAATGGTTGTGCAGGCATCCTTCAAGTGAGTTATTTAAAAATGTTTCTTACACTATTCTTACCTGTTGGAAAAAAGCCAAACCAAATCCTAACATGAGGCGTCCTCTCATGTTATAGTTAGACTGGAATAAATCTTTAAATTTAAATCTCTGAAACGAACAAATTTAAAGAAAATCTTTTCAGTAATCCAGTCAAAATGGATTCATAAAATAGAATAACTACTCTTATGAGTACCAAAAACCTAAAAAATTTAACATGACAGTTGATCAGAAAAGTGTAATCTCTTAGAAATGGATTAACTCATGAAACTGAAAGGTATTTTCATTTAACGTTTAATCTTAAAAAGATGAACAGATCAATCAATATGCCTTATAGTGTAACATCAAAAACATGAAGTAAATGATTCTTTCGCCTTAAAAGATACTTTAACTTTTGAAATAGTAACAATGACGTCATTATTGTCAGAGAATTTGGTACAAACTGAATTTTTCAATACACTCTTTTTTTCTCCAAGTGTTTAAATCATCATAAAGATCATGTTTGAAAAAGAAGTAAGATTATTTCAAAAATCATCACATGCTGTAAGTAGTTCAAAAGTCCAAGTGGAGGCTTGCTTTACAAGTATACATAATGCTAAATTGGACTCTAAACTGTGTCTACTTTATACTGAATGTTTACTTGTGGTTTTATGCAAGTACATATATAGAAAGTATTTTTGTAAAACTATAGAAACTTAAAAAGAAGAAAAAATATTTGAATTTCTTTTTTCTGTGTGATTTGGAGCTCAGTTTAGTTATCTGATGAACCCCTAACTTCAATCTACTGATATTGTTGAAAGGAAAGAATAGTTTCAATACCTTTTCCTTAAGCAAAGCCATTTTGATAGAGTTAAGTTGTGATTCCATCATTGTTTGACCATGAAGTCTTTTTAGAATTCTTGCTGCCTGAAAAGGGAGAAATAAAAAAAACAAGTTCAACTTCTATTATATATGAACAATTAGTTTTAAAATTTTATTAATAGACTTGATGCATACCAAGAATAAGTTCAGTTTGATAATCTATTCAATATACGATCACTGATTTTATGCTGAACAGAAGGCATAAATTTACTGTTGGTATGATTCAGTATAATTTAATAACCTTCAAATCAAACATCATTCATGAAATTTTAAGGAATCTATAGAACAATTATTTGATTTTTGTATATATTCATCCAACTCCTTTGCTATGATCAGGATATGACACAAGATCAATCTTAAGGTTTGAATTCAGTCTTCCTTTGCCTAGGCTAGTTGCCATCATCATCAAAACATGCCGACAGCACAGATTCTTTTGACTCTTTCTTACCCTCCATCTCTATCAATCATTATTCTTAGCATATCCTCTAGACAGCATCTAGTGTTTGCACTGAACTGATTAAAGTTTTTGCAAGTCAACCAACACTGGTATGTCCATGTGTAGAAATTCATCGGAGAACATGGCTGATGAGTTGATCCTTACTTCTCCGACAGTATGTCTTGCTTGTCTTACTTGGATGATTTGTGAGATGGGAAGTAAGTGGCTGTACAACTGCTGTTTTGTAGGGTGTTGATTCCAGAATTTGTTCAAAACAGCATGCAGCATCCTTGTATAGTTGCCACCTAGCTTTTTCTCCAAGTGAGATGCAACCATAGAATAGTACTAACACGGCTACAGTTTTAAAGAATTTCCTGTTTTATTTTATCAGAGATCAGCTTTCCATATGGTCATCAAACTGTAAATAGCAGTCCATGCTTTATCAAGAGTTCAGTCTGCTCTACTATTTAGTCATAGCCGGAGTAAGAATAGTTAAATGTATACTTTTCCAAAGGGTATTAGCACTATGTGAAATGCAAACAGCTTCGTTCAGGATTTGAACTTGCTTTGCTGTGTCTATATCCTACAATTAATAAGTGTTAAATCAAGTGCATCACCTCGATTTTAGTATGTTACCATAACACAGCAAAGATGGACATAATATAATAACAAGATTTTTGGTAGTACAATAGTGTTAAAATGTTCTGAATCAAAGATTAAGACAATTATCAAACCAATATACATTTTAATAATAACAATAGTATAGTATCTCTTGATCCGTATAATTTCACAAAGGTGATAATATCAAATGCTAATTAAAGAGTTCTTTTCCTTATTCATTTATCAGCAATTAATAATAATATAATTTCTATAAATAGGATGCGACTTGACAGTGAGTTAATCATATAATATGTTCAGTTGTAGAGATGTGATCCCGGTCTCCATTTTGATAAAAGAAGAGAATCAGAAGAAAAGAGAAGAGCAAAATTGGATTGT
This sequence comes from Sepioteuthis lessoniana, assembly GCA_963585895.1. Lineage (NCBI taxonomy): Eukaryota > Metazoa > Mollusca > Cephalopoda > Myopsida > Loliginidae > Sepioteuthis > Sepioteuthis lessoniana. The sequence goes on along the minus strand of OY757914.1, from coordinate 60,820,184 downwards.
AAAAATAAATTGATAAAATAAAGAACAATTCAGTTAAATTTTTCAATTCATCAAAAATAGAATTATAAAAAGAAAGATCAAAGAGTAAAGATAAAATGCAGTGGTAGTAAAAAATATCAACAGGATATATAATTTATTCTAGGAGTAGAGGTATGTTTAAATGAATAATATCAAAATGTTTATAAAAAAACTTGTAAAGAGTTCTAAATAATCATTTACTAAGTTTACTTTGGTACAAGGCCAAAAATATAGGGTATCTAATGAGAAAAATTAACTTCTTTCTTTTAGCACAAGTTCACAATTAAGGGACACCCAGTGAGCACCAAACTCACTACCCAGAAGTGATGACAACCTACAAGATTGGAAGTTTGTAATTGGTTGGTTGTTGATTTAATTTTATGCCAAAGCCAGTTAAATAATTATGGTCTCTCTAATCTCAGTAAACGTTGGTGAAATGCAATCAGTGATGTTGCAACAGCTTCATTGCAGATTTCGAGTTTCACAACATCATATCTACTTCACTGGTAACCCCAACCTAATTCCAGGCTGCTTCCTCTTATGATTCGCTCCGAGTAATATTAAGTGTTCAGGAGTCCTTATATATAGTGGACCTGAGATCTGCAACAGCTAATCAGAGACATTGTTATATGCATAAATAGGTGTTTCTCTTTGCATGCACTTTCGTATTATTACTACCGCACATATGTCCATACTAATGATTGTTGCTTTCTTTTCATAAAGAATGTAGTCTGTCAGAACAAACCAATTTAACCGAAAAACTACTCCAGTTCCCCCTCCCACTACGGACAAGGAAACCCTGGTGCACACTGAATGAATGAAGTGCTGTGGGAAGAGAAAAAATAAAAATGAAATAAAAATAAAAACTATGGATACTTTGGCTTGTCTCAATTTCCTTTTTTATGCCCTACCCCAGTGATCATTCCTTTTTATCCATATCTATCAGGATGTCCATTCTGTTGCCTTGGAGTATTCCTTCAAGGCTTTCTTCTTTGCAGATTCCATGATGCCAATTTTCGCTAGCGCTCTGCTTAAAGAATGTCCCACAAAGCCACTGTATCCCACTTCAATTGAATCATAGTAGGTTTTCAAACCGTTTTGCTGATACTCTTTAACCAATCCCTGATATTTCTTGCGCTTTCTTTCATTAATGAATATAATGTTGTCTTCCCAAGAAACTGACAATTCCCAAATTATTATTTTCTTGGTGTTATTTGAAAATATTATTAGGTCTGGTCGAAGTGTTGTCTGTACTATATGACTTGCGAATATAAGTTGTCTTCGTAGATCTGTGAATAATTTCCAAACTGGTGCTGTTGAAAGGATATTTGAGATATTCTTCCCTGCTTTTGTTCCTTTTTCTACAGCCTTTATAAAATATATTAATTTTTCTTTGCACCCTGCTCTAAATATACATGTCCAGATTGCTTTCATGGCTGTGTTTTCTATTGCTACAAGAACCTGGTCATGTTGTCACTGATACCGTCCATCCCCCAAAGCCTTGGAGCAGCTACTTAAAATATGTTGCAAGGTCACTCTTTTACTACAAAGTGTGCAGTTGGGAGTGTTGCTTTTCCCCCCATGTGTGTAGATTTGCTACACTTGGGAGAATGTTGTAGACAGATTTTATCAAGAATTGTATACTGCTAAAGTTAGCGTTCCAGCAATCTGACCAATTCATTTTACACTGTACAATTCCTTCCTATTTTGTCCACGCTCCTTACTGACACAGACCGACCATTTTACAGTAACAATCTTCCTCAACCTCAGCTTGAACTTTGTTTGCAATAACTGGCGTCTTTCTTTTCCATGGGCTTAATCATATTGTATGCTAGGGAAGAAGCCCAGTCCTGTCCTCCCTTTTGCCGTAACTCCTACCAGGGCTTTTTGCCGGAGTCTTTCTTCTGCCACTGCTAGTTCTTTGTTGGGCCTCTATTTTCTCCCTGTCCATGCCAATATCTGTGTTCCTCTCACTTTCAGGTCTTTAGACTGCATATAGTAGGACCTCCCTAGTTTGGCTAACCAGGAATTCCTCCTTGATGCTGCTAAATGATAATTTTAGTGTGTTTTTTTTCCATAAAGTGCAGCCCTGGTTAAACTTGGTAACGCAAGCCATCTTCTCAAGCATGTGGCGATTCATCTCTCCAAAGACCCCAGTGTAGAAATTGGGAATTCGTAAATAAGAAGCGGCCATAGCACTCAGTGAGTGCTGGTATAAAATGTCCATGGAGTCCTGATTTGTCAATCTTTGCCAGCGCTTCATTTCGGTCATTGGTAGCTTGGTATATTGGGATGGGGTCCTTCAGACTGCTGTTAAGTGTCTATCCAAACACTTGATCGGCTTTTCTGTGAGAGTAGGGATATTTGTTCGAGCCACTGAAAATTCATATTTGTCAATGACTTTGCTTCTTTTAATCACAAGCGATCTTGATTTAGCAGGTTTAAATTGCATCCTGGCCCATTCCATATTCCTTTCAAGACCTTTCAAAGGCCATTTGCCACCTGTTACTGATTTTGTTGTAACTGTAAGATCATCCATGTACACCCTTATAGGTGGATATCAGACTCCTGACTCTGATTGAGGTCCCCAGCACTCCCTCTCTGCAGTTTTGACAAGCATATTCATGGCTAAGGAGAAGAGTACTGAAGATATTGTGCAGCCAGTTATGATGCCTTTTTCTAGCCTGTGCCATGCGGACATGGTCATTCTTGATGTAACTCTAATCAGGAAATCATTGTAATAATCCCTGAGTAGTTTACTAACAATGTTTGGAATATGGTGTCTTCTTAACACTTCTTCTGATAGCTTCTGAAGAATAGATCCATAGGCATTTGCAAGGTCCAACCATAATACAACCAAGTCACTTTCGTTCTCTTTGGCTTCTCTTAGTAGTCGCATCTGTATTCCTGGCATTCCCACAATTTCTCCCTACTGAACTGATGTGTCTATATCCATAACTAACATTGAAGTAAGAGAAATGCCAGGCCAATATTCTGAAGAGTATCTTGCTTTCAGTGTTTAGTAAAATAATTCAGAACTGCTCAATATCTTTCAATGCTTCTTCCTTACGGATTCAGATTCCGTTGGCTCGAGAATTTTGCCTCTCCTTCATATTGCTCTTAACAATTTTCAAAGAAATTTGAGGATTCCAGTACAATGCTTGTTTACAATATAAGGAACTCCACCAAGTCCAGGCGATAATGCACTTCTTGACACTGACAACTGCCTGTAGTTCTTTCCAGGTCGGTATCCCTATATTGAACTCTTGATTTGGGGATTCTTGATCTATCAGCATTTCATTTGGACCCAATTCTTGATCTTTTGTAGGATCATGAAAGGTATTTCGCAGATGGATATTAATTTCTTCCTCTGACATCTCCAGATTACCACTCCTCTTATTACCCAGGAGAGATCTTGTGAAACCTAAAGGATTTGATAAGAAAGTGGCTTGCTTCCTCGCTCTTTCTTTCCTCCTACTCCAATGCCATTTTGCTCAGCAGATATTCTTCAATTTTCCTCAGAATGTCCCACAACCCTGATAGAGGTTGTTTTTCTTCAGTACTGGCCTCTTTAAACCGTTTCCTGAGCAATTTGATTTCTCTGAGTTCTCTAATCTTGTTTTCTCTCTAGTTCAAATTGTGAGTCTTTTTATGGTGTTGAGATTCCATAAGGCCAAATCTTTCTGTCGCCATAGTAACAATTATCATTGTCATAAATTTTAATCACAATTATCCTTTTGCAGCCACTTACAATATCTTGACAATATCACTATCTAACACCTGTCATTCCCCTCTGTTGTTACCTGGGGGCCATTTATTCCTCCTTCAAGACAATATACCTGAAGATTTGCTTGGAGATTTAGGGTTCTGTGGTTTGCCTCCATTTTACCAGGTTTATCACCTGCACATTGCGTTTGCTACTCTCTCTCCTGGCACTTCATCCAGCCTTGGTGTATTTTGAGGCCTCATGGATTTTTACATATTTTACTGCATGAACACTTATTCATAATCTGCATATCATAGCTGGTCATTAGCATCGAATCAGTCCTGGTGGGAATCTCATCCTCCCCCACCTTCTCAGGATCCCCTAGGAGTATATTCTTCTGTAATTACTCGTAGCTGTTATTGGGGTGCATGTAAAGCCTGCTAGCAAGGCTGCTAACCCTGCTTACCCCATTTGCTTTCTTTCCAAGCTGTCAACTGTCTTTCCAGTCATTCACCGGTCTATTCATATCATAGGCCCTTCTAACAAGGTGGTAGAATTTAGTAAAGAGTTCTAAGAGATAGAATATTGATTAAAAAAATTAGATGTTCATCTCCATTATTCTTTTATTTCTCTTTTAACAGGTAAAATACATCACACAACTCACCTGTCTTTCTTTTCCTTTCATTAATAAGTAACGAGGGCTCTTTGGAAGGAAGAACATGGCTATAACCTGAAAGATGGCTGGAAAAGCAGCAATACCAAACATGTACCGCCTGGGAAGAAAAACAAACAGTCAAGTGAAAACTATACTTGACAAAGAAATGTTGCCTTTATAATTTGCAAGAAAAACCATTTACTACTTAGATATATGCACAAAAAAAACCTAAAAAAAAAAAAAAAACAGTATTTGTGTTTATTTATGAAAAAATAAATTAATTTCTTTCAAGAGCAAATTTGAATAAAGGATTTGACAAGACACATTTGGCAATGGCCAAAATTAATAAACATGAATACATATTATAATGATATCATTTTTTAAAGTGTAGGTTATTGCAAGCAGTAAAAGTAACATGTTATAGCAAGGTTTTTATTAAAGCAATACGTTTAAAATGCTATAGAGAATAAATCAATTTCCAATCTAAATTCAGGAAGTCCCAGAGGAATAGTGGTTAACATACTGGATTGCGACATTGTCATAAGTGAGTTTGAAATTCAGTCACACTATTACATTCACCTTCAGACCAATACTCTAAGGAAAGGTATGAACTCTCTTATCCCAGCCGTTATGGGAGGATAAATATAAATAGTACCACTACTTTTCTTCCATAAGGATGGATTTGACATTAAATAACCCACAAAGGTTGATATGCCATTAAACTAAGAAACCTAACCAAACTAAACCAAATTCCACCTTAATAAGTGTGGGTTCATCTTTACACTAACTTTTATTATTATGATTTCTAACTATTGATTAGGTTTCCCTTTATTTATTTATAATATGAATTATGAATTGGAAGTAATTCAAAACGGAGCTTAATGGCTGCTGAAGGGAATCTTTAATTGAGTATTAGTAAATATTTTTTTTGAGTAATAAATGACTTTGTATAATGAACAACCTCTAATTTTTAGCCACAAAAATGTGTTTTTATCATATGTTGAGTACAATAAATGGCCCATGACTTTTGGTTATCCCAGCCAACAAAAATATTTCTTCAACATCCAATGGCATAAAGAAAAAACATTCAAACATCAAAACAACAATAATACAATAAAAATTAATGCAATACTGTAAACAATGTAGTTTAGACCTTAATGTAGTCTACTGTGGTTAGTTGGATATTAAAAATATACTAAAACCCCCACCACTGATACACAATAGCATTGATAATATGATAATTATGTATATAATTGATTAAGTAAGCTATAAATAGTAAACATTAAGTAAAAACTTTATTATCTTAACAAATAGTCTTTTTTTATGTATAGGCTATATGGGGACACTTTGGATGAAATTTATTGCAAAGTTAGGATTAGAAACAAGGTAATCTTAGATATTTCAAAACCATGCCTCATGTAATGAATGAGGCCCCACATTTTTTAGGGGGAAAAATTAATCTTAGAAAGTCATTCATTACACAAGTATAAACAGAAATAATATCATCTCTACTTCCATAAAAAAATGCTAAAAATCTACAAATATTGTTGTTAATACGATTTCATGACCTGTAAAGAAATCTGCAGTTCAAAAGGCTCCCAAGTTTTCATTGTTAAACAATCCACAAGCTGAAAACTTTGATTGGCTGGTTGGTTTTATAACATATCAACTCTTCTTGAGTTATTTTATACCAAAGTCAGTTTGATAATTATGTTTCCAATTATATACAGTACAAAAATGTATCTTCACAACCACTTTAAACAAGAACAAATGTCATACTTATTTGCAACATCAATGTTTTAAGAACCAATGTATTAATGTAGTTCAATCATTGGTATCCTAACAACCATTCCAGGCCAAAGTGGAACTAAGAATAAGGGAAACAAAAAAATGATTCCATACTTCCCTGAGCATCAGAACTGGAAAATCACCAGCAGGTGCAACTTAGTGTCATACCCAGGACACTAACTTAAAAGTTAATTTCAATGTTGTACAAAATCCCAACCTGTATTTTATTCTTCGTATTACTATTGAAAGAAAATCTGAGTGTCAATGAAGAGATGTGAATAAAAAAAAGTAGATGAGAAGGGGAACAATACCATATTCCAAATAGAAAAAAAAAGAGTAAGCATTGTCTCTGAAAGTAAATTGATCTTCAAAAATAGCAACTTACCATCCATGGTCAACATTGATGAAAAGGAAATTAACAAGATAAGATATTAAAAGGCCAAGAGTGATGCCTAATTCATTCAGGGATACAAGCAAACCTCGTCTCTTCTAAAATGAAAAGGAAAATATAAAGTAGAAGACAAATTTATACACTGATTTATATTACAGACAATAGATCTCTTAATAAAAACATTGTAACATGAAAAATGGTTATTTACTTCCACTTTATTCACTTATTATGTTAATCCTCTAATGACCAAAGTCAAAGCTAAGACAGACAAAAATAGCTGGTAAAAATTCAATTAATCATGTAAGTACACTGATGACAAATAAAATTGCAATACTTTGAATATGCATTTTAATTTACTCAAAATTAAATGGACAAGTAAAATATGAATTTAACCACCTGCTCTGCCAAAGACAATTTTAAGCAGAGTAAAGCTGGTTTGAATTCAGCATCTTACTTCAAGTTGCCTAATCAAAACTAAATAACTCACTCTGCCCCAATATTTACCAATAGCTGAGGGGGCGGGGGAGAAGAGGTGGATTCATGTTTTTAAATATATAAGAAAAAGTGTTAAACAGACAACAACTATTTGATGAAACACTTCATGTTTGAATAAGCATGTAAAGTAAAAAGAGAAGCCTAATTAACATGTGAACTTGCAGAACCTGTGGAAATTGCATACTTAATTAGTAGATATAAATCAGATACATATATTTTTGTTGTGTTCCTGTTTAAAGGGTCACAATTATAAGGTGAAAGAGTCCTGGGGTTCACAGCGAGCGGTTAAACTACGAGTGTACTCTCACCTTGAAGGTAGAAATGTCTGGCATGATATAAGCCAGACGAATCCATATTGTCTAAGGATATAGGGGTGTTAACTACCCCAGAACAATTTTTGGGTTGTGTAATAATATCAAATTTTTCACATCAATATAACATCAAAATATAAATGCAAATGTGAAAAATCTGCAGAAGAGCAAATATTTTACCCCCATAAATATCAAATTATGAACACAAGAAACCCATTACTTTAAATTTCATGGGGTGTGTACAACCTTTTAACAGATGATTTGGTACACCTCATGAAGTTTAAAGTAACAGACTTCAAGTGTTCATAGTGACTTCAATATGAAGTCACTAAAAGAGGAACAAATCTTATGAAAAATTTTGTTTATCATGTAGTTTTAAATGAATAAAATATCATTTCAAGTAGATTAGTTCATGTCTTAATCAAATTTATTTTATTGATAGAGAGAGTGAGAGAGAGTTTGTGTATGTGTGTGTGTGTGTGTATATATATATATATATATATATATATATATATATATATATATATATATATATATATATATATATATATATACACACACACACACACACACACACACCGGGCCATTAACCTAATTAGTAGAGTGTTCAACAATGGTCTATGAGACCGGAGTTCAATCCCAGGTTGAGTCATGCCAAAGACTCAAAAAATAGTACTTGATGCCTCCTTGGTTAGCACTCAGCATTATAAGGTAAGGATCAAGGGTAACGTGGAGTATCCAGAGAAAGAAGTAATGCCCTTCCCAACACTTTGGTGTAGTAGCTATTGAAAAGGGAGCCTTCGAGTCACCCTCGACTAAGGTTGCCAACTTTATATATATATATATATATATATATATATATACATACACACACACATACATACATACATATACACACACACAAACACACACGTGTGTCTGTGTCTATCACTGTATAGTGTGCATAATCATCAGATAGCTGTTTGAGCACACCACATAAAACTTAACAGACTTCGACATGATAAACAAAATTTTTCATAAAATTTGTTCCTCTTTTAGTGGCTTCAGTATTGGATTGCACAACAATCACTTTAACATAAAAATATATGAAATAACTTTTAGAATTTAGACAATAGAATATCTTGAAGACATTAATAATAAGTGCTGATATTCATAGATTGTTACTTCTTTTTAAAATATTATCTGCATCAATAAGATATCTCATCATGAAAATTTGATGTATGCATGTTTGCTTTCAAAGGATAGTTTTAAGGAATTTAAAAAATAAAGCAATTTTTAGTTACATATCCAATACTACTATAGTATTTCAGTGAATTCTACAGTGTGATGGAGAGCAGTCGGCTGGGGCAGGTGTCATGGTGAAGTCATTACAGAGAGAGCTAGTGTGCAAAGAATTAATTTTGTAAGCTGGTTTTCTAGAAAACCCTTTTAGTAAAAGCATACATCCATGAGTAGGGGTGGGTGGTGGTTGTGGGTTTCACATACTTTACTCTATTTATTCCTTTCCTACCCCTTGCATGAAGTACAGGGTGATTAAAAAAAGTATTAACACCTTTATAGGAGTACTTTTATGATATAATTTCAGACAGTCAATACATGTTCACCATCTCTGTTAACACATTCTTGGCATCTCCCACAAGTAATCAAAAAAAATGTTAATATTTTTATGGGAGCATCTTTATTAGAAAAGCAGAACTGATGTTATGGAGACCATCTAGGGAATATTCCAATAATGTGTTGACAAGGACAGTTAACAGGTGGGGACTTTGAAATCAGATCATCATAAAGGAATGCCCATAGAAATGTTAAAACTGTTTTTTAACATATTGTACACTAAATCCCAAGGAGGTAGATAATTACAACTGTATTGATATTATTAGTTAACATCATTATCTTTTAGCAGTCTATTCAAGCCATAAATTAAAATGGTAGATATACTTACTGCTGGAGCAATTTCAGAGATATAAATACACTCAGCTACAGCAGATATAGACACAGCACACCCAAGCAATAATCGACCACTCACCTAGAAAGCAAAAACAAATAAAGAAATATTAGATGAATTACAATGATAGTTATTTAGCCAAACACTAGTGTCAGGATATATACAGAAAAATTATTAATTTCACCGTTGCACTTTTAGTGTAAATATTAGAACTTACCAGATGAACCTGCTGTAACAATAACACAAGATAATACTGGTGCTTCTATTAAGGAATGAGTGGAGGATTCTGATTAGTATTCAGATTTGGATGATTAAAAAGTGATGTTTCAGCTTGATGCAGACCTCACAAAAACATCATTTGGTTACAAATTAGATTGGAAATTGTTTTCTCTCTAAGATAGAGCCAATAAAGTGGATTACTCAATTAAAAATCTCAAGGTGGTATGCTGTTTTTTCTGGGTTATGGTTACATACAAACATATATATCGCATAGATAATATTTGCAATGTAATATAAAAATGTTATTTTCCTACAGTGCTCAATATCTGGGATAGAACACGACCAGAGGAAGAGAAGGCCTGCTTAGTTAGCAAGATAGGACGTACTCATAATGTAATACTGATAATGAATGATTGTAAATTAAGAAAAAGATATTTTAGAAAACTTTTAAAAATTACAAAAAAGAAACAGGCTTGAAATTTATACTGAATTTTAATATTCATTTTAAAACAAATAATTAATGAAAGGAAATCTGTTGTTACTGAATTGAGTGTTAAAGTAAATTAAGTAAACATTACATTTCATTGAATTTTTAAGACTGAAATTCATTCATCATTTTAATTGTTTCAAATTTGAAAGCAATTATTAAAGATTATAATCACCAATGTTTTAATTTGCATGTTTTAATTGTAATTTTTATAATTATTCTGTTTAGTTATCATAATAAGTAATTAAATGATTATTACAATTATCATTAAATAAACAGACAAACAAATTATAAGTAAATGATTAATCATCTTCATCAAGTTGTGCTGCTAGCACAGATTTCCCTGACTCTCTCTCTCTCTCTCTCTCTCTCTCTCTCTATTCATTGCTCCCTGGAGGTCTTCTACACTACATCCTGTGTCCATACAGAGCTGTTCTATGTAAGTTCTTGTGGGTCAGTCAATACTGGCATGAACATTTGAAGGGGTCCATAGGAGAAAGTCACTTATGAGTTCATCCTTGCTTCTCCAGCAGTATCATTCATCTTATTTGGATGGTTTTAAGAGGTATGTAGGTGTACAAATATTGATTCATGGGTTGTCGCTTCCAGGATTTGTTCAATATAGCTTGTAGCATTCTTGTGCAGTTCCCACCTAGCAATTTCTTTATACATTTCATCAGCATCCATGTGGTGCATCCATACAGTAGAACTGACACAACCACTGCTTGGAAGAAATTGCGTTTTATTTCACCAGATAGGTCAGACTTTCATATGATTGATAACATATTGATAGCAGTCCATGTCTTTGCAAGGTGCATATTGATGTCACTGAGTAGATGAGACGTTGCTATTGAGCTATATCAACTTGTCAATTAATTTTAGAAAACCTACATTCAGAGCAGAGATATCTCCTTGATTAAAACATATGTACTCTGTTTTGTCTGCATTCACATGGAAGCCAATGCCTCTGGCTGCCTGCTCCAGATTATATAGCAGGGATTCGATTTGGGTAGATGTATTTGCAAAAAGCACTATGCCATCTGCATAGTCTGCATCCATAATAGTTTCTGTGGGGTATTGTCTGCTTCTTGCCCTTTTTTAGTGTCAAGCCATTTTATTCTATTAGATCTATCAATGTTCAAAGTATGTAGTCTAGGCAGATTATGAACAGATATGGGGCTAATGTATCCAGTTGCAGAACACCAGCAACAATGTTAAAGAAGTCTGTGTCTTCATCTGGTGAGCAAACCTTGACTTTCATGTTATTATAGAGCATCATTATGGTTGTGACAGTTTGGGGGGGGAAGACCATACACTAGTAGCATTTGCTCCATCTTCCCTCCGAGTATGGAATCAAATGCTTTGAAGAAATCTACGAATAAGAGTGTCACCTCGTGGTTTTTTGCATATACTTCTTCTAGGATTTGACGAATTGTCAGAATCTGTGATGTTGTGGAACACTTTCTCTGAAAACCATTTCGATTCTTTTTAAGAATTTTCTCAATTTCTGGTTCAATACAATCAAGGAGCAGAACATTATAAACCTCAGATGCTATGGAAGTAAGGGTTATGCTTCAATAGTTCTTGGTGATCCTGAGGTCACTTTTCTTGAGGAAGGGAAAGATGCAGCCTTCTGTTCATCTTTCTATTGTGTTCTGGTTATATACAGCATTCTAGAATCAGAGCAGTAAATCATCAAATTTCGTTGTCTTCCATACTTCACTTAACAAGAGATATCAGCAATAAATATATGATAACACTAAGAAACAAATTCGATGCTCTTCAGGAGATATCCGAAACATGTACTCCTAATAATGAATACAAGAACTTCATCAAAACCCATATGGAAGCAGCAGCCAAATGCATACCAACCAAACTAGGAGCCAAACATAGAGTTCTATGAGAGAGACTAGCAGTTAGGAAAAAAAGATAATGTGAAAACAGCATCCCTATGAAATAAATGAAGCCCAACTAATGCCAACATTCAGAAATTTAAGGCACTAAGGGAACTAATTAACGCAAAAAAAAAAGAACGAATAGAATATATTCAAGGTCAAATCAATAATATTAGAAATTCAGTAGAAGAGAGACAATCTCAAATAGTGTGGCAGACAATAAATGAAGTGAATAAAAGGAAGTGCACTTTAAGTGCTAAACTAAAAGCTACCAGCCAAGAAGAACAAATACAGGTGTGGAGAGAACATTTCAAGAATCTGCTTAGAAATTCTCCTAAAGTGACAGATAAACCTATCGTGAAAATTATTAATAACCAACTAGACATCAAACTAGGACATTTTACCCAAGAAGAATCTGATGTAGTACAAAGAAAAATTAAAAACAGGAAAGCTGCCAGTGTGATGAAATGATTAATAAAAAAGATAAATATAGATAAGAAACAAACTAAATACCAACAAGCAAATAATTTAGATGCAAACAATAAATAAACTTAAAAGTCAAATAATGCTTATAGAAAAATATGTTATAGATAAAAAATTTAGCTGCTTATTTGAAGTTTTCTTTCTTTCTTGAACTTGATACTAATAATATTACCATTTTTCCAAAACAATTACTTAAGAGAATATTTGTAGAGCTCCAGACAAACATTCCTTTTATTTTTTTCTATACTATGACCATCATCAACAGCTCATAATCTGGTAAGAATTTCAATCTTATATACATGGCTAATTTTTTGGGGCTTACAGAATGAAGAAAAGAATAATTCATGCCTTTCCCAAGGGCATTAGAGCAAAATGAATGCAAAAAGAATTGGCCTAAATTTGAATGGCTAGCCAATTTCATTAAGCCATGTACACCTCCCCATAAAAATATCTTTTACAGTTATCAGTGTGGTCCCAAGTCATATAATTATGAATAATTATTAAGACTTGAGTATAGGTCACCCAGTGAAAATCAAAGTCACTGCAGTAGTAATGATCAGCTAAGTAAAATTTCTAACTACTACTTCACAAATTAATATGTAAATGATCAGTTGAAAGGAAATAACTTGATAATCATTTTTAAAGTTATCTTCATTGAAATTTGGATTGATTTGAAGACAAAAACTAAATATACAAATTCATAAGATAGTTGTTATAAGAGATAATTTGCATATGAAATCAAGTTAATCGTGGTTACTTTATTAATGTTCATTAGAAACTGAAAAACAACAGATTGAGCAAAGGTCTCAAACCCAAAGGGACAAAAAATAGGTTCATATGTTTTGAAGAAAAAGCAAAAACTTGACCAAAAGTAATATGGAAATAGGGTCTGAATTTTCAACCAATTATAATGCTTCAATACATTCAAATTTCCTGTGTGAATAATCAACAGTGACTTGGTAGCATAAAAGTCAGTGCAATCTTCTGTTTGGAGCAGTTAGGATGCAAGAAACATTCAAAACAAAAATTTGCTAGAGACAAGACTTTGTTGGTGAGAAAGATTAATTAAATCTGGCAACAAAAGAGGAATCTTGTCTAGCAATAATAAAAGAATGAGTCCAGAGGTGCATGGAAAACTGAGTACATCAAAAAGCAAAACAGAGACTTCCATGTACTTTTTTTGCTTCAGTTTCTTAACAATAAATTAATTTTAAGTCGTCAACACTAAATGAAGTCTGGAAAAAAAAAATATTTGTGGAGAGATTAGAAAGTAATTTAATTTGTTGAACAATGTTGGTTTTTGTGTGATTAAATTGAAGAACAAATCCATATCTGTTCTTAATTTATTGGTTCAAAGGTAACAAAAAAAATTACAAGGCAAAAGAAAAAACACAAATTCACTGAGATGGCTCAAAGAACGTATAAAAGATGCTTTTAAAACCAACTGAGATAAAAGAAAAAAGCTTCAACAAATTATCACTTGACTAATATTTGCTTTATGAAAATGTATATGTACATGAAAGTAAATGTCAGAGAATATATGAACCAGTATGAAAAATTCAATGTGAATAAAAATAAAACAGAAAATTAATTTTTAATTAAATACCAAAGTTTTAGGAAAATATTGGTTATGAAAATAGTTCTGCTATAGAGAAATAATCCACACGCTATTTTATTTGAATGTTTGATTTTACAACATGGGGTATTTAATACCAAAGTTAGTCTTTTTTCAAGCATTTATATAGTTTCAAGTAACCATTCCTATTTTATAATAATAATAACAATAATCATTTGTTTACACAGTTATATGGTTTCAAGTATTCCTTTCTCATACTAATAATTTGCCCATAAAGTATTTAAAGGAATTATATAGTTTCAATAACTACTAATAATAATCTTTTGTAAATAGTTATAGTATCAAGTAATTAGTCTAAATACAATAATTTACATGCAGTTATATGGTATCAAGTATTCCTATCCAATGATACAGAGGATATATTTTAAGCCCCACTAACAAGGTGGATATATATACATATGAGCTCTGAGATGAAATGCAAAAAAAAGAAAAAAAAAGTGATATTTTGAAATTCTGGACAAGAACTAATAGTGTCATGGCATTTCAGTTTTAAAGGAAAGCATAAATCCAGATGTCTTTTCAGTATTCTTCACTTGTAGTAAATCTCAACATTACTATTATCACTATCCTGAAAGGAAATGAAGGGTTGTTTTTTGATAAACCCTCAGTTTAATCTAATTCCAAAAGTAGGCCAAGATCAAATGACACTTGAGAAGATTGTTTAAATATCAAATTAGGGATGTAAATGATTGAATATAAGAAACAGGAATCAGTAAAATTGCTTAAACCCAAACTGACTTACATCATATTGTTGAGAAGCATGGTATAATGATTATCGTCAAAGGAAATGGATACAGAAACCTAAGTTCATATTCAAAACAAAGCTGATTGCATTTTACTTTGTGCAGTTACCCTGAAAAAGGCATTAATCTACTTCTTTTCCACTCCAGCAGACTGGAGTTTTTACACTTGTTACAGCAACTGATCAAGGAGAAGGAAAACTCTGAATTAAACTCAGCACGACTCTGGTAAAAAATTGACCTTGTGTCACATCCAGGAAATGGGCAAATATATACTTCACATTAGCACTATTGAGAAAAATATAACAAACTTCCTTAAAAAAAATTAACCCACATAAACCAATAATGATGGTGGAGTCTATATGAAATTCAGGAGATAAGCAGTGCAATAAGAAAAGGGAGGGAGGGAGAGAGAGAGAGAAAAAAAATGTCCAGCTGCATCTACAAGTTTTTAATAAATTTTACAAGCTGATAGTTTGTTGTACACCAACAATCCTCAGGAGTATTTAAGGATAATATCCAGATTACAAGTGAAGAATAAATTAGATTGTCATAAAATCATCATCAAGTCACTCAGCTGGCACAGATTTCCCTGACTCAGTAAAAAACAACTATTATGGAAAAAACAAACAACTGTTATAGCACTAAAAATACAACCATAATTGCATAGGGGAGAGTAAGCTAATTACAGAAACCATATCTGGAAGATTTTTCCATTGGTCAAAAATAGGAAACTGAAAACTGATCACTAAAAATTTATCAATAGTCAAACATGACAGCGATAGAGTAAAGTAAATGTATAATGATAATTCATTTTAGAAACCCAGACAGAAATTTCAAAAATTGTTTAATGAAGAACTAAGTGTTATTTTAGCAATTTTATATGCATACCCACTGCTCTGCGTTTTGATAGAATGTGTGCGCATTTAGAAGACCGTATGTTCTTTTTTTTTTATCAGTTCATTGTCTTTAAGTTGATACCATTACTAAAAGTTTAACATGTTCATAAAATCATTTGAAAAAATCCATATGATACTATATGCTTGAATATAACTCCAATAATTTCAAGAATTCAATATGTAGTAAAAGTAAGTCAAAAGTTTTGAAATATTTTAGCATGTACCATTTTGCAAGGCATATCATGATTGAAACAGTTCACCCTATATAAGGTACCAACTATGGTTAGTAGAATTATGGTAGTTGGTGCATTGCTTCACTTGCTACGAGTTTGAATGATGCCATAACATTGTGGAAGCTACCAAAAATACTTGTTGTTCAAAAGGTGAAGGTGCAGTTGATCTCAGTACAGTAAGGTTCAAGAAATTTCACTCAGTTTGAAAGGACCTTGATGATCAGGCAAGGTCAGATAGGTCTAAAACCATGGATTCCGAAGCTGTGCTCCAAGCCATAGAGGCAAATTGAGCAATTAAAACTGGGAGATTATCAGGCAAGCTCAACAGTCTAGAGTGGTTCATTATCTTCATGATCTTGTCAAAAGCATCCAGAACTGCTGAACTGTATCTAATGTTACTAAAATATTGCAAAACTTTTGACTCACCTTAGTATTTCTGTGTTATTTGTTTATATACCAATCCAAATGAACCAAAATCTTCCTCTTTATTACTGACAGCTAATTAAGTAAATCAAACATGGTAAAAAGATAATTTAAGAATTAATCTAAGTGGCATTCATTGCCATTTATCTGATTTTTTGATTGTGAGAAATAAATTGGTAAAAAGTGAAACTGTTTACATACAAGAATGTAAAAGGTCTTAGCCAAAGCAAGAGTGATTGAACCCAAAGTAAAAATGATGCCGTTCAGAAGAATGGTCAGTTTTCGCCCTAAAAGGTCAACCAAGAAACCTGGAATAAAGAACAATAAAAAAAAATATTTACTTTATTCAAGATAGAAAATGAATAAATAAACAAAAAATAACAAATGTATATAAAAGGAAAAATATCGGTATATTTGTTATTATTAATTAGAAACAAAAACTTGAGACATGTTTTAAAGAAACTATAATAGAATGTAAAGTGTAATAATAATAATTCTTAAAAAGTAAATGTAAATTTTCAGCTAAAGAATTTTTATGACAAAAAATCTGTACATATTTCTTTGTTTAGTCTCTTTGTTTAAGGGCATATAAACCTTTGTGGGTTATTTAATGCCAAAGCCATCCTTCTAAAAGAACATTAATGATGCTATTAAACCCATAGCTAGGAGGATTAGGGGGGGTTCATACCTTTCACAAGAGTATTTGTCCAAAAGGGAACGTAATAGCTCAACTGGAGTTCGAACTTGCTTACAACAATTCTGCACTCCAGCGCTGTAACCATTACACTACAAGGACACCCCCTTGTACATATTTCTGTATAATGGAGAGGATTTTATAAATAAAAAATAAAGTATGTCCAAGATCAACTTGACTGATTACCTACCACCAGAATCAAACCATTTTGGCATCAGGTAATTTTTTGAAAATGAAAAAAAAAACTTTGTAGCCTTAGGAAATTAGAGCAGCTGTAAAGTTATTTACCTCCTGTCTCACAAATCATCGAAGCAAGACATGCTGGGCACTGCTGGTGAAGCGTGTTGGTTGGTTGGTTGGTTGGTTGACATATCAACCTTTGTAAGTTATTTAACACCAAATCCATTTTTATGCAAATAGTTCTATTTCAAACAATTTAGTTTAGCATGAGTACACAGTTTAATTGTCAAAAGCATTTCTATTTCAAGCTATTCAGTTTATTCAAAGAGAGCTAATTCAGTTTAGTATAAGTACAGATTTTGTTTACACTCAGTTAAATGTCAAAACAGTTCTATATTAAACAATTTATTTTAGTGTAAGTAGATTTTCAATGTCAGTTTCATTTTAAGCTATTCAGTTTAGTCAAACAGTTCTAATTCAAATGATTCAGTTTAGCATAAGTATGCAGTTAGTTCTATTTAACCCATAGATAGGGCCTTATCCAGGGCTACCATTCCAGGCCAGATTGGACCTGGGAGCAATGGCAATGAAGGGGTGCTCTGCATTTCCCAAAGCTCCAGCATCACTGGAACCTCATCATCAGATTGTTTAGTGTCATACAGGACATTCATTGGTGGGGGTGGGGGGGCTTACCCCTCTGCAGAGGTGCAGTCAGTGTATTCTACAGCCCCAGTCGACTCGGCAATGGTGAAGCATGGACGAAGTGATATTTTCCTATGAACATATGGACACACCAGTGTTGACTGACCAGCAAAAGATTAAATTCATCAGCTCTGTGTATACATGGGATGTCATCTGGAGGACTTACCAAAAGTGATGACAGATATGGACAGATGCAAGAGGGAATCAAGGGAATCCATACTGTCAGCACTCCTTAATAATAATGACAGTAAGAAATTCGTGTTACACATTGTTTCCTCTTTAACCTAATTTATTATTAAAATATTTCAAATAAATATCTAGTTTCAATATTCATTATTTTATATTTTAATAGGAAATACAAATGTTAGAGTTGTTAGTTAATTATACACAGCATCAAACTGAAGGCTTTAAAATATCCAGTGGCAAATAGACCTCCACCAATTTGCAATAGTCAGATAATCTAAGAATTACCAATGCAATCTCTATAAACTAACTTGAAGCGAAATACAGAAAGTATTCACCAGAATTACATGAATTACATGCAGAAAGGGTTAATCTTTTTCCTCCACCTTTTATTTTTTGGACGAACCAGAATTTTAAAAAAATTAATGTTTTACCACAAATACCAGAATCAATAGATATGACAAAAGATTTGAGTGTATAACAAATTATACAGCTTGACAGTAAAAACAAGAGTTCCCTCCCTTGCTAAAGTTTTTATTCATTCACATGAAAATCAGTGGTAAATGTGTTTTTATGAGTAATATAATTCGAATACATTTCTGCTGAGTATATTTCAATTAAAAATGTACTTAGAAACTTTGCACATATCAACTAACCTATATCACAACCAATAAAATGTTCATGAAAATAGGATGCATACCTGATATAACTGCTCCAAGAGTAGCTCCTAAGAGTAGAAAACTAACCAAAACAGCTTGCTGGTTGCAAGATAAATGGAACTCTTGTCTCAGTTGAAGAAGTGCTCCAGAGATGACACCTGAAAAATCAAGAGAAAATATTAGATAAAACAAAAACAAGGGTTAAAAGGAAAAAAGTCATATCACCAGATCAAAGAATAAGTTGTTTTTTATATATATTTCAAATAACTGTAATTCAAAACAGACAGATACTAATTTGCTTTACTCTCAGAATAACTTCATGATTTTTTATTAATAAAGTAAGATTATAAACTCACCAACATCATAACCAAACATGATGCCTCCAATTGCAGCAGTGCAGGCAGCCATTATCAAAAACATTTTCTCACAACATAATACCCTTATGCTACCACTGTTTTCCTCTAGAGACTCTTCAGGAATGGTTGTCAGTTGATAACCTGATATGGTTGATTGGTGGGCAAGATCATTTTCAATATCTGCAGGAGAAAAAAAAAACCAATTGTCCTTGAAATATCTAATCTAAAATATTCATTCTTATGTAAAATATACTAACATTTTTTACAACTTTCATCTATAGAAATTTTATTTGAATTAGTACAAATTTAATACAAACAAGGTTTTAAATTACTAACCATAAATTCATCTATCCTACTTTTTATTGCAGAAATAAACATAAGCATAACATTAAACTATGTTTTTATGAGGACTTAGAAGTTAATAAATGCCATCAAGCAGTTAATTTTTATATGCCCTCTGGCTACAAATGTAAACAGAACATGATTTTTATAGTCTTGAATTTCTGATAATGGGGAAAAAAAGATTGTCACTTTGGTTATTGGCTGGGAAATTTTTTACTAGATGTCTATTTTATATAGTTAATAGAAAGTTTTTTTTAAATATGAAAAGTATTCATAATAAGAACAATTATTTCTATCCAATGATATTTGTTACATTTTAGTGCATGAAATTTGTATGCAAATATAACAACTATTACAGGACTGAGTTGATAGTAATTATTTTTTTGTCAGTATTTTTCAAAATCTGTTCCCTATCTACAATGTCCTCAAGGGAACAAAAACTGAAATCTTGTTTATTTTTCATTTTTTTAAATCTTTTTATTAAAATCTCATAAAATTCAGATGTACTTTTTTATGATGAACATTGAAATTTAACAAATTTTGCCTTCAACCTAATAAGAAATAGCAAAATATGATAAGTCGATTTAGTATTCATATTTATTGAAATGAGAGGAAATTTTGAACATGATAATTTTTTTTCCTTGGGAAGGTGAGAATGCTCTCATTAAGAGGGGTCTATTACGATTTTGAAAAAAATAATCAATTCCAAATTTCAAAAGAAAAAAAATTTATTAAAATAATCATTCACATTTAATTCAGTACTACAAATAAAATCCAAATTGAAGATGTAAAATAAATACATAGCATTATTCCCGAACAAAAAACAAAAATGTTTAAATTACTAAATCTCCTAAGTGAAATTCAATGATCTTTTTTACAAAAATTCTTGGATTTTTTAAGACTAATATATATATATATATATATATATATATATATATATATATATATATATATATATATATATATCTTTTCGAGTACCACAAATTTTCGAAAACATTTTCGAGTACAACTAGTTTAATAAAATATATATATATATATAATAAAAATTTAAAATTTTATGTTAAATATTCATTTCATATTGCTTTACTAATAAAGTATTGACCACTTTTTAAATTTAGACTTGTCATTCTATTATTATAGTTATTATAATTATAACGAAACATAATACATTCTTTTTTTCCTTTGAAGTTTAAAAATTTTGTCTAATTATGTCATACAGCAATATAAATATAAAAAACACACACACAAATATGAAAAAACAAGATATTCAGTGGATGATTTTATTCATAGTCGAATTATTTGCAAACATTAAATGTTTTAGTTTTTACATTAAATCATCATCATCAGAGAATTTAAATAGATGTTGTATCTTCAGAATCATATCTAATTTAATCTTTTACTTTCAACATGAATTGAAAAAATGAGAAAATTTTTAACATTCTATTTCCATCAGAGACATTCTATTTCAAAGTGTGTGATGTAATTAGTATTCAAAATTTATTTTAAAAACATAATGTATTTCCATATATAACTATCTATTCAACCTTTCTCTATTTCCTCTTCTTTTCTATTCTTTTTCCTCATTTCCTTTATCTTTTTACTACCTTATTGTGTAATGGTTTGTAATTTTGGAAGAATTATTATGAGAAGTATTATAGAGAAAACTTTAAAAGTCAGTGTGTGTGTATGTGTGTGTGTGTGTGTGTGTGTGTTGATGAAACCAAATTTCAAATAAGGGATTTTGTAATTCTTTAGCACTAATTTGACTGAATAAGGAGATAAGTTGAAAAAGCTGGGTCTTTGTTTATAAAGTTGGAATTAGAAATGATCCTTCCAGTATTTTTTTGTTATGTATATAGATTAACATTTTGGAATCTTTGAAGTTAAAGTTATAATTAGTTTCTAAATTATGCATTATTTAAGTTGCCTTTTTCAAGTCCCTTTTGTGTTGTATATTCATTTTTTAATTTTATGGGATGTTTCACCCACACATTTTTTATTATAATCAAGACATTGGATAGCATAAAAGCCAGCATCAGATTTGATGTAGCTATTGTAATTCTTATTGATTATATTCTTAATTGCTTTTGTAGAGTTTGTAACTTTTTTGATTCCAAGGTTGTTTAAGATTTTTATCAATGATGTTTGTGGTTGAATTATTGGATAAAAATTATATATCTGTGTAATAAATCATCATTGGAAAAATTATTGTTAGGAATTTTTAGAAAATATTTGTTTGTGATTTTTGAGAGTTTTTATTTTAGCACATTGTATAGGGGATTGAAGTTGTACAAAGGATTGTTCTATAAAGTCAAATTCATCATTTAAAAAGAGCTGTAAGATAAAAAAAACCTTTTCATTTCAGTGTTATAATGTGAGTAAAAATATATGTGGTCATTTGGAGAATACAGAAATGTGCTTCATTAGTTTATTACTCACAAAGCAATGGCTGAGCAGAAATGGCTGTCAAAATAGCAAAGTATATATTCATAGACAACATGGATGGCTGTGGTTGGTTGCAGCATGATTAATCAGCCGGTGCTTTGCTGACCCAATCCAGGATCTTGGCATGTCTTCTGCAACTAGGTCATGTTATCAAAGATCATTTCCATATCTTATGGGACAAATAACAGATACGTAATCATTGGAGAAAAATTATGAACTGAGAGAAGCTGCAATGACTAAAATTATCACCCACTTTGGGAATTACAAGTTAGCAATTCTGTTCAAATCCAGAATCAAAATAGTCCTTCCCTTCTTTAATGGACAAAAACAGGGAGGATCACAGAGACACTTGGTAACTGACAGTACTATGTGCAAGTTAATGAAAGTGATTGAGTAACTCAATATAACTTCCTTTCTTCATAAGACCCACCCAATTATTGACGACCCACATCATTCTATCCAGGAAGCGGGTCCCTTGGCCTCATATCATCCCGATTTACAGCTATTTTAAGATAGCAACAAGAAAAATTAACTACAGCAAGTTCAGAACTGTGAGATACCTCTTCAGGTCCTGGGGTCCTGTTGCAGTGACCCAGTGATTTCTCTAGCGTAATCAACACAGATTATAATCTCTTATCACTCAACATACAACTATATATCCAGAGTAATGAACCAGAAATAGAAATTGATGGACTTAATTGGCTAAATACAAAATAATAGTGGAAAACACCAATATTAGGCAACCCAAGCCCCAAGTCAATGACCACATTGAAACACGAGTACTTTGAACTCTATCTCCACAAATGCGAGGACATCACACACACGTTCTGGGGTAAATCTTCAACTGACCATGTCAATCTATCCCATGATTAGAAAGAGGAGAAAGTATTTAGAGGAGAAACAGAAGGTCCCACTAGATAATGGGGAACTTCCAAATATATATTTTTTGGTGCATTTCACATTTGATACTGGAATAAAATAATTCAGGATTACTACTACCATTATTGATACTTTACAATAATAAAAACTAGAAAAAAAGAAAATTGGCTAAATCAATAAAAGTCAAATCAAACAGATTTTTTCAAAAATATGTGATTGTGAGTTAATTAAAGATTATTCCTAAAATTGTGTAAAAATTGTCCTGAGGAAAAATCTTTTGTGGAGGTATCTTATTTAGTCAAAAAGGATAGAAAAGAAAATTTAAAAACGATTTGTTTTTGTCAAAAATAAATTTGCACCTTGTGAGTCTAGTGGAATGGACTATGAAATATTCATTATTCAAGTTCTTTCATAAACATTTATTTTTTTAGCTAAAATAAATATTTCGATTAGAAATATTTAATTTCTCTTTATTAGATATTTTAAGAAACACTAATTTTAATCGTTCTTCAGTAATCCATAACAAGTTTTCAATTTACATCCTAAGTTAGCGTAAAAAATCTTGCCAGTGCTAAAACTGAGAGACATTATATATGTAAGAAAAAAAAATCATGTATTAGATTTTTTTTTAATATCTCGTGGAATACTTATAGTAGAGATGTAGTCCTATTCTTAACAGCTACTTGTTGAATATTGTGGAAAATCCAGTTTTTATTTTCACTGACAAAAATTCTTATTGATAATCAGTGAGAGAGAGAAAAAAAAAAAGATTAATTCTCTAATGCTGTTTATATATTTCTTTTTTTAAAACCTTGTGTAGTGGGTAGATGTTATGTTTTTTTATCTTACGAATGAAACATACCAACTTGGTACAGACCACCCTTCATTTATTCAATGATAAAAATGAATTAAAATATGTTCTATCTTTTTTGTTAGTGGCAACAAATATGAAAAATTATCATTTTTGCCAATTTTTTTTAAATTTTTTTTTTTTTTGAGAAGGACCTCAAATTTCATATACCTTAGGGCCTCAACAGGTGAAAATCCGACCCTGATTTTATTACACAGGGACCTCCATGAAAAAGAAGAAAAATCAGTACCATTGTATTCTTATATTATTTATACATTATACAAGGTTTTTAAAAAAATCAAATAAATTAACAGCATTCGAGAATTAATGTTGTTTTTTTTTTTTGTGGGGGGGCTTTTCACTGATCAACAACAATTTCATACTATTTTTGTTTGTCAAAATAAAAATGGGGTTTTCCCCAAAATTCAACAAGTAGTCGTTATTTTAATTATAATCCATATGCAACTAAATTCCACTCTGTTGTCCTTCTTACCTTGTTGTTTGTCCGAGTCATTCTTCCTCTTTTCTTTATTATCGGTCTCATGCTTAAGATCTCTTTTCTCATCATCGCCATTTCCCTTAGGCTCAACAAGGCCCTTATCGCCCTCTCCATATTTTTTCATTTTCTCTTTGTTATCCGAGGCGTTAAGGAACGCAGTAACTGCCACATTATTCGCAACCAAAGCCATAGTCTTTTTTGCTTTCTCCAACGCTGTCACTTCTTTAGTAGCATTGACTTCGTCCCGTTTGGTAAACTTAGCCTTCTTCCTAAGCAATGTAACCGATGATGAGGGTAAAGAAAGGTCCACAACCAGCGATGATGACGAAGAAGGACTACAACTGCTAATGTTGTGATCTGTAGTTTCATCTTCCGCTCTCCTGTTATGGGTCCAGCCAAACAACAGTCTTCTATCTTTTTTTCTCGTAGTAACCGAATTCAATTCCTTGTTGTAATAATCTGTTTTATCAAGAGGATTTATATTATGATCCTCTTTAGGCCCTGTTCGTAACTCAAGTGACACTCGTTCTTGTTCATTGTAGCTTCCATCGTCAGTTAAAGAATGCTTTCTTAAGAGTTTATCTTTATCTTTCTTTGTTTTACACAACATATTTAAAAAAAAGAAAGTAATTATACTCTAAATACTTCGGTTCGTAATTTTAAATTTAAAGTTATATAGAGAGACCTTCACACCTTTTTAACCATTTCCCCCCAAAAAGAAAAAAATATCAACTCAAAAACTATCCACCTGACATAAATAAATACAGTCTACTAAATAATTTTTATTGTCTTCCAAATGTAACATCTGTTGTTATTAGAAGTGTTTCTTCGAACCACTAAAACTTCGTTGACAAAGAAAATAAATTGAATAAAAGGAAATAATTAGAGCATAACTTCGTGTAATTCATGAGCTCACGTATTCTTTCTCTCACACAAAAACTGTCTTTCACTTAAGGCCAGATACCAAAGTTTTATTTATTTGTTACAATCCATTTTATTACTTGAATTTGACTACATAAAACATTTTTTTTTAAAATTGTTCTACCTCAGCTAAAAATAAAGTGAAAAAATACTTGAATGTTAATAAAACGTTTAAAAAGAAAAAGAAACTAAAATTCACGCAAAGGAAAAGAAACCGATGACTTTTGTGGTCTATTTATCTTTAGGCAAAATTAAAACAACTATTGAAAACCAGTTCTTCTTAATCATTGCCATTTTTTTTTTAACCTATTCAGCATTTCTTTTTACACTTACTCATAAATATGTAAAAGGTACTTCACATGATATAATGGCTAGCAGACCAGGGAATTCGATTCTCACTGAATGCTAATGCTTCTGGCCTTATGCCAGAACTAAGCAGTGTATTTTGTCGTGGGGATGGTCAACAAGCTAGTCTTGCAGATCAATCACTACTGAGTAATGAATCTAATTCTTACTGAGTGCCTCAAGCTTCGAGCCTGTCGTCAGGGAAGTGTACTATACTTATCTGCCCTTGGCATTTTGTTATTGTTGTTACTTCCCTTACTAGCATTCTTCAGTTGATGAATCGCTTAGTTAGGGAATGTTTTCTTAAATAAATCCTTGTTAAGGAATACCTGTCTAGTCAACTCATTTCAATTTATCTAACAAATTCAACAGTAAGGAGAAATACTTGAAACCGGAACGTTTGGACATACCCTGATAAATTGTATTTCTTCTGATGTATATGAATACATTGTTGAGTGTGATACTTTCGATACTGCTCTTAACCGTCTGAAAGAACTGTACATAAAACCCCCGAACGAAGTTTTTGCCCGGCATTTACTCGCTAATTGCTGCCAAAAAGAGGAGGAAAATATTGACGAATATGTTCAAAGACTACAGAACTAGCAAAAGAATGTAACTTTAAGTCTGTTGATGCGGTTCAAAACAATGACGACTATGTTAGAGATGCATTTATCACAGGTTTACGTTCAAACGTTATTCGACAATGGCTACTCGAAAACAAGACACTGCATTTAAATATAGCCATTGACCAAGCTAAAGCGCTCCATGCACCTCAGAAAAATTCAGAAATATACACATACACTCAAACGCCAATTGCAGGTGCAGTTTCTCAGGAAAATACCAATGTCCAGTCAACGGATGCCATTAATACTTGTGCGAGTTCGGCTAATACCAAGTACATGTGTTTCTTCTTTGGGGGATCTTATCATAATAGAAGTATGTGTGCAGCTAGAAATGCTACTTGTTTCAAGTGTAAAAAAGAAGGCTTTTTCTCAAAAATGCGTCGTTCGAACCCAAAAATAACATCTGCTGCAACATGCTCTCACACACTCGCGACAATGTTGATATCAAATACTACATCTGCTTCCTTAGGATCCCTTAAACAGGCTGCATTATACGTGTTAGTCGGGGAAAATGGCACCGGTACAGCGCTAATGGATACGGGAAGCTCAGGATCCTTTATCTCTCTCGGTTATGTGAGGAAACACAAACTACAGATGAAACCTGCTGCTGGTAACGTATCCATGGCATCATCATCACTTAAAGCCTCTATCAAAGGACAGTGTACAGTAGACTTAAACTTTCTAGGTGAGTGGTATCTAGATGTAAAACTCTCAGTTCTACTCCACCACTGCTCTGATATCATTCTTGGTCAAGATTTCATGTCACAACATTCCACCATTTCTTTTGCATTCGGGGGCTCTAAGAAAGATCTTGTAATCTCTCATCCTATCTCCTGTAGTGTACCCTCTACATTAGTGGACACACAATCTTTATTCTCCAATATTGATCCAGCCTGTAAACCTATTACTACTAAATCTAAAAGATGTGGAGAGGGTGACAGGTTTTTCATACAGACTGAGATTGAGAAAATGATCAAGGAGGGTGTAATTGAGGAAAGTACTTCATAGTACTTAATAGTAACGAATGAACGCCAAAGAAAGAGACTAGTAGTCGATTATAGTAGAAAAATTAATAGATTTACCAGATTAGGTGCTTATCCATTACCAAGAATGGAGGATTTAGCTCAAGAAATAGCGAAATATAAAATTTATAGCTCATTGGATCTGAAGAGTGCATATCACCAGATACCAATAAAAGAAGAAGATAAGACCTATGCGGCATTTGAATCTAATGGTAAATTTTACCAATTTTGTAGAATTCTTTTTGGAGTAACTAATGGTGTAGCGTGTTTCCAAAAGATAATTGATAAGATTATTAAGGAAAATAATTCAACGGGCGTGTATGCCTATGTAGACAACATTGTCGTAGTTGGGAAAAATCAGCAAGAACATGATGAGAACTTAGACAAATTTTAAAAGATTACTACACAGTATAACATCTCTCTCAATGAAGATAAATCTGTTTTCTCTTAAACATCCATAGATTTTCTTGGCTATAACATATCACAGGGCCTACTTAGACTTGATGCAGAACGTTTACGACCATTAAGAGAGCTACCTATTCCTCAGAACAAAACCTCTCTGCGTCGAGTGCTTGGATTATTCTCTTACTATTCTCAGTAGATACCCAAGTTCTCTGACAAAATTAGACCCTTGATAACAGCTAATTCATTCCCCCTAGATTTAGAATCAATAAAAACATTCGAAAACTTCAAGGAGGAAATTGAAAAGGCCTTATTGCACTCAGTCGACGAAAAGATACATCTCGTAGTTAAAACCGATGCCTCTGATACTGTTATTGCAGCCACTCTGAATCAAGCAAACCGTCCAGTGGCATTATTTTCCCGCACACTTACGACTACAGAACAAAAATATTCTTCCGTAGAAAAAGAGGCTTGTGCAATAGTAGAGTCAGCCAAAAAGTGGTCACATTACCTATCAGCACGATGTTTTGTGATAGTCACAGATCAACAAGCTGTGAATTTCATGTTTGAAGCAAGAAGGCATGGAAAGATCAAGAAGAGCAAGATCGAAAGATGGAGAATGAAATTAGGGTGTTATGAGTATGACATTATGTACCGACCAGGAAAAAACAATATCCCAGCTGATACGCTCTCACGTGCCCAGTGCAATGCACTCAACAACATGGGAAGATTGAATGAAATACACGAAAATCTTTGTCATCCGGGTATAACCAGGTTAGCTCATTTCGTTAAAATAAGGAATCTTCCACATTCTATTGAAGAGGTTAAGAGAGTGTGTGCAACATGCGCAGTGTATGCTAGATGGAAACCACGCTTCTATACACCAGAAGCAGGACGCTTAGTCAAAGCAACACAACCAATGGAACGACTCGACATAGACTTTAAGGGACTCCTTCCTTCAAATTCGAAAAAACCTTACCTACTAACGGTTATAGATGAGTACTCGCGTTTCCCTTTTGCTTTCGCATGCACAAGCACAAATACAGACTCTGTAATAGAGAGTCTAAATCAAATATTCATTGTATTTGGCATGTCGTCTTATATCCATTCAGATAGGAGGACATCTTTCTTATCAAAGGAAGTGCGTTAATATCTCATCAATCTCGGAATCGCCACAAGCCGGACAACACCTTATCACCCCCAAGGAAACGGTCAGTGTGAACGGTATAATGGAATTATATGGAAACACACATTATTGGCCCTAGCCTCAAGAAATCTTAAGGAATCGTAATGGGAAACAGTATTGCCTGAAGTACTACACTCCATAAGATGTCTTCTTTGTACCGCAACTAATGCTACACCACATGAAAGACTCTTTTCATATCAACGGCGAACTTCCAGCGGTCAATCCTTACCTACTTGGTTATCAACGCCAGGACCTGTTCTTTTGCGTCGCCATGTCCGAGCCAGTAAATACGAACCATGAGTTGACGAAGTAGTATTACTCGAAGCAAACCCCCAATATGCACGCATAAGATTCACCAAAAGTCGCGAATCTGCAGTCTCTGTAAGTTAATTAGCACCAGCAAGGAATTCATTACAAAGTGGGGATGTCGTAGATGATAACACCCAGAAAGATTTAAATGATTCTACACCCACTAATGAAAATCCCAAGGAAAAAGTAGTAGATAGTAACGATTCACAAACTATAGTTACCCTAAAAATTGTACCTTCTCCAAGTGATCCAAATATTACCCCCCCTCATGTAATGTCAAGAATTCCTGATATACCCAGACAATCCCAACCGGTCATTCGTAAGCCAAAGAGGTATGAATAACTGTGGAAAAAAAAGGAGGGGGAGAATGTACTTGTAGGGAACAAATAAATAAATAAAAAAATAACTTAAAAAAAATAAATAAATAGATAAAAAGAAAACTATTAAATTTGAAGAAACTCCCAGAGGTCTCTAACGGAAAAGAAGATGACGCATGCGTAAAAGAAAAAAGGATTTTCCCCTTGAAAAAGGAAACGATATCATCTTTCCCTTTTCAGGCAGTGTCCGTCGAACCGACAACACCAATTTTGCTGTCTGGTGTTTTGGGCACCACGCTGCGTCACAAGACATAGCATTGGTTAGTCCCTTCACCCAATAAATAAAGGAAAGAATAGAAGAAATGTTTTCGCCTCTTATCCTTTTTTTCTATCTTTTCTTTTTGTATATTTCTTTTGTGACTTTCTTTGGACAAGGCATTGCGCCGGTCAGTCAACGTGGGGTGAAACAGTGTAACCAAAATATGGAGTCAGATATCTTACGGCAACACAGCCTTGCCTTTAGTCCCAGACCTTCAAAAGCCTTCAAATCCCACATACTATTCTTATATGCTCTTGGCATTTTGTTATTGTTGTTACCTCCCTTACTAGCATTCTTCATTTGATGAATCGCTTAGTCAGGGAATGTTTTGTTAAATAAGTCCTTGTTAAGGAATACCTGTCTTGTCAGCACATTTCAGGAAGTATCCATTAAGTCCGAAGAGAAACAAATAGAACTTCTTAATAAAAATGGGAACCGAGGTGTATTTCATTTATTTGTTTTTAACTTAGTTGCAATTTTATTTTCGCCTATTTTGATCAATTTAAAAATCTGTGACGATCCCGACTTCAAACAATTTCAAAAAATGAATAAAAACAACAAATTTAAAGGTTAATCTCAAATAATGGCCAGGCAATTTTTTGTTAATGACAATAAAAAATGTAAAGTACGTGTCCAGAATATCAAGGAAATATCTGCAGTTATACAATAACAAATTATATAGAAATGGAACGCTTACATTCACCATTCAGATAAAAAAAATTTCAGTCAGTTCCTTCGCTTTTTTTTTTTTTTTTCGGACGGTAACATTTACCTTTAGTTCCAAAAATAAAGTATTGGAAAAACGTAAGTCGCCATCATCTTTGTGGATGAGGGGAGAAAAAAACTAAAAAAATATAGCGAATGAGTGAATGAAGACATGACTTTGAAATGTTAATTTTCAGTTAAAAAAATGAAGATAATGACTGAAACTTTTACTTATCTGGGTGGTATTGCATTACTCTATAATTTTTTTAAATACATTACCGCAGATATTTCCTGAGAGGGCTATTCCGGACAAGTACCCCAAATAATAAAAGAGCATAAAAGTACGTTGGAGTTGCGCGTACAATTGTCCTGACTTCATATATGAGATTTTTGAAAAATTACTTTGGCTAGTGTTCTTTCTACTTTATTGTTTGTGATAATTGGAAAGTTACAATCCTGGATATAATACTAAAACATCTAGTGGTGGGGCTTCAGTTTTGAAGTTCTAGAGAGTATGAAGTTAAGCCTTCATTACCGTTACTCTCAGAGTTTTTAAAACATTGATATTGTGATTAAGTTGGTAACGATGGTGAATTATATTGAATTGCGGGTAAATTATTAGTATTAGATAAATTAAACGATATAATAATGTTCTAATTATTTGTATTTGATGAGAATAATTACAGAAAAACATATAAAGACTTTTAAATTATTAGTACTAGCAATACTTACGCGTATTACATACAGGTTTTAATATGATCACTTATCTGGATTATCTGATGTTAAAATATTACAATTATTAATGCTTAAACATGCATATCACTTTCAAATTTTTAAAATCACAAATGAAGAAATGAAAGAATCACTGATTCATTACACTGGCCGGCATTAAAAACTTTTTTTCCAAATGTCAAAGATTTATCAAGTGATAAATCACCATAAGTTTATCACCAAGTGATAAATCACCATAAGTTCACCATTTCAAAAGTCTGTGGACTCTACTTGTCACAGCTGATCGTGGGTGCCTGATATTTAGAATAGCATATGATGTTGTACGTGTACTTAAGTACAGTGTCCCCCCTACTCGCTAACACCCACATACCTAGAGGTAAGTTCAAACGGTAAGTTCCGCAGCTTTCTAATTTGGATACTGATTCGAATAGATATAACAGATAATAAAGTTTTTTAAAGGAAATTTTATACAAAAGAAACAAGAAAGAAAGGGATAGAAAATATCAAGTGTTGCAAATTTTAATGTAATTTGCGGAAACCTATCTGAGAGAATGTTCGGGAAACAAAGTTCTTTGAATTTATAGAATACACCTTTTTTTAGTCTTAAAATAATCAACCCAAAAAACATACAAAAGAACATTCTAGAAATTTCGGATCAAAATCGCATTAACATTAAAGTTACATTTTATATTTTTCAACCAATCAATTAAAAACACAAAATAAGAACATTCTAGAAAATCCGGCACAGAAACTAATTAACAGAAAAATATTAAGGCTCTAAAACAAATACGTTAATATATGAATCTGATTGGTCAAGAAATGTCTACGCGCTTAAATTTTAGGACCCACAATAAAACTATTTTTTGAACCACTTTAGTGACCCCCAAAAAGTATAAATAACGATTTTGATTAACCAGGTCATTCAATTCAAGACTTTACCGACTACGAGAGGTTATGAACGGACAGCAGAGAGCCACTCCGTAAGACTCAAAGGGAAAAGACTTGCGACCTTCTTTTATCAATGCGACACGTTGTCGCCAAGATCATAAGAAAACGCACGTGCGAACTTAATGAAAGCAAAGACCCATACTTACGGTCCATCACTCATACCCACACACATACCCATGTATGTAAGTAAAGACAAAATTTTTATCCTCCTTACTTCGGCCAACTATGGACCCAATTATTTGATAGACTTTACTAACATGTAAGCACACACATACGGGCGAACAACCCTATTTTCTTTCAACTAGCCAAAACTGTATTCCTCATTATTTTTATTCCTATTTTGTTATGAGTATTAAATTAATTGTTTCTTAATGTTCGTTGTTATCATCTTCCATTTGTTTACGTGTTTGTAAAATTTGTGTTGTATTTGTGCTAAACCTGAAAGTAATACCCGTAAAATACGGACGGGAACTCACTCACTACAAATTGGAGAGTAACATATCCACTAGACAATTACATGTTTCCACTACAAATTTGAGTATTTTGGGTGGGGTTCAGTTTTGTGGAAATGTTAAGTTTTCATTTAATTTCGTGTTTTCTGTAAAGTTATCTTTTCAACAGAATTCTCTAGTTGAATTTTCTTTCAGTTGTCTAACTTGGTATAATTTTAGTAGTCGACTTTCGTTTGATTTTACTTTTATTTCTTGAGAAGGCAGAGACATGCATCTATTGACCAGGAAAAAAAGCTGTTTTAACTTTGAGCGTACCCGTCCAATACACGTTCATGTGTGTCATGGACGGTTTCAAGTTTGACTTTATTGTCCCTCACGCGTATCGGTTTTTCCAGTCCCTATAATCCCACAATGCACTGTCTAAGAGAGGCAACTCTCTTTCTAAATTTGATATTTTTTCATCCGGTCTGATCTCTGACAATCGCCAATCAAGAATGGTGAATATCTAACAGAGTTTTCTTTCGAGAACTGGCTTGTATGCCTAAATCCTAAATTTAAAAAAAGAAAAAAGAAGGGAGTTATACCTACCCAAAATAACTCTAAAGCACAGCTAGATTATATATCTATAAAGAAGTAGATAAAAAGAGCTTTGAACTGTGCGTCATACACCTCGTTTGAAGGAGTGTCTTCCGACCACAGAATCGTCTCAGCAAAGATTCACATAAGTCTATGCAGAAATAAGAAACAAACGGGCAAAGCTTCATAATATAACTAGTCCTCACATGCCAATAGTGGTATAAGCAATCAATGTACAGTAACTATTAGAAACAAGGAGACATCTAAAAGGCATACTCCAAATATCCAATATGAAAACTTTGTTTCTGCCCTCATAGAAGCAATAGCAGAGTACATACCAACTGAACAAAAGGCCAAATGTCGATTTTTCTGGGTGCCAGTAACAGTAAGGGAAAAACATGAAAAAAAAACAAAAACAATCCTTACTTAAAAAAATAAATAAAAAATATGCCAATGCATAGAAACTTAAGAGAGCCCAGAAAGAATAAACACATACCGAAAAGAACAATTACCATACACCCAAAACCAAATCAATAGAATAAGAAATTCGGTAGAAGACAATCACGTTTTGCATTATAGACAGTAAAGAAATAAACGGAAGTAAAAACACATCGAGAGCAAAACTAAAAGCTGTTGCTAAAAAGAAAAACTTTACAAGTGGAAAGAACATTTCAAGAATCTGCTCGGAAACCTTCCAGAAAACACGGATAAATTTACTGAAGAAAATATAATTAGCAAACTTGACATCAAATGAGGAGAGTTTACGGTGGAGGAACTTGACACAGTACAGAAAAAAAAATTAAAAGCAGAAAAGGCAGCTGGTTATGAGGAAATATCTCCTGAAATATGGAAGAAAAGGAAATTAGATTACATTATGCAACAATTATGTAATGCTGTATATAAACAGAACATAACAAAGAAATGGACGAAAGGCTTCATCCTCCCCCAAGAAAGGTGACCTCGGAATCACTAAGAACTATAGAGTCATAACTCTTATTGCTATAGAATAAAGAAGGATTTTTTAGCATTTATCTCATCGTATCTGCAATCCAAATTAGCGGAGCAGGTACTTCAGATAGTGATTAGTATAATTCCTTTTTGTGGTTGTTGCAACGTTGATCTCAGCTTACGTAAACATTGATTTGAATAATGGGCGCCTCGAGTAGTGTTGATTGCTTATACATGTCAACCCTTATTGGTTCATTTTATACTGAAGTCAGTTTAACAATCATTTTCTCCAATTATATACGGTACAAAAGTGTATATTTGCAGATAAATACTTTATTAACTCAAATGAATATATATGACTAATAAATGGGACCCTAACAGATACTAACCAGTCGGGTCAGAGTGGATCGTGGATAATTACAAAAAAGAGGGTAACTTTACACACCTCAGAGACCCAGAACAGGAATCTCACCACCGAATGCAGTTTAGTATCATACCCAGGACGTTTACGTAGTATAATGATTAACGAGTTAGGCTCATAGAGTATTGTTAGAGAATTCGATTCTCTCTGGATGGTCCATACTTCTGGCCTTGTGCTACAACTAAGCTAAGCAGATAGACTAGCGAAAAGATTTATCAAAGTATTACTTAAATAAAAATTGATTATCTATATTATACACGAAGGCGCGCGAAGCGTATCGGTCATCATCGTAGAAAATGGAATCAACAATACATGTTCAAAAACTGGACGTAGCTGTTCGGATTTCCTTCATGCTAATACCCTTGGGAAAATGGATCTATCTCTTTCCTCCATATCATATCATCCCTTGATATTCATAAAATAATTTGCGTTTCCTTTCTTTATGCCTAATATGCATTTCACTTTTCAAATCTGACATTACAAATATCTCCGTTATAGATAGAAATTGCTCGGGATGTATTTGTACCCCTTCTTATTTGACCTTTTAATGAGGATTCGCAGTCTCTCACAATCTCTAATTCTCCTATATTGAGCTAACTAGATGAGAAGAAATCTCAAAAAGGGACTTCTCATTTGATACCGATTCGAGACAAAGTTTGTGCATGTAATTCCAAAACAGATTAAAACACTCAATCGTCTCTGTTGCATGCCAAAGAGAAATAGTTGGTAACAATGGAAATATGCAGGATAATCAATGACTTGTCTACGAGCGGGTGTAAGTGCATATAGAGAAGAAAACAGTCATCTACCAATCGGAACCATTACCAAGAGAGTGGATAAGTACTGGGCATGATCAGAAATTCTTTTACAACGAGGTGGACAGTAAGAAACAGATGTGAGCGACATATTCTACCTAAAAACCAGTCTGACCTGGATTTCCTAGTATAGTTTAAAGCCTTTGCAGGTATTGATCTAACGCTACCTGAAAGTTTATTTGAATCGAATCAAAAATGGCAAAGCCTTAGTTGTATGGACGGACGAACGGACATTTAGTGAATTTTTATAAAAAAGATTGTAAGATTTTCGTATATCTGAACTGTTGGATTATCTAATAGTTATCTACCATGATCAGAATAAACGAAAATCCTGACCACAGTATTATTATTAATTTGTAAATTAAATCTGAAATTGCTTTAAGTTAAAGAGACTTATCCTGTAACCTGGTTTGATCATGGAGTCACTACTCATGTAGTGTGTCTGGGGTACAAACAACCTGGTGGAGCCCATCCCTCT
Source organism: Sepioteuthis lessoniana (assembly GCA_963585895.1). Taxonomy (NCBI): domain Eukaryota; kingdom Metazoa; phylum Mollusca; class Cephalopoda; order Myopsida; family Loliginidae; genus Sepioteuthis; species Sepioteuthis lessoniana. The sequence goes on along the minus strand of OY757914.1, from coordinate 60,784,552 downwards.
TTAGGTCTGGTTTGAATTCAGAGATTTCCTTCTCCTAGATAGGATGCCATACTGTCCTACAATTTATCCATAAGTGGAGGGAGAACAGTTGGATTCATACCATTCGCAGGAGTATTAATGCTATATAAAATGCAAACAGCTTCGTTCAGAATTTTAACTCAAGTAGCCCATTACACTTCCTAATGTGCCATTTTCAATGTGTTACGGTAACACATGCAAAAATCAGATCGTTATAATATAGATGGTGTTTTATTTAATAAACTGAAAAGATACACCAAGAAAATTCTGTAAGCCATATAAATTTTTGATCGCAGTCAAGTCCTTAACAATCTTATACTTTTCTCAATAAAAGACGTAAGAAAACCATGATGCGTGTTATATGCTTACATAAATGAATTCCAGCTTCGATGAATAAAATCTTTTAAGGTGTAATTCCTGTTCAGTTTTCAATGAAGTTTACATACAAATCAAAACATTAAACATTATCCGTTTATTCAGCTTCCTATTTAAACAATAAGTGAATGCGAATGCCGTAAATTACAAAGTTAAGATATCAGAAACAAAGATTACTTTTAAAGTTGGTGAGGATTCGGTTCTAAGAATAAATATTCAGACTTTGAAAACAAATCCTTTTCCATGCTGATAGTAATATATTAAGGTTGTATTAACTTACCCCTTCCACCACGAACATAATACAACTCAAGATCATTTTAAGCGAAGAACAGCTGGTTTAAATTCAATTTTCTAAAGGTTCATTTGCACGTATTAAGTTTACTCATATTAAAACCAATTGAAAAAGCTGTTTTTGAATTTAACAAAAAATGCTTCTTTCTATGTACAAAGACGTAAGTAGACATTATTCTATTCAGGTTTAGCAATTATACTTATTGGCAATAAGTCAGTCCACATACACACATACATAGCTCTAGACAACAGAAAGCGGAGAAGCTGTAGTTTGGGAATATCTTCATTATAATGAAGATCTGTTTGTGACCGAAACTACATCACCACCGACGTCACAGTTCCCTTAGGTATTTACGCTATATTCTCAACGGTTATTAAATAATCATCATTTAATCTTAATTAGGATCTTATCTATCAACGATATCTCTGTTAAAGTCTAGCTGAGTTAGACTTGCTTCAAAACATCTTGTGTTATTAAAGGATTTATCCTACCTCCCACCAGACCAGATTTGACTCTAAGTCATTTTTATGTGGGGCGGGGCCACGCACAAAATTCATGCGCGGATGTCACAAAAAATGCTTGATCCCTTTCGGCATTACTCTATAGTGGCGTCTCAGGCGCCAAGCAATAAAGTTAGCTGTGCCAGGAAGATATTGTTCGGGAGGAAGCCTTTCTGAGACCTAGCAATCACCAGATGTTCGCACAAGGTACCCCCACCCTGGAAAACCGAGGTAAGCAAGCCCATGTTATTAATGCGGTATATATTTAACCTCCCACCTGGTCAAACTTGACACAAGGTCTTTTCTAATTTAGTGGCCATATACGAATCGAAATATGCACAGCCGTCACAAGAGACGCTTGATCGTCCTCGGCATTTTCTGTGTTAGTGGGAGATATGCAATACCTCCATACCTCGAGGAGCTCCCGAACAGAAAATAATGAGGTTCTAAAGAATCATAGAGATACCAAATACTTTATACACATTTATCAAGATGGCGACCAAACAAAAATATTAACATATATAATGATTGTTCCCAAAGTATTGGTCAATATGGAGTACTTCCCTCCCTTCTTGGTAAGTGGGCATTTCTGCCCAGATCAAGCAATGTCTACAGCCTTTGGCACAGACAAACTACTGCGGCTTCTTGGACATTGCCAACGAATAGGGCTGAAGGCAAAACCAGAGGGTCATGTGACTGCTAGCACTTAAATCCCATAGGATCTTTAGATGGCACTATGTCCCTACAATAATCCTCGTTAAGATACAGAGTAACTGAAAATGAAAAAAGGAAAAAAAAAAAACAAAAAAAAAACACATACAATTTAAGAAAAAACAAAGTTTTGAAGATGTTTAGGTGATCTAACATGGCTACTTGAACGTGTCTAATTTGAAAATGATGGTGCTTTTTGTGATGTTGAAACAATGTTTTGGGGTGTTACTTTTAAGTACGTATCATCAAATATAGCTGGTTTTAACTTGTCAAAAAATATTTTGTTCCTCATTCTTGATACGTACAGTAAAGAACTTGTCATGCTTTAACAAAACTTTGAAAGGACCGTGATACGGTGATTGTCAAGCTGTATCACGGATAAAAAGATGTGAACAAGTTTCTAAAAGTTAGGGTAGGTACACCTTATTTTTATTTTGCCTTGGTGGCAAATATGTCATTTTAGCCATTAATGGTGTCAAATCTCACACCTTTTTTTGGTGGTTCGCAGAAATATTACCCGGGTAACCGTAATGTTTGTCCCATATAAAGCCTCTTCTGCATTTCTTTCTTTACAGTCGAGCGAAGCCCTAAAGGTGTGTGTGGAAGATGCTCTAATCAATTAGTGCTATGGAGTTCTGCACTTAAGACTAAAATTTAATCTCTACCATGCCGTTTGCTTGAGGATGATCGGTTGTAATATGGATGTTTGTGGTGCCTAGAAGTTTCAAGAGTTTATGAGATAGATCAAACTCAAACTGCCGACTTCTGTCCGTTTCTAGAACACCAAATCTTACTACCTAGCCAGCAAGGAATGTCTTGGCTGTCGTGTATACTGTCATGTCTGGTACAATACTTCATACAATTTGGAGTATCTTTCAATACATATCAACAGGTAGGACATATTGGAAGTGGTCCAGTGATGTCAATATGAATACGTTTTAATCTTTCGTCTGGCTCTGGAAATGTACCGATAAGAGTGTGAGTATGTCGACCAATCTTTGCATTCTGGCACTTCACATACATCTTCGACCATGTTCATATATCTTTCTTTATCCGTGGCCAAACGAATCTGTCAGTTAATAGGCGTACTGGAGCAATGACTCCAGGATTTGAGAGACCATGCACTGCACTGAATATGTCTCTGGGTAAAGATACTGGTACATATGGACGTAACTTGCCAATTCTGACGTCACACTTTGCGAGTGGAGTTGGTAATTTTCACAAGATTCAGTGACGTCTTATTTTCCTAGAGAAGATGTAGTAGATGTTCGTTTTTTCTCTGTTACTTTGACAATGTGTCAAAATCGGTGTAAGGTTCCAATAAGAAGGAATTAATTCTACGAGATAATATGTCTGCAGATACATTATCTGTACCCTTGATATGCTGGTTATCAAATGTAAATTATTGGATGTAGTTCATAAGATGAATTTGCGGTGGAGGGTACTTGTACAAAGAAGACTGCAAGGCACCTTATAAAGGTTTGTGATCTGTTGGCACATGAAACTGATGACCTTCTATGAGTTCAAGAAAGTTCCGCTCAGCAAAAAATGTCGCTTGCAATTCCCTTCCAAATGTGTTATACTGTGTTTCTGTCTGATAGTTTTCTGGAGAAAGAAATTGGTTTCCTTTCAGAATCGCATTTTTGTTGTAATTCGGCTCTCATTCCGATGACAGAAGCATCCACGGCTAACCAAAGTTCATAGTTGTCCTAGATGTGCGACAATTTAACTTCATCTACTAAATCGGATCTCACCTTGTTGAGTGCTGATATGACAGGTTCTAGCAATGTGATACTGCAGTTTTTGACATTGATCAACGCGTTAGTCAATGACAAAAGTACTTAGGCACATTGTGGGAGAAACCTATGGTAAAAATTAACTAGCCCTAAGAACTAGCGCAGCTGTCTCATAATAGTAGAGATTAAGAAGTCTTGTATAGACTTAACCTTATCTGACGATGGGGATACCTTTTTAGATGAGATATGATGACCCAAAAGTATGAAATCAAAGGCACATTTTAATGGGTTTATAACAATGCCATAATGTCTTGGGCGTTCGAAAACTTCTCTAACATGGTATATATAATACTTCATATTTTCTCTCGCAATCAGCACATCGTCTCTATGTGTACAGTCAAACAGCAAATCACGGAGGACTAAGTCTATCAACCTTTGAAATATAGCCCAAATGGAACCCGTATGAATTCTTATATCCCAAACGGGATGTTAATAGCTGCTTTGGGGATATGATTTGGCTCCACTGAATAAGGTCTAATTTGGTAAAACACTTATGGTTTTGAGCCACTGCTGTTATGATGTGCATGTGTGGTACTGGGTATCTATCAGGTTTAGTAACAGAATTCAGTAAAATCTCTATATGCATGCCGTGTGTTGGAGCTTTTACTAACTAGATGGAAATAAGAAGACCATCCACTTTTTGTAAGACGGATAATACCCAACTTCATCATTTGTTTTAGTGGCTTTTAACTTTTCAGGCGCTAAGCGTCTAACTTTACTGTAGATAGGTGGTTCATCTATTTCTATAAAATGAGTAATAGGATGAGGCAAACCTTACTTATAAAGGGAGGGGACAGAAATAGGATATTCCTTTAAAAGTTAAAGAAAGCATCGCCTTGATTTGCATTTTTCCCTGCTCTTGCTGGGTGTTATATAAGAATTTGCATTTTCCTCAAATCTCTTTTTTTCCAACATAATGGCTTATGTCCTCGGTCCCTAGAGTAATTACGTGAACCGCTGCATTCGCGATATCTTTTTAATGTGTAACAGCTTCCTCCAGTTTGTCTAGTCGAGATTCCAACTTTCGCTGCCATTTTAGTATTTCTGTGAGCGTATCGGAGTTTCTTTTTCACTAGACACGGTCGTCACGTGTGTAGACACTAGGTCCGCTATATGGTCAACTACGGACGCGAGTTGCTCTTCTGAAGTGGATTCGTCCTGTGCGGCAGCAATTGCCAATCTATATTAAGTTGGTATTCTCTGGAGAAAAACGTGTCTGAAAACATTCTTTTCAACTGTATTCTCATCCAACTTTTGTAGTCGCTTGAGGAATTGAGATGTACTACTGTCACCTAAAGTTTCCTGTTACAGTAGTTGCATCATGTGCTTGAGTGTCGACACTGTCATGTTCGCAGTAATTTTCTCACTGATATATATATATATATATATATATATATATATATATATATACGAGGATCATTAAATAAGTTTCGAGACTTTTTTCGTATGGGCACTTTTATTGATAGTACACACATGAAACTCTAGTCCCCTTCGAAGTAATCTCCTCCGGCTGCAATGCACTTCTTGTACCGTTCAAACAACTTCTGGAAGGCCCCATGGAAGTCCTCTTGTGTGAGCGTGTCAATGACCTTAGTCACAGCCTCTTTCATCTCCTCAATTGTCTCATAACGACAGCCTCTGTGCTAAGGGAATAACCAAAAGTCACAGGGAGCAACGTCTGGACTATGGGAGGCTGAGCAACTGTCTTAATGCCTATCTGTGACAAGGATGGAGTTGTGGACTGGTGCATTGTCCTGCTGGAAATGCCACTGATCCGATTTGAAAAGTGCTGGCCTCTTCCCAAGGAATCTCTTCCTGAACTCCCTTAAAACCTCAACATAGTAACCCTAACCCTAACCCTTTGGTCAATCAACTCTGGTGTATTGACTTCCTTATTCCTCCCACACCTCTCATCATCCCTCACAGACTCCCTGCCTTCCTTGAATCTCTTATGCCACTCAAAAGCTGATGCTCGATTCATGCAAGATGGTCGAAAATCAGTCTGAAGCATTTCATACGTTTCTCTGGCATTTTCTCCAAGTTTAAAACAGAATTTTATTGCATATCGTTCTTCTAAAGTGTCCTCACGTCCAGATTGCATTTTTGAAATTCACCAGCTGTGACAATCAGGCTTTAGTAGGGTGTATTCCAATTGCTGCTATGGCTGTTCATTTGAAGCTGAAATCATAAAAATTGGTCAGTCATCTCATAAGATATATAGTAATAACATAGTGAATTTTCAAGAGTCTACGACAATTTTAAATGCCTGTACAAAAAGTCTGGAAACTTATTGAATGCAACACGTATATATTATAATACATATATCTAAGCCTATAAGGTCGAAGGCCCGTCAGAGAAATTTTATTAGCGAGAGAAAAAGAAACCAGTTAGAATTTTGTAAGAATAGAGTAATACGTTACAAATGTGTAATGGCATAATGGGTTTTTGAAATAAAGTGTAAATAAAAATTGTGCTTGGGTGTCAACACTGTCATGTTTACTGTAATGTTCTCACGAATCTTATAGGATTTCTCTACGGGAGATTAAATGATTGTTTTTCTAACTTCGGTTATTACGTCTTGTGGTCATACCGGAACTGCATAACTAACCTTCTGGTCGAAAAATGCCCCCTTGCTAGAAGTGAAAGGCAGTGAAGTTGGTAAAAAAACAAAAAAAAAAACAAAAAAAAAACAATGCGAGACCTTCGTGTAAACCGGGATGTATGATCACTGTGAAATGGGACGACGTCATTTTTTTTTCATTTTTTTATGCACGAGCGAACTCGCTCGCAGCAGCGGCAAATAACAATTTGGGTGTCACAAATTTAAAGAAGCCTATCTGGTCTAATTGATGGAAGCAGCAAATCGGCACTTAAACGATAAGATAAGAAAGAAAAAAAAAGGAAGCAACCATATTGAATAGAGAGACACTACTGTCGATTTTTTTAAAAGCCAGATAATCACAACGGGAAAACCAAATAATTCTATGGTATCAGAATTTGCTAATAGTATTGGGAAAAAGTTTATGGACTAATTTTTAAATTATATCGGGGTTACCAGTTGTTGGTGAGAGATACGTCATAAACAGCTCCATACCTCGAGGAGCTCCCGAACAGAAAATAATGAGGTTCTAAAGAATCACGGAGATGCCAAATATTTTATACACATTTAACATGGAGACCAAATAAAAACATCAACATACACAAGGATTGTATTCATAGTGTTGGTCAATATGGAGTATTTCCCTAACTTCTTGGTAAGTGGGTATTTCTACCTGGATCGAGCGATGCCTCTGATCTCCAATATTGTCCCACTGCTACGGTTTCTTGGACAGTGCCACAGAATTGGGCAAATGACAAAATATTATAGAGCAGAGGATCTTTAGATCCTACTATTTCCCCGCATTGATTTTGGGGCACCTCAGGCGCGAAGCGGTAAATTTAACCCTGTCAAAAAGTTATTGCCAGGGACCAGGCAATAGGGACAAACGCCAGGTGCCCCCCCCACACACACACACGAAAATCAGGTTGGGCGACCCCATGGTATGATATTTATCCGACTTTTCACCAAGTCAGATTTGACAGGAATGCATTTATATAGGATGTGGCCCTCACAAAAAAATGCTTGATCGCCCTCGGCATTCCTATTTAGACTGCGTCAGGCACCAAGCGATAAACTTAGCTGTGCCAAGCTGGTATAACCTGGGGGAGGAGGGCCTCTGAGACCAGGTAATTAGTTTAATAACATCTATCTGGGGTTCACGCTAAAGGACTTCCCGAAAACTAGGGAGAGTAAGCTCGTGATATTGAGGCGTTTTATATTTATTCAACCTCCCACTAGGCTGGATTTGACACAAGGTCATTTTATAGTGGGGGTTGGGATCAACGCACGGATCGAGACTCATGACCCGTCGTCACAAAAATTGCTTAATGCCATCGACATTACTAATTTTTGTAGCGCTTCAGGCGCCAACCAATAAGCTCTGCCTTACAAAGCAAGTATTGCGGGGAGAAAGGTTCTTTGGGACCAAGCGATTGAGCTTAATAACACCCACCTGGCGTTCGCGTCAGATGGCCTCGGGAACACCAGGGTTGAACCAGCTTGTGATATCAAGGCGTTTAAAGTCCTTCAATCAGTATTATATTTCACAAAAAAATAAAGGTTTACATAGAATATAGCATGGAAATTTTGCATACTGATTTTAACAAAACCAGGTTTGATAAATTATTACACGAGATTATGGATTTCCAATATAATTTTATTCTCAAACGTATTGTTGTATAGCCACATACATATACATATACAACTATAAATATATGCGGAACATAATCAAACATACCGACGAGCTTCAATGAACGAACGAACACCCTTCTTTATAAAAAATATACCTCTCACACTATATTCGAAAGGGTTGTTTCTTGTGTGTGAGAGGTGAGTTGGAGACGGGGACAGGCTGCTACATATTGACCCCAAGTTCTTCTGACCATAGCTGTACTTCTTTCGTATTCTGGCTGGGCTGTTCAACCGTGGGTTACTGAGGGCCCGAGCCCTCTGTCTGGAGCTGGTTTTCACTCCGCTGGCATCCTATCTCCAACTCCAACGGGAACTGACTCGAACTGACCCAAGCCGTCTGTGGCACCTGGCTATATTTTTTTGTTTGATGCCCACCTGCTTCCTGTGGGTGCACGCATCTGCCACCATCACCGAATTCAACAGCGTCCATAGGTCAAGGTGATATTCTGATATCTTCGACCGGATGCACCTGTTTCGCTGTTCTTCCGCTTATTTACACAGGTGCATCACTTGATTGACGGCTCGGTCGAGGGTCAATATGTTACAGTATTAAAAGCAATTCTATGTAAAAATGTGTACAAAAAAGACAACTTAAGATAATTGTTTAAAAAAAATCTGAATATCAGCACAAGTAAAAAATCATCCATAATAGTAGTAATCCTAGTGAAGTAAGAACATTATTCAACTTGAAATTTGGTCCAAGACGTCCATCAGATGAAAGAATAAAAGAAGCACAAGCCGAAACAAACAAGATATTGGATGCCCTAAAACTTGCCACAACGACAACACCACCCACACCCCAAAAAACCGACGACTATGGTCTAGTAAAGCGACAACAGTTCATCACCGTCCTAAACAAGGCCTATACGATCCACGTCATAGGCCTATACAATGCCATCTATCCTAGCTTGGAAGTTGAATTTATCAAAGCTGCCAAGGACTTACTCGACCACGGCATTTTTCAGCAGATGGTAGATTCCAAGCAGGACACATCCACCTTCGAACAGCTGAAAACCTACCAGATGTAAACAGATTTCGCTAGCCGACTCGAAAACACCATCACATAGGCCGTTGTGCACATAAAAAATAAATACAAGACTGACAACAACGCAGAATTGACAGTCGATACGCTTTTCTCAATCATGGGCGCAATGGTGCTGAGCGAGAAGGTCAAAACTTGGAACGCAAACCTATACCCCCACCTCCTCGAGACAATAAACAACCGTTATACGGCAAGTGGTATAGCGTGCGATCGATATAAAAAGTGATAACACAACCTCGCACGACACCGCGTATTATACACACAGATCACAGCAATCAAGTCGAGGAAACGTGCTAATCAAGCAGAAACAGCCACTACGAACGAGTAGACAACCACCGCACCCGCAACAGACAAGCTACACCATGCCACACAAACGCGACAATTATTAGGCGTACAGAGACCGTTATTCAGAACCCGCTATATACAAAAAACTACACAAGGGGTCGCGGATTACTTTGCTCTCCTTGTCTCTTTCCCGTCTTTCTTTCCCTGAGAGATCTGGATCTGTTCTGCTTTGAGCTGTAGTCAATGTCGTCTTCTTGCATTATTTAATCTTCATCCGAGTTTTCAAACTCATTCTGGCCCACCTGATCATACATTATTTCGTCTTCTGACGTTTCATTCTGTAAAGGTTGTTCTAATAAATCATAGGAATCATAGAGATTTCTCTCTCATTTGTTCTTCATATTTATGTCCATTTATGGAACCAGCAAAGTTCACATGAACCCTGGACCATGATTGCTTTGGGTATGTCCAGTGTGAGTCCATAATTCGTGGAGGATTTTTCTGTGCTTCCATGCAAGGGACACAACTCTTGATTGGACAGAGCTGGGGATAATCGAATCCATACAAAATTCGGAATGCACAGCCCGAATCGTTGCAGTCTTTAAAACAGACCAATCAATTCGTGTATGTGGGAACTACAAAAATACCGTGAATAAGTGTACCAACCTAGACTCGTACCCCATACCAAAGATTGAAGACCTGTACATGAAACTGAGCCAGGAAAGAAAATTTACAAAATTGGATTTGAGATCTGCATTTCTATAGGTCCCGCTACTAGCGGCCTCGATTGTAAAAAGATTTTCTGAGAAAGACTTCTTTACTGAGAGAAAACCAACGATTTGCTATTCTAACTCCAGAGTGGTGGATTGTAAAGTATTTTTTTTCACCCACCTGGAGAGTGGAAGAAAGGAATTGGGCTGTTCTTAGTGGCATCGGATTGGCCGAAAGAGTTGGCTTGCTGCTGCTATTGTGGTGGGGGAAGAGTCAAGGGTTCTTTTTTGGAAGTCGAGAAGGGAGTAAAATTTTGTTCTTTTTCCTCGATAACCTATCGTGGAATGAAGAATACTGTGTTTGTTTAATGATCTAGCAGGGAAACGTAATTTCTAAGAGATGTAGGCTTGGATAATTTTGAGTTGAAATTCACTTTTAGATGTAGCAGAGAAATGTAATTTCTAAGAGGCAGGCCTGAAGATCTTGTTGAAACTCACTATTATGGTCAAGCTGAGATGAGTAATTATCTGAAACGAGCAGACTAAAAGTTTCCAATTCGTTTAGCAGCTATCTCGAAGAAAAACAAACCGGAATAATTCAGACCTAAAGGAGCTGTAGATTCCAAACAGAAAGCAAGAAAGAGAGAAAGAAAAAGGACAAGAAAGAAAAAAGAAAAAAAAAAAGTAAATTAAAGAAGTCCCCGAAAAAATAACAGATAACACAAACTAAGAAGTTTTTGGCTTTCGCTTACAAGGAGAGAAAAAAAGGGACCCGGTTTCAGTCACTTACAGGGAAGTAAGATACATGTAATTTTAGATACTATTATCAATGTTACCTTTATTTTATATTTTGTTAATGAATGTAAGGGATAAGCAATTTTTTTTTACCTTTTTAATGTTACTTTTGTTTTATGTTTTGTAAGTGAGTTAATTCTTGCGTAGGGACTGATATGCAACCCACTTGTCTGTTTTTGTCCACTTTATAGAATAAAGCATTTGTAACTGGTGTAATAAGTGTCTCGTTTGCTTTTAGCTCCGACTTATTAACGAACCCCAAAATTCCGACACGTGAAAGAAGGTCCATTCAATGCTACGGTGAGGTCGAATTTCTCTTTTGCGCAGGAACGATCCTTTTATCGGGCATGCATCGCTCCGATTTCCAGTCAGAATATATATATATACCAGCTCATTGGCCCAGTGGGTCGAGTGTTCGCCAATGGTCCGGGAGACCGGGGTTCAATCCCAGGTTGAGTCATACCAAAAACTTTTTTAAAATAGTACTTGATAACTGTTTGCTTAACACTCAGCATTATAAGGTACGTATCAAAGGTAAAGTGGAGAAATCCAGGGAAAGGAGTAGCGCCCTCCTCTACATCTCGGTGTAGTAGCTATTGAAAAGGGAGCCTTCACGTCACCCTCGACTACAGTCGTCAACTTTACTTATATATATATAACCAAAACAAACCTAAGTGATCTGCCTGCCATTTTATTATCAATAATTTTTGTGACAACATCATTCATTCTAAAGCATTCGATAATTTTTAGTATCATTGCCTTAAATCTTTATTCTAATTTCTTCTTCTTCTTCTTCTTCTTCTTCTTCTTCTTCTTCTTCTTCTTATTATTATTATTTATCTAAAATGAATTAGTAAGACCTTCTAAAATTGAACTCTTACTCTCTTACTATCTCACTGCGTGCAATTCATTAAATTTATCTTTAAACACAAAATAATATATTTGAGGTGGTCGTGGCTTTGGCCTCGTTATTCACTTACGTTCCTTGATTGAATAAACAAAACACAATAGTTCTACAACGTGTGTAGTCACAATACAATAGTATGACTCAACTACCCACAAAATGAGCCTCGTAATTTTTTTCTTAGTACGCAAGCATATATTTCGAGCCTTAAACGTGCCCAGTGTATGTGTATGTATTCTCTCTCTTTGTGTTAAGGAAGTAATGAGTTACGGATGTAAATTTCTTATACACAATAAGTTTAAATTTAAGAACCACTGACTATATTAAGTAGGTGGCCTGGCTTCTGTCAGAAATAATTAATTACGTATTTCTCACTGGCACCTCTTGTCAGTATTTGGTCTAAAGTGTCCTCACGTCCAGATTGTATTTTTGAAATTCACCAGCTGTGACAATCAGGCATTAGTAGGGTGTATTCCAATTGCTGCTGTAGCTGTTCATTTGAAGCAGAAATAATAAAAATTGGTCAGCCATCTCATAAGATGTATAGCAATAACATACTGAATTTTCAAGAGTCTACAACAATTTTAAATGCCTGTACAAAAAAAGTCTGGAAACTTATTGAATGCACTACGTACAAAGAGCATTTGGCACTAAAGAATCCACAAGGGTTAATATACCATAAAACACCAACCAACAAAAAATCTGAATTTTGAAAGTATTGCATCTAATTCATAGACCCACTACACTGAAATTCGATTAATGTTTCATGTGACTCGCTTATCGAAAAAGGTTACTTATGCCTGATTTAAAGTATTCCAATCTAATTCTAATAATTCTACACAATTATATGGTTTAAATTATCTATTCCTATTTAATAATATCCAGTTTACACATTTCATAGTTTCAAATATTTCTATCTAATGCCAATAATTTGCAAGTAATTATATGGTTTCAAATAACTAATAATAATAATCTTTAGAAAGCAGTTATTGGTTCAAATACAAATAATTTGTATACAGTTAAATGGTTTCTCGTGCTCCTATCAAATACTAATTATTTGAAAACATCTATTTGACAAACTAATTAATTTAACAGACAGATGGAACTCTAATCCTGGATCAGAGTGGACCTGGGAGTAATGGTAATGAAGGAGTACAGAGAGGTTGACATTAATCAGCCTTTCTTTAATCATAGGTCAGTTTAGCATCTATATGGCATAAAACCAAAAATGAATAATATAGAAGGAAATAAAGGGATAAAATTTATTTTTTCCAAAGAAAAACCGGCTTAAAATATACTGATTTATTCATGTTGCCCTGTTATGTAGTGAAATGTTATTAACAAAATTACACGTAAGCAAAGTAAATGTGCGTGGTTTACAAGATTTAAGTACCTTTTAACTGTGCCTGTCGGTCCGTTTTTACATACATAAGCATTTTTTGTGTTAAATAATCATTCATGTCTTATGGAGAGGGAGATTAAATTTAATCTCACGTAACCGTTTTCATATGTAAATTTTTCTTCTTTTCAGCGACACCGGACATTAATATATGACCAATAAATTTTAACATGTAGCCAAAGAGACTAACAACTACAACAACACTGCAGGGCACCTCTGGTGGTGTAATGGTTAGCAAACTAGACTAGCAAACCTACACGAGTGAGTTCGAGTCTCATTGGGTGCCCCATTCATTTGGCCTTGTGCTACATCGAAGCAAAAGAGCTTCGTAAATTACTACTACAACAACACTGCAGTCCAACATGTTAGCTTTTACGCGATGAGGACACCCCGTTTAGATAAACAGAGAAGAAAAAAAACTGTTTATATATTCCTGAAAAAAAATACAAAGTTGTGCAGTTTTTCCAGTCGCGGTCTTTTAAAATATTTAAGCATTTAAAATTACATAACGAGTTAATAATTCATGTGAACACATGCTACAACAATTATAAGTATTTATTTTATGACAAAAATAAAATGTTATGGCCTCTGTCATGAGATTCTCGAACTGCACCTGGATCACGGCACAGGCCAAGGTAGAGTTGTATGGAAGATTGCCATGATGCATGTCGCCTTTCTTCCAAATATTGATGTAGTCCAAGCGAAAGGCAAAATGCAATACGACTTCACTCTAATCTTGACATAAGAGTTGCTAGAAGCGGGTTAAACATAATATCTAATTACCTTCTGGTTTTGCAACTCCGTCGCAGCAAGTTACCATGTATCTTAATTACGATGGCAGGGGATTTGAATTGAGAATTTATTTTCTCCTAGACCTATTGCCCAAACAAGACTAGAGAGCCCAATCTAGCTTATTATTTATACAGTACTCGGATCCGTAGTAAAAAAAAAAAATGATTACATTTACTAAAGTTTTGTTCGGTCTATTTAACAGCATATCAATTCCTTTTTGTTATTTAATGCCCGAATCTTATTTATGTTGTTTAGTTAGGTTTATTTGTTTCATGTTTTATCAACTCTTCGTGGTTTATTTAATGCCCATATATGTTTTATTTGTAAATGTTTGGTTGTAATCAACGTTTAATTGCAATCACTTTTAAATGGTCATTTTTTCTCTATAACAATCATTTGTTTGCACATAGTTATAGAGTTTCAAACAGTCTAATTCAACACGGCATTCAATTTGGCTTATAGATAGGATTCTAACAGGTACTACCACTCCGAGTCAGAGTATAATGGCAACAAAGGGATACTCTACACTCACTAGAACTCCAGAACTGCAGCCTCACTACCAGATGCAGTTAAATGTTATACCCAGGAACACACCGTTTAGGAGGGTGTGGTCTTACCCCTCTGCAGAGGATACAGTCGGCGTATTCTAAACTCGACCGATAAATCAAACATTGTGACCAGCTGAATTTCTGTATTTTTTCACTCATACATGAATACTGCAATTTAATATTAACGAGATTTTCACAGTTGAAAGAGTAAACACACATGAATCTATCACGTTACAGACGTTTAGCTTATATAAATTAAAATAAAACTGAATAGATTTTTAAAAGATTAAAGAAGTAGGTTTCAGAGCCAGTTGATAAACAAGCAGGTTGTCACGCAAAGTATTCATAGAATCTCAGTCACGCCTAGATGAACCAGACTTTGTAGAAACTTGGATAAGATGTTTTGCTGAGCCATGACAGAGAAAAGAAACTCAAGGACAACAACGAATATGGAGGTGAAAATAAAATCACCGATTTACTTTTAGCTACAACCGGTTGTAAAGTAATTATGAAAATTTCCTTGATATTTATCCAAGAACTGACAATCAAGATTATTCTAAATATTAGACCCTCAAAAAAGGTTGGCCATTGCTGAACAAACTAAATTCATGGCATTTAAACAAGAACACAAAGAACTTATGAACTATCAGCACCGACTAAGAGACGCCAGCAGATTCTGTGAATTTGAACATTTAGGAAAAGAAGAAATGCCTATTAATGAAGAATTCATTTGACTACGACTGATTGATGGTATGTCAAATATTTCTCTGAAACAAAAAGAGGAAATGGAACTACAGGATTGAAATACATAACACTGTATAAATCGGATATTAGACCAGAATATTTGCAATTACGTCGGCGCGTTCAGTATAGATATAAAAAAGGCACACACAGCCCACATCGCATTTATATGCGAAGTGGGCTGTGTGTGTCTTGAAGTGACTCCATTCCGCTTTCATTCATCTAAATGTGTGGTGCCTTACCTACACAGCAGTGAATTTTAAATATTTCATTCCAGTTTTCATTGAGTTACGAGAGGAATTACATCGCAGTACGGTCACGTATGTCTCATTTATAGACATTTTTATTTTCCTCTAAAGCTAACTTTTTTATATCACATTGCCACCAACTTCAAAAGACAGGCACAGGAGTAGTTTTTTTTTGTTTTTTTTTTGTTTTTAATGGCATATCAACCTTTGTAGGTCATTTAATGCCAAAGCTATTCTCCGAGAAGAACAGTGGTGGTATTATTTAACCCATAGTTGGGAGGATAAGGGGGTTCGTACCTTTCCCAAGGGTATTTGCCCGAAAGTGAACGTAATAGCGCGACTGGAGTACGAACTCGCTTACTACGATTCTACAGTCTATCGCTTTAACCATTACACCACGAGGACACCCCCAGGCACAGGAGTAGGGAATACTTTTTATGCTTAAAAGTTATATTGAAACTTATTGTCTACGAATGAGGCAAGACTCAATAAATATTTAGTATGTTTACAATAAAATCAACGGTTTAATGTTTCTATAAATAATATTGGGATGCTTACAGTCAGGGAAGATATTTACTCGAGTTCCCACTCACTAAGAATCAGTGTGAGCATTAGTATATCCGTGATATACTCACACCGAATAAACAGGATGTAAGACAAGATAAACTCATTTACACATACAGAAACGTTTAATATATACATAATATACATACAAGCAGTATTGAAAGAATTCACAAACTTGTCCTAACAGCTTGAAATATGCATATATTATTCTATGAACAAGTAATGTGGAAGGGATACAAAAGTAGAAAAAAGGCTTACTTGGTGATTTACAATAAAATCCTATGGATCAGTAAACTAAGAAATTATCATCATTATTTAACTATAAATGATATTTAATTGGAATCATTTTGAGATGAGGCTTTTTAATCTGAGAATTAATTTTTAACTATTGCGGATTTTTGTCCTCATCTTGGTAGTTTTTTTTTGTATGTTGTTTCTTCTTTCACTACGTTTCGGCCAAATTTCACCTCTGGCCTTCTTCAGGTGATTTACCGCGACCTCGGATAGGAATGATGAGTCTTCTAACCGTATTCCCAGTAATTACTGCCTTCCATAGTTGTTGTCTATCGCACCACGTTTTTGACCAAGTAAAACCTCTGGCTGGCTTGGGTAGGATTTGAAACCGCTAACTTCTGACAATGCTCACCTGGAGCCGTAGAGACTCAACGCCTCTATCCGCTGAGCCGTAGAGACTCAACGCCTCTATCCGCTGCGCGTTGAGTCTCTACGGCTCAGAGGATTACTGGGGATATGGTTACAAGACTCATCATTCCTATCCGAGGTCGCGGTAAATCACCTGAAGAAGGCCAGAGGTGAAATTTGGCCGAAACGTAGTGAAGGAGAAGAAACAACACACAAAAAAACTACCAAGATGAGGACAAAAAGTCCGCTATAAATGATATATTCATTTATCTGCCAATGAGTAAACCTTCTCTGTCACTTGGAAAATTAAATCAACCTAGCTTCTATGGAAACACATTAGTCAGTTTAACTGACACATTTAATAATAATTGTCTCCTTTGAAGAACTGGTGTGTCTGTTAGATGGCTCATAGACTGTTATATGATGGTCTCAGAAATCCACTCTTGTTCTTTTCTGCTGTTCTTTCAATGATAGAGACGTCGTCACTTGCTCTACCATTTGAACAGTAAAGCCAACACAGCTATGACCATTTTATTGTAATCTCAAGTAAGCCTTTTTCTGCTTCGTCCTCCTTTTACGTACAGCTTCTTTATAGAACAATTTGTGTATATTTTTATCGGTTGGGACACGTTTGTATAATCTTTTCAATATTTCTTGTATGTATATTATGCATATATTAAATGTTTCAGTTTGTATAAATGAGCTTATCTTGTCTTTTCTTCTGATTATTCCATGTTAATATATCACAGATGCATTAGTAGATCTTATACTTAGCCTACTGGAAGAGATGTTGAATTTTATCAACTCAACTGTTTTCAGTCTGCTGGTATCATAAATGATACCAGCTCTCTGGTATCATTTACTTATGATTTACACATGATCCACTGCAGTAAAATATACAAATATGAATCAAGTCCATTTTTAAGTTAACGTGTAACCCTCCTACCAAAATAGATGCATGGAAATTCGGAATAAATTTGATAACATACTGTAATTTTTATTATTGATGATATCATTTTATTCAAATCTTTTGAGACAAAGTAACAATGGATACAAATCTTCAAAAGCACAATTCCTGAACAACAAAATGAGTAAGTGAATATGTTTTTGAAACTTTAATTTTGGTTTGAGTTTTTCTTGGTTTATTGGAGGAAGGAAGACATAACATTATTCTTCATATACAACAACATATGCTTCATATTATTATTATTTAATTTTCAACTTTACTTTTGGTTTCTTACAATCATTCACCAGGTCTTTACTCAAGACCTAGGATGACGAAAGGTAGTGATTATATTTAGTCAATGTATTTATGGTTTTGCTGTTACTTTTGGGGGATATTTCTTCAGTCACATTGATAGAACTCCCCTACGGAAAGGAACAGTTCTACAAAGTGCAATTTTTTTATATAATTGCTGGGAATGTCAGATATCTTGTTAACGTGTCTATCTGACCTGTTCTTGATCATATGCAGAGCTCCCACTATTACTTGTATGGTGGTAATTTTAAGGGTGCCACATTTTTTTCAATTTCTAATCCCAATTTTTTCTATTTACTTATTTTATTACATGTTGACATTAACATATCATTTAAAAGGTATGTTTTTCTTTTATAGTCATTAACCACTATATCTGATCTATCTAGTCCCAGAGAATAACAACTCCTTTTGCTTCTGTTATTGGTTCTGGTTGATGTTTATACTATTTTTCACAATCCAATATTCCATAATATTTACATATTTTCCAATGAATATAATGTCCTATTTTATCATATCTTTCTTTATATTCTATCAGTGTCACAACGAGACATTAAATGTTCAATTGACTTATTTTTTGTCCTTACTACATATTGGTTTTAATCTGGGTTTTTTTATAATGTTTACGAGATAGTTTCTTGTTGGTAGGCTTTGGTTCAGTGCTGCTTTTATCAACTCTTCTGTCTCCATTTTCATTTTGGGTATTTTTTGTTCTCTGGTGTTTTTAATTGATTGGACTAAATCAATTGAAAACACCTTTTGTTCTTTTCTTTATGTTTTTACTGCCTCTTTTGCTTTATCTTTTATTTCTTTTTCTTTTGGTGTGAGGTCGAGTTGTTTAGCAAATTTATTGCTTTCTTTACTAATTTGAATATTTTTTTCTTTTGCTTCTCGTGTGTGTTTACTAACTGTAGCATCCAATCTGTTGTGGCTGAGTATTTCTTTAATCCTATAGTAGCTGTTTACTAGGTCATAAACCTCTTCCAACATTTTCTCTTTTGATGTAGAAACATTCTATATCTGCTCTAGGGTGATGCATTCTGTGGCAGGTTATTAGTTTTCTAATTTTAGTAACCATTTTTTTAAATTTATGCAAGAGTTCAGTTTATTATATATAAAACTGTATGTCACTACTGGTATAGTTAGGGTGTTAATTTTTATAACTTTATTTTTTGTAAATAATTCTGTTCTTAATATGGCTCTTATTCTCCTATAGAATCATTATTTTTTCTTTATAATATAATACCAATAGCTTCATAAATTTCTAAATCATCTTGTTTATGAAGAGCTGATTTTTGCAGCTATATGATTCTTTTATTCTTAGTATTCTTTTAATTTTTCTTGATTTCCTAGTTTTCATTTTGACACCCTCACTCATTTCATCAAGTTTTTCTCCACAGTATTTCTCAATATCTTTTTGTATCTTTAATTTCCATTTGAATTACTTAAAGCTCAATGCCCACTATCCATATAATGAAAAGAAAGTAATTGTTCATTGCTTACAACATTAAGTAAAAACCATAAGTAAGTGACAGCAATGCATATCAAGAAGAAATGAAGAGTTTAAGAGACAACCTCCATCGCAACAACTACCCAGAGAGCCCCAAGAAAACTGGATCAAATGACAGAAAACAATACCCAAAAACTTACCACAGTCTGTCTGCTCTATGTCAAAGGCCTAGCTGAAAAGATTGAAAAGATATGTAGTCCATATGATATCAGAACAATATTCAAGAGAGGCATGAAAAATATCCCTCCCGAGTCAGGCTCCCAAAAGAATACAACATGACTAATAATTGCATGTACTCAATCCCATGCAGTTGTGGTAAAGTATCCAAAGGT
Source organism: Sepioteuthis lessoniana (assembly GCA_963585895.1). Lineage (NCBI taxonomy): Eukaryota > Metazoa > Mollusca > Cephalopoda > Myopsida > Loliginidae > Sepioteuthis > Sepioteuthis lessoniana. The sequence continues at coordinate 60,764,802 of OY757914.1, read as the reverse complement.
GATGTAATATAATTAAGGATGATACTTAATTATATAAGGTAATTATTTTATTTGTATTAATGAATTGTAAGTTGGCTAGAAAACTTTGAATTGAAGTCCATTTTTAAAGGTCAGCACTTGTGTACATGCACATGTCATATATGTGTCAGTCTTGTCATAACCTAGTCTTGAGTTCAGAGTTTTAGACAAGATGTTGAAAAAACACTTTGTCAGCTGAGGACAATGAAGATGTCAGACTTAAAGTTAAAGATATGTATTATTAACATGATTAGCTGATGAAATAATTAAGATATATTATATAAGCAAAGATATTTTTTAAATTAGTTGCAGTTTGGGCAGATCAGTTTATAGCAGAGGGTCGAAGCTGCGACAGACATCTGGGTGAGAGGGGTGAAGGAATTGGAGTCGAGTGTTTCTTTCATCTATGACACAATTGATTGTTTTAAGGTATTATCAGTTTCATTATAAAATGTGTTCATTTCAATTGTCACACTTTCATTTCGTTGGGTATCAGCAAGTACCTGTTCTTTTTCAGCATCTGTTAAGCAGTTGGTTTTAAGGATATATCTTCTCACATTCGCTAATTTATGGAGATCTAAGTGTACATCGGTACATTTAGTCATTTCTCGCCATATTTTGTTGGTTCTATGAGTTGCATTTCTTCTTGGTGGTCTGTTAATTGTATAAAAGAATGTATATAATACTCCTTTAAATGTTATTAATATACTTCTGCTCACATATCACAAACCAGGCACAGAGTTTTTAGTGGGGAGGAGTTGAGAAGATTTTTTCGAATTACCTGGAACTCGTCACCTGTTGACCAATTTTCTTTCTGTGTTTTATTTTGTATTGGTAGTAGTGAAGATCTTGCTATGTCAAGGTTAGGATCATCCCACTTCTGATATCCACTCAAGTGAGTAGAGAATTTTGTCCAGTTGCTAATTTTTTGATCCTAACCTAGTTCGTCAAGGAGAGATGCTACAGGAAAATCGATGAAGGATATGTCATAAATAGTGGTTTTTATATATGGTTTTTTATTCTTACTGCCAAGAGGTTTTTTTGTTTTGCAGATACCATCAGCATAAACATTTTCTATCATCATATTTATTAATAATCCATAAAAAGAGAATTTATGTTGTTATAAATTATAAATTCATACATTTCCCGTTCTCTCTCGAAACTCCGTTAAGTGTCTTAACCAACTTCAATAAAATTGTTATATCTTGTTAATTAACAGTAGGTCTGGTCTTCTGGCCAGGACTGGATGATCTGTTTGAATCTCAAAATCCCAGAGAATTATTATTATATTTTTATGAAATTTTCCCTCCAGCTAATGTTGGGGTCTTTCACTGAAGTCTGAGTGATAACAAGTCTCCAGGATTTGTCTGAATATTCTGGCTGATCTTAACAATACATGTGTCTGACATTTCTGTAGCAAACAGGAAACAGAGATAAAAACACAACAGAAAGGTTGAATAGTTGATTCTGATGAAGAATAAAGTACAAGGAAGAATAAAGCACAAGGAACCAGAAATAACTTTTGAAACTTTAATTCATCCTTCAAGCAGGCCTTCTTTAGTTTTTGTTATGTTTTTATTTTAACTATTTCATTTTATTAATTGTTGCTGAGCAAAGAATTAACTTTTGTAAATTTATCTTAGATTATTATTGTTAATGCAGGAATATTTGCGGAAGAAATGTGCAGTTATATATATATATATATATATACAAATGGATATGCTCCACATTGTCCGAGAAAAAATAACTTAAAATATAATAGCACTGTTAAAAAAATGTTATTAATATACTTCTGCTCACACATCACAAACCAGGCACAGAGTTTTTAGTGGGAGGAGTTGAGAAGATTTTTTCGAATTACCTGGAACTCGTCACCTGTTGGTTCAAAATCGAGGGAAGGGAAGTTAATAAAGCCTACTAAGTTGCCGACCAAGACAGTAGTAAACCGAGAATCTTCCTAGGGAAGGAAAGAGAAAGAAAAGCAATAAAAAGGTATAAAAGAGCAAGGAAGGGGAGGAGTAACTCAATTACTACCATACAAAAAAAAAACCCAACTATATTTCAGAGACGAACAAATATTTATCCCATTACAAAGAATTTATTTCGAAGGAAATAAATTTAACAATACATTTCCTCTGATAATGCACAAATTTCGTAGTGCATAGTCGAGGTAAAAACACATTTGATTTAACGCAAAAAAAAAAAAAAATATAAGGATAGAATTGGCAAGTCAAATGAACTTACTCGCCGTTAGACCGAAACAAAGAAAAGTTGTACATTACAAAAACAATTTTTTACAGAAATACTAATATACTGTCTGAATTCAAAGTTCACTTTTCCTTTTTTCTTTTCTTTTGTTTCAAATTTCTGGCGTGTGGCTTTCACAGGCTGGTATAATTTTTTTTTCTCTTCCAGTTGGATGTATCCTTTTCTCCGGGGCTTCTAGACAAATCTGAAGGATGGTGCTCTGAAGAATTTAACGTTTTTCGTTAAATTTCTTCCACTGTCCTTTCTTCTGGAAAAAAGTACCTCCTAAGATTTACTCACATTCAATAGGAAGAACTCAGCAACATTTCCGTTTCCTGCGGAAAGAAACCAATTCTAGGCTTTCCTTCTACCGCAGAAACCAATTAATTCTCAGTTAATTGTAAATTTTACACCGTTTCTGGTAGACTGGTGGTGTCTGTAAAAAAAGCAGATCTTGCTTTCAACCCCTCACAACTAGCTGGCTGGCAGGTAGACTACCTTCAACCTCTCTCTGACAAACTGTGTAGCACGTAAGAAAGTATACCTTGCTTTCAACTTTTCTCCAACTGAAAGACCAACAGACTGGTCAACAGACTTCTAACAGATTGATGATAAAAAAAAACGCCCATTTGTTTAAATACCCTCAAAGGGACTGTAACGGCCCAACTTTAAAAATAAGCTAATAGCATTCGAGTTATTTTTAACTGCCGATTTACAAATTCCAAAAGATTTTGGACTTGTTTTCTCAGGCAAAGCATGGTGTTTTTTCTTAAAAAATGCAGTTGATTTTGTAGAAAAGTTATTTAAATTGATGGTGCGTAACAAAATAAATATTAAAAGAAATAAATGAATAAAAGAAATAAATACCATCTATTTTTTTTTCAAAATTCGGAATGGAAAAATCTGTAAAAGATCTGCCCTTTTAGAACTATAAATATGGACAAACATTTTCATCAAAATTTCTTAAAATTTAGCAGAATTCCAAGGTCGATTTATTTTCACCGAGAAATCACATGTTTTACGTAACTGATTGATTTATATTTATGACATATCAACCTGTCTAGGGTTGTTTTATGCCAATGGGTTAGAGAATAAAATTCAATGTAAATTCATATTAACATGTTTTGTGAGATTACTCTTTGAGAGATTTTTTTGTTGGGAGGGGTGCGCACTGCTTTGAATACAAACACTTTTTAAGTAGGTATGAAGAGGTACTCAACACTCCCCAGATTTCCAGAAACGGAACCTCGCTATCAGTTGCAGCTTCGTATCACAACTAGGATAAGCATGTTTCACAGTTTGAAATAACTTTTCTGCTTCTATAAAGTTAACTAAAAAAACTTCCTTTAATTTCGATTAAAAACTAAGAACAAATAATACGGATTTCAATTGAGTGAAATGTGAATATTTAAAGGATGAATACACGGATAGCCAGTTTTGACTAAAATTAACTACCGTCATCTAAATACTCTAAGGGTTCATAAAATATTTCATAAACATTTTATTTGTTAAAGTAAAAACTAATAATTTAATTTCATAAAACTAAAAGGAATCATAGGTGTTAAAAAAATCACCACCACCACCAAATTTATTCTGTAATTCATTTCTATAACCTGAGTGTATTTGAGTTAGTATGTGGTCTTAATGTATTCTGTGAAATTGGGCTTCATATCCAACGGATTTTTAAGTACATCACCATTTTTTAAGAACATTTGAAAAACAACTATGCCTTACAAGAAATCTGAAACACATTGACATCAAATATTTAAAAAAAATCGGTTTTAAAAAATTGTCATAATTCCATGTTTCGGTGACTTTTTAAATTTTTTCCCATCAGAGTAGTGATTTGTTATTGTACTAAAAAACTGTGTACCTTTTTTCAGTAATTGTCAGAAAATATTTTAATAAATAAATGAATTTATTTCATTTATTTACTATGAAGAAAATAAAAACAATTTTTTTTTGTTATAGTTTTTTTTTTTTTTTTTTTTTTTTTTTTTTTTTTTACTTCGGTTAGCTTTTTTTTAACTAACTTTTTTTCTTTAACAAATTTCGGAACTTTGATTTAATTTTTACTGTTATTATTCAGGTAATAACTATCTAAAACGCAAAATCTGTTCAGCACATTTCTTGTGATATCAACACAGAGGCTATTACATTCCACATAGGGCCCAGTTCTTCAAAATAGAGAGAAAAATGAATACGATTTTTAAAAAATTATGTTTTCAGTTTTACGAGGATCATTAAATAAGTTTCGAGACTTTTTTCGTATGGGCACTTTTATTGATAGTACACACATGAAACTCTAGTCCCCTTCGAAGTAATCTCCTCCGGCTGCAATGCACTTGTACCGTTCCAACAACTTCTGGAAGGCCTGTCGCGATCTGTTCACTAACGTAAACAGATCAGTTTACTTGCTTGCCCTAGAAAAACAATATCCGGTTACGATCGGAAATGACGAAGCTCTTTTTACGACCTCGAACTCCCGTTACAGCTAAAAAAAAGGGGATAAATTAAAATTAACAATAATTACAAAGCACTTCTGTCAGAAACAACGCTATAAAAAAGGAATTAATTATTTTATGACAGGACCCACCTTAAAAAAGGCCTTGTGCCACATTCTTACGCTGGTGGGGCGTAGGATAAATAACGGTGCCCCTAAAAAGGGGAATGGTGACGAGGCTGAAGGTATTTTTGGCCTTGCCGGACGCGTGTGGGCTTCGGCCCTGCGACCGGACCCACCTCAAAAATGGCCTTGTGCCACATTCGTACGTTGGTGGGACGTATGATAAATATACAGAGGTCACATGACGCTCTCAGGAGCCCGTTTGGGCTCCGTAAAGGAACAATGGCAGACTTGAGGCCGTAAGGCTCCCAATTTCGACTGGGCTACCTCTGGGTGGGCGAGCTGCAACATTGACTCCTTTGTCCGCCATGTATAGCACTAGACCTTACTGTCTCGTTCAAGCTAGGTTCGTGAAACTGCTTGCCACATTAGACCCACATTGCATTTAGAGGGTCAATGAGCAGCATAGACCAGCAGGGTTCGAGCCTTGGTTCGTTCCCGACTCCCCCACTTTATACCCATTTTAATCAGCCTTCGGGCTTTTGTCTTTGTGTCAAGCCTTGTCTGGTGGGAGACATTGGCAAATGGTCTCACGACGCTCTCACGAACGGCTCTCAGAGCGGGCTCCGAAAGGTTAAATCCTACATCTAGTGGTTGCATTCACCTTTCCCATCACATAGTTATGCACAAACGGTCCTTATAAGAACCGTAAGAGCTCACCTTCTGCGGGTTGGAGTATCTCTGACGGTCCTTAACGACTCGTCGAAGTAGACGGCCCAGAGGCAAACACGAAGAGGACTCTAAGACCACCCGGTCTTAACCATTCGATCGGTTCCGCTCGTCCGTTTGGCTGCGCAGCGCTAAAGGCACGGGTTAGCCTTTAGCTACCGCTTCACTATCTGCACAGCGCTAAGATAACGCCAATCCTAGCCACGGCCTCCTGGCCTGTCTGCTCGATTGTGCAGAGCTTGGGCGCGGCACAGCCATAGCTATCGTCTCAATACGTCTGCACAGCTTTGGCGCGGCACAGACTTAGCAACCGTCCGATACGTCCGCACGGCTTTGACACGGCAAAGCCTCAGCTACCGTCCCGACACGGCAAAGCCTCAGCTATCCTCTCGATACGTCCGCACAGCTAGGGGCACGACGAAGCCCTAGCCCCATCGACTCATTCGCTCGACCTCGTGTGTGCAAAGGCCTGGCAAACTTTAGCCACGTCCGTTCCCTTGGTCTGTAATACTAAGACACAGCTCAGTCTTAGTTACCAGCTCGCCCGACTCTAAGCGACCAAGCGGCCAACATTGACTTCGACCACAACGCTCCAACAATGCAGCATCCATTCCACGTACGACTAGCTGTTACGAACTGCCCTAGCATTGCAACATCTGGCCCATGTACGACTTGCTATACGGGCTAGCAACCAGATCGACACCCCCCCGGTTAACGCAACGTACTGTCAAAACCCGGATATCGATTTAACAACCACGATCGACACCAGCTTCCCGCTACCATCGCCCAGCTGCATTCTACGACTCAACCGACAGCTACCCGCATCAAACATCTAGCTGTATCTCCACGACTCGACCTACGCCAGCTACCCTCATCGAACATCCAGCTGCGCACATCTGCGACTCGACCATACCAGCTACCGACATCACCCATCTAGCTGAAGACCAAATACAACTGCCACGGACTTTACACACACGTTTGTAAATCTGACAATAAATTGTCACTTTTGTTATATTTGTTATCTCGCCTTGATTTCCTTCATTATCTTTGGCTGTCAATTACTCACACCCATTAAACTTAAATCATTTGCGGGGTCGACGTGTTTATCGGCTCCGCAACAGGCCCCATGGAAGTCCTCTTGTGTGAGCGTGTCAATCAGACTTTAGTAGGGTGTATTCCAATTGCTGCTGTAGCTATTCATTTGAAGCTGAAATCATAAAAATTGGTCAGTCATCTCATAAGATGTATAACAATAACATACTGAATTTTCAAGAGTCTACAACAATTTTAAATGCCTGTACAAAAAAGTCTGGAAACTTATTGAATGCACCATGTAAGTAAATAACATAGCCTAATAGATTACCGAAATTAAGAAGCAATAAACTAGCTCAGTACTTGAATGGGTAACCACATAGTAACATCAGCTACTGTAAACAAACTTAAAGCCTGTAAATAATAAGAACAACAATTGGAGAGTTCAGCTTCAGAATTCTAAAGTTATTGAAACAGAAACATTTGCTGTTAATTTTAATTCATCCGTTGAACTGTTAAAGAGTCTGGAATGTTAGGATTGGGTAATTAAATAGTTTTAAAGCCTGATGCCAAAATAGTTTTGCGCCTTTTTTTTAAATACTGAGTGGGGATAAACAACAATGTCCTTTTATTTTTTAATTTCAAGATTGAGAAAAATAAATAAATCTTTTTAATATTTTTCGTTTTCGAGAAAGTATAAGAAAATTACGTGTTATCCTTTAGACGGCTGTGTACCCGGATGTGGAGAGGCCGAGAGTAGAGGGAGAAGGCAGGATGGAAGGCACTTGAGCACGGAGAGGGGCAGAAGCGACAAGAGTCTCCACGAGGCGAGACATAGCTAAAGAGAGCCTGGAAAGAAAAGGGTATTAGTAGACTTTATTTCCAAGATGGATCTTAGCAGATAAGTCTGGCCGCAAAGCCATTAAGTTTGCAATCCACCTTTTGTATTTTTAAATATATGTTTGAATGTTATGTTGTTTTGTGTTCTTCATCCGAATTGAAAGCCTATCTGTTAATGTGGGAAAATATAAGGGGCTCAGCAAAGAAGACCATAGTACAGTCATATAATCTGTGACAGTAAAAGAATGCACTAGCAATATAACCTTGATTTTTTTTTATTCTTATTTATTCACTACAGTTTCTACCACATTCAAATTTTGTGGATGTTTAATTGAAACTACAAAATTTCCTGTAGGAATAATACAACACAACAGGGAAGTCGATAATGTTATTCTGTCCACTGATCAAACTGTATAGATGTTACGTTTCAAGTAGAATAAACTTCTGAATGAAATGGTTTTGTAGGAAGTCAACACATACGTCATCACATTCCACTAGGGACCATCTCTTCTGATACCTTTTTCCTGTATTAAATACATTGTATTTTATTCTCAAAGTTCTACGTAACTATCTGGAATTGTACATGATTCTGTGTACAGGTAAGTGTTATCCTACGCATACAAAAAGAAGATAGTGTTTATTTAACTTTTTTAACATGCCTAAAAAAAGGTTATTTATTCCTTAGAAAATTTAAAAAATAAATGAACACTGACGCCTTGCGTAGTGCAATGGTTAGTGAGTTAAGCTAGAAATGCATTAATTCTATTCTCACCAAACGCTCTATACTTCTGACCATGTGCCAAAGTAAGCTAAGCTTAGTATAAATGACTTAATACTCATTTATACTAAGCTGAAAAGAAGAAACGTCGAGCTGTAGAAAACGTCGACTGCATCTCTGTATAGGGGTAAGATACCCCCGTCCAAGGAGTGTTCTGGATATAACACTAAACCATCTGATGGTGAGACTCCAGCTCTGGAGCTTCAGTGCCATTACTCCCAGGTCCACTCTGATCTGGAGTTAGGGTCACATCTAAGAGTCGAATAGACTCATTTTCTATACTTGAAACCATTTAACTGTGTGCAAACGAATAATTAATGTTAAATTGAATTATTAGTATTAGACAGCAATCCTTGAAATCATTAAACTGCAATAAATAGAACTATTAGTGAAAAATAGCAATACTTGAATCTATTTAACAGTGTGCAAATAAAACTATTTGTGTAAGATAGCAATATTTGAAACTATTTAACTGTGTGCAAACAAATGAGCTCTGGCTTGTTTAAAAATTGTAGCCATCAAACTATTCGTTTACAAATCATATGTTTAATATATATGTATAAATAAGATGTGGTATTTAATAACTTATAAACACAATCAACTAAACAATCAACCTTATATTATTCCCTAACCTCAAGGGATAAAATAACCCCAGATGGGTTGATATGCTGTTAAAATCCATCAAGCGTCGGTCACACACACACACACACACAATTTTTAGTGTATGAGAATAAAATATAGAAATTTGTCGACATAGTAATGTGTTTAAAATAATTAAATACACTTAATACAAATGGTCTGATCATATTTATTCATCATATTATATATAACAAAATACCTTCTAGATTATTACTATCTTTGCATACAAATGTGAGTTCCTTTATGTAAATATGAAACAATATCAACAAATATATAGGCATAATAGTTTATATATTGTTCAATGAACAAGAAGATGATTACAAGATTAAAAATAACCGAACCAAAAACATTTTATTATTTTTTAAAAAAAGTTTTTAAAATCAGATAATTTCATTACCTACCAACAGACAAAATAGTGCAATTTAACTTCCAGCAAAAAATGAAGTTCCAAATGAGGTAAAAAGAGCCTTTTTGTGGGGTATTTGCTTGTTGAATAATTAAATTATCAAAAGAATGCGCAGACTACACAGATGACTCAACAAAACGATAACATCTACCACTTAACAACTAAAAGACAAGGAAATCAAGATGGAAATTGTAAATATAGTTGATATTTTATTTGCTTAGGTGGGTGGGGTAAAGTAACCGTTTAAAGATTCTAATAAAATAAAGTCAGCGAACGACTAAAATAATTTAGTTCTACTGGAAAAGTTTACAGGTTTTGACTGAAAATTTATTTTAAAAAGAAGTTATTTTATTTTCTTATCTTGTACTTTTACTAACGAAATGTAAACAAAACAATATCGTTTGATTTTTAAACCATCAACATCTTAGTTTTAAGTTTTAAAATCTTTGAATTGAATTGCTAGTAGTTTTTACTAAAGTAGACCGAATCATTTTTTTAAAAAAGCGTTTATATTATACCACAAAAATTTTAAAAATGAAGATTTTGTCTCGATTACTGGTTCAAAACCCCTCCTTCGTACTAAGTTGTCATATATACGATTTTTAAAAAATCTCCACACTACGTAACTCTTAAAATAAAAGGCTAACCTGAAATAATTTAAATAAGAATTTTAAAATACCAACCTATATCATTCCGATATCCTGAAGTAAGTGGTTCTTCAGGGCCATGAATAGGAATCTCTTCTTCTTGTTCATCTTCATCATCCGTCATTATCAGAGATGAAGTACCGCCACTGTTGTCAGCAGACCACATGATTCTTCGAGGATCCTTTCGATTATCTTCTACTACAAAGAATGACCACTTGTCGACAGTTATTGAGCAACAAGCAATACGCACTGCTCTTTAAATATTAAAAAAAAGCATAAATGTTTTTAATAACAACTGCAACTGTACGTAATCATCCATGTTTTCTCATTATTTGTAATGATCTTCCTTGCTTTCTTCCGTCTTTAGCAACAACAACCACTGCAAGCAGAAGTGGGGAGAAGGGGATACGTACATGTGTGTGTGTGTGTGTGCAAGGCGATATCTCCTGGTTGTGTGTTCAAATGCTAGTAAAAGAATTTCACTGAGTGATAAAGCCAATATAGAAAATATTCTTTATTAACATTTAAATTTCTCAATAGAAAACACACACTCACACACACACACACACACATATATATATATATATATATATATATATATATATATATATATATATATATATATATATATATAATCGGAAATCGAGGATTTGTTTTTGCTGATGAATGCAAAAATAAGACCAAGTTACACCTACGTTAAATTAATAGTAATACGATGAATAAAAAATGGAGAGAGAGAGAGAGATTTTTATTTATGTACAAATAAAACCACCATAAAGAATAACTTTTAAATTTATTAAAACAACTTGTAGGATATGCTAATCAATTAAACACAAAAGTGAGGTAACATCTTTTAATGTCTCAGATGAAACAATAAACACAAGTCAAGCAATAAAGTGAAGTGAGGTACTTATTATTTATTTATTCACTACTACTTAAAAGACACACTCATCCAGTGTTCAAATTTAAATTCAAATAATTTCTCATCTACATAGGTCCTAAAATATTAGTAACACAATTATCTAGGCTAAATTAAGATTGTGCAATCTGGCTTTTTTTTTTTTGTTGATCTTAGACATTTAAAGCAGCTTGATGTTACTTGAATAAGTTAAATACAAACATGACTTTTCTTATAGCTAACTCAACACACAAACTTAACTAACTCAGGAGTGTGTCATTTTACCTCTTCATTTTTTTTTTGTTTTCTCTATTTGCACACGATTCTTTAATCTCATTATTATTATTTATTTGTTATGCCTTCTTGGACATCTTCTGTTTCTACTATCTTCTCACATCAATCTTTAGGAATAAAAAAAAGTCTTTGCACAGAACATATACAATAGTAATACAGTATCTCTACAGATCAAATTCTGTTCAGTAATTCCATCTGATAATGCCCTCTTCAATTCTTATTCATTATTTCTGAAACCATACAATTTAATCTTAAAATATTTTACACTATTACTATTTTTGTTCTAATTAAACAATCTATTCCCAAAACATATTTCTCTAAAAGAAAAAATAATCCAATTCTTTCTAAGACTTTTCAGTTCAAGGAAAAATATTTAAAATTTTTTTTACCATTATTAGAAATTCCATTATTTTGAAAGTTTCAGTTAAATCATATCTCATTCTTCTTTCTAGTAAAGTTTTTCATCCTAATTTCTCCCTGTAATATTTTACTCTTTTTATAAGTTTTGCAACCCTTCATTGTTTGCCCTCCAATCTCAATATTACACTCTAATTTTCATGTCTAGATACTGAGTTACCGGCCTATTGGCCTTGTGGGTAGAATGTTTGCCAATTGCTCAGGGTTCAATCCGTGGTCAAGTCATACTAAAGACTCAAAAAATGGCACTTGATACCTCTTTGATTAACATTCAGCATTGTAAGGTATGTATCAAGGGTAAAGTGGAGCAATCCAGAGAAAGGAGTACCGCCCTTCCCTACAATTCAGTGTAGCAGCTAATGAAAGGGGAGCCTTCAGGTCGCTCAGTTGTCCACATTACTTTTTTTATATTTTTAAAACAACACTTTCCTCCATTGAAATAGAATTTCTAACCATCCAGCGAAGTACTCCATTTGCCCTCGATATAATAGACAAAATATGTTTGTCAGCTTTAAATCAAAGCTAACCTCTAGATCGCATTCTTTATTTACTTTTTTGATTTCCCTGTTGCTTAATTCATATTCAACTTTAATGTTTTGGGATCCAATATGTAGTACTTAACATTTTTCTCTGTTAAATTTCAATTTCCAGATATCTTCCTTATGTGGCAATTTATTCAGATTCAGCTGTGCTGTTTCTTTTAATAATGGTCTAACAAGCAGTTTAACATCTGCAAATAGTCCTATTTTGAATTAGGTAAATCATTGATGAATATCAAAAACAATAAAGGTTTCAGTACTGATTCCTGAGGAACAACAGAACGTATATTCTGCTTTTCAGAATAATTGTAACCAATTTTTACTTTCATCTGTCAAAAAATATCAGACAATATTTACTATTTTTTTAAGAAATACATCAGTTTTTCATTTTCACTTGTGCATGATGATGAGATACCATATCAAATGCCTTGTTAAAACCCAAATATAGAGTATCCGCATAATCCCCTTCCATCAAATATTCATTTATAATATCAGTACTTAGATAATGTTGATTTACCATTGATGAAACCATGTTGATTTATATTTTCCACAATAAAATTTAATGCATGATTAATCAATCTTTCAAAAACCTTTCACAAAATACATGTTTAAGAAACTGGCTGGTAATTAGGTTTGGTTTCTTTGTTTAATAGCATATCAACCTTTTAATGCCAAAGCCATTTTAGTAGAAGAAAATCAGGGATAAGCCAGAGCTGGATGAATAAGGAGGTTCATACCTTTCCCAAGGATATTAGTCCAAAAGTGAATGTTATTGCTTGACTGGAGTTTGCTTACTTCAACGCCACAGTCCAGCACTTCAGCCATTACCCCACAGGGACTCCCTTGGTTGGTAATTACTTTTAAATATATTGAACCTTTTTATATAGTGGTTTACAATTGTTATTTTACAAATATATGGAATCATTTCATATTCAGTATATTTCTCAAACAATTTACAACTGCATTGATAAAACTTTCATTTGATAATCATCATCATCATCATAATGTTGTGCTGCCAGCATGGGTATACCTGACCCTCTCTTGCCACTTCTCCCTATCGTTTATCACCTCTGGCAGGTCTTCAGAGCTACATCCCATATCCTCACATAGCTGCTGTATGTATGTTTGAGCTGGTTGTCCTGCTTTTGCTCGGCCATATGTGGGGGTCCATAGGAGTACATCATTTATGAGCAAGTCCCTGCTTCTCCAGCAGTGTCCTGCATGTCTGGTTCGTCTAACTTGGATAGTTTTCGTGATGGGAGGCAGATGGCCGTATAGTTGGTGCCTTGTGGAGTGTTGCCACCAGGACTTGTTCAATATTGCTCGCAACATTCTTGTGTAATTGCTGTCTAGCTTCTTCTCCAGCCGTTTTGTTAGCATCCAAGTAATGCATCCATACACCAGTATTGATACGACTGCTGCCTGGAAGAAACTGCGTTTTATTTTATCGGTCAGGTCTGATTTCCATATGATTGATAGCTTATTGATATCTGTCCATGCCTTCGTTAGCCACATGTCAATATCTTTTTTGGTTGATGACACTGCTTTCTAGGTAGGTGAATTTGTCTACCAGTTTCAGAGAGGTTCCATCTAGTGTGGAAATGTCACTTGTTTGATTAAAGCATATATATTCAGTTTTGTGTGCATTGACATGGAGGCCAATACCTGTGGTGACTCATTCCAAACTATGCAGAAGTGTTTTGGTTTAGTTGGGTGTATTTGCCAGTATCACTATGTCATTGGTGTAGTCGGCATTGGCAATTGTTTTTGCGGGGTACCTTCTGCGTCTTTTCTTTGTCAGCTCGAAGGTGTTTTCTCTGATTTTATCAATCGATGTTCTAAGCACGTAGTCTAGACAGATGATAAAGAGGTATGGGGCTAGCGTGTCCCCTTCTAGTACTCCTGCTACAATGTCAAAGTATTTTGTGTCTCCATCCGGTGAACGTACTTTCAAATCCTACTAGCATATGGCCTACCAAAAGAAACCGTAGCAGCCATAATGATTCTTATTTGATAATAAGTATTCTAATATTGAGTCTCAATTCATGTGTGGCTCTCACAATAGTAAGTAAAATTGGTGACCTTAGTCAAGGGTGACCTGAAGGCTCTCTTTTCAATAGCTACTACACTGAGGTGTAGGGGAGGGCACTACTCCAATCCCTGGATTGCTCCACTTTACCCTTAACAGGTACCTTATAATGCTGAGTATTAAGCAAAATGGCATCAAGTACCATTTTTTGAGTCTTTGGTATGACTCAACCTGGGATTGAAGCCTGAACTCCTAAACCACTCTACTCATTAGGTCAATGGCTCTCACAATAAAATGACCAAATTAATTTTAATTTGTCATAAATAATTAATTAGCATTATAATATTTAAAAGCATTTTACTCATTTAATCATTCATCCACTCCTGCAGTATTCATTATAAAATTTTTCTGACATCAGTTCGTTATTAAATTCAGTATTTTCTTTAAAATGATAATGGAAATTATTTTAAGACTTAATAATTAGTATATTTTTTATTTGTACAAATTTGTTGGTTATTCTAAATGACCGTTTATTTAATAATAATTATCATTTCTCAGTTAAAGGCCAACATAACAATTTCTTTATTGTTTTCAAAAAATCTACACAAGTTAAAATTTGTGTTATGATTTCAACAGATTTTCTCATTACCCAATATTGAGAACAGGTTGTTGATGCATAGAAAAAAAAATTAACAGAATTAATTAGTTATGAGCCACTTTTTTTATAGTTATAATTGTATAACTTAAACATCACTTAAATACTATATCTTTTGAAGTTGATTTATTATTATTTTAGTTGCTCTATCTTCTCTTTAAAATAAAAGATGTTATAAATCAAATGGTTGAATTTTTTCTTTAAAAATGCACTTCATCAATTAGTTACTTTTATTTTTGTGATACAGCATAGAAAACACAAAAAGAAATACATGAAAGACAAATATATTTTAAATTTAAAAAAAAGTATATATAATTACAATTAACATACAAAAAAAGAATTCCGAAGAAGAATACTGATCAAAATTTACAAAATGTCCAATATAGGAAAAATGCAAATTGAGACTTAGTTATTTGTTGTGAGTCAATATTAGTTATGTGCCATATGAAAGAAACATTTGTACAAATAATTCACTGGTGATAAACAAGTAATATGGTGAAAATAGAATGACTACGATAATCTATCAAAGTTTTTAACAAGTTTACTAACACAAAGTGACAACATGGGAGATATAAATAAGGATTTTTAACCACTGAATACACAGGTAGGCTAAACTCTACAATGACTTGCCTAAAAGTAAGCAAAATAGTATCTGTTTCTAGATTTTTATTATGAACATACAGAAGCAGCTAAAAGCAATCATTCTAACCCAAACTGGTCATACTCATTATGATCCAGTCTATGGATCAAAGAGATCTGTTTGCAAATTATTTGTATTAGATAGAAATGCTGATGAAACAACTACACAAAAAAATGTAAATGTATGCAATTCCCAAACCACAAAGCATAAAATAATCCTAGATGGATTGATATACCATTAAAATCAATCAAACTATAACTAATAACATAATGGCCAGCTGCTTGATTAAACAAGATATTGACCAAAGATCATTTTGTTAAGCAATCTATATTATAAGGATTCAATTTTTGTATGTATGTTTCTGTAATAGAGCAAAAATGACACATTAAAGTAAGATTTTTAGTTAGAACTTTTAAAAATTCTCTTGCTAACTTAAAAAAAAATTCCAGTTTAATTCTCTTGGTGGTGTCAACATTCCCATTCACTCTTATCATTAATTCTCAAGGAAATGAACTATTAAATACTAATTAAAGTGTATTTATTTACAATTAATTAGAGTATAATTCAATGTAACTCAACATTTAAAGGCCACCAACTGTAGCCTTTAAGTATGTTCAGATGAGATATTTATAAATGTTTCACAGACATCTTTACATCTGAGAGATCCTCTGGTACCTTAAGCTTCAAAATGAGAAAAGATATAAAACTTTTTATTCATTTTGTGTTTAAAAAAAGGGTCTGATGGGTAGGATTTTAAATTAATTGTAATGATTAGAATCTGATAATAATTATATAATCTACAAACTCTATAAAACATAATATGACTTCTTCTCAACAATAACATCGCAGACCAACTGTTTTTATAATGTGAAACTTTTCGCTGTTTGTGGTAATATAGTCCTGATATATGGTTTATAAAAAAAAAAAAAAAACAACCTTTTATGAAAGAATGATTAAGGTGTACTTATTCATGGGCTGTATTTACCCAATCATTCCACCACAAGCAAGATGTGAAACAAAGTCAACTTTTCCATTATTATTGTTTTTTAAAAATTGCACTTTTTTCTTTGTCTATAATAATGATCTGTTTGTACATGGTATCAAGTAATCCTATTTAGTACAAATAATTTGGTGTATTCTAAACCCCACTGACAGGGCTTTGATCCTCTGGTCTCCATCTTGGGGTGTCAAGACAACAAATTCTTATTGTTGGAGTGAATTCTTGGTGAATCTGCATTGTTAGCTTCTGTATAGATGAGAATCTTGCAGGTTGTATCTTGAAGCTACTTTACACAGCTGCATACTTTGCTTGAGCTTTAAGCAGAACTGAACAAAATAAATTTGAAACTTTTTGATGGTGCTCATTCTTTGTTGATTAATTGTAAGCCTTATACATCAAATATGAAAATAAAAAGGTGATGGGGCCACTGCTCAAAAAGAGAAGACTATTAGTCAATGTAACCAAAGAAAGATGACTATTATGACCAACAATACATTCAGTTGATGGTTTAGAGGAATTTGTAGGATGAGTATCAAGTAGGTAAAAAAAAGTTTTAGTTCTGATGAGGGATTTCACCTGTAATGGCAGTAGGCCAAGTGCATGTATTATTGATGCAAATAATCAGGATGAACACAAAATAACCAAAATCAGATATTTTTTAGTAAAATTGCCTACCTTACAGCCATAATTCAACCGATATGGTTTAAAGGCATTAATTTTTGCAGATACTTCACTATCTGAATTTAAACAACTGTATTTGATGGCTTATAAGATGCACTTATTTTCCCCAAAAATGTCCTCCAAAATCACTCTGCATCTTATAAGATTATGGGTCAGTTTTGACAAGTTGGTTAATGGAGATCTAATGCTGCAGTGGCCCTTAAATTAAACTGCAAACATCTACGCTAGTGTAAACAAAGTGACAATTGCTACTACACCAATGTTTTTTAAGATTATAATGTATAACAATAAACTTATAGGTACTTCATATGAAATAATACAAGCTGGGAAGAAAATTAAGTGATGACGCTTAACCTTATATGTATCATTAAGGTTTTTAAATGTAAAATAATGGGATTTAATAAGGATCTTAATACATATGAAACTTTTAAAATGACCTGATAGTGGAGAGGGCTATTAACATCAGGCAAAAACCCTTCCTGATACTTGTAGTTTAAGCACATATTTATACTTTAAAAAAAAAAAAATGCCTGCTTAAATTGAGGTACATCTTATAAACAATTAAATATGGTATGTTAGAACTGATAAAATTTAGAAATACCTTAAAGCTGGAAAGGGTTAACATTGGAAAAATACATTAACAAGTTTAATGCTTTTCATAATGTAAAATTTCTTTTACTGAAAGTTAATGTTTGATATTCTAAATAGTTTCAAGATCTCTAACTAATGTTAAAAAACAAACTCCCAAAAACTACAGATTGATTTGCATAATGAACTTGGAAAATACAAAACATTCTAATATTTTACATCAATTCTTATTAAAATGTTAAAAGTGATGCCTAAAAATAATAAAACATACTTTGTACATCACAGATTTAAAATGAGAATTCAACCATGTCTTGTTCCTTTTTCAAACAATTTTCTTGTCATATTAAAATTCATTTCTTTTTGTTTATAAAAATATGAAATATTGTTATTTAAAAAAATGTATTTGAAATATTCATTGGAAAATTCACAGTGAAAGGATACTAGAAAAATAACTAAGCACATTAATTTATATTCAATATAAATGGGGTTAGATGTAGAAATATATGCTTAAACATCACTTAAAAATAATAGCGATAAAGTAAACAAAAATATATGTATATATCTGCTTATTCAGATAGAAACAGAGCAGTAGCTGTGACTGAGTTTACACTAAGCCAAGAAGGAAAATTCAAGCAATGAAAGAAATTGGAAAATCCATGAATGGCTCATGTTTTTTTTTACAGAACATTATGGCATTCTTTAAGACTTTTTCTGTATGTAAATGTCTTTACTCAGTTGTAAGTTGCTTTGAAAGTGGAGATTGGAATATGATTGATCTACAGATCTTTGCATGAATGTTCATTGAATCCTGGAATGATGTTGGTGTAACAGCATTATAGGAAGTGGACCTGGCTACTCAAGTTCAAATGCTATTCTTCCTCCAGCTATGAGTAAGTAGTAGGGAAGATTGTGCTCTTTAACTTTGATATGACCACCAGTCTAGGAGAAAGCAAACAGAATTGAAACCAGTTGTAGACAAGGAGAGGGATGGGCTACATCAGACTATTCTTGCTCAAGACATGATACATAAGTAGCACTTCCAAGACCAAAAACAGGTTACAGGACCAGTGATAACACTGATTCAAAGTGACTTTGTTCTGAGTTTTATAAATCTTAGCCAAAGTTTAGAATAACATGATAGATATCTATATACATTTGTCATGGTAGTGGTCAGTATTGTTTTCTTCAACTAAAAGTTTTTAAAAATTTTATCAATGTGCTTTGTTGGGATAGTGATGTGTACACATTAATTTAACATCTACACATCACTATGTTCTATATTCAGTACATATGAATACATTTATATGTGAATAAAAATACGGATTAAGTATTTATATTACATAGGAGTGGCAGTACCGCCTTGAGCTACCGAAACTGTGTTATCACCCTGGTTGGCGGCTGATGAGGTTAGGGTATCACACATGCTTTCCCACGTTGTATGATGGAAAAAAAAAAAAAAAAAAAAAAAAAAAAGGAACAATCTCGAACTTCCATATTTCAAGAAAAATTTTATAGAAGTAAATCAATTACTATACACCTACAATTATTGGAGATGCCCGTGGTGTAATAGTAATCATCATTGGAAATGAACATGGCAACCCGAGTTCAAATCCTGGATGAGGCTGTTTCCATTTCACAGTGCTTATACCTTTAGGAAAGGTATGAATCCAACTATTCTCCCTCCTGCTATAGGTAAATAGTGGAGCAGACTGAGCTCTTTAACTTTGGTATGGCAACCAGTCTAGAAGGAAAACTCTGAATTCAAACCAGTTTAACTCCATTTAAAAAAATTGACCTTGTGTCACACCCTGCTTGTGTGAAAGGGTTGGTAAACATGTACATTTACAATTCTACTTAAACGTCATTCTGTTTGCATCAAAATATTCTATAATTTGTATCACAACATTTTTATTTCCTGGTTAAAGAAGGCAGTAGGTTAATAAAATTGTTCCCTTCAACATGTAAAGATATTAGAAAAGATACATTTTTAAGATTAATAGACTTTTTAAAAAAAACTTATGAACAATCATGGTAATTCAAATATATATACATATATATGGTGTTCATCAATCTTGCAAGTTGATGGATCTTCACTCAAATCTTAGAGACCCTGGCAAGTCTGTTGCCTATACAATAGGTCATCCCTTTTCATGATACCAATATCGTTCAAGGGAAGAGGAAGGTGCTATATAACTTGGCATCAGTTTTGCCAAAATAAAGCTGAAGACAATGTCAGACTGCCTTAGGGACTTCATCTCCTGGTTTTTAATTGACTTCCTTCTCCTAGACTGGTTGTTCTACCGAGAGCCCAGTCTGTTCTGCTATTAACCCATGCTTGTAGAGATGGATTCATACCTTTCTCAAAGGCATTAGCAGAAAGTGAAATGAAAACAGCATCACACAGGATTTAAACTGGAGTCTATTTCTTATGATGATAACAGTATAGTCTCCATAATTAAAAAAAAAAAAAAAAAAAATGTAAAACAATGAAAACTATAACAAAGTTTCTATTAACTAGTGCATTGTTCTAATGCATTCACTATTTAAATGTATAAATTATATGAAAAAACAAAATAAAAAACCAAAACATTGTGTGTTACTGTAACTTGGGAAAATAACCATTAAAAAACTATTATATTTGAAATGCTGATGATAAAGTAAGCAGATAACTATCCCATTACAACTAAGTAATCTTTTACTGGTGTATGGTCAATTCATTTTGAAATGAATATACTTGCAATACTGAAGATCATGAAAATATTTTATCTCTTGCTCTTGAAAATGCTAACATAATACAAATGTAACTCAAATAGAATTATATATGCAGTGATAAAGTGAAAATTTCAGTATATTTAAAAATTGAATTAATTGAACTCTTAAAATCATGCTTGCTTAAATAACAGAAATTTGAAATTAAATTCAAAAGAAAAGATTTGAAATAACTAGGGTGAGCCAAAAGAATTATAATATTTTGTTTGATTTGGTTGCATACAACCATGGTTATTTAATGCCAAATCCTGTTTTTATATATTGAATATGATTTGTTTGGTTTAATTTTATGCCAAATTCTCTCTTATATATATATATATATATATATATATATATATATATATATATATATATATATATATATACACACACACACACATACACACATGGTGCATTCAATAAGTTTCCAGACTTTTTTGTACAGACATTTAAACTTGTCGTAGACTCTTGAAAATTCAGTATGTTATTGCTATACATCTTATGAAATGACTGACCAATTTTTATGATTTCAGCTTCAAATGAACAGCTACAACAGGAATTGGAATACACCCTACTAATTCCTGATTGTCACAGCTGGTGAATTTCAAAAATGCAATCTGGAAGCGAGGACACTTTAGAAGAATGATATGCAATAAAATTCTGTTTTAAACTTGGAAAAAATGCCACAGAAACACATATGGGATGCTTCAGACTACTTTTTGAACATCTTGCATGAATCAAGCATGAGTTTTTGAGTGGCATAAGAGATTCAAGGAAGGCACGGAGTCTGTGAGGGATGATGAGAGGTGTGGGAGGAGTAAGGAAGTCAATACACCAGAGTTAATTGGCCAAAGGGTTAGGGTTACTATGTTGAAGTTTTAAGGGAGTTCAGTAAGAGATTCCTTGGGAAGAGGCCAGTACTCTTCAAATCAGGTCAGTGGCATTTCCAGCAGGACAATGCACCAGTCCACAACTCCATCCTTGTCACAGACTATTTGACCAAGATGGGCATCAAAACAGTTGCTCACCCTCCCGATAGTCCAGACGTTGCTCCCTGTGACTTTTGGTTATTCCCTAAGCTCAGAGGCTGTCATTATGAGACAATTGAGGAGATGAAAGAGGCTGTGACGAAGGTCATTGACCTACTCACACAAGAGGACTTCCAGAAGTTGTTGGAACAGTAAAACAAGTGCATTGCAGTCGGAGGAGATTACTTCAAAGGAGACTAGAGTTTCATGTATGTACTATCAATAAAAGTGCCTATACAAAAAAGTCTAGAAACTTATTTAATGATCCTTATATATATATATATATATATATCTGATAGGGTATAAAAAATGTAAACTAACGGACGCTGCTGCTGTTGCTACATAAATACCTAAAAAATTCCCTTAGCTAACGTGGTATTCTTGTTAGCCGAGCGGTCTGAGACTTAGTCTAACGTAAAGTTGGATGGGTTTCGATCACAGCTTCGAGTGTCCTACGTGTCTAGCTACACTGAAGAGTTCTGATAGAACGAAACATATTGTCATCCACAGACAAACTATATATATAATAAATAAAATGGATGATTTTTCAATAGCATTTTTAAATGAGCCTGAGCTCATTTTTTTTTGCATACAGTAAGATGGTTTCAAGTATTGTTATATAATATGAATATTCTATTTACTTTTAATCATTGATTTACACGCACTTAAATATACCTATGTAAGAGATCAGTTGGTAGGTAATTTCATTTTTAAATTAGAACTAATTTGTTTGCACATTAATATTGCCATTGTTTCTGTACAGTTTCAATTATTGCTATTTCTATTCAGTATTAATTATTTGTTTGCACACAGTAAAGTGGTTTCAAGTATTGCTATCTAATACTAATAATTTAATTGAGGCAAACATTTGAAGAGCTTTAAGTATTGCTATTTAACATGAATAATTTTATTCAATATTATTCCTTTGTTTGCATACAGTTAAATGGTTCCAAATATTGCTATGTATCACTAACAAACATCAGTCATTTGTTTATACACAGTTAAATGATCAAACAGTTCTACTTGAGCCATAAATAGGACCCCATCAGGTGTTGCCATTCCAGGTCAGAGCAAAGCTGGGAGCAATAGCACTGAAGAGGTACACTGCATTCTCCAAAGCACCAACATTACTAGAGCCTCACCATCAGATTGTTTAGTGTCATATCCCGGACACTCATTGGAGGAGTGTTACTTCTCTGTAGAGAAACAGTCGACTAGGCTACAATATCTTGGTAATTTATTTGCTTTATTCATCACGTTACAACAAAAGCAGTTGACCATTCAAAGTAGAGGCCATGTTGCATCATCTGAAGCTACCTTTCTGCCAGATCTTTGAGGCGAAGAAAATCATCACTGAAGCTTCTACCCTGTCTTGGTTGTTGAAAGATTGTGTGTAGAAAGTAATCCATGGATCAGAAAAAGTAATAATCCAAAGAGCAAAATCCAGACACCTTGGGTGTGGCATCAGTTTGATTCCGTCAAGTTCTTGGAGTTTATTCGGGAAACTAATATGTATGCAAATATTACAAAACCTGACTCCCCAGTATTAATTTGATTTCATATTAAAACCTATTCATTATAATAGCAAATTTCTTTTTAACAGTGTTCTTCAAGTGTACAAGTAGGAAATTACTGTATTTTTTGTATGGAGGTAACTCTTCAGAACATACAAATATTAAATTTTCATCCTTTGCAAAATGCATGGATACTTTGGCTAGAAACAGAAGTGGATGATCCCTTCTTTAAGTGCTCGTAAAAAATATTTACTATAAAATTAAATCCAGTAAACATCTATTAATGATAGAAATGAATTAACCATTTTAAAAGCAAAGACAACAGATTTGTATCTGAGAAGCTAATAGCTGACAGTAAATTCAGAGATGATATCCTCGCAAATATCAATAGGAAGCTTTAGTTAGAGGGAACTATTCTGAACTGGGCAATACATTAAGTTGCATTCAGTTTGTTGTATGATATATAAGAAATGGTTTCTAATCCGCAAAAATGCCATGTAAACAATTATTCTTTTTCACAAGCCCTGTTTTGAATAAAGGAAATATGGGCATTTAAGTTTTTCACTGTTCTATTTCCCCCCACCCTTGCCTCTATAACCACTCAGATATCCTGCCCTGGCTTGACACTGGATAAAAGACTGAATGAGGAGAGTATTTTACAAGCCATACAACCTTAAAGCAAAAGAAACCATGGGATGCAGCAAGGTGGATGTGAAGTAAGGCAAATGAATCCAAAATTGGGTTAATGATGTACTTCACCAGATGGTGGGCAAAAGAACCTTATAGGTCAACAGCCAGGATCAAATAGTTCAGTTAAGTAACAACTGCAACTCATCTTTAAAAGGTGGCATCTATTGATTGGGGGAAAAAAAAACAAAAAAAAAAACACACCCATTTCAGTTTAGCAGTTCTGTTTAACTCATAGATAGGGCGCTATCAGGTGCTACCACTCTGGGCCATAGTGGACCTGGGAGCGATGGCAATGAAGAGGTGTTCCACATTCACCAAAGCTCCAGCATCACTGAAACCTCACCATCAGATAGATAGAGAGAGAGTCTTACCCCACTGCAGAGGTGGAGTCGGTGTATTCTACAGCCCCAGCTTGGGGGGGGGGGAGAAAAAGGAAAAAAAAAATTCTGCAATAGTATTCACCCATCCCTATGCCACAAGCAGGATCTGACAAATGGTTTATTTCTAAGTGGAGCAAAGCTAGTTTGAATTCAGTTTTCCTTCACCTAGATAGGTTGCATTACCAAAGCTAAAAGACCCAAGTCCTCCCTACTATTTACCCATAGCTGGTGGGAAGAACAGATTGAGCTATACCTTTCCCAAGGGCATTAGCACAAAGTGAAATACAAATAGCCTCATCTTGGATTTGAACTTGGGTCACCAATTCCATTTCCTATGATGATGATAACCGTTACACTAAGTGTGCTTCCATCTACAAAAAGTTTTTCATCAAAAAGCAACAAAATGATACAAATGTTGAACAAATACTCACTAGCCACAGTTGCCTTTAAAGCTTCTGCTTCTTCACTAATTTCACCTATTGATCATCAGAAGAATTTTTGTGAAAAGTTTTTAAAAAGGTATTGATATGCAATAAGGGAAGTGACAAAAAAAAAAAAAAAAAAAAAAAAAAAAAATGCACTGATGACATAGCATATCCATTCTTTATTATTTTCAAATTAATACGACTGCGTGGTTTGTTCATGTGTTAGTCCAAATCTATCTATCTTATTTTAAACCAGTTTGAAATATCTCTACACACACCAATTCTCCTGCATGAGCAAGATGTGATACAAGGTCAATTTTTAAAGCAGAGTTTAACAGGTTGAAATTCAGAGTTTTCCTACTCAACCAGTTGCCATACCAAGGTTAAAGAGCTCAGTCTGCCCTATTTATCCATAGCTGGAGGGATAATAGATGCATACCTTCCCAAGGATATCAGTGCAAATTGAAATGCAAACAGCTTCGCCTAGGATTTAAACTCTGGTTACCAAGTCCATTTCCCACCCTGATAATCATTACATCATAAGCACCACCAATATATATATTAATTAAAAAGTTACCAGATGGTGCACTACACACCTGACAGCTGAAACAAGAGACATCTTCAAGAGAAGAGAGAAAAAAAAAATTATTCACAAAAAGTCAAACTTATAAATCTAACTCAGATGGGTAAAAACTCTGGTCTAATTTGTTTTCTTAGTTGAATTTATAACAAAACTCACCAACCTAATGAAGCTAAAAGATTAAAAAGAAGTTTCATGATTAGAATACAAAGAAATAAGTTAAACAACTTTGTCATACTTTTCTGAATAAACCTTTTTATTTATCAAGAAGAACGGGATTTACAAATAAAAAAGCAAATCCCTCAATTACCAAGCAAAGTTCTATACCTTGCTAATGATCCAAAAATATATATTTCTATGTACACACAATATATATATATATATATATATATATACACACACACACACACTATTTTATCATATATATCTTACAGAAAGAGAAAGGCATCAAAGATAAGCATTTTCATAGGAAAAAAAGATTTTAAGCTTTTGCTCAATAAGTGTGTAAATGAAAGCAGATAAAATTTGAAGCCAATTCAGGATTTTAAACCAGTTGAATATTTCTGATTTTTATTACAAGACCACAAAGTTGATAAGAGCTTTTTACACCATAACTTTGCTTTAGAAATGAAAGATGTGGTACAGCAATTAAATTAAAAATTTTGTACTTAGTTAGGGTTGAACTTATTCTGACAGAATTTGCAATACCTCTGGATTAAAAAAATAAATCCTTAAGGAGTTTGTTATCTTTTTAAAAATAATGCTTTACAACTTCAATTATGAAAAAATCATAAACATTTTAATCTTGTCATGTGAATAAGTTTCAACACTACAATCATGTTCTTGAGGTAGAAAATTATGAAATCATTTTTAATAAGATATACAAGAATACTTGCAGAATCTTTGTTTGAAAAATTAAACCAAAGTCATCAATAGAAGGTAATATAAACAAAACAAAGCTTGTTAAATATTTTAAATCAATAAATGTTTAAGCGTTCTTGCTCCAAAATTATTGCAAACAATTTTTAGAAACATAAATGCTGTTTTTTTTCATCATTGTTTAAAAATCAAAATATTTAACTTGTATAGCATTTTAAATAATCTAGTTTTCATTTTCTTTAGATGAATGGCTATCAAACACTTTGCTCATAAGATTGTTTTGTAACATTCAAAATTTCACTTTCTCCAAGTTTTAATTAAAAACTGTTTCTATCATAAACAAGTGTGATCAGTAGAAACAAAAATATATTGGATGAATATGTAATATTAAAAAAAAAAAAAATTGTATTATAACACCCTCAAGTGTGGATTGATGAATATGATCTTGATTATTTACAAAACAGTTTTGGGGCTGTACAGTTATAATTAAAAAAAAAAAAAAAAGAAAAAAGAAAAAAAAAAAAAAAAAAAAAGGTAGATACTTTTCAATTTCATCTCATTTCTAAGCTTTCAAATTCATTTGTATTTCAAAATCAAATAAAGAAACCAAAACAAATATTACCATGATTTCTCACCAGAAGAATAATAAAAAATAAAAAAAATGGTTGAAGATATTAAAACTCAAATTTTCTGTACAAGACTAATAAAAAAAATATGTTTAATGTGTTCACCTTTAAAATAAATGAAATAAAATTTTGTGCAATGATAATTTTCTGCAGAATTATTGCTTAAAGCTACCTGCAATTGTTTAGCATAAAAAATGTTATAATTGAAATGTAATTTAGAAAAAAGGTATAACCCTTTTTATCATTTTACTAATTTGAGATTAAAAAAAGAAAAAGAAAAAAAAAAAAAAAAAGGTAGATTTTTTATTCCTTATTTCAACAAAGCAGGTGTCAAGTGTATTTTTTGTATGAATTTATACAATGTCTCAATAGGTTCAAATATAAATTTCATATTTTTATCATTAAGAGT
The DNA here is from genome assembly GCA_963585895.1 of Sepioteuthis lessoniana. NCBI lineage: Eukaryota > Metazoa > Mollusca > Cephalopoda > Myopsida > Loliginidae > Sepioteuthis > Sepioteuthis lessoniana. The sequence goes on along the minus strand of OY757914.1, from coordinate 60,737,880 downwards.
TTTCAGACTATTGTCTTCTTTATTGTTATTTCCACAACGTTTTGGCCGATATGTCCACCGGCCTTCTTCAGGTGTTTGTCGAACTCGGGACGTAGTTCGAAGTTCCATGAAGGTTCCAGAGTTTGACAAACACCTGAAGAAGGCCAGAGGACATATTGGCCAAAACGTTGTTGAAATAACAAAGATGAAGACAATAGTCCGAAAACCCTTAATGATAAAAATCATCAAGTTTCGTTTCAGAAATTTAGACAACTAATAAATTTCATACATTAAAATGTAACAATTGCTATTGGACAGAAATAGTAATTTTTAGCCAACATTTTCCTGAAATTGCTATATACTTTTAGGAAAAATCCAAAATGCTTAAAATGATCAGGCAGCAACAGAGTTAAAAAAGACAATGGAAAACTTATTACAAAAATGAATTATCTCGCACACAAAAAATAACCTCTAGACGTTATGACAGTCATATATAACGATTGCCCATTATGTCAAAAATTAAGATATCTGACTAGGGGCATTATTTTATGCTTTTATTTCATATATTTTTCAAGAGGTCGAAAGTAAGAAAAAAGTATTAGAAGTTTGAAGTATGGTATGAAGGAGATTCAAAATAAAAATAAAAACAGTGAATCATACAAAATGTAATTCCAAATTTAATATAGGCATTTTTGTTTTGCTCATAAAAATAAAGTTTGTTCCTAGATAGGTTACTTTCTACATGAGGGTGCGACAGCAGTTGATGCTACAATACTTGAATATTTACTTAAAAATAGAAGTATGAACCACACACACAAAAAAAAAAAAATCATTTGGGAACACACACACACACACACATACATACACTCCAATGTTATTTAGCTTCAAGGGGAATTTATTTTATTCTTGCTTTATGTGTTGGCTGAAGGTGTTAAACTATTTCATATTAGTTTGAAAGTACAGTTTATTTCATCTGGTGGCGCTATGTCACAAGTTTTTAGTTACTATATTTAATATTACACTTCTATTTTTATTCAAAAATTACAAAAAAAAAAACCCAAAAAAACATTTAATATGAAGTATAAATTTTGACACTTGGACAATGTTAATTTCAACATTCTTCATTCTCTTGTAACATGACTCAATCATTTATGTAACACAAAAGAATCTTTACATGGGCAATTTTAAAAAACATATACAAATATATGAAGTTTTAGCACCCCCACTCAAACCTTTGCAAATTTTACATTTTCCACATCAACAGGATAATCTGTTTATTCAGGATTTATCTTTCATTTTGGATGAATTAATGACAACAGATGCCAAGTGTGAAAAGTTAGAACGTTCACTTAAATAGTAAATTATATTTCTTAAGAGCAAATGTTATTGTATTTATATAGTAAAAAAAATTTCAGTCTTGTACTCATTAACTTCCATGAAAAATAAAATTCCAGGTATACCTTTTCAAAAAACATTAAGCTTCAAAGTTTTAGAGAATATTTAGTTTTTGCTGACTTAAATTTATAAGACAAGCAAAAATTCCCTTTTTAAAAATAATGAATCTGTGGAGATTAATAAAAAAAGAAAAATAAATTCTAAAAAAATTGAAATAGTTCCCAGAAACCTCTGACAGGAAATGAAATCTATGCATGCCTGAAAGACAAACTTACTGGCACCCATGCCACTAAAAGGACTCTCTTTCACTTTGCTACTAATAAGGTAGTGCACCTGTTTGCCAAGCCCCTAGGCTTTGAAGCAGGCCGTGTCTGCAGCTAGCAAGCTGCCACTGCCAAACATATCTCACAGAAAAACACCGACAGGACATATCCACCGACCATAACCCACTAAAAATTACTAATATATTTCAATGCCTTGTCTCGGAAACTTGACCATTTCTACTGGTTCAGGAAAATTCCTCACCACAGAACAGTCATTAAAACCCTAAAGCTGAAATCTAAAAAGGTATCTTCATCACTTTCCTTCCTTCCATAATTCTCTTGCTGCTTTCATAGACAATGAAGCCGACAACTTAAAATGGGTAAGAAGAACAAAGGCGTCATATTTAAACCCCAAATCAACGAGCCACAACCAATGACTACTACCAAAAAAACTCTTGTGCCCCATAAATGAAATCAAAACTAACAATTATGCCAAAAAAAAAAAAAAAAAAAAAAAAAAAAAAAAAAAATCTTAGGCCTTTTCTATTTCAGCAATGCAACTAATTATTCAAAACAATGTACCAATCAAAACAAGCAAACTGAGCATTCTCAAAATCTATTTTGTCAGTACTTCATCTGAAATAATAGGTTGCAACTGACAAGACTGCATTCAAATATTAAACACACTAATCTTTAACTGACGATATAAAAAAAAAAAAAAAAAAAAAAAAAAAGGAATTTAGATTGTATTTTAAAGAATAAAATTCAGAAATCTGAGAAAAGAAAAAGAAAAAAAAAAAAAAGAAAGAAAGAAAATGAAACAGTTAACTTCTTGGAAACATTAAGATATAGCCAAAAGTATTATTTTAGTTACTGACATTAATGATACTAATGCCATTATTTCATTAAATGTTTTTAGTAGGCCTGTAACAGCTTCAGTCTATTTAGATAACCACTTCCTCATTCTCAACAATAGGCATATGATCAAACGGAGTAGATCGAGATCTCCAAACAAAGAATGAAATCAAGATGACAATTCCAAGAACAGCCACAGCACCAACTGCCAGTCCAGTGATCAAACCAGTAGCTTAAAAAAAAAAAAAAAAAAATTAAAAAAATTTAAGACTAATAAAATTTCTTTAATAACATTCAAACATTATCAACTAATAAGTTGCAGCTGATTACATAATCTTATCAAATATTACTGAATTCAAGAAAAGTGGTATCCTTCCAAATGTAAAGAAAATTAATTTTTAATCTAGAGATGAAAATGCAGCAATTTAGCAGTCGTTAAATTTTTTCTTTGGGTTTAGAAAAAAAAAAAAAATGTACATATAAAAACATTAGTTGCACAAATTACTGATTTAATGATTAATTTCTGTCTTAAAAAAAGTCAGGTCTTAAAAAGAAAACATACTGCTCTTTGTTGGATTAACTGCAGTGAGGGAATTAGGAGACACTAAATTGTTGGAAGAAGGAACTGAAGTACTTTTTATTGTAGTCGTAGCAACTGAAATGAAAAAGAAGTGATTTTTAGCACAATTCATTCATCACATGTATTTTCAGGGGAAATAACTCAATGTATCAAAAATAATTTGTTCCATATTTTTTTTTTAAAACATAGCTTAGAGGTATATAAAATACAATAAGAATTAAAGTTAATTTTAATGCTCTATTCCAGATTCACTGTTTCTGACATTTCCTAAATTTATTATTTTATTTTGGTAAAAATCTAACAGTAGAATTTAATTCAAAAACTGTTTCAAATTTATACTTCATCCAATCGAGCTTTCTAAAATTTGGATCATAAAAACTGATTTCTAATCTATCTGAATAGTTAATCTTTGTTTCATTACAAGTTTTTTTCATTGTGATCTTCAATTTTTCACAATGTGCGCTATATATATATGTGTGTGTGCTAATGAAAATAACTTAGAAAAAAATTAAATCTTGAGATCTTAGCAAAAAGCAATTCATTTCTTATGACAATAACCATTATGCTGAGCAAGTCACTAAAATGCTGTAACTATAGACATTATAGCCAAAATAAATTGATAAAGATGAAAACAAATTTGTTCAGAATCAGCAACACTGACATTTGTACAGGCGCCTAGGGTGTTAGCTAACAAGACTCAGCAAACCTTCACGAGCGAGTTAGAGTCTCATTGGGTGCCCCATTCATACGGCCTTGTGCAACATCTAAGCAAAAAGCTTAGTAAATTAACACTGACATTTTTGACCTGCAAGCCAAATAATTTATGGCTAAAATGCTTGTAAGTGAAGTTCAAGAATTTTAGATAAGAAAAAAATATTTTCAAGGCTCAAAACGAAAATGTCTTATTTTCCATCTGTTATTCTTATATTTGTAGGTACCATGGATTAAAAATTAACATTGAACAAATGATTTTCACTTAATGTCCTGTTGAGAGAAAATAACTATCAATATAACCGGTCAATCATTTTACCAGAAGATACATAATCCTCACCAAAAACTGGTTTAATTAATTGGTAACTCAACAAGGTCTAACAGATAAACAAAGAAAAATTTTCTAACTAAAAAGTAAAGGAGAAAATTAAAGCAATATTGTTATTTTTTGTCCTTATTAATCACACCATGGAAGATGTAAAGTTTTAACTGAGGCCAGATAAACAGAAAGTATTGGCACAAATGTATTTATGACAATTGATATCTAAAAGAACAAACTTATCTACTTGTAGTGAACAGTGCTGAATACTGAAGTGGAGTTCATTGATATTTGGTAATACATTGAACAGTTGAAGATTTAGCAAAATTTTTTACACTAGTTAATAAGCTAAATAGTAAATACAGGAGACTTGCTTTTTATGCTCTCTGATCAACAAAGGCATATGAAACTTTTGTTTCTTCCTCTCAAATGAAATCAAATTACTGCTACAATGTTTACTTCATTATTCTTTCACAAAGGCCAGTTTTATGAGCTTTAACCAAATGTCACTCATTCTTGTTTATCTCCAATGGGTCTACTCTCAAGACTGCTGTCAGTCACTTATGCATACACAAACTCATGAATATACATAAGTGATGGCAATAATATGGATTTGAACATGCACAGAGATAATAGTGCAAATAGCTACTAACATAATTAATATACAAAGCAGTGCGACTTTCATTTCAGGCAAGTGCAAATTGTCACAATGTTAATAAAAGTAAATAAGATGGTTTCTCATAACTAACCCTTCATTCAAATCAAACAGATTCTGCCTGTGTATATTCATTATTCTGATAAAGGTGTCACCTTACTGCTTTAGTGGTAGCACTTTTTCAATACATAAAAATGAAACAAGTATTTTCCAATTAATTGCAAATTAAAGTTAAGTGAATCCTGAATAAACATTTTTACGACTTCCTTTGGGACTTCAGTTTTTGATTTTTCAATTTAGAGTTTTTCCTCCTCCTAAACCAGCTGCCTTACCAAGGATAAAGAGCCCAGTCTGTCCTAAGACAAAAAAGAAAAAGTTAGGTCTTTTCAAAGGGTATTAGCATGAAAACAGCCTTGTCTGGAATTTCAACTAGCCACACCAAGTTCATTTTGATCGATAATAAAAACCACCATAATAATAATGATGCAACTTAAAAAAAATAAAAAAAATAACCATCATACCTGAGTTTAGTGTATGTTCTGTTGAAGCACCTACAAAAGATTTAATACAGCAAGATAAATTTTATAAGAATTATACAGAATCATAAAAATGCAGATACAGTTTTATCAAAAAGAAAAAAAGTTTACATTTTTGAATTAGCAATCACTTTAAAGTATTAGACCAATTTACAATCTCACTTTAAGTAAAACAAAGTTTTATAATGAAAAACATAAATGACATTACTAATTTGGTGTGGTGACAACTTAATTTATACCATTTCTTCAGTATAATTATGAAAGAAATCATTAAAAAAATTATACACAAGTTACATGAACATAAAATAAGTGTTTCAGTTTTTATCATTTTTTAAGTTGCTTCTATTGTTCAGTTTCATTACTGATTAATTTTAATGACATGTCAACTCATCTAGTTATTTTATGCTAAGAGATTAGAGAATTGTATTCATTATGCATACAGATTTATATTTTTGATATAGTTCTTAAACTCTTTTTAGCAGATGGTCCTATTGAATACAAATGATTTTTTTAAACAAATTTATTTGACCTATTAGATGGGACTAACAGTAGACCAGGGAATAATGATAATGAAGGGGTACACCACAATTCTCATATCTCCATAACTGAAACCTCACCATTAGATACAGTTTGTTTGACCTAGAACACTTTTTTTTTGCAGGGAAGGATATTAGTCCTCTGCAGGTCATTACTTCATGGGGGCTTCTAATAGAAGAGAGCCATTATACATGCATTATGCAGTCATTACTTAGCCTTCATATTAAAGAAGTAAGCTCTTATTGATCCTTTTGCAAGCAGAGCAACGTTTTTGTCATCAATGGTAAATAGGCAGTATAACTTTTTTGGTAGCTCAATATAAGGCTGCACATAGACCAATGTCACGTTTTTTTGTTAATACGTGATTGACTTGTTTAAACATACACTTGATTTTGCAAATTTTAAAAAGAATTCAAGTACTTCAAAGATTAAAAAATTATCTGCCTATAAAAGTTTAAAGATGGTGATGAATGAATAGAAAAAAAAAATTCAATTTCAGGTCCTAGTCTAAAATTACTCACCTGGTTTATCACAATATCCTGAGAAGGGATTTATAACCATTCCAGTTAAACAGACACATGTTTTATTATATGTGCACATCTCATTTTGACTACACTGGTATACTTTTGCAGATTCACAAGGTTTTCCATAAGTTTCTAAAGAAACATAAAATTTAGACAATAAATTTGGATTCTTTTCAGTAAACCTTACTTTAACAATGGAAAAAAAAAAAAAAAAAAAAAAAAAAAAAAAATCCAAAAAACTTTTCATCTGCTACTAAAGGAAATTGTTTTCGTAAATGAATTCAGACCCCTGAATTCAAATCTAAAGTCAGAATTTAACCATTATGCCACTTTTAAAAATTATACATATGTAAGTGTTATATACACAATGTTAATCCACATGCCATATTATATGGTATAGTGTCACGATGGAAAATTTTGAGTAAACAAACTTGGTAAATACTTTATTACATCACATCCTCAAATTTTAGTATTAAAAAAAAAAAAAATTCAATATGAAAAGTCTTAGTAAACAATAGAACATGTGCTTTCAAAATATTCAACTCAAGTATTGGTTAATAGTGTTCAAGAGTGTTTGAAACATTTGCTCTTGTCAGAGACCAGGACTTTCCACCATAGAAACCAATTGTAATTAGCCATCATATTTGGCATCTAAGTTTCCATCACCAAAACATCTTGGAATCTTTCTCCTTACTTCAACAAGATTAGATTTGGAGGAAAAAAGAAATTAACATGGGAGTGCAATGCCATTTCATTCTTTATTGTACTGTTAACATGTTTATAAAATCAGAATAGCTTTTAGCTCAATGAGATCTAAGAAAAGTCAACACAATTAATACAAATGATTCCCAAGCCATCAGCTCAAGTGCATTCAATTTATCTATGGACTTTCTGTTAGACATCAATTCTGTTCTCAGGTTCAATAAAAGTGCTAGTTTTCAGTTTTATATTTTTCTTTGCACCAACATTTATTTTTAGAGGATAGAATCCAAAACAATTTTTTTAATGGGAAAGAGTACTATTTATGAGTCTAACTGTGGCATATGATGTACAATTTTACAAACTCATGACAAGCAAGAACAATTCAAAGTATAGATTCGAAATCAGCTCATTCAATTTAATCTAAATAAGTTTTTATCTTGGTAGCAAAAACTTCATGGATCAATGTAACCTATATAAGGTTATTCTTCAGAAAACTTCAATTTTGGTCTAATTAATTTGTAAGTAATTAAGCAAAAAATTTAAAGCTATGAATATTTATACAAAAAAAAAAAACAAAAAAAACCCATTATCTTTGATCACAACATGACAGTTTCTAGTATTCTAAAGCCTCTTTTTTTCAATTGCTTAAACAGTAATCTTGATTTACTCAACTGGATATTGGCTTGGCAGTAACTGGAGGAACAATTGTTGGCGGGACACAGGCTGGAAACTCTGGGATTGGCGTCATATTTCTACTTTCACCTGGAGTACATGGAGGAACTGGAAAAGTCTGTTCAGGAATCACTTTAAAATTCAAAGCCTCAGGCCAATTTACTATCTTGCCCACGAGAAGACGTACTTTGGCTGTTAACTGAAATAAGATGAAAAATAGAAACATACAAGTTTTTAAAAATTTTATTTGATATTAATAACCATTTATACTAGTAGGATATTGCCCATTTGCTCTTTCCTATATTAATGACTAATATCACATGAATAACACATTTTATTCTTATATAGCTGATAATTTTATCACAGAGCAGTCACCAAAAATGAAATTTTAATGCTTAAGTCTTATAATTAACCACTCATATCCCAATACAGTACACTATCACTATTTCCAAAAATAATTTTATTCTATTTAGAAATTACTTTAGGTTAAATCCAGGACTGACATAGTGAATTCAAGACTAAAAGACATCCTCTATACCTCAGATAATGTCATTATATTTAATTACACTCAGCCTGCTTAAACACTTACAATTCCCAATAATTTTCATTATAAACAGTTATATGAAAGTGAAGTTTATACTGAAATAATCCAAAGAAAAAGAATCTGTTACTTGGAAAATGCCTTCTAGATTCAAAGTCAATTTATTTGTATAAATAGTTGAAAGCTATTTAGAATGTTCAATGAAGTTAAATTAATTTTTAAACATGTACAGTTGGTTAACATTGATGCAATTCCATTTTAATTATAGCTGTCCATTAGCAAAATTGTGGTCAAATTATGAATTTTAGTTTCACATACGTGCTCAAAAATATTTCTTACTTTTCTGCATGAACTTAATTTCTTAAATAAACATAATTTGTAAAATGTCTTTAAATTATAAAGTAATATTTTCAAACCTATGAGAAGATAAGATAAGAAAATATTTGATTAGAACAATGCAATTGACAAAAAATCTCTCAAGGCTCTACTTCGCAGATGACAAACATGTTTGAGTGGCCAACAATTAAAGATGTGAACCACTGAAGTGCCTACAGAGGTGATTTTGTTTAAAATCGTGAAGGTTTGTGTAGAAACACCCATATGTTTGGATAAACAAGAATGAAGCAGCAAAGTGCCACAGATTCTCTAAAGAATACAATTCAGGTTTTGAATGCAAAGTTTTTTTCTTTTCCTAAACAAAAAGCCCAGTCTGTTCAACTATTTATTCATAATTGGGGGAAGAGAGAAAGGATTCATGCCTTTCCCAAAAGCATTATTGTAAAGTGAAATACAATCTTATCTAGGATTTGAAATCCAAGCAGAATCCCTTAATAAAAAGGAATGTCTTAAAAATAAATGCTAAAAATATCATGACGTGCAGCCAGCATGGATCTCCCTGACCCTCTCTCGTCACTCATCTATCGTCCATTGCTATTGGAGGTCTTCAGGGCTATATCCTGTATCGGCATAGCGCTGTTGTATATATCGGTTCTAGCTGATCGCCCCGCCTTTGCTCGTCTATGTGAAGAGGTCCACAGGAGTATGTTGCTTAAGAGTTTGAAAATATATAGAAAATAGAGTTGTGTAAAGTAGACAATTTATTCTAAAATTTTTAGGACATTGATGCTTAAAAAATGCTTTGAAAACTCCATAAGCTTAGACTAACTTAAAATATAACCTATAGAAAATAAAAATACTAAAATAAGACTTTTACTAAATTATGAAAATATTAATACAATGCTTGCCATATTTCATTGGTTTATCTTATACCGAACATTGTTTAACAGCCAGATTATTTTTTTTTTTTAATATTAGTTAAGTTATAATTCTTCATTTTCATAATACACATGCTACAATACAATCTTCAACACAATCTTCAACTCAGGAATTTTCATAAGACTTAAATATTTGCCCATGTTGATATGTTATATACAAGTTAGAATCAAAGAAACAATAACTCATAACATCCAAAACTTAACTAATTCAGAGGATCTATAAAAAAAAACAAAACAAAAAACACCTCCCCCCTTGTTATCAGCAAAACATTTTTGACACTATTAGAGAAACTTGAAAAGAATTTAGAACTAGCTACATTAAAAAGGTTTTTTTTAATCTTAATTATATATAAGAAAAGTTAACTGACTGTTTTTTTTTCAGTAAAATGAAGAGATATGCATAAATGATTTTATCTTGCATTTTCTTTTAAAGTTATAATAGAAATGGTAACTGTTTTTCAGGTGATATATAAGTATCATGATAATAAAATAAAAACACTCAGAACAAGTAAAAAGATCCTTAAAAGCAAATATAGAATTTGTAAAAAAAAAAAAAAAAAAAAAAAAAAAAACTCACTGCAATAGTCACTTTATGATCTTTATGAGTCATCTCAACAAATATAAAAAAATCTGCTTTAATCTTACTGGCTGTCCATGTAATACCTAGAAAGTTAAAAGAAAAATAAGACAATTTTTAAGATTAAAAAACACAGAATTTTTATAGTTTAATGCCCCCATCTCCCGATATTGTGAATTATTAACAGATATTGTTAGAAAAACTGAATGGATTAAAAGCTATCAAATAAAAACCATAGTTTTCTTAGAATGTTCTAGCTTTGGAAATGTTCTTATCTATTTTCTTCCAGCATCCTAACACTGAACCATGAAGGACCTCCACATTTAACAAACTGCCTTTAAATTTCCTTTAATCATTTTTCAAAGTCAGATTTCAAAAGGTAGTTCTTTTGTCTCTGAAGATATGAATGTCTTAATTATTTTTCAAAGACACAGGAGATAGTATATTAGATTCAAAATGAACAACTATATCCAATGCATCCAAACATTCCATAATAATAATAAAGAAAGAAAGAAAGAAAAAAAAAAAATCATACTCAAACTCTGAAGAGTTCAAATCTGCTAATAAATGGTATATGTGCAACATGTGAAGAAAAAAGATAACATAAAATAACATTGAAACCAAAATACAAAGTTTGGATTATAAGAGAAAATTACCTGCCAACCTAAGCCAAGAATCTGTTTAGAGATTCTTGTGTGTGTGGGGGGGGGATGGAGAGGTTGGAAATAAAATCTAATGGTATAAGAAAAGGAAAACAATAAGGGAAATTAAATTGACATGTTTCATTATAAGAATAGCTTAATCAGAATTAAAATTTCACAAAAACTAAGTCTACACATGACAAGGAGGAAAAGTGTGCTACATTTTCTTTAGAAAAACATTATATAATAAGGTTCAAACTTAACAAATAAAAACAGCTTATTTCTCTTTCTCCCTTGTCATGTGTAAACTGTTTTTGTAAAAATAAAATTTCTGATGAAGTTATTCTTATGCTCAAATATATCAATTTAGTTTTCCTGCCTTCCACTCACACAAATTAATAATTGATTCTTTAACCATAATATAGCTGAACAAATTTGGCAGAAGAGTGACTTCATGAAAGATCGATATTAGAAGCAGTTGCAAAAGGGTGTGTGGGTCTAGGGTTTTCCCGACTGAGTGGATAAGTCCTCAGGGAAAGATAAACAACTCATACAGGATGAAGTTTGCAAGTGAAAAGACGAGAATAGATTAACAAAAATGGTGGGATTAAAACAAGGGGCATGGACAAACTGGAATTCCATAATTCTATAGAAAATCAAATGGTCAGAAATATGGCATGATCATGCAAACATTAGATTCTTAATAAGGTCAGGTGTATGATATACTTCCTAGCCCTGCAAACCTTCACATATGAATTAAATTGGAGTCTGCATTATGCCCTTTATGCAAGAGTCAAAGTACTTTAAGACATTCTGAGGAGCTGCCCAACAGCACTTGCAGAAGGATGTTACAGATAGCAGCACAATCAGATTTTTATTGTGGATATAGTCTGTATAGCCATCTGCACAAATAAAGTTAATCCTGGGAATAGAGATACAGTTCCTCAAGGCAGGCACAAAACCTAATAAGACAGAAAAACTCAAACCAAACTTCCCATCATCTTCAACAGGCAAGGAATTTAGAGTTGATTAATATTTCCAGAGCACAGTGAAAACATCCATGTGCCCAGACTTGATATTCTTCTCGAACAGATCAAAAAACATTGTAATGTGGGAATTAACTGTTCCATGGGAAGAACATACTGAGGAAGCTCACAAAAGAAAGAAATTGAAATATGACGAATTACTGAGGCAATGTTGAAGCAATGGTTGGAAAGCTTTGTGCTAACCTATAGAGGCGGGCTCAAGAGGTTTTACAAGATCACTTATTAAAGCTCTCTCAGACATTGGTATAATCAGGGCCACAAAAGCAGAGCAATTAAATCAATAGCTGATACAGCTGAAAGAACAACAAAATGGCTATGGATAAAATGCAGTAGCACTTGGGAGAAGCAAAACTAAAGTCAGTTTTCTATTTAGGTGAGAGATTTGAAAAGTATTGAAAGGAGATTGGGAGGGGTGAGGAGGAGAGAGAAATAAAACTAAATTCTAGACTGCAGTTCAGAAATACTGTAGAGCCTTAATCTATAAATTTAAACAAATATTAGTTCAATATTGTGTATATTTATATTATGTTTTTTTTTAAATCTAAAAAGGGATCGTGCATCATGAGTTTTTTGTAAATAGTTGGTATGAGGATTCTAGTAAATCCCCGTTCTCCTTTGCTGAGAAAGAAGAGAAGCAAATTAAAAAAAGGGGGGAAAATCCCCCCTCCAAAATGAGGAAAAAAAAAAAAAACAAAAAAAAAAAAAAACTGTTTATTAATTCCTGTGTTTAAACTAAAAAGACAATCCTGTCAGTTTTTTTTAAAAACCAATAGTATTTTCTTGAATCAGTTTAGTTTCCTTCCCTGTGTTGTAAATGAAAATTTAGTGTTTCCATTTTATGTTTTGAGGGATAAATGTGTGTGTGTGTGTGTGTGTGTGTGTGTGTGTGTATAAGCAATTGCACAGGTATGGGTGTGGAGGGGGTATATATATGTGTGTGTGCATGTGTTTGGTTTGAACGAGTGGATAGTTATTCTTTTTATATACTTGTTGAATGTCTTATTTAGATTATATCTTTTGAATATATTTAACTTTAGAAGTGCACATTTTTTTTTTGTTTAGACGCTCCTTCATATTTTATCTGAATTCTGAGATTATATATATATATATATATATATATATTTATTTATTTTTTTCTTGTATCTGACAAATTCATGGGTGGATATTAGCCATAATTTTTAAACGAGTTTTAATCTGATTAATTTAGTTTTAGAAATAAGTATTTTCATATGCTCTGCCAAAGTAGGTTTTATCTTATTTATCTTTTAATATGATAAATCTTTTTTTTTGGGGGGGGACTATCTCCATTCATTTGCATTTTAGATGCATAAAAATCAGTATACTTTTAACTATTGTTTTTTTTTTAAACTCAAGGATACACATGGTTTAAATAAAAGGTGTGTGTGTGGGGGGTTTAAATCTGTGTGAGAGTATATATATGTGTGTGTGTGCGTGTGTATGGTGTTTTTATTACAGTCAATTTGGAATTGTAAATATTTAACATGTTGTGTAACCTTTTTAAAAATGAATTAGTCAAATCACAGCTAGATCCAAGTCTTCAGAAAAAAAAAAAAAAAAAAAAAAGTGTCAATGCCAAGTAGACCTGGTTAAAACAACTTTCTGACCAACTGCTTGGCTAAAGCAAAAACTAAGGTTTATGTTGGCAAATCTTTATAAAGTGAACTTCGCTGGTAGTTTTTTACTTTTTAGGTGGCGAACTGGGAAGTGATCACCCTGAGTGGGGTTGAAGGAGGTATAATGTTGAAAGACCTGACCCCACTATGACCCAGCTAAAAAGACATAACTGATGACACCACCCAGCACTTTTTTCTTTTAAAAATCAAACAAGTGTATTTCTTACATATGTAGCTGAACAAAAGAAATGTCAGATTTCTATGAGTCGTAACTTCAACAAAAACACCAAATGCACTCCAGTCACGCTATTATGTTCACTTCTGGATTAATAACTAAGGGAAAAGTATGAACCCCTTTATCCCCAGTTAGTTCAAATAATGGTCACTAAGCAAATCCATTCCAAGTCTGGCAGAGTTCAAATAATGGTCAGTAATATATTGTCTTTTACTATATTGTCATTTTAAAATACGTGAATGATTTTATTTTTTATTTGTAAAAATCACTGCTGTATATTATCAGTGCTTTAAATGCAAAGACAAATACTGTAATTCCAAGTAACAGTTGAACCTGGTTAAGAGAAGCTAATATTATTGGACTTAATTAAAAATTGAAAACCTAAGTTAGTGTAAAATAGAATGCCTTCAAGGATGCAAAGAACCATAAATAAGGACTATGATGAAATTTAAAAAGAAAGTAATTGTGGACTTCAAGTTAAAACTTTATAGTGGCAGAAGTGTGTGTGTGGGGGGATATATTTTTTTTAAAAAGCCATGGGAAGAAGCATGGAGGACGTAAAGGTGAGCAGATAAACCCTCTGACAGTTCAATGCCATGCCTAACCAGGCCCTGGGTGTATGAATCCTATGGATCAACGGCTGGGATCAAATAGTTCGATTGGGGAACTACTGCTGCTCATCTATAAAGGTGGCTTCTATGAGAATAAAAACAGCCATCGAAAGATTACCATGACCCACACTTAAAGCACCTATCCAAACTGCATTGCTCTTTGCGAAGGTAAAAAAAGGGCATGTCCTGCTGAGGTTGAAGCCCCAGTGTTCGAAAAATCAGCAACAGAGCTTAAACTAAAACAAAAATTACTAAAATGCAAACGCATAATACAAATAGCGACATTCAACATTAGATCTTTAAATAGAATAGGACAACAACTGGAGCTGACAACAACTGGAGCTGACAACATCGGCGATAGATCATAACAGGTATGATGTGCATACAAGAACACATACACCCATAGCGAGGATATTAAACATCATGATAGTGGCAATGGATGGATACTAGCCACTGCATCTGCATGGAAAAACTCTGTCAATACCACGATAGGAGGTATAGGTATGCTTATAGGACCATGGGCCCTAAAATCACTAAATAGCATAGAGAAAATACAATTGAGGATGATGGTAGCTACATTTCATGGCAACCCCAGCACAACAATCATCTCCTGCTACAGCTCTACCAATGTTAGTAAAGAAACTGACCTCATTGTCTTCTACAATGAGCTATCCTATGTTTGTAGCATCCCGAAACAACGTTCTTGTCATTGATGACATGAATGCCAAAATTTGTAAAAATGTAAACCACAAATTCAGCTTACACAACTCATCAAACAGAAATGGGGAACACCAAACAGATTTCACGCCAGAAAATAGATTAACATGCCTCAACACAAACTTTCAGAAAAGGGAGAGAAAACTATGGACCTACACCTATGCAAATAATACTAAAACACAGATAGATTACATCTTTATAAATAAGAAATGGAATAATAGTGCACTGAAATGCAAGGCATATTCCTCTTTCAAGGGTGTGTCCTCTGATCACCAAATTGTCACAGCAAAGATACAACTGACCCTACGAAGGCATATAGCCCAAACAACAACCACTGGACACTATGACTAGTCCCTGCTTATTAAGAGGGATATTAGAGATAAATATGCATTAACATTAAGAAACAAATTCAATGCACATACTCAGAATGATGAATATGAGAATTTCGTCAATGTCCACTTAGAAGTGGCAGCAGAATGCATGCCAACTAAACAAAGAGCTAAACTAGAATCCCGTGGAAGACATTAGCGGTTAGAAAAAGCGTGCAGACGTGAAAACTGCTTCCAAATGCACCCAACCAATACCAATGCCCTGAAACTTAAAAAAACAATAAAATGAATTAGCTAACACATACCCAAAAGTACAAACAGAATACATACAAAATCAGATCAATAAGATTAGAGACTAGGCTGAAGATAGACAATCTAGGATAGCATGGCAGACAGTAAATGAAGTGAGCAGAAGGAAGAGCACTGTGAAAGCTACTAGCCAAGAAGAACGAATAAAACTATGGAAACATTTCGAGAATTTACTTGGAAACCCTCCTAAATTTACACATGAACCAATCCTGAGAATTATTAGTAAACAATTAGACATCAAACTAGGACAGTTTACGCAAGAACTCAGCTCAGTACTAAGAAAAAGTAATAGAAAAGCAGCAGGGCTTGATGAAATACCCCCAGAAGTATGGAAGACCAGGGAATTCAACGACATACTGCTCCGACACTGTAATGCCGTATATATTCAAAACACAATAGACAGATTAACAACCTCGGATAGGCCAAGAACTACCAAGGTATAACCCTTACATCCATAGCGGCCAAGATATACAATGCTCAACTATGCAACAGCATAGAACCCAAAATGGCTTTCAGAGAAATTGGTCCACGATGTCACAAATTTTGACTGTTGAATTCTTGAAGGTGTATGTGCAAAAAAGCTAGAAGCAACCATATTATTTGTCAACTTCGCTAAGGCCTTAGACTTCATACACAGAGGGAAGATGGAGCAAATTACACAAGAATGCTGCAAGCAATATTAAACAAGTCCTGGAGGCAGCACCCCACAAAGCAGCAGCTGTACGGCCACTTACCACGAAAATTATCCAAGTTAGATGAACCAGACATGCGGAACACTGCTGGAAAAGTAGGGACAAGCTCCTAAGTGACATACTCCGGTGGACCTCTTCACATGGACAAGCGAAGGCAGGACAACTAGCTAGAACCTACCTACAACAGGTCTGTGCCAATACAGGATGTAGCCTTGAAGACCTACTGGGAGTGATGAACGAAAGAAGGGTGGAGGGAGAGTCGGGGAGATCCACGACATGATGATATATGCACACTTGCCAGTCAAAAGTACTTAGTCACTCTCAAAATTTCTTATTTCTCATCGTAAAAGTGTTATTTTTTATGAAACAAGTTGTGCACAACAATGTTTTTATTCGTTATGCTAAATAAGTCTTCCTGAGCCACATTAAATGCAAATTAAACAAACTTTTGATTCATTAAAATGACCCCCTTTGATCTCTATCACTTCTTCACAGATTCTTGACATTCTTTCCACCAAATATTGGTGGTAGACTGAAGATAGTTCTCAGCTTTCCTGCAAGAGTTGCCAGAGGTAAGCTGCACTTGTGGGTTGTTTAGCTCTGACTTTTCAGTCATGTTTATCCTAAACCAGTTCAGTGGGATTTAGGTCCACTGATTGCACCAGTCAAGATATCATTTGAAGGATATACTGTTGCATTTTGCTTTTAAGGTACCTCCAGCAGAGTTTACCAGTATGCTTTAAGTCATTATCTTGTTTAGTACAAATCCTTGACCAATGAGCTGCATTCCAGGTGGGATCACATGATGCTGCAGTATACTGTGGTAGCTAGTCTGATTCAATTTACCCTTCACCTGGTGCAAATCCCCAACTTGCAATTGGTAAAAGCTCCCCTACACCATAACAAAGCCTCCTCCATGCTTTACAGTTGGTGTGATTCAGGGGGGTTGCAACTCTTTAATCAACTTGCTGCAAATAGACCCTCCTATTTGACCCAAAGATTTCAAACTTTGATTCATCAATCCAAAGGACATCTCCACACTAAACGGGAGTCCTCTGAAACTAGTAGACAAGTTCACCTACCTAAGAAGTGGAGTCTCATCAACCGAGACAGACATCAACATGCGACTAGCAAAGGCATGGACAGCTATCGGTCATATGGAAGTCAGACCTGACTGATAAAATGAAATGTAGTTTTTTCCAAGCAGTGGTCGTATTGAAAAAAAACTATCCAAAGTAGACGAACCAGACATGTGGAACACTGCTGGAAAAGTAGGGACAAACTCCTAAGTGATATACTCCTGTGGACCCCTTCACATAGACGAGCAAAGGCAGGATGATCAGCTAGAACATAAATACAACAGGTCTGTGCCGATACAGGATGTAGCCTTGAAGACCTACCGGGAGCGATGGAAAATAGAGAAGGGTGGTGGGAGAGAGTTTAGGAAATCTGCACTGGCGGCATGACATGATAATGGATTGAACAGTACCACTGCTGTTCTTCAATCAGGATAGCTTTGGGATTAAATAACCCATGAAGATTGATATGCTATTAAACAAAAAAAACCAAACCAAGCACTCAAAGAAATAACACAAATCAGTCATTAAAAATATACCTCGATATATATCACCTACAGATAGCAATAAAGATGTTTATATAATAAAAATTTCAAATAGTTATCTTAGCAAACAAGAGTGTACCTCTATGTAAAACAAATATTGTATATTAATTTTCATGCCCCTTGGGAGATTGTATCTCCATTTAATTCATACACACAATTACCACTCTCTCTTATAGACTAACCAGTCATCCAATGCTAACACCATCCATTACACATCAGAGAAAACCATCACACCTCAACAAATATTTGACTAATTCTAGTTGAGGATACAAAAGTTTATATAGCATCAATTGCAAAAAAATTACTTCAGGTATTAAAAGTGATACACGTAAAGAGTAGACACCCCACACTAAACAAAATCTCTTAGCTTAAGAGCAGGAGTCTTAAAATATACCTGATATAGGTACAAAGCCTTACAGCATTGGTGACTTCAGTCATGTGATTCCAAGCTGCTATCTATACTTCAAACCAGCACCAATAGCCTATGCATTCAGACATGACAAACACACCCACCTAAAAATTTCTTGAACATCGAATTAATCCAGAATTCCAATGTACAGGAATATTCATGTTCTCAAAAATGATGAAAGACTGTCAAAAGTACCCATACTCAGATCACACTAACAGACTTGGGACAGTTTTTAAAAATGCCTACAACCACAGTTGTGACATCTCATTTGCCAAAAGGAAAAGTGAAAGAAAAAAAAAAAAAACACAAACAAGAGACACTAAGTCCTTGTCGGTCATTTTCAATAAAATTATGCCTACAAGAAAATCTGCTTCACACAGTTATAGATCATGGAATATTATTTCCTTATGATCTTCATATCTTGTTTCTTTTTGTTAGGATCCAGTAGTGAAGAAAGTGTCCCATATATAATAGGTTTAATGAGTGTGTATAATGTTGATTATTAACTTATTCATATCTAATTCGATTCCTGTCATAAATTAATTCTATTGGAGCTGATATTATTATGGATGGTATGAAGGTATAGTTTTATTTGTTGGCCAACTATTTTAAGGAAATTATAAACTAGGGTTTGTTTTATATTAGTGAGTTCTGAAAAATAGTCTTAAATGAGATGTAAAAGGCTCTATGGATTAAGTTTTTAATTAAGGCTTTCTATATTTGGTAATAGTAATTAAGTTAAGAGGAATTGTGACAGGTTGATTTTTTGTATGGTGATGTAGTTGCTAGAGTCACCAAGTACATCTAAGAAGGGTATTTTTTTTTTGTTAATACTGAATTCAGTAGTAAAGTTTAGTAAAGAGTTATTTTCTAGGGTTTGTTAATTTTGTCATAGGATGGTGCAGCAGGCGATAAAGATATAGTCAACATAAAAGTTAGCAACCGTAGTTGAGGGCTACTTGAAAGCTCCCTTTTCAATAGCTACTACACCAAGGTCTAAGAGAGGGCACTACTCCTTTCCCTGGATTGATCCACTTTCCTTTGAAACTTATCTTATAATGCTGAGTGTTAAGCAAGGAGGTGTGTGTGTGTATAT
>OY757914.1:60568873-60711373 GCA_963585895.1 Sepioteuthis lessoniana | reverse complement strand
GATCTTTATCAATTTCAATAGGTTTACCCGACTACAGAACATCAGTGAGAAATCACCAATATAAAACATTGCAAATCACTAGTGTGACTACTCAAGGGTGGTCAACTGCATGGGCTCACAAGTTACCATACACATCAACAAAAATGTAGCAACTCTCTACCAAGTGTGGTTCTCTGCTACTGCATCACAAGAATATGAATGGGATGTGGCCTAGCAGAGGGTTTAATCCTTCTATACAACCCCAAAATGTGCATGTCTCTTTCAAACGATTGGCATGTGTACTTAAAGACAAACTCTTATGATTTAAATCAGCAAGCCGTGGTTTTCCAACCCAACTCATGGGGTTTGAAAAAGAAGGAAACATTGGATGAAATCAATGATGGAAATCTATGCATTTATATAAACAGAGATACATTTTTTCATGGGTTGATAGCAGCTTGAAAAGTGGTCAACTTTATTTCTTTAACAAGAGAGGGTCACTTGCTTCTAAGTCTGATGCTTAGTAAGTGACAAAGTGAAAATTCAGTGAACAGTCCTTGCATTTCTCAGATGTATAACTGATGACCAGCCAACAGTCATTTACATTTAAGTGTCTGATCTCAACTGTCTTCAACCCCACTGATCTCTTTTCTAGTCTGTCTTTCACTTAAGTACAGCTTATAAACTGTTCTTGGTTTGCAAGCAAAATTTCTCGAAATTATCTTTCATAAAAAAGGATTCAACCTATTTTAGATAAAACATGGATATCAACCAAAGATAGCCTATCTAGATGACCATCCCAATTGATAGTAGCAGCACATTTCAGTGTCTGGTAATTATTTTTTTTTTAAATTATTACCTCCCTTATCTTATCCTTAGGAAAAAAAAAAAGTACTGATATCAATTCTATGTTACACCATCCAAAATGACTGGTGATTAACTTTTAACTAAAACAATTTTACATCACCATTCTCTCAGTTTTTAACATTTTGGTGAAGTGATGTTGAATTACTGTCATACTAACTTTTACTTGAATCTTACCTAGCATATTCCAACTCAAATCAATTTCTATTTTGCTCATTTAAACTGGCATATTTCCTCCAAGAAATCTGACATTATCTAGTGCCCCAGATTACCAATTGTAAACAAATAATAATAATTAGAAGAAATTGTTTTTCTTTCTTTTTATAAAAATATGCATGCTGCACCTGTCAAAAATACAATCAAAATTGAACACTTAAATACCATTTAATGTCAGAGTTGGTCCCAAAGTTATGCTATCTCTAAGTCCAGAGCTTTTGAGAACTATCACTTAGAGAAAAAAAAAAAAAAAAAAAAAAAAAATGTATTCACATATCATTTTTGATTAATTAGGGTGAAAAGAATACACATCAATAAAAGAAAAGATATGAGAGAGAGAAAAAAAAAAAAAAAAAAAAAAAAAAAAGAGAAAGAGAAAGAGAAAGAGAGAGAGAAAGAGACTTGTGAGGGTGTGTGGCTCTAAGTTATAGCTTATTCAGCTCATAAGTAAATCCAGCAGTAGGACCAACCCAATAAAGAATTATCAAGGACAACTAAAGTATTTCCCATGAACTAATGTTTAATAAGATAGTTACCCGGGATTTTCATGCTGCTATTGTGATAAAGACGGTTCTGTAAAGTAGAATTCATTAATACACTGTCAAAGTAGACATCCATAGACAATGGTGTATCACAATGATTAATTACTGCTCCAAAGCAAACTGGATCACCTTTCTTCAAATGCAGCTCGGCATTCTGTGAAAAAATTGATAAGGGAAATCAAAAAGTATATCAATATCGAAGAATGAGATTTTGAATGATAAATCATTGATAACTTTCAACATTCATAAACAAAAAGAAATCTAAAATTTTGTCAATGTGATTATCATTCAATACAAGTGCAGAAATCTATTTAACAAACTTTCTTTGAACAAGAACTTGGAATATAGCAGCCACATTCTAAATTGCCTATAGCAAATTTCCTACCAATTCTTACTCTTTCAGTAAAATTCTTTATTTCCTCCTACACTTTATATAAATTTACCTGAATCCTCAATGGCTTTGTCGTTTCATCATTCTCTCCCATGAAGAGAGATCCAATTGGGGCCAGAAGTACTTGGAGAAAATACAGCATCTGTTTAAATTCCTAGGGATTCATACAAATACTTGAACTGATCAAGGTAATAAAAAAAAAAAAAAAAAAAAAAAAAAAAAAAAAAAAAAAAAAAAAAGAAAAAAAAGTCAAATAAATAAATAAATAGGCAGTTCGGAAGTGTCTAACATTTAATCAAAAATGTTTACAAGACAAAATGTTCAATATTCATATGTATATATGCGCGCGCGCGCGCACACACACACACACACCTTTAAAAAGCATGCACATTTTAAAATGCTTCAAAATAAAAATTGCATAAAGCAGACAGCTTTTCAATGTTGTCAACGAACTACATCTGGCTTTGAGATTTACATGTGAATTTGAGGACAACAGCCTTCTCTTTCAAGAAGTCCTTGTTAAGCACACTAATTTTGGCATACAGACCTCCGTTTACAGTAAACTCACATTTATTTGTTCATACATACAGTGCATGTCATTTTGCCCCCTCAGATACAAGATCAACCAAATAAAAACACTTGTCCACTGTGCCTTGATCTGCTCCAAGCTAAAACTTACTGACAAGCTCACTGCTGAAGAATGGATATCTGGAAGATATAATTACAATCACTATTAGATATAAGTGTAGGCAATTCTCTACCAATCTGAAATTTGGATCAGAGAAGTGCCCTGTATATCTTAAATTACCTTGAATAGGCAACACTATGTGGCTGATTCAACAAATTAAAAAGTCTGTCAGCCAATCCTTTAATCCTGTCAAGTTACGAGTCATGGTCATATCTAATGTGCTTTTTCTACCTTATTAAAAAGATAAGGTGACCATTTATAAAAAAAAAAAAGTTTCTTTATAAGTGTTTGTGCAAATCTATTTCATCAGTTGCACCACACAAAGATTAGAACTTAGAATCGACCAGCACATACTCTGCATAAACAACTTGGACAGCTCTGCAGTGTTAAGGCATCAGAATTCATCTTCTGCCATTGCCTGGCATCTACTGGACAATCCAGCTTGCAATGCTTCTTAGAACCCCAAAATATTTAGCATCTTGGAGTCCTCAAGTAATGAGTTACATTTATCCATACTCAAGACCCTTCTCATCTCAAAATTCCAACATGCATCATGTATACAAAAGAAATCTTACACATCACTTTTATTTAATACAACAGTTCTTAAACTAACCCTAACTTAGTGAATTTATTCTTTTTTGGTTCTGTTCCCTTTAACATTTGCAATGGTCACTATCCCATGTTTATTTCCTCATCACCACTCATATATCACGGTATTTTTCTTTGATGAGTTGTGATAGAAATGAAGAGTTCCTTTTTTAGAATTTTAAGTATCTTAAAGTATTCTAAAATGTACACACTTTTTAAAGACATTTTAAAATTTGGTGTGTGTGTGTGTGTGTGCGCGAGAGAGACATGGTTGTCAACCCTTGCCAAACACAGGTGATTCTGAATGTTATGCTGGTCAGAAATATCTTTGGATAGCACAAAATGATCCATCATCTACCCCCATTGTGTTTCTAAGATCCAAACAACAAATCAAACGCTAATTGGAGTTGCCGGTTAGCAAGTAGACAAATGCCACCGCACAATTAAGAAAAGTCAATGCCCAGAAACAGAACTAACACAGCTTCACAACAATAACAATATTTAGTATGTATAAAAAAAAGAAATGTGAAAGTTTTTACATTCAAAGTTCTTGTATAAGTGGTAAATTCTGTCAGAGATCAGTTACTCCTCTAAAACTTAGTTTATCTTCTATTACCCAGGGCAGTCTGGTACAAGGCAATCTAAAATAGCGGTTAGGTTTGTTTTTCTCCACATAGTTGTATTTGAATGACTTCCTCCACTCAGTTTGGTACAAGGTCAATAAAGCTCAGAGCTTCTGGAGCAGTAACATCTTTGCTGACTGTGAATCTTGTCCCAAGCCGACTGCTAACTACTATTTTGGTTAATTTGTGCATACTTGTAACTGGGTTAGGGTTGGTGTGGAGGATCAACATCAAAGAACTATCAGCCTTCAGTTGAATTGTACGAGTAAAAAAAAAAAAAAAAAAAAACCTTTTAGATCAAAAAATATTAATGCTTAGTATTCATAATTTCCTTTGTCATCAAAATAATTCAGCCTTTATGACAACTTGCCCTCTCATCAAGACAAATGGTAAATCCCAATAGAAGAAAAACAAAGACAATTTTTTTTCTACAGTACCATTCAAAAATCCATTACACTATAACACATAAGTATTTCTCAATTCTAAAATCCACACCAATTTTTTTTCACTCTGGTAATAACCCCTTTATGAATGGCCTGATCCTATGGAGTCTCTTTCACACTCACGAAAAAAAGTTTTTTTTTTTTTTTACATTTCTCATCCTAAAAGTATTATTTTTAATGAAATGAGTTCAGGACCACTATGTTTTTATTTATTATACTAAAGACAAATATTCCTCAGTAATTTTAACCTTAGTATAAGCAGATATCTTTTGAACAATTGACTTGAAGGTGTTTTTCTTCTTTAGTACCGTTATGAGACATCAGGAAATGGGACAAAACCAGACCAAAAGTAGGGTTGGTTGACCATAAGCAACAAGAGCAGAGGACTATTTCATCAAAGTCCCCAGCTGGCATGACAGAAGGCTGACAGCTGCAAACATCACAGCACAACTTAACCAGTGTAAAGTCTAGGGAGAAAAAAAAAAAAAAAAAAAAAAAAAAGTGTCAACATCTACAAGGAGAAGACTAAGAAACTGGCCTCTATAACAGAATTTCTGTTGAGAGACCACTGTTGAAGAAGTAAAACAATGTCAAAAGACTCCAGTGGGTTAAGGTGCACAAAGACTGGACAACAGAGCAGTGAAATAAAGTTCTTTGGATTGATGAATCAAAGTTTGAAATCTTTGGGTCAAATAGGAGGGTCTATTTGCAGCAAGTTGATTAAAGAGTTGCAACCCCCCTGAATCACACCAACTGTAAAGCATGGAGGAGGCTTTGTTATGGTGTAGGGGAGCTTTTACCAATTGCAAGTTGGGGATTTGCACCAGGTGAAGGGTAAATTGAATCAGACTAGCTACCACAGTATACTGCAGCATCATGTGATCCCACCTGGAATGCAGCTCATTGGTCAAGGATTTGTACTAAACAAGATAATGACTTAAAGCATACTGGTAAACTCTGCTGGAGGTACCTTAAAAGCAAAATGCAACAGTATATCCTTCAAATGATATCTTGACTGGTGCAATCAGTGGACCTAAATCCCACTGAACTGGTTTAGGATAAACATGACTGAAAAGTCAGAGCTAAACAACCCACAAGTGCAGCTTACCTCTGGCAACTCTTGCAGGAAAGCTGAGAACTATCTTCAGTCTACCACCAATATTTGGTGGAAAGAATGTCAAGAATCTGTGAAGAAGTGATAGAGATCAAAGGGGGTCATTTTAATGAATCAAAAGTTTGTTTAATTTGCATTTAATGTGGCTCAGGAAGACTTATTTAGCATAACGAATAAAAACATTGTTGTGCACAACTTGTTTCATAAAAAATAACACTTTTACGATGAGAAATAAGAAATTTTGAGAGTGACTAAGTACTTTTGACTGGCAAGTGTGCATATATCATCATGTCGTGGATCTCCCCGACTCTCCCTCCACCCTTCTTTCGTTCATCACTCCCAGTAGGTCTTCAAGGCTACATCCTGTATTGGCACAGACCTGTTGTAGGTAGGTTCTAGCTAGTTGTCCTGCCTTCGCTTGTCCATGTGAAGAGGTCCACCGGAGTATGTCACTTAGGAGCTTGTCCCTACTTTTCCAGCAGTGTTCCGCATGTCTGGTTCATCTAACTTGGATAATTTTCGTGGTAAGTGGCCGTACAGCTGCTGCTTTGTGGGGTGCTGCCTCCAGGACTTGTTTAATATTGCTTGCAGCATTCTTGTGTAATTGCAGTCAAGCTTTTCCTCCATACGTTTAGTTAGCGTCCATGGAGTGCATCCATACAGCAGTATCAATATGACCACTACTTGGAAAAAAACAAAAACAAACCCAAACTGCATTTCATTTATCCGTCAGGTCTCACTTCCATATGACCAATAGCCTATTGAGAGCTGTCCATGCCTTTGTTAGTCACGTTATATGTCTGTCTCAGTTGATGAAACACTGCTTCTTAGGTAGGTGAACTTGTCTACTAGTTTCAGAGAACTACCGTTTAGTGTGGAGATGTTGCCTCTTTGATTAAAGCACATGTATTCCATCTTCTCTGCGTTGACATGGAGTCCTATGCCAGCAGTTGCTTGTTCCAGACTATGTAACAGTGTTTCGGCTTGGGCAGCTGTATTTGCCAGAAGTGCAATGGCATCGGTGTAGTCTGCATCGGTAATTGCATGTGCATCTGCTTCTTTCCTTTGTCAGCTTGAAACCATTGTCTTTCATTTTATCAATAGACATTTTAAGCACGTGGTCTAGGCAGATGATAAAGAGGTATGGGGCTAATGTGTCCTTGCAACACACCTACAATGTTGAAGTGGTCTGTGTTGACATCTGGAGACCGGACTTTTACTTTCTCTCTCTCTCACACACACACACACACACACACACACACACGAAAATAAAAAATTCATAAAAATTGGTGTAAATTGTTTTTACTTACATCAACAAGATAAACTCCTCGACAGTGAAAACCTGCACAAGATTTATCAGCTTCACAGTCGACATGGACCTTGTCATTTGGAGGGGATTTTGCAAAGGATTTTGCAATTTCACATGTTTGGTTTTCACTGGATTTAATACAGTGCCACAGACTTAAACCAAATACTGTAAAATAAAATAAGTTAAACACAAGATGATTTTGCTTACATTTTTTTTTTTTTTATGAATTCTATTTACATGTATCAGTTGATATCTATCTATACAAATATTCAGTTTTTTATGCTTCCTTAGAAAAAAAAAAAAAAAAAAGAAAAAGAAAAAGGAAGACTGAAATTAGTAGATTGATTCTTGTACACAAAATTGTATGATTTCTTAGGAAGATGTAGTTTTCATTCTTCCTAACCATTTAATGCCATTAGCTATACATAGAACATGTTTTTTTAAGGACTATGAATAAGAAAAATAAAATAATAATCAAATAATCACCGATGTGAAAAACTCAAGGAGTAATAATAATATAATATATATGTAAAAATAAGAAATGCAAAGAAAAATACATTAAAATGAATGAGAAAATTTTGATATTAGTCTATATTCACCAACATGAAACCAGACCACCAGCATTTGAGGGTGGGGCTACTCTGGAGTTATAATATACCTTTGGTCTTGAAGACAACTTGTTGAAATGGTTTTTCTTCTGGCAAATCTCACAAGTAAATTATCTTCATGAGCATTAGCTTTTTTTATTCTTCCAGTTATCAGCCTATATTTTACACTGTCTGTTGTCATGTGTGTTTGTTTCAGATGACTTATCGTATGGCTTATGTTTTTCTGTTTTCCATTTTGTCTTAAAGATAACCCAGTTTTATACATCTCAATCTACCAATATTGATTGTCACTAATTCTTACCATTTCATTAAATTTTAGAGTAGATAAAAAAACTAATTCTTACCATTTCATTAAATTTTAGAGTAGATAAAAAAATTAATAAAAAAAGCTAATGCTCATGAAGATAATTTACTTGTGAGATTTGCCAGAAGAAAAACCATTTCAACAAGTTGTCTTCAAGACCAAAGGTATATTATAACTCCAGAGTAGCCCCACCCTCAAATGCTGGGGGTCTGGTTTCATGGCATCTTACCTATGACCACTCAATCAAGGACATATGCAGGAATGCTTATAACAGTACTATGACAGAATTGATGAGAACATTTGCTGTTCGAATAGAGTTCACTTGTCCAATGAAAGTTATTTTCTGTTACATAAGACAAATAGCAGAATATGATGTGCTAAGAGAACTGCATATCACCAACTCAATATCCAGGAGGAATTTTTATTTAGAGAGGATTCAGGTAGTCGTTCAGATGTTTGCAGGGCAACTTCAATGGTCAAAAGGTAAAATATTACAAAGAATCACCATACTTCATTTCACTGATCACTCACTAGTATCACATCTTGTCTTCATGGAGCATGGATAGTTAGGGCATACCTACAGTATAACACCATTGACAACTTTTTATGACCTGCAAGAAGATTTAATCTTAACCATATAGGACATTTTGGGCTGTAAAATGAAAGCTCGCTCTATCCAACTACAGACTTTATACAGGTGGTTATTGTTAGAGGTAATGGAACCAGTGATTGGAGTTCAAATACTGGACAAGGCTGTTTTTCACATGCTCATGCCCTTGGGAAAGGCATGAATCTATTTGTTATTTCTCCAGCTATAGGTAAATAAGAAAGACTGGGTTCTTTAGCCTAAGTAAAGCAACTAGACTATGAAAAGGAAAAGTGAATTCAAAGAACCAGCTGTACTCTGTTTAAAAAATACTGACCTTGTGTTACATCCTGTCCATGATGAAGGGTTTGGCTAAGTACATACAGAATTTATAGAAACACTTTAGGAAGAATGGCACTGTATTCAGAAGATTAATTAGCAGCATTAAGAGGTGATTAGAATTTGTCATACATACTGAAATCTTTGTGTATAAGAAATTAAAAACATGCAAGCGTTTTTGATAATTATTTAGAGTATATTGATAAGTATCTAGAAGCAGATACATTTCTAATAATATTGCACAATAAATTGCTTTTCTTTAAGTGTCCATTAAAATACACATTTGCCAAATATGTTCTTTTCTCACCATTTACCTGTACTCACAAATCCATTAAGATTTTGGATTTAGTGTCAGTAAAAATTTAGAATAGCATTTTGTGAGTCAATTCTAAATTCTGTCGAAAAAAAACCCTAGTGGTATTCAACTTTTGAGCAGGTGTATATCATTTCCCATTTCTGTGTTATGTTAAATCTTAATTGTATCGTCAATTGGTTGGTTGGGTTTTATGGCATATCAACCTTTGTAGGTAATATTCTCATACAAATCAGTTCTATTTCAAACAACTGAATTTATTCAAACAGTTCTAATTCAGTTTAGTATAAGCACAGAAGTTCCATATTAAACAATTCAGTTTAGTGTAAGTACAGTTTCAATGTCAAAAACTGTTAGATTTCAAACAATTCAGTTTAGCATAAGCACACAGTTTAAATGTAAATACACAGTTTAATTGTCAAAAACATTTTTATTTCAAGCTATTCAGTTTAGTCAAACAGTTCGAATTCAAATAATTCAGTTAAGCATAAGTATGTAGTTAGTTCTATTTAACCCATAGATATCAGGTACTACCATTCCGGGCCAGAGTGGACTTGGGAGCAATGGCAATGAAGGGGTGCTCTGGATTCCCCAGAGCTCCAGCATTGCTGGAACCTTACCATCAGGGGTGTCCTTGTGGTGTAATGGTTAAAGCGATGAACTGCGGAATCGTAGTACGCGAGTTCGTACTCCAGTCGCGCTATTACGTTCACTTTCGGGCAAATATCCTTGGGAAAGGTATGAACCCCCTTATTCTCCCTCCAGCTATGGGTAAATAGTAGGACGGACTATGTTCTTCAGCCTTGGTGAGGCAACTAGTCTAGGAGAAGGAAAACTCTGAATTCAAACCTGTTAAACTCCGCTTAAAAATTGACCTTGTGTCATATCCTGCCCGAGCGGAGGGGTTGGTAAATAGTACCATCAGATTGTTTAGTGTCATATTCAGGAAACTCATTGGGGGAGGGGGTCTTACACCTCTGCAGAGGTGCAGTCAGTGTATTCTACAGTCCCAGCTGACTGAGCAATACACAGAGTTAATGTCAAAACAGTTTTATTTCAGATGATTAGGTTTTGCATAAATACAGAGTTTAGATGTCAAAACAGTTGTATTTTGAGCAATTCAGTTTAGCATAAATATGCAGTTTAAATGTAAAAAAACCAGTAAAGTCAAGAAGCCACGGTTTAGTTCTATTTAACCCATAGATAGGACCCTTATCAGGTGCTACCACTCTGGGCCATAGTGAACCTGGGAGCGATGACAATGAAGGTTTACTCAGCATTCCCCAAAGCTCCAGTATTACTGGAACCTCACCATCAGATTGTTTAGTGTCATATCCAGGACACTTGTTGGATGGGGTCTTACTCCTCTGTAGAGAAGCAGTCAGTATATTCTACAGCCCCAGCCGACTGGGCAATCAATATTTTGGTTAAACAAATCATTCTATATAAGATGGTTGTTGTAGGTCCAAAGAAAGAATAAGGATATATTTTAGAATAGGACGGTCCACGAAGAGATTTGTATTTTTTTAATTTTCTTTTTACATACGTGTTATATATATGTATGTTTCCAGCTTGTTGCTTTCATCAGAGAACATGTGTGGCACAAGGCCTTTTAAATGGGGTACTCAATGAGACTTGAACTCACTCTAGTTTCCAGTATAAATGACTTGTCTGGTCAGACTTCTTTATATAGGGGTCCTTGTTCCTCTTTCCTAGAGTGTGTTTACTTTGGTCTGCTTTACCTTTCTTTGATATTTTATGTTTATAGTTATGTGCTGTGTGTGTTGGAGTGGTTTTGGGTTTCACTAACTGCTTTTTTTGTATCATGAGGCGTTTTGTGGTTTTTAAATTTACTGGTTCTTCCTCTTTTTTTTTTTTGTCAGTGAACATGTTTGACATAAGGTCTAGTTAATGGGTATTAAATGAGATTTTAATTCACTAGGGTTTGTAGTTTGAATGGTTTTTAATTGCTTATGTTTTTGTGTGCGCATATATACACACACACACACACACACACACGTATATTTCCGTTTTTGTGTGTGTAGGGTTCATGTTTTATTTAACTTAGGTTTGAATTTATCTATAAAGTTTCTTTCCTTTATTTGTAGTAGCGTATAGTCGTTGTTTTGGTAGATTGGCATAATATAAAATTTTCCTCTGCTACACTGGTATAGGTGTTTTGAAACATTTAATTGCGGCTCCAGTCTTCAAAAATGGTCCCATCATTAGCTATACTTGAAACCATTTAATTGTTTGCAAACAAATGAGCTCTGGCTCATCTGGAAACGTTACCTACATACTATTTGCTTACAAATCATATATGTGAAGGACAAGTTTTGGCATTAAATAATCTTAAAGGCTTGATATACCATGAAACAACCAACCAACCAATTAAGCAGATCTAAATTTTAGAATTATTTTATTTTAAGTATTTCTTAAAAAAATGCTCTTAAATGAAACTATTATCCACTTGAAAAAAGTGTTTTATTATGTAAACTAATTTGAGTCAAATTTAAAAAGGAAACAGTACTTTAAAAAAGCAGTTGTATGGCTACTTACTTCCCATCTCACAAACCATTCAAGTAAGACAAGCAAGTCATGCTGGAGAACTCATAAACGACATTCTCCAAGAAACAGAGGCATACCAGTGTTGGCCAACAAGAAAAAACTTACCTTCATCAACTTTGTACAGACACTCAATCATGAATAATTTTGATGCGGAGCCGATAAGTATGTCGACCCTGCAAATGAGTTATGTGAATGAGAACAGCCAAAGCAATATGAAGGAACAAAGGCGAGGTAACAATAATAACAAGTGACAATTTATTTGTCGTATTTACAAGCGTGTATGTAAATGTCCGTGGCGGTTGTATGTAGTCTTCAGCTAGGATGGGTTACGTCGTTAGCTGGTATAGTCACGTTGTAGATGTTCGTAGCTGGACGTTCGACGAGGGTAGCTGGCGTAGGTCGAGTTGTGGAGATACAGCTGGATGTTTGATGCTGGTAAGCTGAGATTCGGTCGGGTCGTTGGATAGTCGTCGCGGGCAGCTGAGGTCGGTCGAGGTTGGTAGATCGATATTCCCGGTTATGACGGCATGTTGGGTTAACCAAGGGTGTGTCGATCCGGCTGCTGGCTCGTACGGCGGGTTGTACGCGAGTCAGGTGTTGCAGTGGTAGGACAGTCCGTAACAGCGAGTCGTTACGTGGACTGCGTGGTACCTTGCAAGAGCGTCGAGGTCGGTAGATTGACATCCCCGGTTATGACGGTATGTTGTGGTTAACCAAGGGTGTGTCGATCCGGTTGCTGGCTCATACGGCGGGTCGTATGCGAGTCAGGTGTTGCAGTGGTAAGACAGTCCGTAACAGCGAGTCGTTACATGGACTGCGTTGTAGCTTGCAAGAGCGTCGAGGTCGAGGAAAAGGCTAGGGCTTTGCCGGGTCCCCTAGCCGTGCAGACGTATTGGACGGGAGCGAAAGCTTTGCCGTGTCAAAGCCGTGCGGACGATGGCTATGGCTAGGTTCGCGCCAAAGCCGTGCAGACGAGAGCAAAGGCTTTGTCGTGTCAAAACCGTGCGGTCGAGCGGACGGGCCAGGAGGCCGAGGCTAAGATGGACGTTATCTTAGCGCTGCGCAGATAGCGAAGCGGTAGCTAAAGGCTGGACCATGCCATTAGCGCTGCGCAGCTTATCGGACAATCGGAACCGAGTGAGAGCAAGACCGGTTGGTCTTAGAATCCGTCTTCGTGTTTGCCACCTGGCCGTCTACTTCGACTGGTCATTACTGACTGTCAGAGATGCTCTGACCCGCAGACAGAGACCTCTTATGGTCCTAAAAAGGACCTTTGTGCATACCTATGTAGGTGGGAGAAAGGCAGATCTACCACGAGAAGTGGGATCAACGCCGGAAGGTAAGGTGAATGCAACCGCACAAAATGCAGGATTCCTCCTTAAATGAGCTTCGCGAAGAGCTAGCCGACGAGCGTTGAAAAAGGGCCTGCTGATATTACGAAGGTGCTGTGACACACAGCTCCAGCCACGTAAATATGAAATTCTTTGATAAAAAATGAGTGTAGCCATTAAGTATTTTCTTTACCTACTATAAGCTGGCGATGACTATTAGTTCCAGTTTTATCACGTTATTTTTGGCCGAAGTGCTTTGTAAATATTGTTAATTTTGATTCCTCCTTTTCTTTTAGCTGTCACGAGGTGTCAAGGTCGTTAGAAAGAAAAAGGGCTTAGTCGTGTAACTTGATCCGTTTATGTTTATCGGCAGGTCGCGGCAATTTCACTTATTCGGTGGTAATGTACAAACAAAATAAAAAAAGTAATACTTACATTCACCACTGAAATAAAGAGAAGTTCTTTCACTACTTGACTGATTTTAACGGTATGTCAACCTATCTATGGTTATTTAATGCATATAGGAATGAATGGCATTCATTATATATTCAAGTTTACATCTTTGGTGCAGTTGTTTAGTTTTTGCAGATGGACCGTATCAATATAATCTATAAACAACTATTTAACCCACAGATAGGATCCTAGAAAGGATCGGAGCGTAGCAGGAAATAATGGTTGTGGAGAAGTAGATCTCACAGATGCAGTTTAGGGTAATATCCAGGGCAACACTTAGAGGTGCAAGGAATTACAGTCAGTATATTTTGAGCCCTACGGACATGGTGAGAATAAGTCCGTTATTTGTGTTTTATTCAATTTTTTTTTAACCTGAACAAATAGTTAAATTCCCAAAATTACAAATCGGCCATAACTCGACATCTTTTGAGGAAGGAAAAACTAAATATGACCAAATTTTAGCTAGTTGAAGATGTAATTGGAGACACACACACACATATATATATATATATATATATATATATATATATATATATATATATATATATATATATATATATATATATATATATATATATATATATATATAGCACAATGTACAGAATAAGCCTCCTATGAAAATTTCCGTCAAAGGTGGCTTATTCTGTACATTGTGCAAATATTCTTTTAACGTCGATCACAACTCTTAACACAATCTGTTAGGTGCTCCATACCGTGCGTCCAACTAAATTAAGCTTAGTAAATAAATAATTTTTAAACGAAATTTTATCCAGTGGCTCGATAAGACAATTGTGGGCTTAAGATTAAAAAGAATATTTTTAAAAATTCGATACTATAAGAAGAACGAGTTTTTTTGGGTTTTTTTCCCCCCTCAATTTTACATTTTCTTCCTTGCAAATAAAATAAAAAATTCATCCTAGATTTAGAATAAACTTAAAAGTAACATTTTTGTAGAACGATTATTAAATTCATCCGAATTAATTCTAATATAACCTATTACAAAAATAAATGTCCAGAGTTGGGTTTTAAAAGATTAAAGGAAAAAGTTGGAAACTTTTGAACGCAGTTACCCCCCCCCCCAAAAAAAAACTTAGTTTCTTTCTACAGAAATCTGATTCGATACTAATTCCAATATTTTTGGAAATGGTTATGCACCATTAATTGTAATTAAAACTTTAAATCCAAATTTAAAAAAGCAATAAAAAGTCTGACAAAAATCAATTCAACAGTTATGTATTTAAACGAATAAATAACATTCTAAATGTCATATTGGTGATTTAGTTCTATCCAAAATCTAAATTTGACAGTCCATTTAAAAGAGAACAACTTATCCCGTGACCTAAACTTTTCAATAAAAAAAATTCCTTTTTTTTTTTTCAATTTAAAAAACAGAAAAGGAATTACTGAATATCACATCTTTTTTAAATTTGAGATTTGCGTCTTTTTCTTTTTCAAAGTTAGTTTTACTTTTGACGAGATGAATATTTCCCTGTTGTAGGCGTCTTTAATGCTAAACTTCTGTTAACATTCACGGTCAGTTGTATAACTAACTGAAATTGTGACCAAGTTTTAAAAGATAAACAAAAGTTTTTATAAAGTTATTATTGTCCTCATTACTGTCTCAAGTAGAGACAGTGAGGGGAGGAGTACCAACTGGACCAATGTTTTAATACAGTTTATACACATCACGAATGAAGCTGCATCCATTTTTCAATCAACAAAAGCAAGGAGAGACAATGAGGAGGAGAGGAAAACTTTTGTTTTTGTAGCGAGGACACACATTCCAGTTATTCAATATTTTCTTCTTTGGCTTACAATACACACACTGAAGCAAATTTTACGTTTAAAATAAATTACTATAATTACTTGAAATTAGACAGTTTTTATAAAGATTAATTTATTAACACTCAAAGTTTATACTGTATTTTGTTGAAGCCAACTCTCATGAATTCTGAGTCATTTGGGGTGGGGGTGGCGCAATAAGTAATTTTTGTTGAACTGATGTAATAAAAATATTGCTTGCCTTATCATAAAACAAGGAAAAATTAAACCAACAGTGAAATTTATTATGTGTTCTTTTCTTCATTGATCAGACAACTCATTTCTTCTTGAGAGACTCCGTATGTTAAACTAGTTATTACGTTTTTTTTTAATGATAAACAAAACAGAGTTGAAGTAAGAAATCTTTGGTGTTTAGCAAAAATAAATAGCGAACACTTACCTATAAGACATAAGCACGAAGGCAATTTATACATTTTCTTCCCGATTTTGAGTTAAGTAATTTTTTTTTTCTTCTCTCTTCCCGAGTTTTAAAACTTTTCAGAGTCCTCGGTGTTGTCAATGTTATTTAAATATCTTTAGAAGCAGCAGGAGAAGAAGAATAAGGTGTGGGGAGAGAGAACAGATACGCACCAACTTCCGGTTTTCAAGTTGATCATGTCTATGACGCAAAATGTTTTCGAAGTTTAGCTCAGTACAAATAGTATCTATATGACCATTGTTTTGTTTATTTTAAAAATTAATTGCATATTACTCTAACCACAAAGTTGTGTTGTTAGAAATCTTCTCAATATCTCTGTCACCGAGTAAAAACGTAATAGATATATTCAAGTTGCAGTTAATGTTAAAATCGATACATTCTGGCCATTTAGAGAACTAACGTAAACTTCATACTGTATAGTAACATTTTGCAATCTGAATAAGATTAGTTATACAATACATTTTTGGTGCTTATCCAGAGCCACCCATGAAGGTTCCCTTATGTGTGCGATACAAAAATTAAATAGAAATATAATTCTTAAATTTACAATTAAGAAAAGTAAGTCATTTCCATCATTTTTTTTCTAACTGAATAGTTAAGACACAAAATTACGTCTCCTAGTTGAGAAATAATTAAATAGATAGATGTACCATAAGTATTACATTTCTGAATTATTTTTGTATATTAAATCAAAATTAACAAATTTCATATTCTGTATAAGCACGCACACTTTTTATTTATTTTACTTATTTCGTCAGATTCGTTAAAAAAAAAGTCTCTACTTTACTTTGACTGATCTGAGTAATAAATTTGGGTGACCCATATAGTTAAATAAGTTAACGAAAAAAATTATTTTGCAAGAATTTCTTTTCCTTTTATTTGTTTAGTAATTCTGTTTTTATTAGTGACATATGAAACTTTTTCATTGACTCTGAGTAACTTAACTCGACTTGTTCGTTAAATTATCTCCAATTTAATTATCGGTTAACCATTGAGATATAAGATAAAATTCAGTTTTCAAAAATTATTTAAAAAAAAAAAAACTTTTTTGGTTGATTCTCAAGGAATTTTTTGTTTCCTAAAATAAATCTCGATTCTTCAATTTGAATTTTAAAAGTGACAAATTATAACAGGGTTTTTTTTTCAACTAATCGTCGTTATATAAATCTAATAAAGTTTATTTCTTTTTAATGCTATTTTTTATTTCATTGTCGATGCGGCACTTGTTGCGGGAGCTGTATTTATCCTACGTCCCACCAACGTACGAATATGGCACAAGGCCGTTTTTAAGGTGGGTCCTGTCGCAGGGCCGAAGCCCAACGCGATAGGCAGTTCCAAAAATGCCTCGGACCCCGTCGGCATTCCCCTTTTCGGGGCGCCTCAGGCGCCGGGCGATAAACCCAACCCCTCCGAAGAGGGTTAAAGCCTGGGGGGACGGCCCCCTGAGGCCAGAGGTGATGTATCCAGTGGTGGAACACACCCGAACAGACTGTGCAGCTCGCAACCACAGTCGGTCGAGAGCGCCCCACCACAGGACACTTGTTGCGGGAGCGAAAGCTTCTATTTAACTGGACATAGAAAATAACCACACTGGCTAATATTGGAAATTATTTAAGGAGTCACTTTTACGTGCCCCGTGTTTGGCTAAAAAACAACCAATCACGCGCCGCTATCAGCACATCTGCCGTACCACCACATGTGCGCGTGTTCTTCAAACAAACACCCCCTTTTTTTTTTCCTTTGATGCCAACGATGTAACACGGAATCTTGACTGCTGACACAGCAGGCGACAGCAAATAGCGAGGTACATACCAAGACAATCATCCCATGAGAGACTCTATGCACATGGGGACTCAAAAGTCTCCTTTGAATCTGTACGGACCAGCCACCAAAACTGAAAGAACTGTTACCAAGACGAATGATATAGTTAAGTCTGTAGAAAACACCTCTTTTTGCAATTCTTCTTTTTCTTTATCGTTCTCTAAATATAAACCCTTTTTTCAACCTAATTGTTGTTTTGTTACTTTTCTCTCGTCTCGTTTCGTACTACAGTTAGCCTTATTTTTCCTTACACTGCAGATGTTGATTTGTCTTATTCTCAACAGGCGAAATCCCAAAGCTAACGAAGAAACCTTAACATCCTCAAACAATATAAAAAAGCTCAACAAGCATTGTAATAATAAAAAGCGAATATTAACATTTATTTTCTTGCGTACATGAAACATAGCAAAAAGTTCGTATTATATCCTTCAGAATTGTCTAGAAGCCTCGGAGGAAAGACTACAGCTAACTGGAAGAGAAAGAAAATTATACTCGCCTGTGAAAACCGCGCGCTAGAAATTTGAAAATAAAAAAGAGAACTTTGAATTCAGACTCCATATTGATATTTCTGTAAAAATTATTTTTGTAATGTACAACTTTTTTTGTTTCGGTCCAACGGCGAGTATGTCCATTTGCCTTTCCAATTCTATCCTTTTATTTCATTTTTTGTGTGTTTAATCGAATGTTGTGTTTTTAGCTTAACTATGCACAGGGAAATTTGAGCAATTTCAGACGAAAAGTATTCTTGAATTTATTTCCTTCTAAATAAATTCTTTGTAATGGAATAAATGTTTGTTCGTCAATGAAATATAGTCGTTTTTTTTCTTTTGTTTTGTTTTGTAAATGAATAGTTGAGTAACACCTTCCCCTACCCTGTTCTTACACGCTTTTTTTATTGGTTTTCTTTTTTTCTTTCTTACCCTTCGAAGATTCTCGGTTTAATGCTATTTTTTGATGGCAACATTCGAGTCTTTGATTAATCTCCCTCCACTTGTTTTTGAACCCTTGGGTAACGAGCTGTGGGTAATTCGAAAAATCCTTGGTAGGCTACAAATTCATTATTCTTTTAACAATCTAATTTACGTGAGAAGTATTTTAATTGATTGTTAAGTTTAATGTTTCATGTTTTATTTTCGAGTTTGCGTTGAGCCTGTAGTAGATAGAAAAAAAGTTTAAAAAGTGCAAAAATTATAAGAAGTCCCTCAAAGGAAGTGAGGGCGATACATGTCCGGAAAAAGGACCGTCTCTGCGCAAAAGGGAAATTCGTTCTCACTTC
The DNA here is from genome assembly GCA_963585895.1 of Sepioteuthis lessoniana. Classification (NCBI taxonomy): domain Eukaryota; kingdom Metazoa; phylum Mollusca; class Cephalopoda; order Myopsida; family Loliginidae; genus Sepioteuthis; species Sepioteuthis lessoniana. The sequence continues at coordinate 60,692,757 of OY757914.1, read as the reverse complement.
AGCGGTACCTTTCAGACAGAAAGGATGCTATTCCATGTGGCTGCTAGCAGCGAACACATGGCTGATTAGGTTTAGTAGTCTGACACCAAGTCTGCTTCTAGCGAGCCGACACAGCTGAAACCAACAATATAAAAACACTGACTTTGGACTTATCTACCACTGAAAGCGACTAGTATATTTCAATACCTTGTCTGGGAGACGCGACCATTTCCATTGGTTTCTGGAAAAATTTTCCTTACCCACAGAATGGTAATTGAACCCAGAAATAAAGTTAAAATCTAAAACGTATTTTGGTCAATTTTTTTTCCTTCATTCAGGAATTCTTTTGCAGCCTTCTACAGAAAAGAAGAAATCAAGAATTAAGATAGGGGTAAGAAGAAAACCAAACGGAGTCAGATATCTAAACCCCCAAACCCTAAAAACAACAAAACTTCGTAACTCCTACAAGCCTATACGCAGAAAATTTATTTTATTATCTTAGCTGTTGTGTTCACATTAGGTTAAGTACTATTTTGTGTTCCAACACACTTTTAGCTGTTTGCTAACTTAGACTCGAACTCTCATTGCTCTGTTTGTGACCAACGTGGACGAAGTACGAGAGAGGGACCCCAGTCCAGCTTGACAGTCCTATTTATACTGCTCTGGGGTGTCGCTACTCTGTCTCACTCCTGATTGCTCCCTTAAATTAGCCGGAGAAACATGTATCAAATATTTTTCATGAATTACAAAAAAGTTATTTATGATATTTGTGTAATTTTCTCATCTTGCAAGCATTCAAATGAAGTCTTATCCGTTTATTTGGAATAAAAAAGACATCGCATAGATGCCAACAAAATGGATTGCGAAAAACCGAGATGGAAACAACACAAGAATGCTACGTGCCGTCTAAAGCAACACTCCACAAAACAGTAGTTGTCTTGCTACCTACCTCTCATCTCACAAAACCATCCAAGTAAGACAAACAAGATATGTTGGCGAAATTTGACGAACTCGTAAGCGACGTTCACCGATGGATTAATTAATTAAAAACATAAAGTTTGTTGTAGATAGAAAAAAACAAAAATGAAGTAAATTTAGGAAATGTAGAAGTTCCCAACAACCCTGACAGGAAGTTGGAACTACGCATGGCTGAAACAGACTTAAGGACACGAGAAAGAAACTCAGTCTCATTCAGCAGTGATCGGTTGAATGGGAAAACCTATTTTTCTTTTGTTGCTGGTGAGAAGACCACGTGCCCGCTTAGCGGCACGCTGGCTCACCTTTCCACCTGCAGCAGTCTCAGCTGGCAGTAGCCTATATTAAAAGCACTAAACGGACTTATCATTCACTACTGAAAGCACCGAATTTGGACTTATCAACCACCGAAAACGACTTGTGCATTTCAACGTCTTAATTAGGAGAAACGACTAAGAAGACATTCCTCGCAACAGAGAAGCCGTGTGAATGCCTAAAAATAAAATTGAAATTCAAAGGTATTTCCTATTTTTGTCTTCTTCTTTTTCTTTCTTTGCAGCCTTCGCAGGTACGAAAACGCCAACGAAAAAAAAGAAAAAAAATGGGGGTAAAGAAGAAAACCAATGGAGTTAGATATCCAAACCCAAAACCGACTACTACCAACCTAAAAACCAAATAACCAAACAATAAATCTTCATAACCTCTCTAATGTTTTTTTCTTACCTTTTAAGTTTCAAATTCATTCTTTTGGGACTTTCACACGGTTACTCTGTACTCTTCATGGATTATTTGAGTTCAGTCGTTTCTATCAATAAAGACGTTGAAATGTACAAGTCGTTTTTGTGGTTGATGTCCAAATTTGGTACTTTTAGTAGTGGGTGATAAGTCCTTTTGGTGCTTTTAATATTGACTGCTGTTAACAGAGACGGCTACTACTAGAGGAAGGATGAACCAGCTTGCTGCTAAGCGGACTCGTGGTTTTCCCGCCAGCAGCGGGGAAAAAAATTAGGTGTATTTTTCAACCAATCACTTTTTTCCACAAGTAGTATTTTCTGGGACCGATGTTTGAAGTTGGGAAGACATAAATTGGCCAAGCAGAGGTCATACGCTAGTTGAATCGCCGACCGTCCTAAGAGCGTCACCCGACAACACCGTTCGATCAGATCAAAGCAACCGCTTGTCGCCGAATAGACACCCCCCCCCGTCAGCTAGCCAGATATTTCATCTGCTTGTTTATTCTATTTATTCAATAAACAAAATAAACTAAATCTTCTCGTCTGTCTTATTTTTCTTGCAACCACACGCTTGTATATAACATACATATATATTAGATACATATGATTTGTAAACATGAGTCAACAAAGTTAAATAGTTTCAAGTATTGCTTTGTATCTCTAGCAATTCAATTAAACATCAGTCATTTGTTTACTCACAGGTAAATGATCAGTTCTATTTCAAACAGTTCAGTTTAGCATTAGTCATTTGTTTGCCCTCAGTTTAAATATCAAACAGTTCAATTTGACCCATATATATATGTGTAACATATTGACCTCCAACCCGGCCAAGCTGTCAGATGAGAAATGCACTTGTGTAAATAACAGGTGAATCCGGTCGAAGATATTAGGGGATAACCTTGACTGTCGACGGGTTGAATTGAGTGCGAAATGTGACGCTCACAAGAAGCAGGTGGAAGGCGAATAGTTATATAACCCAGTGCGACAGGAAGTTTAGATCAGTTGAAGATCAGAGTTTGAAGTCAGTGTTCCAGTTCGGGGAGTGAGAACAAGACCCAGTAGAAGCTGGGACCCCAGGACCCGGTTGAGCAGCCCAGGAGAATGGGAAAGAAATGCTGCCATAGCCAGAAGAGTAGGGGTCAATATGTTGCAGTCTTTGTTCAGTCTTCAACTCACCTCTCACACATAACCTTTCGTAACCCTTTCGAATAAAGTGAGAGGTATATTTTTCTAAAGAACTGTGTCTGCTCGTCTTTATTGTGTCGTCGTTATGTTTCTGCATGAATATGTATATAGTTGGTTGTGACTATACAACATATGACCCTATCTTGTGCTACCACTACGGGTTAGAGTGGACCTGGGAGCGATGGCAATGAAGGAGTACCCCACATTCCCCCAAATTACAGCATTTCAAGAGGCTCACCATCAGATTGTTTTATGTCATATCTAGGAAACTCGTTGGTGGGTGGGGGTCTTACTCTTTGGATTATATTATTTTTTAAGCAATCAAATTTGGACTATATTATTGATTAAAAATTTAAACTTAAGATTTCTTTGTAGACATTCTAAAATATATTGGACGCAGGCTTAAAAGCAGACAATAAGTTTCAATGTAGCCTTTAAACATGAAAATATTCCCTTTGCTTGAACCAAAAAGACTAGCTCTCGTGATAGGTCCTTACAACCTGGCCTTTATAGACCTTCCGTTAAATCACAAAAAATAAGGAATTATCCGATTTTAATGAAATTTTTAGTGTTCATTTATTAATCCAAAATTTTTATAATGCCTTTGTTGTTTAAGAAAAAAACTTGCAAATTTTTTCAGGTCACTTAACTTCATTTTATCTACCTCCCTGTGTATGGCGCTATTAAATCGATAAGGGTTTACGATATTGCCAATATTTTCTATATACCTTAAAAGGACTCAAATCAGAAGTTGTGCATGATATATATAAAAATTGAATTGGGAATTGCCGGAGGAAAGTAGTACTCTAAATGTGATTATTTTAAGATAAATTTTTAAAAAATGTTTTGAGAGCTTTTAATATTATGATTCTATTGAAAATATGATTTTATTTTAGATTGACAGATTGACAGAAAATAATTCTGTATCGATATTTGTTCCAGTTAAAATGTTGGAGAGGGTCTAAAATTTGCATTTAATTTTGACTTACTTTTCTCCAACCTCTAGCCAAATCTAAACATGTTATGAAACAAAGAATATTTTTCCAAATCGAAAAATATAAATTTTAAAACACGAAACTGGGACCTGTTTTTTTTCTTTTTCTTTTTCTTTTTTCTTTTTATTTCTAAAAATCTTTTAAGATATAAAACTGTTAGTCAAAAAAGTATGGAAACCTCATTGTTCCAATTTTGTCCCTTGTATTCCGGATAAAAAAAACCTCTATTTTTAGTATTCTTTGGTATAACTTTCAGTTTCATTTATATTTCACTTGTGTTATATTTGAAAGATTTTTTATATTTTAGTTCTTTTAAAAAAGACGTTGAAGATTTAAAAGATAAAAGCAAGTTCAATTATTTCTTTTCCAACATTCATTTTCACATTAATTTAATATCTTTAAAATTTTAACTTATAAACTGCTAAATAAACATTGTTTTTTGTTTTGAAACTACGTGCTCGTAATTTTACCATACATAAAACTTTTACAATTTAAGTAAATTATTGTGTTTATTCTCTGAAAAACTTATAGAAATGTATGAACATGTAAATTTTATGAAAATAGGGAATTTAAAAGAAGGTAAAAAGTTGTATTTAAGGGACAATGGAAGATTTGTAGATTCTTACCTAGTAAAACACTAAATATCAAAAATGAAATAAAAAAGTATTATTATTTTACTATTTCAATAATAAATTAACAATTAATTAAAAATAATTATTTCATTGAATTTTCTTAATCGTACATTAAAAACCATGTTAACGGGCTCATTTTTTCTAGATTAAATACGAAAAATAAATTATTGATTATACGGTTTTCTATACTTTTGGATGAAAACTAAAGTGCACCATAAGAGCAACTGACGAGTGACTTATGAAAATGTATTGTCATTATTTTGACCAACTACTTGGATTTGAATTCCATAGTAAGTGGCATTGCGGGGAGTCAGTCTATTCGGATTAAGAAGAAAAAAGATTCGAGTGTCCTGTCAATACAACACAAATTTATGAAAACCATACGAAGAAATGATTTTTTAAAATTGTAGACAAGAGGAAAACCAGATTGGAAAAATAGGTTTATATGCCAACAAAAATTTGTAATTTACAATGTCATTTTTTGCTTTTTTTGTGTTGTGGTCGTAAGAGACCGCATGTACAAAAGTTTATAGGATTTACACTCCTATATCTTTTAATGGCCAACGATGAGCATGTGGAGCAGAAAATTTAAGAAAAATAGGATCTAAGATTGTTGTGGGAGCCTTACCCATCTCACCATAATGGACTCTTCTCACCGTTATTAGTACTAAGAGATTTCGCTGCTAGAGGGGCAGATCAATATCGGTGTTATCCGAACAGTACGAGACTCCTTACCTTTTCTATGTAACTCTATCTTTCTTGTGTAATATAATCTGTTATCAAATATCCGTGTTTGCGTTTTCATTAATGACCCTTTCCAGAGCCACAACATACTGGCGACGAGGAACTCGAACGAAAAAGGGACTCTCCAACAAGCAAAAGGGGTTAATCGCACAACATACTGGCAAAGATACATCGCAACAACAAAGAGATACCCAACTACAAGTTGATAAAGAATCTACAACAAAGTTCAAGCATACAACAAACCGAACAAGATTTTTGTTAAACAACTACAAGGTATCAAATTGTACCAACGACAGAGTATGTCGGATAGCAGATATTAAAAAAAAATCTGTAAGTAAGATTGTCACGGAATCAAAAAGTGATTTTCATATTTTTTTTCTTCCACCCACTTTAGAGAGAAAAATTTAAATCGGCGCTCACAGTTTTGTGTTGTACAAAAAAAAAAAAAGAAAAAGAAAGAAAAAAAAAGAACATACACAGAGTAATTATTCTTGATTTCTGGGGATATTTACTGAAGAAAAAAAAAATTTCCCTCCCTCCAGAGAAAAAAAAGATTTTTTTGAATAGAAATTTTTTCTAAGTCTAAAAAAAAAATGGAAGACCGTAAAGAAATGTTTGCACAAATGATGAAGTTCCAAATAGAGTCTCAAAAAAAAAAACAAAAAAAAAAACGTGGAAAAAAACAACAGTTCTTCCTTGAATTGCAAAAACAACAAGAAGCACTTTTTAAAAGTCTAAGTAATAACCAGCCTACAGATAGTACTACTATTTTCACTCAAAATGCAGTGTGGAACGCACTCGAAACATTTTGCTAAGCACCAGATGAGGAAAAGACTTCTAAGGCATATTACAGAAGATATGAAGATATCTATATTACCGACTGTGCCGATTGGACTGATGCAAAAAAGTCCGGCTACTTCTACGAAAGCTAGGAACTGTGGAACACATCAAGTTCGTAGATTATATCTTACCAAAAAAAATCTTGCGAATTTGGAAACAGTTAAATTACTGTCAGAATTATTCAGCTCCAAAACGTCTCTATTCCACAAAAGATGGAAATGTCTCAACTTAACAAAAAGGGACAGTGAGGATTATTTAGGGTTTGCCTTGGTTGTCAATAAAAACTGAGACGATTTTAAACTAGGCGAATTGTCAGCGGATAACTTCAAATGTCTGATATTCGCACAAGGCCTAGTGTCGGCAAAAGACGCGGAAATCAGACGCAGAGTTTTGTCGAAATTAGAGAACGAACCCGATCTCACACTTCAAAAACTGGTCGAAGACTGTCAGAGGATAGTGAGTGTCAGAAAAGACTCAAAATATATCGAGGAGTCTGGTGTTGTTTACGTAAGGAAAGTCAAGCATAGATCCCAATAATACTTTCCGGTAAAAGAGAGAAAAAATATGATTACCCAAAATTTCAATACAGGCAGACTAGTGACAACAAAACCCCCCACCAAGCGCTTGCTACCGCCGAGGAAAAGTACATTGGGCCAAGTACTGTCCATATCGTACAAAAATGTCAAAACTGCGATAAATTCGGACATAAGGGCTCACAGTGTAGAAATAGAAAAATAATTAAAAACAGAGTCAGACATACAAAAAGTGAGGACGAGCCAGACAAAGTCGTTTGTAAATACATAACAGTCAAAGTACTAAATAAGTCGGTAAGATTTCAGTTAGACTCTGGCTCTGATCTATCAATAATAAACTTACAAACTTGGAGAAAATTAAATAGGCCAATAATAAAGATGACAAGCAAGACAGCGCGAACGGTAACAGGAGACAAAATAAAATTTGAAGGCGAAATAATTATCCCAGTATCACTAAATGGTATAACCAAAAAATTAAAAGTCTTCCTACTGAAGAACACAGAAAATTTGTTTGGGTCGGACTGGTTTCAAAAATTTAATCTCTGGGATTAATACGTTTTGCCAAAAAGTAGAATGCATTACGGCCGAAGCTGAAAAAATTAAGTTGGAATTAAAAAGTAGTTTCCCCGAAGTATTTTCAGCTGGTCTTGGCAAATGTACAAAAATGAAGGCAAAATTTGAACTGAAGGAAAATACATGCCCCATTTTTAGAAAGAAGCGAAACGTACCGTGCGCCGCGACCGAAGAAATAAATAACCAGCTAGACCGATTAGTGAATATGCGCATATTAAAAAAAAAAAAAAAGAAAAAAATATTAACACTTTTACAAAGTAAAAGGCTTGGGGGAAGGATGTTGTAAGAGCCTTACCCATCTCATCATAATGGACTTTTCTCACCATTATTAGTACTGAGAGATTTCGCTGCGAGAGGGGCTGATCAATATCGGTGTAATCCGAACAGTACGAGACTTCTTACCTTTTCTATGTAACTCTGTCTTTCTTGTGTAATATAATCTGTTATCTAATATCCGTGTTTGTGTTTTCATTAGTGACCCTTTCCGGGGCCACAACAAAGACTTTGTTGTATTTCTTCGTTATTGAAATTATTGAAGAAAACACAAACTTCGATTCAATGATGTTTTATTTTTGGTATGAGAAAATTAAATTTTTACATCAAGTTACAACTTTTTAAATTTTCTTGATACAGGAGTGGAAATCGCTGAGTTCTGTTCGCTATGAATTTTAGTAATAAACTGACTTGTCCCTCGTGGACTCTAGTAGTGAACTAACTTCTTTCCTTTTTCGAACCTGCTACTAAAACTCCTCCTCCTAATTCCTACTCCTTCTCTTCATCTCCTCCTACTAAAAGAAATGGTTTCTTTATTTTGTCCGCCAAATTTTGAATTCTTGGCGTCAGTGTATCTACATTTTTCTATTTTTAGAACACTCGCAAATCGCCATTTTATCAACCTTAACAACTTACTTGTTATTGAAATAAAAGTAGTGAGACGTTGGTAAATTTGATAGTTTCGGGAACCTGATTAGGCAGAGTAGTCACGTGCCGTTGCTTGCAACTACGTACGTGCATTTTGAATTTATCCCGCACAAAAATAAATTTTGCGTTTGGAGACGGTCACGTGACATGATTACCTCTATAGTTTACACCTTCGAAAGCTCTTTCTCTCTCACTTTTACTTCTTCCTAGTGAGCTATCCATAGCTCCGGACAACTCGACGCTTCGGACACACAGCCGAAAAATGAGAGAACATATAGCCTGCAAAAATACATTCATAGTCCTAATGAAATTGATATATTTGCCACACTTCAAGATTCTAAACTTTACATAGACTTTCTAGAATGTTCTTATGTATGTTTTTGGGGTTGATTATTTTAAGGCTAAAAAATGTGTATGAAATCCTATATTTTACAACCAATAGGTAAACCACAAATATGTTAAAAAACACCCACACATAAAGCGGATCAAAATCACCAAAACAAAAACTTTTGTAGAAATCGTTAAAAAATTTGGGATGCAAAATTATATTAATGGTTTCTGGAATCTGGTTGGACAGGGTAGTCACAAGCTGTGCTTAATTTAAATCTTTAAAACGTATTAAAACTAATTAGATGTATAATGTTATTTTGCTTTTATTACTGATAATTATGATGTTACTATTTTTAAAAATAGAAATAAAATTTGACCTTAAATGATATCTTTATTTTTCAAATCATTTTATTTGAAAAAAAGCGAAATTTTGTTTGTACCAATCTCATGAGAATTGGAAACAATGTTTAAATTTGAATTGAGAATTTTGTTGTAAACATTCTGTGACGTGGTATGCCACCGAGAGAGGAAAAGGGAAGATCAATTCCCCTACCCTCTGTGTTTGAACTAACAAGCCCCAAGGACTGACCGCTAAAGCAGTCAGAATGAAGATCAAACAAAAGCTATCAGCACTTCATGACCTATAATCGGTTGGACAGAGAAGGGAATGTAGGTCATTGTAGTAGCCCGACCGGAGGAGAAATAGAGGAAGAAGAAAGAGACCAAATGATTGGCCAGAGCCTTTAGCGCCCAAAAGTACCTTTTGGAAAAGGATCTTTAGTTTTAGGACAGAAATCGGCGTGAAAAGATGTGCTGATTTATAGCCCAAAACTCCGTGTTCGCTCGCCCGCAAAAATAATCTTTAGTTCTAGACAGACATTGGCAAGAGATGGACGCCAAGTTAGCCAGGTCCGGGAAAGAATGCCCCGTAAAAAGCATAGAACAGAATCTTTGGACAGTTGTCAGCAGAAAGGCTGACCCAGCCGATTCTGGAGGGATGTCACTCGTCCGTAAGAGAAAGGAACCTGAGAAGTAAACCCTTCGCAAAGATAAGTACAACTTAAACTGTTTTTCCATCTATCCTTCCTAAATATTGGAATTATATGCATTCAGAAAAGGAAAGAAAGAAACTGAAAGGATTTGTTTCGTCAATCGTAAATTAGAGAGTGGACTGAGATACTTTCTCAAGTAAAAGAAAGAAAAGAAAAAAGAAAAAAAAAGAAGGAAAGAAAAAAGGGAGAAAGAAGAAAAGGACTGTTGAGAGAGAGACGTTTGTGTTTAAGACTGTCTGCTGGTTTAATATAGCCGGTACCTAAAAGAGAAAGAAAGAAAAAAGAAAAAAAAAAGGGAACTGTTTCTTAAATCTCATAATTATTTGTTTGGTTGTCGCTTATTAAAGCTTTGTTACATTTTAAATGCTCCCTTTGTGTTGAAATCTATTGGTTATGTTGTTTATCTATCGAGTTGCCTTCTTTTGCACATATCTTTTTCATCTTCGTATCGCTTTCATTTATTCTCGCTAAATGTCTTATTCGCCTTGAAAACAATACAAGGGAATTTTGGAAATTTGACTATAGTGAAATATATTTTGTTTTAACCTAGAAGTCCATGCTTTCCGTTATCCGACGGGGTAGGAAAACGAAGGACTTGGTGGGGTATATGAAAGTGAATTGGAATCCCCCTCGCCATCGTTGGAGATGAGTATAGTGCCAGACTGTCCCCGACGTCACACGTGCGTAAAATAAATATTTATGCAACGTCACAATTCTTAAGATTTTAGTATAACCTAATTAGTAGACAATAACTTTCAATGTAACCTTTAAATACGAAAAAGTACCTCACCTCAGTAGCCTATCTTTAGACACATTTTAATTTGTATATTTAACTTTTACTTACATTTCGTTAAAATAATAATTTTAAAGCATCCAAGTTTTCAATTCATGAGACCCATTTCACGTACATTATTAGAATTTTGAAATTTTGATAGTATATCTTTCTTTTTCTTTCTTTATTTTTTGCTTTTTGTTCTAATTTGATGATAATAATGGATTATAAAAATTCAAATTTCATTCTGAAACAAAGCAATAAACAGATTTAGATATATTGTACGTCATCTGATGTTTAGTAATAGCAAGGAATGTCCAATTCTCCGAGGAAACGGAAAACTATGAAATCATAAAATAGATATCCTGTTGAGTCAGTCAGTCAAAAATTAGTCCACTCTATTCTCGTGACACGAATATAAATAGAATGATTGGATGTTTTCTTATATAACTGAATACAACCAATTATACACAGCTTTTGCCATTATAATCGATATGGCCGTCAAGATTGTAGTAAACGAGTAAATCCTCTACTCATATATTATTGTAAATAATTGACTCCTTTTCGCACTTATTGTATTGACTAAATGAATCCTTTGTGTATTTATTGTAGTGACCTAGTGGATATTTTTTCTCACTTTCTCACGTGTTAAAAAAATGAAAGCATTGTGATTTACTCAACCGATACAATAAATACTTCGGTATAATTCTACAAAATTGCTCACTTTGGTCTACTGCAGTTAACAAACTAAGATTTGCGAGGCAATTCACTGAAATTTACCCGTTGGTTTTTGGAGCTGAAAGTCGTTTTAAAAATCCGAGCGTTGGATAAATAAGTAGTAACGTATTCAGATCAACTATTTTCTTTATTCACACTGAAAAAAATTACAGACTCACGTGTTGATAAACAAAGTAACGACTTCAACCTACTACATGAGGAAATAAATTAAAGATTCACTCCTATAATTTGAGATCAACCTCGACTCACTGACTAAGTGTGTTCAAAGTCATCCTAAACAAGGCAAGTTGGCCACGATAGGTAAACGGTTACAAAATAACAAATGAAAAGTAAAGATTATGGAGGAAGAGTTCGCAGTTTAGTTCTCTCGAGGTTTTGTTAGAAACAAAACTTCGAGTGTCGTTCCAGGATTAACAGCACAAAGAATAGGAACAACGCAGACAAAAGGAAATTCACAACAACCAGAATGAAAAATAGATAAATTTTATATAACAAAATAAACTAGGAAAAGTTAATACAACATAGCAAATTTTCGACTATGTTTGTTAGATATTTATGTGTGTGGGCGTGTATAATACAAATATCATGGGAATGTAAATGTATGTTATTCGAACAGCCAGCGTATTCTAAGCCTCACCGACACGGTGGATTTGCTCAGATGTGTGAACTGTATTCTCTCCTAGGGTGAGCTAGTACTATTATCTTTCACTGCTCACTATTTACCATTCCTTTCAAACTGCCTAGTTACCGCCCCTCCACCAGTTAATTACTTCTTCAGGGAATACAAAGAATGTTCGCACACTTCAACGTTGGTTAATTACTGTCACAGCCACAAAGACAACTTCTTCATTAAACAAAACAAAAAGGAATCTCTAACAATAGCAATAATCAAAATTGTTTCTCCTTACAACAACTGTAATTTGTCTATTTGTGAAGTTTGTAATGTCTAAGTTCATAAAGAAATTAATTTCAAATTGTAGGAGTATTCAAACACTTGTAATGAGGCGCTTGCTTTGGGCATTCCCAAATTATGATTTTTTATGTAACTGTAACAAAAAAAAAAAAAAGATGATACATAATAACCAGATACTTTTTTTGAACTACAACCTTAAAATTCTCGGTGAGAATAAAGCAATTTCTAATCCAATTTGTAACTTTGCGACGTCATTGAATATCAATTATACATTGATTTGATTTGATTGATGTAAATGACATGTTAAGAATTGTGGCCGTTTCCCACTACTAGTGATACTGGTGCTCAATTGTGTGACCGACAACAAAAGGTTAATAAAGAGAACTCTTGTGGTAGGTGCGAGAGAAGGTCACACTCATGTATTCAGAAGTTTTTGACAAAGGTCAGGAGAGCGACAAATAGTGACCTAAATTTTGGGATTAGCGAAAACGCGCTCTCCCATTGGGGGTAGGGCTACGATTTGTCAAGGAGTAGAGCTTTTTTTGATCAACTTAAAAATACCACTTCACGTCTTCCTGCTTTCTAAGACCGATCCTGAAGAACGTTGTAACATCGACGATAAAGTGAGAGGGATTTTTCTGTGAAAATATGTTTGATTTTTTACTTTCGTCTCTAAGCTGTCTGACAAAATTTTACGAAATGGGTATTTGACCTGAAGTATCCGAGTGTTTGGTATTTAATAGTGTAGCAGAAAGAATTTCGTATTTTTGTTTGGCACGTAATTTAATTCGACCGTTAGGGTCGACGCATAATTTCACCCAGTCAGGATAACTTTTCCTATTCAATCCGGACCATCTTTCCGGGCAGCACAAACTGGGGAAATCTGCCAAACACTCCCTTTCGCAGAAATTCTTCGTTCGGGACAGACGTCTGACTGTCTGCTCTTCAATAGCAACAGCAGCAGCATCACACCAACATGAGGGAAGCTGTCTAATTTATGGTCCCCTTGCGTCCATTCTCTTAGACCAAGGGTTCCCAGTTGAATATGAATTAGATGAATTCAATACGCTACACACAGGAAAAACTTTACGTCACCCCCAAAATTGGCTATGTCGACTGCGATGCAAAATTCCACTCCCACACTTAGCTACTTCACCTCAGGACAACATTGTCTGGAGACATTCACGCTTCTCCCCGAAACAACCAGAACCACAAACTCACGGTGACTACAATCGTTTCTGTCCTCAACCAGCAAACACGACTTTTGCTACACTATGGCGAACATATCTCCCTCACGCATCCAACAATGCCTCAACCAAACGATGCACTTTTCGCGCAGTCATTTAGCAGCTAAAATGCTTTCTCAACTCTATCATAACTTCATTTTGTTTCCCAACTTCTTTCCTTACTACGAGTCTTGCAGCATAAACGTAAACCCTTTATTTCATGCTGCCATTAAAAACCTTCATATAAAACCAAACGGCATCTTCGTCTTCTTGCTTCTTCCTCCTCCTTTATTTTACAACAACAATTTGCGAGGGTTCAACGTAACCAACACGCGCAAGAATACATATCCTCGCTAAAATAGAAAAGGCCCACACCTTTTTGTCATCTTTCGTGCATCAAACAAAGTGAAACCATTTCATTCCTCGCCTCTACATTACAGGATTTTAAAAAATCCTTCACCTACGTCTCCAGTGAATGACAAGTGAAACCTAATCGCAAATGTGTATCTGTCTCTTATTCCTTGACAGTCCTACTTTCTTCAAAGCTTACATTTTAGTATTATACGTGAACCCACTATATCATTACACTAATTCATATTTTACAACCTATGGTAACGAACACGGAATATTAACCTGTAGAATTTCTGCATTTTTAGCATTAACTTGGTTGGTTGGTTTGTGGGGTTTTATGGCATATCAACCTTTGTAGGTTATTTAACGCCAAATCCATTTTTATGTAAATAATCAGTTCTATTTAAAACAATTCAGTTTAGCATGAGTACACAGTTTAATTGTCAAAAAACATTTCTATTTCAAACTATTCAAGCAGTTATATATAACTACTCAGTTTAGTGTAAGTACAGTTTCAATGTCAAAAATAGTTCAATTTAAAACGATTCAGTTTAGCAAAAGCACGCAGTTTAAATATAAGTGCAGTTTAATTGTAAAAAACATTTCTATTTCGAGCTATTCAGTTTAGTCAAGCAATTCTACTTCAGCTAATTCAGTTTAGTAAAAGTACAGATTTTGTTTACACAGTTACATGTCAGAACAGTTCTATGTTAAACAATTCAGTTTAGTATAAATACAGTTTCAATGTCAAAAAACAGTTCTATTTGAAATAATTAAGTTTAGCACTAGCACAAGCACGCAGTTTAAATGTAAGAACGGTTCAATTGTCAAAAAACATTTCTATTTCAAGATATTCAGTTTAGCATAAGTATGCCGTTAGTTCTATTTAACCCATAGATAGGGCCTTATCAGGTGCTACCACTCCGGGCCAGAGTGGACCTGGGAGCGATGGCAATAGAGGGGTACTTCGCATTCCCCAAAGCTCAAGCATTGCTGGAACCTCACCATCAGATTGTTTAGTGTCATATTCAGGATACTCGTTGGGGGGAGTCTTACCCCTCTCCAGAGGTGCAGTCAGTATATTCTACAGCCCCAGCTGACTGGGCAATACACAGAGTTAAACGTCAAAACAGTTTTATTTTAGATAATTCAGTTTAGCATAAGTACACAGTTTAGATGTCAAAACAGTTCTATTTCGAGCAATTCAGTTTAGCATTAGTACGCGGTTTTAATGTCAAAACAGTTTTATTTTGAACAATCCAGTCCAGCATAAATACGCAATTCAAATGTATAAAAACAGTAAACGCCAATCACCATTTAGTTCTATTTAACTCATAGATAGGACTCATATCAGGTGCTACTACTCCAGGTCAGAGTGGACCTGGGAGTGATGGCAATGAAGGGGTACTCCGCATTCCTCAAAGCTCCAGCATTGCTGGAACCTCATCATCAGATTGTTTTATGTCATATTCAGGACACTGGTTGTGGGGGTCTTACCCCTCTGCAGAGAAGCAGTCGGTGTATTCTACAGCCCCAGCCGACTGAGCAAGCATAAACTTGGCTTGTGTTAGTAAGCAAAAAGTAACTGAATGTCATCATTTACTAGGCTTACTTCAGTTTTGCACAAAGGCAGAAATATGAGACACCTAATGAGAATCAAGCAATAGTCCACAGGCCGAGCTAGCAAACCATTACTCTGAGCGAGGCTGATCTGACTGTTAATAGTGATTTTATATTGATTAAAACGAAAATTAGTAAACTTTATGCATCACAAAATAACTTTTTTCCTTCAGTTATGCTAAATGCTGCATCAAATCACAAATTTACAAAATTTGTGATTTTTTTACCCCTTTATACTGATGTAAATGTGACTTAAATTAATGTTGCACTCTAAGTCAAATCTCATTATGATTCAAAAACTTTTCTTCTCTGTCACTTTCTGACTGACGGATGAAATGGTGAGTAACATGTGACAAGGAATTAAGTTGTTTTAGCCCACATAAAGCTGTGAACAGTAGTTCCTTTGCTAGCCTAAATGGCCAGGTACAGATAACACTCAGCACTAATCATTTGGAGACCAAATCGTTTTACCTCACATACCCACCAAAGGATAAACTAAAATAAGTTACCTATGAACTTTCGGAGAACTTAGCACCACAGAACGGATATTCAACAATTTAGCTTCTTTGCATGTCCATGAATTCCACCTCATTGTTGATTCTATTGTAATTAAGTACCTTTATTTCACCCTTGTTATAAACTGGTTGTATGACATCCTGGTTAGCTAGTTGCCTGTCTTTCACTCACTCACTCACTCACTCACTCTCTCTCTCTCTCTCTCTCACACACACACACACACACACACACACTCTCTCTCTCTCTCTCTCTCTTTCTCTCTCTCTTACCATACACGAATATGATCATTAGTTAAAAAAAGAAAAAGAAAAGAAAAAAAAAAAAACAGACAGAAATATTTGTATTTGAATATAATTTTATTGACAAAATTTTCAGAATAGAAACAACAAGTAATTTTGGGTTGTACAACATTTAGCTCTGAATGCGCGTCAGCAAGGTTCCTCTCAAGTTGCCACAACCTGAGATTGCAGACAATATTTACTGACTAAAAAGAGAAACAAGTGAACTATTTCTGATCCCACTGGATAATTCACCTTTGTATTTGAATTTCACACACATATCACTATATACGTTGAACATGTACCATTTAATTGGATACAAATTTTTGCCCTATTTCTTAAAGTTATCATTAACACTATAATCAGTAGAGGCAGCTAGTGTGTATTGATTGTATTAATATGGCCGACACAGTTTTGCTGTGTCATGAATATGTTATTACTCTTTTTCCTTTTCTTTCTTTCTTTCTTTCTTTCTTTCTTTCTTTCTTTCTTTCTTTCTTTAAATCTGCGCATTCCAAATGTTTACAAGTCTTTGAACAGTATTCTACACACGATATTTGAAATATTTTGACAACTATGATGCGCTTATTCATGTATGTTTGGATTATTCGCCAAAATTCGTACAAGACAAATATTCTCATATAGATATTCTTACGTAAATATGTGACTGCGTGAATATAGATCATTACGCGTATGTTTAATGGAATTTATCTAACACGACCACCTTCTTAGACAGTATATGCAATGCTTATACTTTTTAGAAATGTAAACACAGTTTGGGAGAACTACACTGACCCTTTTGAGATGTCGACGTATGAAAGACTTGGCTGATCTAAGAATCAAGATATTTTCAACATAAAATACACATTACAAATGATTGTAAATTGACTTAATTTTAATAAAGTTTTCAATGAAAACATTTTCGACATGTTTTGCTGGAACTGATTAAATGGAAACCCTTAAAAATAAGAGGAACATCAGTAATCTCCATCTTCTCTTTTAAGCAATAGGTTCCACCGGTATAAAAGTTTAATTATCAACTTTAAAGAACAGTGCTTTCATATTAACAAAAAGGCAAGTTTTGCATGAACAAATTTATGTAAGTGTGTGTGTGCATTCGTATATATATATATATATATGTATATATATATATATATATATATATATATATATATATATATATATATATATATATACGAATACACACTTACACACAAATATATGTGCCTGTGTGTGTGTATATGTGTGCGACTAATATAAAAGCCAACAAAAATAAACTTGTTATTAAATTATGAAAATTAAATTAAAACATAAATAGTCAAAGAACTTTTTTTTTTTTTACTGAAGTTTCAATCTTCAATACTTACATGATTATAATCGTTTACTAACCTTAGCTTAGTTGAAGCACATGGCCGGAAATACAGGGCACCCAGTAAGAATCGAACTCACTAGTAATGAACTGTGAGACTAACTCGCTAACCGTTACACCACGTAAGGGGCCTTTAAATCTTAGCGTAGCTTAGATCTGGGACACGGTGAAAATGCAGATCGAACTCACGAGGTATTGATCTACAAGACCAACTCGCTAACCATTACATCGCAACGAAATGCCGGTTTTTATGAAATTGCTAAGCTTAACTTAAGCAGCACATTGCCAACAGTTTGAAGTACTCAGTAAGATTCGAATTCATTAATGATTTTTATCGTTCAAAGTTTTCGGACGATTGTATTCATCTTTATTGTTATATTCACAACGTTTCAAATCATCAAGCTTCGTCTCAAAAATTCAGACAATTCATTAATGATTGTCGACTAGCATAGTGTATTAACCATTGCATCATACGACGAACCCTTACATGCATCATCATTATCAAAATATCGTATCAAGTATCGTATAGCAAAAGCTAGAAAATAAGATTCATGTTAAGTGGATTATCATTTGTGTATTAACTTGATATGTTTATTCATAATTAGTAGAAAAGAGTTTAAAATTGATATTGCAAAACTACTTACTCTTCTATTTCAGTATCCTACACCCTAAAAAGTATTTTGCTCTCAAGTTTAGACTGTTAGATATCCAAATGTTTTATATACTTTCAAATGACAACTTTGCCGTGAATAGTTCAAAAAACAAATCATCCCATGACATAATAGATTATCGGAGACCCAAGCTGAATCCTTCATGACATTTTTCAGGACAATAGGGGATTACTTGTCGATATCCATCCCCATTTTAAGTAACATACAATAGGTTGTACTTAGTAAGATAGCATCAATAGTAGGGATTAATCCTTAACCTGGCCTATTGGAAGAGGAGGCCCCATGCCTTTTCAAAGGGTATTAGAGTAAAGTTAACCCAAATTACTTCAGTCAGAGTTTGAAAACGGTTCGCCGATTTAGTTTAAGTGTTGTTGGGAAAGTTCATTATCAGCCAATGTGAGTGATGACGATGGTTAAGACAGAGATATAGGCTTGGACAGAATATCAATTAAAAGTTCAACGGAGAAAAATGTTTATGAGCGCCAGCGTACTGCCTAAGTTTCTCTCAGATTAAATTTTGGTCATGCATCGTCCTCATTCTAGTTGCATTTAACAGTGTGTGTATGATAGAAAGATAGTGTGCGTATGTGCGTGTGTGTGTGTGTGTGTGAGAGAGAGAGAGAGAGAGAGAAAATATACATAAACGTGTATGGAGTAGAGTAGTGAAAAAGATTTTATGTGTAACTCATTTACTCTCGAGAACTGTACCGACTAACATTTATGGAAATATTCAAGCATCCACCCATGCAAGTTATTCAGGGATAATATGATAGTTCGATGGATTGATTGATTGATTGATAGTCATATTATCAATGTTTATGTCTGTATTATGCTTATATTCATAAACACACTTCGTGTCGATTATAATTCAAAAGTAGATAAATACTGGCAAAGGTTTGTATTGAAAGACTTTTATTAATTTCAACTCCAATACACTCTTATTCTCTTATCTTTATTCTTCTTAATAAAACAAACCAGCAAAGCTCTAACCTTTCTATTAAGTGTAAATGCAGATATGAATTCAAGTAATGTGTGAAAATTGAAGGTGCCCGTGGTGAAATGTCCATCGTCGTAGGAAATGGAGACAGCGATATGAGTTCAAATCCTGGACGCAGCTGATTGCATTTCACATTGCACTTATACCCTTGGGGAAAGAATGAATCCAATTATTCTCCCTCCAGTTCTGGGTAAATAAGCTGATGACCTTAGTCGAGGGTGACCCGAAGGCTCCCCTTTCAATAGCTGGTACACCGAGGTGAAGGGGAGGGCACTACTCTATTCCCTGGATTGCTCCACTACCCTTGATCCTTACATTATAATGCTGAGTGTTAAGCAAAGCGGCATCAAGTACAATTTTTGAGTCTTTGGTTTGAGTGTTCGCCAATGATCAGGGAGACCGGGGTTCAATCCCAGGTTGATTCATGCCAAAGACACAAAATTGGTACTTGATGCCGCCTTGCTTAACACTCAGTATTATAAGGTAAGGATCAAGGGTAAAGTGGTGCTATCCAGGGAATGGAGTAGCATCCTCCCTTATATCACGGTGTAGTAGCAATTGAAAAGAGAGCATTCGGGTCACCCTCGATTAAGATCGCTAACTTTACTTTATGGGTAAATAGTAGAACAGCTTGGGTTCTTTAACCTTGGCTAAGCAACCACTATAGGAGAGGGAAAACTCTAAATTTAAACCTGTTAAGTCCTGCTTAGAAGTTGACCTTGAGTCACATCCTCCCCATGCAAATGGGTTGGTAAATACATATATGTATGGAAATGCATGCATGTGTGGAATGTTTTTTTATGCATGAAAGATAACGAGAATTAAAGAAAAGTTTCATAAAGTAAAATTATCTAATTAATTACATAAGGATTATTTTTGCTTAAATAATATACCTGATAAGCGCAGGGTAAGTGAAGTAAGATTATTGGCTTGGTTCCGAGCCTCTCGTCTTAAAGGAGTAAAGGCTGAGTTCATTGTTCGGCTCTCCTGAATAGGAATACCAATGAAATTGAGCAATTTTTGTCCCTTTCCCACTGAAGGCTTGCTTCCTGCGGGTCATACCCGCACTTAACTGACCTGGTGTCACAGGTAGGAAGCTAAATAAATAACTACTTGATTATATCTGTAAATAACGAATTGATTTTTTTATCACACCAGATGACTTTAAAATTGTCTTGTAAGTTTCGATCACAAGAGATCTGGGCTTATGGATTGACAAAAAGTAAAAAGTTATGAATGATCGAAAAAATTGAAAGAAAGAAAAGATACTTTGGTTAACTTTTTCTCGGGTGAAAAGTACTATAATAGTTGTTAATAAGAAAGTATTATAGGAGTTGTTACATTTGCATATTACATTTCATTCATGCTTTGGTTATTATGTATTCGATTGGACAAGCAATTAAAGTCTCTATTGGTCGGCATCCCCTCAGGTGCAATATAGAACATATGATAAATTTAACGAGTGATCCCATGCATGTCTATATGGGCCAGGTTCAAAATGATCCTCGTCCTCGTGACCACTGTCACATTGGCGTTTAACTAATCTGACCAGGCTCGCCTCATTTTTATTTTACTGCACGTGAGTTTAATAATCAATTCAATAGCTTGAGAATCGTTCTTTGCATGTATTTCTACGCTAGTATTTCAATATACGATGAACTATAACATACTCGAGCTCTAATTAGTTAATTAGTTTATCAATAAATGTCTGTCACCTTGGTATTCCATTTGCAGCATCCTGACGCCATGTTGTTGTTTTTTATGAAAGTGGAATTGCAGAATATTAAAGATTATTGGATACCTGAACCGGATCAAAAGTCGAAAAAAGCCCTCTGTACGCAACTGTTAATTATAAGTAAATATGTTGAAAGATTTTCCAAAGTTAATACTGATATTCATTTATGAATGAATGAGTATACGTATGTTTCTAAATATCTAATAGAAAAAGAAAAGATTAGTAGTTGTATGTACTGAAAATTCATTGCAATTAAATAAGATATTTTTATACATAGATTAACGAAAGAGTTTTCTATTTACTAATACATCAGCAATTTAGATTAGCACGGCAGTGAAACGTTCATCTTTGTGAAAGATCGTTCCCAACAAAACATTACTCTTTTCTTATAATCCATAGAACGCATATGCATGAATATTAGTGCATACATATATATGATTTAATATGTATATATGTGCTTCGTGTTAATAACAAAGCTTTGCTGACAATATTGGCTACTTATAAATGGTCCCTCATCAAAGAACCGAACAAGCTCATCACTTCGATGATCAGGCGGGAACCAGTGTTTTCAGCGTGACTTAATTGTAAGCGTACATCCTATTGATAAGCTTGGCTTAGTACAGTACTTGATTAAATCGACGAAAACTGTGTTGCACCAATATTCCAAACCGAGAGTGTCTGTTTGTTTGGTAAATCATCATTCGAAATCTTGAATTTTTCCCAGGTTCAAGCACTGACGAAATACGAAACCATCTTAGTCACCAGGCAAGCTATAATATATTTCTTATTCGTTACTATGCTAAATATTTTTAGGTTTACATCATCCAAATTCTGAACACTGTACAAGTTCCTAGTTCATCTCAATTTCCAATTATCTATATTTATTTATTTTTACCAAATCTTGTTTGTATAATTTTATTAATCTGAATTAACCCTGTAAGATCAAAACAGGATCATTTCTCAAAATTGAAGAGTTCAATTCATTTTTGCTACTAAGTATGAGAATAAAATACTTTTATTGTCAGATAAGAAGACATTTTAAAATGTGTCAAAGTGAATGGTGCAGGGTTTTGAAGGAATTTTCTCAAAAGAGTTAGTTTTTGTTATAAATAAGCATTTATTTTCGCAAACTTTGAAAAAGAGAAATGTTTTATTCGTACTTTGCATGCATTTCATTTCAGCCTCGTCAAGTATTTTTCAACTGGGCCTAATTTAAGTGCCACAATAACTAAGAAAATACAGCAGACTCATGTTTTTTTTTCGACAAGTTTATTATTTCTTCGGTGTTATTTTTAAAAATAAGCTATTCTAACCAGTGGAGTATTTTGAGCGAATGAAAAGTGATAAAAATGTAAAGGTTACCATTTATAAATGCGAAAATGTTATCGTCCAAGTAAATAATGATAAGCGAAGGCGAGAAAGAAAGAAAAAGAAAGAAAATGATAAAATGTTAAAGAGAAACGTAAACGTTTTTATAAAATGGAAAATAAAGAGAAAGACCGAACGAAAGAGATTGTGTAAAAGTAAAATGTGGTTTAGTTGAGGTAAGATAATAAGGAAAAAGAAAAAAAAAGCCAAGGCTAGAATATGAGAGAGAGAGAGAGAGAGAGAGAGAGAGAGAGAGAGAGAGAGAGAGTAAAATGAGGTAAAGAAAGTACTATAATAGTTGTTACATAATAAAAAAGTACCATAAGAGTTGTTACATTTGCATATTAAATTTCATACATTAAATATACCAACTATAATGGGACAGAAGTAGTGGAAACAAAGAAAGATGTAAGGAAAGAAGGAAAGAAAGAAAGGTAGAGTGTGAGACGAAGAAAAGTATCTGGCAAATAGGAAAGAGGATAAAAAGAAAAAAAAAGATAGAGAAAAAGAGAAAGCGAAATGTCTTACCAGGGACTAAGATTAGTTATATTTAGGCGAGGTCATGCCATACTGCAGTTAAATGGGGTTAAAACTAAAAACAAAAACAAAAAACCCAAAAAAATAAACAAACTAGAAGATAAATTATGTTTAGAATAGTCTAAATGTGAATCCAAAATATGAAGTATGGAAGGAAAGATGAAGATCAAGAGGTTTAGTTTATAAATTAGTGGAAGACAGGTAAAAACCAAGCGCGAGAAGCAGCGAGAACAAGTTATTATTGCTGGCAGTGCGTTAGAATGGGTCAGCGTACATAGGGTGTGTGTTTTCCTGTTGGGTAACAAAGTACATCCAGGCATCCGGCAGACTAAGGCTACAACCACTCAAACGCAACAACTTTTTGATAGATTCCAAAGGGAGAAACCCATAACAGAATCCTTTTCACTTTTTAAACTCTTGTGACATGGGAGAAAATATAAACAATAAGCAAGGAACGGCAACTTAGAAAGGATAGGCACCAAGGCAACCTAACAATGAAGATATATATATATATATATATATATATATATATTCCTGTGGAGCTATGAATAATTGGCTCATACACAGGAACACTCACGTACACACACACACACAAATACGCGTATACACACACATGCACACACACACACACATAGAAAAATGTCAGTGGATGTCTGTATCTGTGCATGCATGCGTATGTGCATGTATATTTGTTTGCATGCGTGTGTTGATTTCTGTTTTATCTTCATTGGAAGGGGGAATGCAAGGAGTTCCGTACATAGATCAGTTTAAACCGCTATGTACTTCGTGATATATATATATATATATATATATATATGTCTGTATGCATATATCGACTCACACACACACACACACACACACACACACACACACACACACACACACACACATATATATATATATATACGAGCAAAACAACAGATTATGAGACCACATAACCCACCCGACCCCATAGTGATTGTGATATTAAATCATTAAATATTGTTTTGATTATCCAATGCTTCATCAACCTAATGTTAGAATGGTATTTATACCACAACTAACTGTTGCGTACAATTATCATATACACAAAAGTAAAACAATGTCTTCTGACAGGAACCTTAAATCCTGCTGGTATCTCCCCAATTTTTAGAAACCATTTTTCATTAAAATGCTCGTTAGTTCTCGCTTCATGACATTCAAAGAAGATGTATGAAAATAAATTTGGTCCCACTTTCAACATTTAAGGAAAAAAATTACGTTTTTCCTATCTTGAACACATTAATCGTTGTCAGCTGTTTACCAGTGTGTGTCTATATTGACAGATGTATATGAATTTGAAAAAGTGACAAAATGTGTCAATATATTTTGTTAGACTTTGACAAATTCCATTCTTTATTAAATATTGAATGTTATCAACAAATGTAAACATCTTTAAACAGTTATTAATGGAAATCAACTCGCATAATCTAAATAATAATGAAAAATGTTAACAACAGTTAATGTTTGGTGATGGCTGTCAAATTCTAACAGAGGTAAAGATTTAACTATAAGGGCTCGGGGTTGATTGACTGAAATATGGACCCCTTAGTTGAAAACCTCATATACCTTACTATCAAATCCGTAAGGATATGTGCAATCTTAAATTTTTGTGTCTACAGCTCCTTGTCTCCAAGATATATTGAGAAATCTATTGGTGTGTTCGTTTTCAGTGCCACGGAACATATCTAGTCGAGTATATTTACATATCAGCAGGAATTCGTAGCGCTAAAATTTTCTTAACTATAACACATTGATACATCTAAGGCCTCTTCAGAAATTAAAATTTTGTTACTTGAGCCTCTAAGCGTTTTGGATCTTTGAGTACTGCCTGACTGCTCCCCCAGTCAGTCCAGAGTTAGTGTCAATACCTATCATGATGTGTGAATAGGAATTACTGTTTTTATCGTTCGATCTTATGATATGTTGATATCTGCTGATACACAAGATGCTGACATTGTATTTTCTTAGATCTGTCGATGAATACGTTTTGGTAAATATCAGTGTATACTAAATAATTCGATATCAGTATTTGTTAACAAACATAACTCAGTACATATTACTAACAGTAATATTGACAAATAAAAGCTAGTATCCATTACAGATAATAATCCTGTCATAGATATTTTCAGGCAATGATGCCAATTTTCATTAAAATTCAAGAGGAACAAATATTACAAACCAGGTATTCATATTCATGAATGTAAACTGTTTTGGACATCCGTTGTATTCATTCGATGAACGAATGAAAGTTATTTTGTTTGAAGATATTTAACCTGATCTAAACAAAACTCAAGCATTGGGGATGTCATTCTCATATTACATAACACCAGGACTCATAAGTTCAAGTCTATCTCCATTTGCGGTTTCAAGGATTGAAGTTATATAAATTATAATATTAGAGATCAACGCGAGGAAATTATTGGTCACAAGCATTTATATTTGATTTGCTTGTGTTTACAAGGTATAGCGTGTGTATGTGTGTAGGGGGGGTAACATATTAAAAATTGTCTGCTTTCAGTTATTTCAGATTATTTAATTCTTTAAATCACAGTTGCATTTTTCATACGGAATTAATAATCTTAAAGAATAAATTTCAATATATTAAAATTATTATTTTTCAATTTTTGTATAAAATAGGAAGAAGAATATAACTTTTTTAATAGCGAAAGGAAACGAAAGGAGAGAGAATATATTGGTATATATATGTGTGTGTGTGTGTGTGTGGTTTTAATAGAATAGGAATTTGTAATTCCTATGTTCTTTGATATAATATAATCCTATTTCAGCAGTACAACAAAATATCATGGGGTGTACAGAGTTGTACATTTAATTGAAATATTTTTTAACGATACCCTGTTAAATTTTTGAGCGTACCGTACACGTTGATAAGTAAGAAGATAAATATTCTAACGTTTGTTCAAATCAAATAGCCCATCCATCTAAGTCATCATTTTACCATCCATTGTATTCTGGGGTCCACCGAAAGGCTTTTCAGGAGACTTAGTGGGCATCATCAAATCTGGCGATTTTTCTAAAGTTGTACCAGGAGATTTTACGGGAGATATCTCTGGGGTCTTCACGGGCATCATTACCTCAGGAGATTTTCGTGGTAAGATGTTTGCCTCTCTATCAAGGTCAACATTTGGGGATTTGACAGGAGTTTTCTCTGGGCTCAGCGATGGGGATTTATTTGGGATCATGGATGGGGCTCTTTCTGGGATCATGCTTGTAGGAGACTTTTCGTACATTGCAGTAGGACTTGGCGATTTTGAAGGCTGTTTTTCTGGAGAGAGATTAGGAGATTTTACGAGCGACTGCTCTGGGATCATACTCGGAGATTTTACCGGAGACTTTTCAGGAATCATACTCGGAGATTTTATCGGAGACTTCTCAGGAATCATACTCGGAGATTTTATCGGAGATTTCTCAGGAATTATACTTGGTGATTTTGTTGGAGAAGTATCTGGAAACATACTTGGAGATTTTATCGGAGATTTCTCAGGAATCATACCCGGGGATTTTATCGGAGATTTCTCAGGAATCATACTCGGAGATTTTGTTGAAGTCTCCGGAATCATACACGGAGATTTTGCAGGAGACTTCTCCGGAATCATACTCGGAGATTTTGTCGGAGATCTCTCTGGGATCTTACTTGGAGATTTCGTTGGAGACTTTTCCGGAATCATGCTTGGAGATTTTATTGGTGACTTTTCTTCGGTCATAATTGGGCTCTTGTTGGCATTTGTTACAGGAGATTTATCTGGAGTTTTAACTGGAATCATGCATGGAGCTTTCCCGTTCTTCATCTCCGGGGATTTGATAACTGGTTTATCCGGACTTTTAACAGCATTAGAAACAGGGGATTTTGCAGTAGATTTTTCTGATGTCTTTGTAAATGATTTCTCACTTTTCATTGCACTCGACTTGTCTTTGTCCGGTGTCTTCGCTGGTGACTTATCTGACGATCTAGAGCTAGCCCTTGTTGCTGATCTTGATTTTTCCGGTGTTTGCATTGTCGATCTGGTCTTATCAGAGGCAGATTTTGAAGGAGTTCGAGTTCTACTCGATCCTCGTTGGTCGGAAGTGCCTCTTCCTCGACCAGATTCGTCGAACCTCTCCTTGTGAGATCCTGTATATCGAGAGGTATCCGTCAAATTCGATACACTTTTCGGAGTTTTCTGAAAATAAATATAGAATCAAAATATTATCATTTTTTTCTGCATCGTTAATGTGTGTAAATATAAGTATACATATTGTCTACAAAAAAAAAAATGAAGTTTCAAAAACAAGAATTAGAATTAAGATATTGGCACTCACAATACACAGTTTTGTTGGGAAACACATGAAATTATTTATTACAGCTGATAATCAACAAATCGCTTAAATGACGTTTCATAAAATTATCTTCTAGCATTTCTGTACAGAAATCTGGAAAACAATTGTGTCCTGGTCACTTAAACTTTTCAATAACTGCAGTTTTTAAGGAATCATTGTCAACCATTTCCATAAAATTTTTCAAAGTCTGTGGCGGAATTTGTAACCTGCTCTTGTAGATTTCTGTGGGTTGTATAGGTAAAAGGTGCATACGATAAGTTTCCAGACTTTTTTCGTATGGGCATTTAAAATTGTCTTAGACTCTTGAAAATTCAGTATCTTATTGCTATACATCTTATGAGATGACTGACCAATTTTTATGATTTCAGGTTTAAATCAACAGCTACAGCAGCAATTGGAATACACCCTATTAAAGCCTGATTCTCACAGCTGGTGAATTTCAAAAATGCAATCTGACACTTTAGAAGAACGATATGCAATAAAATTATGTTTTAAACTTGGAAAAAATACCACAGAAACACATGGAATGCTTCAGACTGCTTTTCGACCATCTTGCATGTATCGAGCATCAGCTTTTGAGTGGCATAAGAGATTCAAGGAAGGCAGGGAGTCTGTGAGAGATGATGAGAGGTGTGGGAGGTGTGAGGAAGTCAATACACCACAGTTGATTGGCCAAAGGGTTAGGGTTAGGGTTACTATGTTGAGGTTTTAAGGGAGTTCAGGAAGAGATTCCTTGGGAAGAGGCCAGTACTCTTCAAATTGGGTCAGTGGCATTTCCAGCAGGACAATGCACCAGTCCACAACTCCATCCTTGTCACGGACTATTTGACTAATATAGGCATCAAGACAGTTCCTCAGCCTCCCTATAGTACAGACCTTGCTCCCTGTGACTTTTGTTTATTCTCTAAGCTCAGAGACTGTCGTTATGAGACAATTGAGGAGATGAAAGAGGCTGTGACGAAGGTCATTGACACGTTCACACAAGAGGACTTCCATGGGGCCTTCCAGAAGTTGTTTAAACGGTACAAGTGCATTGCAGCCGGAAGAGATTACTTCGAAGGGGACACGAGTTTCATGTGTGTACCATCAATAAAAGTGCTCATACGAAAAAAGTCTGGAAATATGAAAATGTCTGCCGTGGAGTTCACTCGACTACTCGACGTCTGACTTTCCCAAGGGGGGATATCAAATCTCAGCCGAATCAGCAGTCTACCCACGTTGTGAATTTTAGATCTAAACAACTAGATTCAGTGTTCACGCCGAAAAATGAAATAACCGGACTGCCTGATCATTCAGTAATAAAGAAATAAAAATAAAAAAGTTGTATATTTTCTACAAAAGTATTCATGTATATTTTGGCTGAATACGAGAGTGGGCTGAAAAGTACATTGGTAGAAAAGTTTATATGATGGCATCATATCAGCTGTTGATGAGATCTAAGCTCTGCAACACCGATGTAAAGGACTCTTTCTTGAAAAATATCCTCGTATGGTCACATTCCATTAGAGTATCTTAGCCTATGAACTTTTCAGCAGACTCTCGTATATTCAACAGACCAGGAATGATTTGAACAAAATTAGTAATATGATTTTGACTTGAAAGATTGAAAGTTTTTTTGGCGATTTGACACTTTTCATAATCAATGATAAAGTATAATATAAAGTTCTCAAAGAATAAACCCAAAATTTGTTCTTGAAATTTTTGTTTACATGTATTTAAATGTCCCGGGTCGTTCTCAAAAGAGTTAAATCTTTTCAGTTGTCTATATCAAAAATTTAAACCATGGCAGATTAATATAATTGTATTCAAGTCAGTTTTGGCATATCGAAAAAATAGTATAAATTTATCTTCATATGTCTCATTACTAACGGCAATCATCTTTTCTTTTTAGTCTTGAAGTAGAAAAATAAACCAATGAATAAATAAATAAAGATAATAGAATTAATTGAAATATACTGTAATTGACAATGAGAAAAGATAGAGCGATATATGAAATCATAAGCTGGACAGATATGAACAAAAAGAGATAGATAGATAGATAGATAGATAGATCTAATAAAAAAGACATTGTGACATATTATGGGAAAAGATATAGTGATAGATAAATGCACAATGGACTAGACAGACAGAAACAGAAACAGAAACACACACACACACACACACACTCACACATTCTTACTATGCTCAAAATTACCGTTTCTTTTATTCCTGGATCTCCCTTTTTAATGCGTTCTCTAAAATCCTTGATGTATTTGGCGACGTTTTCATCATCTCGTGCAAGTTTGGGGTTCTTCATCTTGGTCTTTGCATATTCATAAGCACAATCCTCAATAAAAGCCGGGAATTTTGACAGATGCATATACCTGATAAAACAAACAAATAAAATATCAAGGAAAATGTAAAAATGTGTAATATTTACTTTTGAATCTCCTTATATCCTTATAAAATTCTCAGTTATTATTATTATTATTATTATTATTCAGTTTTATTTTCGTTTTATTTTTACCATCCTTCACCGGGTCTTTACCCAAGACATAAACCGAGGAAAAGCAGTGATTATATATTCTCTATTTCTATTTTCTGCTGAGTTTTTTGTTTGATATATTTCAGTCACACAGATTTAACTCTCCTAAGGAGATGAGCAGTTTCGCAAAGTACATTTTATTTTATTTTATATAGACTAGGACTGTCAGGTATCTTGTCAATGTGTTTACCTGTAGCTTTCTTGATCATATCTAGGCTCCCACTATTACTGCTACGATTGTAGTTTTGAGGTGTCACATTTTTTTCAATTTCTATTTTCAGGTGTTTGTATTAACTTATTTTATTCTTTGATTGATATGTTATCTTGTGTCAATTAGAAGGCATGTTTTTCTTTCAAAGCCCTTAAATACTATATATGATCTATTGCTCTCTATTTTTCTATCAGTTTAGATAGTATGGCCTTAGAGAATAGTAGCTCCTTTTGCTTCTGTTATTGGTTCTAGTTGGTGTTTATAGCATTTTTTCTCAATCTAATATCCCATAGTACTTTCATACTTTCCATTGGATGTAAAGTCCTATTTTATCATGCCTTTCTTAATATTCTATTGGTGTGAGGATTGGGCAACCGGACGCTATATTATTATTATTATTATTATTTATTTTTTTTTTATTCCTTTAGAGTTTTTCACATCAGTTTTAGCCGATGGTTTTTCACTGGAGTTTGAGTGACAGCAAGTCTCCTCAAGTCTACAGGACTCGTCTCAATATTCTGGCCGTTTTCAATAATGCTATCGTTTAGATGGTCTCCACTCGGCCGCCAACTTCCAAGTCCTCCAGGCCCTTTAATAATCCTTTAGTTACTGTGCCAAAAGAACCAATCACAGTTGATACAATGTTCCACAGCTTTTTCAATTCTCTAGCAAGGTCAAGGTACTTATCCTTCTTTTCACATTCTTTCAGTTTTATTCTGTGGTCAGCCGGGAAAGCAAAGTCGACAATTTTGAAAATTATCTTTTTTCATTGATTATTATAAGGTCTGGTCTTCTGGCCGAGATTAGGTGATCAATCTGTAAGTCAAAGTCCCATAGGAGTTTATGTATGTCATTTTCCAGGACAGGTGCTGGGTTGTGCATATACCATTTGTCCGTATGGTCAAATTTAAATTTCTTGCACATTTCCCAGTGGATCACCTTGCCCATCCAGTCGTGTTTATTATTATTATTATTATTATTATTTTACTCCTTGAGAATTTTTCACATGAGTTTTAGCTGATGGTCTTTCACCTAAGTTTGAGTGACAGCAAGCTTCATGTCTACAGTTTTTTCAATTCCCTCGGAAGGTCCATGTACTTATCGTTCTTTTTGCTTTCCTTCTATTTTACTCTGTGGTCAGCCGGGATAGCGAAGTCCATAATTCTGCAAGTTCTCTTTTTTTGTTGATTATTATAAGGTCTGATCATCTGGCTGAGATTAGGTAATCCGTTTATATCTTAAAATCCCAGAGAAGTTTGTACATCTCATTCTCTTGGACAGATTCTGTGTTGTGCATATACCATTTGTTCGTATGGTCATATCTAAATTTTTTGCAGAATTCCATGTGAATCACCTTGCCTACCCCGTCGTGTCTTGTCTTATACTCTTTCTGGGATAATTTGCTGCATTCGCTTATTATGTGATTGTAATTTACAAAGGTCTTTGCTTCGATGTGGCACAAGGCCGAATGAATGGGGCGCCTGATGAGACTCGAACTCACTCGTGTAGGTTTGCGAGTCTAGCTTGCTAACCATTACACCACCAGAGGTGCACTTCGCTTATTATGTGATTGATCATTTCGTCTCTACCATTACGTAACTTACGTCTGCTGTTTTGTTGCGTCTTATCTATTTTTGCTTTGATATGATAGGTCCTTATGACGTTGTCTTGTGCTGCTATTAGAACAGATTCAGTTTCTCTCTTAAGGTTTCCCTTTCTTAACCAAGTCCATGTTTTCTCGTGTGAGATGTCTCTTGATAGTTGCTTAAAACGTCCATCGAGTTGTTTTTCTTCTGATTTTTGTTTTCTCGTTATTTCCGTTTTGTTGTTCCTCGTGTTGTCTCAGTATTGTTTCTGGTGGTTGTAATCAGTCTTCGTTTGCGCTTTTCTATGAAGTCGTCGAGTCGTGTCGATGCGTCAACGCTATCTTCAATTCTGGTAAGTCCTCTTCCTCCTTTTCTTGATATAGTCTGTCAACGTCGTCTCTAGGGTGTAAGGCATTTTGCATGGTGATAAGTTTTATTCTTCTCTGGTTCATTTGTTTAAGTTCTTTTCTGGTCTACTACAAAAATGGTCCCGAGTATCTTACGAGCCCAGGTGTTTATTTATTTCATTAGGTTCCTGCAATATAGTTTTGTTTCGAGTAGCTTTCTCGTTTTCCTCAGGTACTCTTTTTAAAATTTTTTCTTTCATCTCTACTTGTTTGATGGTATCAGCTTCCAATATTCCCAAGTATTAGTACGTTTCTTTTTCCCCGAATGTTATAATTTTTTCTTGCTTTGGTAGGTCTGTCCCTTTCGTCATGTGTTTCCCGCTTTTCATTATTACCAGGGCGCATTTTTCTATGCCAAATTCCATCCCTATGTCCGGACTAAATATTTTCACAGTCTGTATTAGGTTTTAATTTTCTGTTTTATTTTCGGTTTCTTATAATCCTTCACCTGGTCTTTACCCAAGACCTAGCCTTCTTTAGAAACAAAAAATGCAACCAATGTAGAAGATTAGGACATAAGAGTACTTGTTGCAAATCCAAAAAATGGAGGGGAAACAAAAAGTATGTCAACAAAGTAAATACATTGAGTAAAGTCGACAAGCAGAAAGAAAAAAATAGCTAGATTTCGAACGAAACTCCTCTGAACAGAAAATTTGTTTTTGTCCCAATTAACAATATAAAAAAAATTACAATTGGATACAAGGTTCGATATTTCTATAATTAATGAAAAGACTTAGAGAAAACTGGGTAAACCTATTTTATTGACTTCGAGAAAAGTTGCTCGTTGTGTTTCAGGAAAGAAATAAAAAGTTTTAGGTGACTCCACTTATAACATTTCTTTCGTGGGAAAAACCAAAAAAGCAGTGGTACTTGTGATAAAGAACATAAATTTATTCGGAACGGATGGTATTGCCTTATTTGATTATTGGGACCTGCCAATCAATTCGTTTCGGAACGGATGGTATTGCCTTATTTGATTATTGGGATCTGCCAATCAATTCATTCTGTAACCAAGTTAATATGGTCACCATGAGTACAATTATGACATTGGAAAAATTCAAAACTAGATTAAAGAGAAAGTTTCCATAAGTTCCAGAAGGTCTTGGGACGTGTACAAAAGCAAAGGTGAAATTTGAAGTTAAAGAAAATCCAATACCAGTATTCAGACAGAAAAGAAGTGTACCTTTTACGGCGTTAGATCTAATCAATAAGGAATTTGGGAAGGCTAAAGAATTTAGGGGTCATTTAAAAAATATACTACTCCAAACGGGCATCACTGACAGTTTACGTGAAGAAAAAGAATGATAATCCGGGAACATGCCGATTTCTTAATGGGGCTTAATGATAGCTTGGAAAATTATAATTACCCGTTACCAAGTCCGGAAGAAATTTTCGCCAAAGTAAAAGGTGGAAAAATTTTTTTTATGGTATCTAGACAGGTCTGATGCCCTCCTATAAATACTGGTCGAAGAAGAGTGTTAGAGATTACTAATTATCAATATAAAGGGTTACATAATTTCAACCAACTTCCTTTTGGGGTAAAAGTAGTTCCACATTTTCCAACAAAGTATAGATACAATGCTCGCTGGGTTAGATTGTGCGTAAGCATATCTAGATGACATACTGAATTCAAAGAGAAACCAAACATCAACATGCGAAAGACGTAAAAATAGTATTGGAAAGGGTTAAAAAACATGGGTTCAAAATTAGTGAAACAAAATGTGAGTAATTTATATTCAGAATAAAGTATCTGGGACAAGTTATTGACGAAAAGGGTTGACATCGAGATCCTGCCCAATCAAGTGCAATTAAAGACATGCCGACCCCGACGAATTTAACGAAATTGCAAGCATTTTTAAGGTTTGCAATCTACTACCATGTTTATATATCAAATATGCATAAGTTAACAGCACCTTTAAATGTCTTGTTAAAGAAAGACGCTTAATGGATGCGGAAATAGAAATGCCAAAGTGCGTTTGAAAAGATCAAAAAAAGCCCTAACATCTGACTTATCACTAAGCGTGCGAGTAATGACAGTCAAAAGACAATGATGGAAACAAAGGCAAGGTAACAAATATAACAAAGATGGCAATTTATTGTCGGCTTTTACAAGTGCGTATGCAAAGTTCATCTGACTTATCACTAACGCATTGTCGTCACATCTGAAGCAAGTGATTCGGGAATTGGAGCAGTAATATTACATAAATATGGCGATGAACAAATAAGCCAATCCATAATAAGATGCTACACAAACTGGCTGAAAATGGATGAAGACATCCAGAACCTGGCTCATGCAGAGGTTAGGCTCTGTCAGCGAAGACCTCACCGATTAGATTTAAGCCTTGGCCAGAAACGGAGATTGCGTGACCCCGTTTACTTCTAGGGTTCGCTGGGCCGTTAAATAGAGAATATTATCTGGTGGTGGTCGACAGTTATACAAAGTGGCCGGAAAAATGAAAAGCAGAAAACTAACAACCACGGTAGCAATAAATTTCTTGCACGAAATCTTTTGCAAGGTTTGGCGTACTATTGTGTCAGACAACGTGACGCAGTTCACGTCTAGCGAATTCAAGTTTTTCAGCAAGTCCTTAGAAATACAACATATCGCAACGCCCCCGTATCAACCAAAATCGAACGGAAAAGCGGAACGCTTTGTTAACACGTTCAAAAGAGCTCTTAAAAAATCGGAGGGGGAGGAATCGCATGAGAAAAAGTTGTAGCAATTTCTGAACGTCTTTAGAATTACGCCAAATCCTAACACTAGATCTGGAATGTCACCAGCGGAATTGATGTTCGCTTGAAAAATAAAATCCGTGTTCAACAAGATACTACCTAAGCGGAAAGGCCAGACATCCAGGAAGATCCCTGTTAATAAATATCTTAACCCAGGAGAAAAAGTACTTTTCAAGATGTAACAAAAAATGATGTGGTAAAAAAGAATCAGTCGAATGACATACATGGTACAGGAACCAAGGTGGAAGTATAGACGCCACCTGAATCAGCTAAGACCTAGACACGCTGATTTGGAAAGTCGTAGACAAGAAAAACTATATTAAACTATGGAAGTACAATACGATACTTTCGACATACCTACGCCACAAACATTTATTGAACCGCAGAGGTATGGAAAGAGGAAAATAACTATGACGGAGTTTTTGAGTACGGAACAAACACTGAAACACACAAACTCCTAAGGATAGATTCAAAAGGGGAGGTGTATGTAAGAAGAATGTGCCGATACTGACCCGTGTGGTTAAACACGGATTTCCAGGTAACAAATACAACCGTTGAATGGATTGTGCTACTGTGGTCACGTGACTAGGAATAGTAAACATATAAATCATTCAAACAGAAGTCTGAAGTATTGCATTGCAGTCGGTACTCAATATTCGATTCAGTATTTGATATTTATACGGAAGTGAAAACATTATAAAAATGACGGCGAAGATTACCCCTCACAAACATAAAAGAAAGTGAAATTATTAAGCAGAAAATCAATTGCTGATAGACATTTTGGCGTGGTATATTTTGGTTGTTGCTGTATGCATATATATCGATTTATAACGCCATTTTGAAGTATTGTTGAGGGCCATGGCGATATTGTTAGATGAATTTTTGTGAAATCCCCCAGTTACTCCTTTGAGGAACTTGTGGAGCGGATGACTGGTGTATGATCATAAAGTATCCAACCAAAATGTGTTGCTGGAATGACCAGGGTAATGGGTTTTGTAACCAGGATTTTGGGGACTAAGATGTTGGTCCTGTGATGTTTTTAGTTTCCTCAAAGAATTGTGGAAGAGACCCTATGGTGTTTTTTAAATGAGATATATAATTGTATTGTAATTTTGATGTATGCAAGTAAGATTGCCAACCGCACCAAGAAAGAATAAAGACGTTAGACAATAACTAGAACGAGGCAATTGTTGTATGATGGAAAAAGTCGCCTTCGAAAATGCATTGTGATTGTTGCAGTTTTTGCTGTTGTTTTCCTTGTACATTCTTTGTAAGAAGCGGATAGGGATAGAGATGGAGAAGAACGCGAGGGAAATGTCCACTGGTAGAGATTTTGAAAATTAAGATAAAGAGGTGTGTTGCATATTGACCTCTGACAGAGACGTCAATCATTGATTTCTAGAGCAGGATGCTCCTGCGTAAACAAGCGAAAGGAAATGCATGGGTTGATAGCCAAAAGGACGAACCTGAAACGCATAGGCGTTGTGAAAAGATATATGCAGATACCCGCAGTAGTAACGGTCAGTCTCGAATACACGGTCGGGCAGTCAAAAGTTTCAGAGAGAGCCTGTGGGCAGCCGGTGAGTGCCCAGAGTGGGGTACTGCATCCCCCGTCCAAGAAGCAGAAGAGCTAAGTGGGGCTCTGAGTATGGAAGCACAATGTGGCTAAGAAATCATGGGTCAATATAGCAGTCCTTCATCTGTCTCCGTCTCCCTGTCTCTCTCTCTCATACTTACAGTCAACTTCAGACCCTTTCGAGAAATAAAGTGAGAGGGTTATATTTTTATAACCAAGAGTTATGGTTTCTTCCTTCATATTATGATTCATCATTCATCATTGGTATACAATAGGGATAAACCCACCAACAATCATTACCTGCACTAGCAATGTCCTGTACAAGGCAGGACATAAAGTTCATATTATGTACAATTTTGAAGGTATTTTTTTAAGGTTTTAAAGTCGTCGTATGCGCCGACATATACGGTATATCATCTTTCAACATTGCCAAATTTGAATCTCTTGCACAATTCCACGTGGGTCCCCTTTTCCTCTAATGAGAGGTTTTCACACCAGCATTAGCTGATGGTTTTTACTCTGGGGTTTGAATGACAGCAAATCTCCGGGACTCTTCTCAGTATTCTGGCCGATCTAAATAATGTTGTCTTGATAGTCTCCACTTGTTCTCTGATTTCCAAGTATTTTAGTCCTTTTACCAATCCTTTAGGGGGTATCCCAAATGCATCGTCACCTTCATGCTCAATAGTTTTTTTAATTCTCTTGCAAAGTCTAGGTGTTTGTCTCTCTTTTGGTTTTCTTTTTTTTACTTTGTGGTCCGCCGGGACGGTAAAATCCACTATTCGGCAGGTTCTCTTTTTTTGTTGACTATAACCTGGTGTGGTCATCTGGGTGAAATTAGGTGATCTGTTAGTATTTCAAAATCACAGAGAAACTTGTGCGTCCCCTTCTCCAAGACGGATTCTCGGTTGTACATATACTACTTGTTCGAATGGTCAAATTTCAATTTTTTGTTCAACCTCCAATGGATCGTCTTTCTCACCCAGTTGTGTCCACTCTTATACTCTTTCTTTGCGATGATTTGTTGCATTCGCTAATTATCTGATTGATCGTTTCATTCTTTATCTCCGCATAACCTAGATTTCATTTTTGGCAAAACGTTTGATGTCATCCATGTACATTTGTTGGTTTATTTTTTCTTCCGATCTATGAGGTTTGTATCTGCCTATGGATTTCCTAAGAATGTGATTCAGTGATATCATCGCTATAGCAAAAAGTAATGGTGATAGCACATCTCCCTAGAAAACTCCTCCCTGAATTTTCACCTCAGTTAAACTTTTTCCTCCTGCTGTCAGTTGCCTTCACCAGTTTTTCATGGTTTTCTCGATAAACTTTATGATTCTGTCGGATATTTTGTACATTTTAAGAAAGTCGATTATCCAACTTTGTGGGACCATTTGTCATCAATTCACGCTACAGCTACATTTTCGTCTCGTTTTACCCTCTTTGGTGATGTGTTGATCAATGTATAGTAGATTGCCATTTCCTCCTTTTCCCATGCGGCATCCTTTCTGTTCTTCGGGGAACAGTCTGCAGTTTATAACCGAATAGTAAATTTCCTCCCTAATTTGTACCGTTAGTATTTTCGTCATCATCGGTAGGCACGTTATGCGTCTATAGTTTTTAGAAGCAGTTCCTTTTGGGCTGCCTTTTTAGATCAGGGTGGTCTTTTCTTTGGTCATCCATTCCGGTATATATGTTTCTTCTCAACATTTATTCCTTTCAATAGCCAGTCTGTCGTGGATGGAAGTAAAAATTTTAAACCAGTATCTATGTATGCCATCATGGCGTGGCGTTTTCCAATTTGGTATTATTATTATTATTCCCGGTTTTGTTGTGGTTTATTTTTTGACATTTGTATCAAAAATGAACTTTGTCGCGACCCGTTCACAAACATAAACAGATCGGATTACTCATCCCTGCAAACAACATCCAGGCACGGCCGGAAATGACGAAGCCTTTTACTAGCCTGACCTGCGGTTACAGCTACGAAAAGGCAATAAACTTCATTTTATAACATTTACAGAACATATTTGCCAAAAGTAACTCTATTAAAATGGAATGAATTATCTTCGGTAGCCTATATCAGGCTAAAGAAGGACTTTATTTCTACGCCCATTTTTTTTTTATAGAAGAACTTTTAATTTACGGAGCCAGCAGAGTGACGTAGCATTCCCTTAATATAAACAAGGCTTCAGCGGCAAAAAATAGAGTTCGTTTCACGAAGATCTCAAGAGCCAGCTCTCAGAGCGAGGCTCCCCAAGGCTGAATCCTACATCTCGTAGTTTCATTCGTCTTACTTCCTGGCATGTTCTTTTTTTACGAAACTCTTAAGGCTGAGTCCCACATCTCGTGGTAACATTCACCTTGCTTCAAGGCTGAATCCCACTCGTGGTTGCATTCGCCTTTCCATCACATAGATATGCAAAAAGGTCCTTTTAAGGACCATTAGAGGGTTTCTTCTGCGGGTTGAAGTATCTCTGACGGTCCTTACAGACTCGTCGAAGCAGACGGCCCGGAGGCAAACATAAAGAGGACTCTAAGACCACCTGGTCTTAACCATTCGGTTGGTTTCTTTGTCCGTTCGTCCGTTTGGCTGTGCAGCGTTAAAGGCACGGGTTAGCCTTTAGCTACCACTTCCATATCTGCGCAGCGCTAAGATACTGCCAATCTTGGCCGCTGCCTCCTGGCCTGTTCGCTCGATACCGCACAGTTTTGCCACAGCAAAGCCATAGTTACCATCTCCGATACGTCCACACAACTTTGGCATGGTACAGCCATAGCTACCGTCTCCGATATGTGCGCACAGCTTTGGTACCGCAAGCCATAGCTACCGTCTCCGATACGTCCGCACAGCTTTGGCACAGGAAAGCCATTGATACCGTTTCCGATACGTCCGCACAGCTAGGGGCACGACAAAGCCCTAGCTTCACTGATTCGCTCGCTCGACATTCGTATGTGCTAAGGCCTGACAAACCTAAGCTACGGTTTCCCTGTCCGTTCACTTGGTCCATAGTACTAAGACACGGTTAACTCTTTGTCACCACGCTCGCTCGACTCTACTCGACCAAGCTGCCAACATCAACTTCGACCACGACGCTCCAGCAATGCAGCATCCAGTCCACATGCGACTCGCTGTACGGACTGCCCTAGCATTGCAGCATCTAGCCTACGTAGGACTCGCTGTTCGGGCTTGCAATCGACACCCCCCGGTGTCAAAAACTGGGACATTGATTTACCAATCTCGACCAGCATCAGCTACCCGCAACAAGACTGATTGCATTTCACATAGCACTAATACCCTTGGGAAAGGTATGAATCCAATTATTCTCCCTCCAGCTATGGGTAAATAGTAGGGCAGACTAGGTTCTTCAGCCTTGGTGAGGCAACTAGTCTAGGAGAAGGAAAAACTCTGAATTCAAACCTGCTAAACTCTGCTTAAAAAATTGACCTTGTGTCATATCCTGCCCGAGTGGAAGGGTTGGGTAAATAGGATCAGCTACCCGCAACAATCGTCCAGCTGTACCTATCTACGACTCTAGAAACGTCAGCTACCCGCATCGAACATCCAGCTGTACCTATCTACGAC
This sequence comes from Sepioteuthis lessoniana, assembly GCA_963585895.1. Taxonomy (NCBI): domain Eukaryota; kingdom Metazoa; phylum Mollusca; class Cephalopoda; order Myopsida; family Loliginidae; genus Sepioteuthis; species Sepioteuthis lessoniana. Next base: position 60,653,191 of record OY757914.1, on the reverse strand, counting down.
TCGACCATACCAGCTACCGACACCAACCATCTAGCCGAAGATACAAATACCGTGAACTTTGCAAACGCACTTGTAAAAACCGACAATAAATTGCCATCTTTGTTATATTTGTTACTTCGCCTTTGTTTCCATCATTGTCTTTTGACTGTCATTACTCGCACGCTTAACCTAAATCATCTGCGGGGCCGACGTGCTTATCGGCTTTGCAACAACTTTAAACGAGAGGATGATAGAGACAGGCGTAAAGTGAGCGTTTGGTGTACGTATAACATCTAAGACTTCAGCAGCAGCAGCAGTAATATTATTCATATTACCGGTTAACAAATAAATAAAACACTGTGCTTTCTCATAAGTAGTTTTTATTTTTTATTTTTTTTTTTTTTGGCGTGTGTGGGAGTGTTGGGGGTGGCAATAATCACCCGTCTGGTTTTGTCGGCCCAGTTGGCTGGGGTTGTAAAATACGCTGACTGCATAACTGCAGAGGTAAGACTCCACCCCTTACGAGCATCTTGGATCTGACATTAAAATGTATTTGATGGTAAAGCTTTAGTTCTGGAGCTTTGGGTAATGTAAAGTACTCCTTCACTGCCATTACAGCCAGATCCACTCTATCTCGGAGTGGTAGTACTTCTTAGGGTCCTATATATTGTTCAAATAGAAGTGTTTTATAATTTACTATATTTGAAACCATTTAACTGGGTCATCCTGTACACATTTACAAATAAATAAATAATGGAAGGGAGACTACTTAATAATTAAGATTTAATGCTTATTTTCCTAAACCATAACAAAATAAAACATACTTTTACAAGTGGCTTGTTAATCTTAGAAATACTGCCGCATAAATGTATAGCGTGTCTTATCATAGAGCAGTGGGTGCTTGCAGCTGTGGCTTTGTGATGAATTTGATTAAGTATAATGACTATATATACACATGGTACAGAATATTCAAATCAATGATATCCACAGTGTGAGAGTGTGGTTAAAGACTCGTAATGGTTTAATCAAACATCATATACGCTGTTATATTTTACAGCCCTGGTACTGCTAATGATAACAAATAATAAAGGTAGAATTACAATATAATACACACGCTAACAGATACCCGACAGTGTTCGCCGAGGTAATTATGTACAGTATCACTCATAAATAAGTACACCCAAACAGTCTTTGTAATGAAAGTAATTTTATTCAAAACCAAAAATAACAGGGTTTTATTATTTTTATTGGTATTTTACTAGGTATTGTTTATTACGAAATTCTACAGCATTGAAAATCTGTAAGCAAACATATAATTCTAAATAAACAATGTAGTTATCTTTGAGTGCTGCATATTCATATTTTGATTTATTAATGGATTTTAACGGCATGTAAACTCGTCTAGGGTTATTTTATACCGAGAAGTTTGGCAATACCATTCATTGTATGTTCATAGTTACATTTTTTGTTTAATTATTATTATGTATGTATATTTTTTGCAAACGATCCCAACAAATATGAAGGATTTTTAAACAGATCTATTTGACCCATAGATAGGACCCTAAGAAGTACTACCACGACAGGTTAAAATAGTAATGGCAATGAAGGGGTACTCCGTTCTATCCAGAGCTCCACAAATGAGGCCCCATCATTAGATGAGTTTAGCGTCATACCCAAGACACCACATTTTTTTGAGGTGGGGGATCTTACAGTCAGCGTATTATAAGCCTTGCTGACGGGGCAATATTCATATTTTGGCTTAATTTCAATGCTACTAAGTCTGGTAATAAATAATACCTCAAAACATTCGTTCTAATTGTGTACACTTCCACAAGAAATGATAAAATCCTAATATATTTGGTTTAGAAGAAAATGAACCTTTTATAAAACCAAAAACACCACAAAAAATGGTTGGTGTGTACTTATGTGTGGACAATACTGTATTACTTAAGGGTACCAGCTTTTGGTTTCCGGATTTAGTTAAAATGCAATTTTTGGAATGCTTTTCAAATCTATAAAGAATATTCTGCTATTCATAATTCAATACCGACTTTGTCATGCGTAGGATGAAACTGAGCTTAATAGATAAATACTTTCGAGGACCCAAAAATCTGAAGCCTGATAGAATTATTCGCTGGGTTTTAATCTGTGCTTTTCAGAGAAATGATGGATTCAAAGTAGTGATAACGACGGAGATTATTTTGAAAAATAAAAAACTTGCTGTTGAATATAAATGTTTTTTTTATCCCGAGGCTACGGACTTATTGATGTATCTACGGTGATAGACAAAATAAATAGTAAAAGACATAAATCGGTTGTGTGGTTAGATTTTATGGCATATCAACTCTTGTAGGTTAGACAACCTACAAGGGTTGATATGCCATAAAATCTAACCATATAACTAATTTATGTCTTTTACTATATATATTACTCAATATATTATTATATGTTAAATCCTATTTAAACATTTAGATATTTACAGGATACACATTTCTTTAGTTTTAGATAAATCAACTAAGGTCATGTAGATAGGAATATTCTAGAAAAAAGGATCAACATCTCACTTACATAGAATTTACTCGTTTGTATTTTAAACCAATCAGCAAAGGACACATAGAATAGAATATTTTTGAAAAATCAAATCAAAAACTAATTTGTAGAAAGATTTGTCACAGAAACAAAAATAGGTTCCAAAGTAAATAATTTCTGTGATTTTGATTGGTTAAGACAGGTTACGGGTGGTGTCTTCGCCGATGTCCGCGCATTTGAACTTTATTTGACCTATAATAAACTTAAAATATCTTATTTTGATCCACTTTTATTTTACCAAAAAGTATAAATAACGAAATATTTTGTTCAAATTAGAGACCGACAGATCAGCAGGCAGGCACAGCACAGAACGATCGATTGACGCGGTTAGAAGAATGACTCATACATACCCGGTCACACACATATATACACATATACACATGTATGTAAATGCAAGTATATCTTTCTCTTTTTAGTTCGGACTACTATGAACATAACACACATTCAAACAATGGATCGACTTATACATTGCTGGTCTCATACATACGTACACGCTGACGTGTGCGAGCAACCACATTCAATTTGACTGACAATATTCGTGTGTTTTACACACACACACACACACACACACACACACACACACACACACACATGAACATTATTACTTTTTGTATAATCATTTCCTCGCCATTGTCGATTTGACATAAAAACAAAAAATTTTTGTTTTTAATGTTCTTGTTTTTGTCAAATTTCTCTTGTTTACGTTGCTTGTACAAATTATGGTGCATTATTGTGGAACCAACACCCGAAGTTTTACTGTTCACGAAACCTCGGGAAATACTATTCCTCCACATATCAGATATATGATTTGTAAACAAATAGTTTGTTGGTAACATTTCTAAACTAGTCAGAATTCATTTGTTTGCACACAGTTAAATAATTTCAAGTATTGCTATCTAACACAAATAATTCTATTTAAGATAAATCATTTATCTGCACACAGTTAAATAGTTCCAAGTATTCCTATCAAACACGAATAATTCAATTTAATATCAGTCATTTGTTTGTATACAGTTAAATGGTTAAATAGTTCTGTTTGACCCATAGATAGTACTCTAACAGGTTAACTCTGGGTCAGAGTTGACTTGGGAGTAATGACAGTGAAAGAATACTCCATATCCCCTAAAGCCCCATGACTGGAGCCTCACTATTAGTTTGTTTTTGTTATATTTCATGGAGAACGCCTTTTATCCTCTGAAGAGATGCAGTCGGCATATTCTACATCCTCAGGCAGTTGGGCATAATCAAAGAAAGAAAGAAAGAAAGGAAGGAAGGAAGGAAGGAAGGAAGAAAGAAAGAGACTAAGATAGATAAATAGATAGATAGGGATCGACTGTCGGAGATAGAAATAGACTGAAAAGAAGGAAATAAAGACATAGATAGATAGATAGATTAAGAAAGAAAGAAAGAAATAAAGAAAATAAAGAAAGAAACTGCGATAGATAATTAAACTCATTTTGTGTGAAAACTCAAAGTAGCAAAGTGACCTGTCTAATGATTTATATGTAGCTTGGTCCGCACCAGGACCCAAATATTAGTTTTTGGTGGTGTTGAACTGATTGACAAGTGAGTGACTTTTGAAAGAATATTTGTATTAAACTTACTGCTTCCCTTTTTCTTTATATTTAGGAAATACACTGGCATCAGCAATGGTCTGTACTTCCTTAGGTAGGGTATTACGGACCAGTTTGCCGCAAGCCTTGCAATTCATTTGCTTGAGTTCTTCAGCTGATAGCTTCTTCCCCACGGCAGAGATCCGTACGAATTCTTTGAAGACTTTGTTGAGCATAACAGTCTCATTATGCTGTTCTTTCTCCTCTTCAGGACTTTTTGCAGTTGCACCCTCGATGGCAGCCATTTTTTTTACCTTTAATGTAAAAAGAAGACATCATTATTAAAAAGAACATTAGAATTACTATTTATCAAATGTTAAAAACTTTATCAACGGAAACGTGTAACCTTTATATCAGAGTAAACAATTCATGAATTCGTTAGGTCCCCCCCCCATTGTAAACAGTGTTTCGTGATGATATTGATGCTTATATTTTGTAATGTTATATCCAAAGTAGGAATAAGAACATTGAGACACGTGTTGGAAGATTCATGTCAGCCACGTTCAGCCTTCTTTATTGAATTACTAGGGAGGGGATACCGACAATATATCTTTTTTTAAAAGAGGCTTCGTGTAGAGGAGGTAATCATGACATAACATAACCCCAGTTTCTAATCTCAAAAAAAAAAAAAAGAAAAGAAAAGAAAAGAAAAATAACATATACACTAAAGTAATCAGATTGCTCAAACTAAAGAATGTTCTCTTCACTAAAACTTTTTGGCGGCCTTATTATAAGGCCAGATTTAATGTTTTCTGAGTTCATTGATGAGTATTGGGCGTCTTGAGAAGTGAATATGTGACATGTTTGTCATCTGTTGTGACAGTGATGGTTTGTTCCATTATTGTGTGGTGTGTCGGTACACCAACTGTCGAGTCTCGGATGGATTCCAGACTGCAGGAGACCATCTGCTTGTACATCGATCAAGTACTCGAGCATGTTGCCCGACTAGCAGACTTGGGATGTCTCTGACGTGTTTATCATGTTGAGATTTTTAATCTGACTGCCTATATATAAACGGGTTGGTATCTTTTCTTTTAGAGCCAGATTGTTGAGACGTTTCGGTTGAATAGTTGTTTACCAGGTGAGGGGATCGCATGATCGATGGGAGTGGATCGTACGCATTGCAAAAACCATGTCTAAGTCACGGTAGCCTTCCTGATAGCAGCTTTTCTGGCTTGTAAACAGCATTCTGCTGGGCCATTTGACTGGGGGTATATTGGGGATGATATAGGGTGCTCAAATCCTCATTCCTTAGCAAATCGTTTTAAAAGGGTTGAACCATAGTAGGAACCGTTGTCACTGAATACTCTCTCCGGGATCCCTTGTTCTCCAAAGATCTGCTTGGTGAGATTAATTATTTTCTGGCTGCTGAATTACTTCAATTTTTTTTTCACCAGGGGATATGTTGAATATAATCGACCACCAGCATATAATGAGATCCGTTGACTTGAAACAAATCCGTGGCTACTATTTTCCGTGGTCTCACTAGAATTTCAGGTGGTGTCAGGGATTCTGCATATTGCGCTTTCTGTTGTTCTTGACAAATATCGCAGCTCTGTACAGCTTTGTCCATATCCTGATTGATATTGCTCCAAAATATTCAGCCTTTAGTTCATAGCTTAAATTTCTCAATTCCTTGATGTCCCTAGTGGATTTTTAAGAATATTTCAGGCTGCATTGATTTAGGTATTATGATCCGGCCCCTCTTCAGTGGGATCCCATTTTGAATGGTCAGCTCATCCTGATACGACCAGCATGGTCGCAAATTTTTGCTAATTTCTTTAAATTTATCGGGCTAGCCTCACAAGATCATCTTCCTAAGTTCGCATAATGTGGAGTCAGCATTCGTCGCCAGATGTATTAATGTTAACTTTTCCATAGAGAATTGAACAAAATCCACCCTGATATCAAGATTGATTTTCTCTCTGGTTTTCTTGTTTGGTGACCTGGAGAACTCGTCTACCAAGGTCATGTCTTTGCCGGTACGATAGACAATGGTCATGCCATATCCTGCAAGGATATGACATGACCATTGTAAACGAGGCAGAGCAGCAATCAGATATGACACGACCGTTATAAACGTGGCAGAGATGCAAATCAGATTTTTTAAGCTGATCGCTTTCCACTAGGAAATCACATTTTATAAACGTGATTTCCTAGTGGAAAGCAATCAGCGATATACGTCCTAAACCGTTCACCCCACCAAAAAAACAGCAAGAAGTTCTCGCTCTATGTTCGCATATCGTTGTTCAGTTTCTGTCAAATATTTGGATGCAAATGCTATTGGTTTTCCTTCTTGAAGGAGCATTACGCCTAGACCTTTGTTTGATGCATCCCCTTGTACACAAGTTTTTTGTTAGATCAAAGTATGTAAGGAGCATCTCTTTGCAGATTAATTCTTTGATTTTTTTGCAGTGCTCTCTATTGATTGGTAGTCCATTTGTATTCAGATTCCTTCTTTAAGAGGTTTCTCATGGGTGCAGTAAGATCGAACTGATGCAGAATAAAAGGTGCCATGTATGTACTTATCCCTAATACTTTCTGTAAATCGGTGATGTTAGTTGAGCTAGGAAGTTTCTTGATCTCATCTACCTGACATGGATCTGGTATTATTCCACTCTTATCATAAATTTCACTGAAAAAATGAATCTGTTTCTGATCTACGGCACATATGTCGCTGTTAAAACATATCCCTTTAGTTTGTGCTACTTTCATCATGCTCTTCTTTCGTCTTCTCATTGACAATGACGTCGTCAATTAGTCCAAGGGTGCCGGGACATTTTTCAAGTATAATGTCCATCTTCTGCATGAAGACATCCTGGGACATTACTAGCCCAAACGGCATTCTCTGAAAGCAAAATCTCCCAGACGTTGAGTGAAAAGTAGTCCACAGCTGTGACTTTGCATCAAATTTGATGGACCAGTAACTATTTTTAGCGTCCAGTCTTGAGAAATGTTGAGCACCTGACAGTATGTGTGCCATGTGTGTCGAAAACCTTTAATGGCATCTCATTATGATTCGGTTCAGATCTTTTGGGTCTAAACATAGACGAAGTTTTCTGTTACTCTTTCGAAAGTATACTATACTACTAACCTACTCTGTCGGTTCACAGTCTCTTCTTATGATGCCTTATTTTCCCATATTCTCTAATTCAACTTTAATCTCATCTCTCATATGGATGGGGCACTATCTGGATGCGTGGATTACTGAGCGATGGCCGGGTTTTAAGAGTTTGTAATATTCACCTTTAAAGTGTCCTATACGATCAAACTGATCTGGGTATGAGTTTGTCAGCTCACTGGTGGTGTTTATTGGATCTTGAGTTTTCTGAGTTGCACAATGTACGCTTATTTGATCTAAGCCCCTGAACCGTGTTGCGTTATGTTCGAGCCGTTGTAAGCAGTCAGTACCGTGAGCTCAATTTGCGTTGTATCAGGAAGTGGCTGTCCCAAAGAGTCTACTTTGTTTGGGAATATTCTATGCAATGTTCGTAAAGGAAGGGTATTGCCTTATGCACTCGTGTCCACTTTGACTTTTAATGTATAGGTGCCTGGCTTGTTTGGAAGCTTAATTTATACTTCTGTAAAAACTTCGGTTTGATCATCTTTCTGCAGCTGGATTGCATCAAACGCCAACTGTTCGAATTTTTGGGCTCTCTTTTATCGGACTTCATTGGGTATATTCTGTTGCTGCGTTTCTTAATCTGATATTAGCTACTGCTATTGTTTTGTGCTGTTCATGCTCGGACGTGTCTCCCTTTGTTTTCGTTTTTATTGGTACAAATTTTTGCCCAATTGTTCTTTTTTCCGCAAGCCGAACAGGTAATACCCCACGCGAGACATTTTTCTTTTCGGTTGGAATGGGTGCTTCCACATCGCTTACAGTGGCTTTGCTTTATAACACATTATCTCCTGACTGTCTCCCCCCTGAATCTCGGCCAGTTTCTTCATGTGGTTCACGGAAGCTTCGTGTGTTCAACTACTATTTAGAGCTACCTGAAGTGTCAGCTCTATACCTTTCGCTAGTAGCTGCTTATGTAATTCAGAGTGCCTCGTTCCGGTTATAATCTGTTCTATGAGTCGTTCTTCAGTTTCCTGGTTGTATTTGAACATGCATTTGTTCGCCTGTAACTTGCATCTAGCAACAAAATCATCAATATTCTCTGTGCCTTTTTGTTTGTATTGACGCAGATAGAAACGTGCAATACAGAAATTAATTTGGGGCTCCAATCGTTCTTCAAATTTCCGCCATATAACTTCTGGATCTGTTCGGTCGGATTCGCTATCAAATAATCAAGCGTTATATCTTCTGAGTCCTTCCTCACCAGCTAAAAGTAGTATGTGATCAACTTGCTTACCAGCTGGGATATTTTAACCGAAAAATACAGTTTACATCGCTGCTTGAAAAATTTGAACGAGTCTACCAGATTTTCAGAAGTCCAGCACATAACTGGTTCGCATGCACTTTTAGCCATTGTATTAATTTTGTTGTTGAATAATGATATAAAACAAACAAATACGTAATACTTATGTGTAGTTACTTGCACACTATTGTTCTGCCAGGATGTTTCGACGACTTCTTATTCCCTTTTCTTTTTTTTTTATCTCTTTATCAACATGGCGCTCATGATACGACCCCGTGCTCCAAAAATATTTTCCGGTTGGATACTTTTTTAAATCCTTCCTTTTTTTATCTGGGTGTCGTCTTTAGAGACTTCCTTGTTAATCCCATTGTCTCTGCCACCATGTAATGTTATATCCAATATAGGAATAAGAACACTGAGACACGTGTTGGAAGATTCATGTCAACCATGTTCGGGCTTCTTTATTGCCCTAATCAGTAGAGTGTTCGCCAGTGGTCTGGGAGATCGGGTTTCAATCCCAGGTCGAGTCATTCCAAAGACTCAAAAAATGGTACTTTATGCCGCTTTGTTTAACACTCAGCATTATAAGGTAAGGATCAAGGGTAAGGTGGAGCAATCCAGGGAATGGAGTAGCGCCCTTCCCTACACCTCGGTGTAGTAGCTATTGAAAAGGGAGCCTTTGGGTCACTCTCGACTAAGGTCGCCAACTTTACTTTTTAGGGAGGGGATACCGACTATATATCTTTTTTTAAAAAGAAGGTTCTTCTAGTGGGTGTAACTCATGACATAACATAACATATTCTGGAAAAATGATTCTAATAAGTATTTCACCCGTTATATCTTCGTTATATCGAGGTTTCGAGTCATCAAAAATTGAGTTCTTTTTCTTTTCAAGTAAAACCCCTGTTTATGAGATATCTATACTATCCTGTATAGCTAATGCAATTGTAATAGAGAGAAAAAAGAAAAATACAATAAGTTCAAGAAAGGCAGAAATTCCCAGAAGCCCCTGGCAGGAAGTAGGGGCGACGCATTCAAGGAAAAATGACCATCCTAGCGCAAAAGTGGAATAGGCTCTCACTTCATGGGACCCCTCGAACTGAAAGAACCCCCTTTCATGTGGCCATTTGCTGCGAACACATGGGTGATTTGGTGTAGTAGCCAGACACCATGTCTACTGTTTGCGAACTGACACGTTGAAATAAGAACACTAATTTGAACACCGAAAGGGACCAGAATATTTTAACAGCTTGTCTGAAAGAAGCGACGATTTCCATTGGTTTCAGGAAGAATTTTCCTCACCTACAGAATGGTTGTTGAACCCAGAAATAAAGTTAAAATTTAAAAGATATCTTGGTCTATTTTCTTCCTTCCTTCAGGAATTCTTCTGCAGTCAACAGACACAGAAGAAAACCTATGGAGTCAGATATCTAAACCCCAAACTGACTAAGATCAACCCAAACTAAACGAAATAAACAGTCGACCAAATCCTCTTGAACCCCATACAATCATACTCGGTTTGGTTTACCGTCCGAGTTAATATTATTTTAGTTTAGTTTAGTTTTTCTTAATTGATTATCTCCCTGGCCCCAGGCTAGCTCTCAGCAAATTAAGAAACATATCTCACTTTTAATACGAGGAACTCTTAAGCACCCTTAACAACAGGAAAGGTGGGAGGGAAGTATATAGGTAAGTATTGATATCTCATAAGCAAGGGTTTTACTTTAAAAGTCTTAGTTTATATCCATATCTATACTTACCTGTATAACTAATGCAAGAAATAGAATTTGTAGCTGAACTCTGGAAGGCAGTAAAAAACATACTAACTTATTCTTTTGCAATTCTGACTGTCCCTAAGATGGATGTTGCAAAATCTCCTTCACCCCAAGCAATATCTCTTAGATAAAAAGATCCAAATGTATTTTCTGAAGACTAATGAGCCACTTGGAGAATGACGCTCAATTAAACAAAGCCCAAGATGAAGCTAAGAGCTTAGTATCATGGGCTTTAATATTCCTCGAGCTTAATTGATCCGAAGCCTTATATACATGTCTAAAAGTAGACACAATCCACCTTGAAATTGTACTAATCGTTGCAGGTCTATATTGGTTCCTCTGATAGGTTATGAAAAGCGCTTTATTATCCTGTTGTAACAGATCCGTTATTTTCAAGTAGGCTTTCAAACAACGACAAGGATATTGAAGGAGGTCCTCAGAGTCATCCGTTAATTTGGAAAAATCTGGAATAAACCAAGACGACCAAGCTTTCTTTAAACGTTGAATCTTGACCAGAAATTTTAAGTTCGGTAAAAGTCTTTCTATCTAAGATTAGACTCCCCGATGGATAAAGCATTTAGCTCACTTACTCTAGCAGCAGAAGCCAAGGCCACTAAGAAGACAGTTTTCCGAGATAAAACCTTTAATCCTGCAAAATCTAAGGGGTAATAAGAGAGAGCCCTTAGAATAAAAGGTAAGTCCCCGCTACGGAGAAGTGGTCTCACTGAAGGATTTGAATTAAAAATTCCTTTAACCAAATTCGATAGAAGACTCTTTTAATTTATAGAACTTCTATCCCAACCCTTGTAAATAGCTGCTAGCGCTATTCTATATTCTGCAATGGTTGAAGTTCTGCAATCTCTGAGCTCGAGCGAATGAATCAGAAAATCCGCAAAGTCCTTTATAGAGGCAGAATACAGATCAATGCCCCACTTAATACACCAGCTTCTATATATATGTTGCCTTGCTTCATACATTCTCCTGATGGAAGCCCTTTTGTGATTCTTGATGTAACTTTGAGCCTTTTCAGAAAGAGATCTTTCTGGTGGGCTATGCTGGAAATTTTCCATGCTATAAACTTTAGACTTGCTGGATCTGAGTGCACTATTTGACCCTGTTTCTGAGTAAGCATTTTCGATGTTATTGGTAATTTTCTTGGAAAGTCTATTAGCAGATCTATGAAGATAGGATACCATGACTGTTGTGGACCCGACGAATCAATATTGGAAGAGGGAACGTATAGGCATACATCACTGTTCAATTTATGCTCATAGCATTTGAAGCTATAAGCATCCACATGAAAAGGAGAGCCAGCACCTCCAACTTTCCGTTCTCCGGAGTAGTGAAGAAGTCTATGTTTGGACGATCGAACTTTTGAAAATCAAGTCCACTATCCTCTGGTCTAAGCTCCATTCTGTCAACTGAGCTCCCAATTGGCCTTTTGATAATCAGTCAGCCAAAAAAGTTCTTCTTTCCGGGAATGTGAGAAAGCACAAGGGGAAATATAGTAATTTGCTGCCTATTGGAACACTTCCCATGTCAACTGACAAAGATAAAGGGACTTTGTTCCCCCTACTTTGTTGATGTATGCCACTATTGTGGAATTGTTGCACCTGAGAAGAACTCTTTCTCCTCTGACATGAGGTAGAAGCTGAACGAGCGCTAAATGAATTGATATAGTTCTTTCCCTGGCGTTCGTTACCAACTCTGGCCACTTGGCGAGTGTTTAAGTAAGCTCCCCAGCTCTTTTCTGATGCATCTGTCCATAGAACTACAGGCTCTACGCGGAGTAGCAGAACCTCATTGTCCACAATTTTTGGTGTTTTGCTAATAAACAGTTGATGAGGGTAATCTTTTTGATATTGTCTCTTCGAGGGATCCACCATGATTAAAGTTAAAACTGGATTGGTCTCATATGCAAACGAGTCCGGGGAATCAGATCTATACATGCAGCCATTAAACCCAAAAGTTTGAAAAACACGTGAACTCTGCAGAACTTAGTCTCCAGAATGTGATTTATCTGATGCACAAGATTCTGGAATCTCTCCTCTGACGGATGAATTATTCCCACCTCCTAATTGAAGAGAGGTCCCAAGTACATTGTCTCTTGTGATAGAATCAAGCAAGATTTCTGACAATTTATGAATAATTCCAAATCTTGGAAGAGGTTCTGTATCAAAAATATCTGTTGACTGAGAATGTGCTGATCCTGATTTCTGACTATCCAGTCATTTAAATACATGAAAATATGAACCTGATGGGACCTTAAAAATCTTCCTAGATTCATCTTTGTGAATACCCAAGAGGCCATTGCTAGCCTTAAAGGTCATAGCTTTGAACAGGTAATGTCTCCTCTGAAAGTGGAACCGTAGAAGCCATCTATGACCTGGGAAAATAGGAACATGAACGTAAGCATCCTTCAGGTCTATAGTAATAACTCAATCGTCTTTCATCAAGGTTTGACAAATGGTCCTGAAAGTCTCCATCTTGAAATGAGGCGTCACTAAATCGGTATTATCTCTCTCAAATTTAGAATTGGGCAGAATCCACCATCCTTCTTGGGAACTAAAAAGAAAGTGCTGTAATAGTCCTGCCACTTTTTAGGCTTTGGGAACTAATTCTATTGCTTACTTTCCTAACAAACCTTTTATTTCGTCTGAAATAATGCTGTTCTGGCAAGACAAACTAAATATGGTCCTTTTTACTCGGCTTTGTTTTGGTATTGAGTAAGCTTTAGTCCCTTCCAGACTATGCTCAACATCCAACGGTTGGAAGAAATTTTCTTTCAACCCTCCAAGTATCCTGCTAGTCGTCCTCCGACTGGCTTCAATAGAGGAATTAATCTGACTATTGTTGTTGAGGATGAAACCCTAATGACTTCTGAAACCTGGACTTCTTAAAACTAGTCTGCTCATTAGCCCAGGTTGAAGAGAAGACAGTGTCCTCTCCTTTGCTTAAATCTGGAACCTTCATGCTTCTGCTTTTTTGAGCAAAAATTGAAGAATTTGGGCCTATTTAGGGACTTAATTTGGCCTATTTAGGGACTTAATTTGGCCTATTTAGGGACTTAATTTCCTTTTCACTTATAGAAAGTTACTCCTGACATGTTGGGTCTCCTTGGCATTTCTCAGGTTTTCTGCACTGCTGAATTTTTTTGAAAAAAATTTTGGGCCTAAAGCTGACATCAGTAACAGCTTGTTTTCCGTTGCTTTACTCTTAAAAGCCATGTCCTTCAAATAAAGACTATGTTTCGCGGAGACCGAACCTAGAATGACTGGCCATCTCATTCACCATAGACTGGAATAACTGAGACAGAGTCTGTAAGGCCTCTTGATTGTCGGTTACTGAACCCGAAGCATCCAGATAAGAGGAAATCAAAGAATTGTAAAATACCTGCCAAAGCAAAGCTTAGCGCTCGAATCCAACTTTAAGGTACAAGTTAGAGTCTGATGATTTGCTAGTAAATCTCTTGTAGATACCCCGATTCGGGTCTTTTCTGCAAGAAGGAGCAAGGATTGCTTAATGTTCTCGTCGAGTCGAGGAAGGAAGCAGCGTTTATGGTTTTTTGAAACCATATACTTTTGATCATCCGAAGTTTTAAAACACCTAACTCTTCATTAGCTTGCCACTCTGAATCTACTTCTTATAATGCTCTGATTACAGAACCATCCAGAGGCAGGCCAATATTCTCTTTTAGTGATCTGAGACATAAAATTTGAATTATGATTCTCTACTCCTCTCTGTGTTGGGAATATCTAATTTCGAAGCCGCCTTCGAAATAAGATTATTCCATTCCACTGTATGTTTCCTAGCTATAGTATCAACCGAATTCTGGTCGATTTCCTGCCCCAGACAAAAGACTGCTACACTCTACTTCTCCGTCTGAATCTGAGTTCACCTTGCTATGTTCGAGAGAAGAAGGACAAATATCCTCCCTGTAACTTCTCGCCGACAAATCTTCAGCATGAGTCCTCTCCCTTTTTTTCCAAACATAAGCTTAATTCCGTTATCTTGCAAACTCATTTAAATACAACTACGCCGGGTAGCCACTCGGAGGGTGGGATAAATCTGATTTCTGTTGTTGCTTTCCTACATTTGATTCGGGTCGGAGTCCGGTTTGGAAAGACTCAATTAAACTGTATTGAACACAGTAATTGTCCAGTTTTTCTTCTCTCGAAGGAGAATGGACGTCATAACGCTCCGCAGACGAAACTTGTTGAACTGTTGGTTTTCATTGTTGTTTTCCCATATTCGATCCAGGTCGGAGCCCAGTCTGGAGAAACTAATTTGAATTGTATTGGTCAGTGTAATGGTCCAGTTTATCTATATAATCTTTACCTCCCTTCATTTTTATTCTATTTTCTTTCTTTTTTTCATGTGAAAAATAATTAACAACAATGCAAAGGAAAAAAATATTCAACGTATGAAAGATTAAAAAAGAAAAGCAAATTCCAGCTTAACGACTGAATGAAAAGGAGTAAAAGGCAGAATAATAGTGACTCACCAATTTCTCTCTCTCTCTCTCTCTCTCTCTCTCTCTCTCTCTCTCTCTCTCTCTCTCTTAGTATAGGACTAACAGATTTTTAAACGTATCAACCTGTTGGCGCTGAGTATAAAAAATGAGATATATCTCTTAATTCTCTGAACGCTAGCCTGGGGCAAGAGAAATATCATTCCTTGGCAAATTAGCCTGAAAAATTGCTTTTTGCTCAAAGAATATTTTAAGTATCCTGTTTTAATAAAATATTGCTACGATTTACCGTTTTGCTGGGTCATATATATATATAAGTAAATAATGGAAATGAATCCGATAATATAGAGAAAAACTGAAAAACAAAATAATCCAAAGAGAAGAATTTAATGTAAAAGAAAATCAACGTTATAGCGGTTCGGTTCTAATGAATCATCATCAAGACTTAAAAAGAATGATATCGAGTGACGTTAGATTTCCGACGGATTTTTAATAAAATGCAAAACAAAGGGGAAATTGTCTTTAATTGGATCATTTTGAGATGAGGCTTCTTAATCTGAGAATTAATTTTTATTTATTGCGGACTTTTTGTCCTCATCTTGGTAGTTTTTTTTTGTGTTGTTTCTTCTTTCACTACGTTTCGGCCAAATTTCACTTCTGGCCTTCTTCAGGTGATTTTTACCGCGACCTCGGATAGGAATGAAATTATACATACAGAGGGGAAATTATACATACAGAGAAGGGGTAACCGTTTAATCAATAAATCAGCGTTCGTATTTAAAATTATGTTACGTAACTGTTTAAGACAATGATGTAGAATAAATAGAACCATCAAGAGAAATAATGTATTAAAAGGAGAAAGAAGAAGGAACGATAGAAAGGAAAAAAAAGAACGGAAGAACGAGAGAGAAAGGAAATAGAAGAGAGGGAGAGGAGAGGGGGAATGTCGGGAAAGATAAGAGAGGGAAAAGAGAAGAGGAAACAAGCAAACATATCATACGTAAATAATTAATTATTGTTAAATCAAAATGAAACCTATGTCAATTGATATATGTATATATCAAAAATTAAATTGTAGAAAAATAGTAGTTGAGGGAGAAAGTGGTATGAAGTTTTAAAGGAAACAGATAAAATATTAACCAGAGAAAAGGAAAAGAAATGAGTTATCTGTGTGAAAAACGAACATAGAAGATATATCAGAGTTAGTAATCCTTAATAATGTACTCCTCCAGCATATTTTTAAGTCTGATCACAAATTCGATTCTAATGTAGCCACAATGTTAGCTTATGTTCATAAGAAAAAAGATTGAGAGAAATATCTGAAGCCAGTGCAATTTCTCTTTGTCGATCTGTTAATAATCTTCTGAGCTTCTTCAACATTATCACCGTTTATGAGAAAACTCATCTTAAATAGCTACAATGCATTCGATCTTTAATTGATTATTTTCCATACATATTTTCACAATTTTCCCATTAATTTTTACATGCTTATTTCTTGCTAACCACCTTTTTCACACAGATATCGCAAGTCTTGTGTTGGAAAAGCTGTTTACCCAGTATTAAAACAGCGTGCCATAATAATCAATAATGATTTTAAAAATCTCCTCAGAATGTGTCAATTATCTAATTTCAATAATGTTATCTATTCTTATTAATTTATAAAGTAGTCTTTTATAAGAAGAATATGTATCAATCAAGTTAAAATTAAAGAATTCATTTAATCCACATTGTTGAATATTAAAACATTCGGCAAGAATACGTTTTTCTTACTGGTTTCTTATATGATTATATTATCCTTAGTAATATACGAGGATCATTAAATAAGTTTCCAGACTTTTTTCCTGTGGGCACTATTATTGATAGTTCACGCATGAAACTCTAGTCCCCTTCGAAGTAATCTCCTCCGGCTGCAATACACTTGTTGTACCGTTCCAACAACTTCTGGAAGGCCCCATGGAAGTCCTCTTGTGTGAGTGTGTCAATGACCTTCGTCACAGCCTCTTTCATCTCCTCAATTGTGTCATAACGACAGCCTCTAAGCTTAGGGAATAACCAAAAGTCACTGGGAGCAAGGTCTGGACTATAGGGAGGCCGAGGAACTGTCTTGATGCCCATCTTGGTTAAATAGTCAGTGACAAGGATGGAGTTGTGGACCGGTGCATTGTCCTGGTGGAAATGCCACTGACCCGATTTGAAGAGTGCTGGCCTCTTCCCAAGAGATCTCTTCCTGAACTCCCTTAAAACCTCAACATAGTAACCTTAACCCTAAACCTTTGGCTAATCAACTGTGGTGTATTGACTTCCTTACTCCTCCCACACCGCTCATCATCCCTCACAGACACCATGCCTTCCTTGAATCTCTTATGCCACTCAAAAGCTGGTGCTCGATTCATGCAAGATGCTCAAAAAGCAGTCTGAAGCATTCCATTAGTCAGTCATCTCATAAGATGTATAGCAATAAGATACTGAATTTTCAAGAGTCTAGGACAATTTTAAATGTCTGTACAAAAAAGTCTGGAAACTTATTGAAGGCACCACGTATATATATACATATATATATATGTATGTATGCATTGAGAGAGAGAGAGAGAGAGAGAGAGAGAGAGAGAGAGAGAGAGAGAGAGAGAGAGAGAGAGAGAGAGGTAATCCAAAGAGAAGAATTTAATATAAAATTAAGTCAATGTTATAATCATCAGATCATAGAAAGGATGATCGAGTGACATTAGATCACCGATGGATTTTTAATGAAATACAAAGCAAGGAAGAAATTATGTATACGTTTTAGTCAATAAAAATCAGCGTTTGTATTTTAAAATATGTCACGTAACTGTTTAAGACAATGATGTAGAACAAATAGAACCATCAAGTGAAATAATGAATTAGAAGGAGAAAGAAGAAGTAACGAAAGGAAAGAAAAGAAAAGAGGAAGGAAACATAAATATTCTCTTACTGAAAGGAAAAAAATTCCCTGGAAGACTTCAAAATGTACCTATAGCAGTTTTTAGTTTAGAAGGATTCTAAAAAGAAAAAAAAATATGAAGGTGAAATGATAAAATTGCCTGAACGACGACTGAAGATAGGAAGACAAAAATAAGATATTTAAGTTAATGTCGAAGTTAAAGTTAGATTACCTAATAAAGCAATTTCTTTTTACTATCTACTTTTTTTTTCTTCAAATATTTTTATATACAGCAAACCCCAAAGGTTAATTTTTGTCTAATTCAATTAAAATCACACGTACACACTAGGCACACTTGAATATTTGGAATACATAACAAACTTACTTCCTTTATTTGACTATTATTGTTTTTCTTTTACAAACAATTTTTAAATGAGTTCAATCGAAAGGAAATTTTAAAATTAAATTTTGTATCCAAGAAATTTCAAATTTCGTATTAAAGAAAATTTATATTCTTTAAATTCTAAATTTAAGAAAGTCAAATTTTATATTTGAATAAATTTTAATTATGATTAATTTTATACATACCTTAATATTAAATCTAATAATATTGTATTAATAATATATATTTGATAATAATATATTCAATAATATCATATATATATATATATATAATAATACATTATATGTAATAATATATTTAATAATATATCAATAATATTTATATCAATATTACAAATCTAATAATATTATATTGATAATATTCATAGTATATTTAATATATATTACTTCTAAATTTAAAAATTTCACATTTATATCTATATTATTCAAAATTTGATTTTAATGAATTTAAGAATTTAAACGTTAAATCTCTTTCATTTATGATGTGCAAAAATATGAAATCTAACTAAATTTAGCAATTTTTTTTGTTTCTGTCAGTCATCAAATAACTCAAGAATAACTTGAGCCATGACAATCAAATTTTCAATTGTTGCCAAATGGAACCCGAGAGCATGTTTGTAGCAACTTCAAAACAGTTTACAATAACTATAACCCTTACTTTGTGTCCATCTTTATTTATTTAACCATATAAAATAGGCTTCTACTTAAAAATTTCCTTTCCCAAAAGAAAAACTCTGACATTTTTTCATAACTTTTTCCTCCGATTCTTTCTAATCACCAGAAAATTAAGAAAAGAACATCAGGCTATGAACGATAAACTCTCAATTACTCCTCACTATAAACATAACTCTATAATTCCTGTCTTTATTGTAGAAAGTTGATACATTTATGGTCAGTTTATGTAGCTTAGAATCTCGTCATTAGGGTGGTTTTTAGCTAATTATTTGGATTTTTACAAATTGACTCAATATTACGTTTCAGATTACCCTGATATGTTCTCCGTCTTGCCAATGTACAAAATCATCGCTGTGTTCACAAAATTAAAACAGGAAAAAAAGATGATGTGGTCTTTTTTTTCTAATTCAATTTTTTTCTAACTTTTTTCTTTGCCTTTGTTAATTTGTGGTTTATTATTACACTTCCTCTTTCATTTTTGCAAATTGAAAAAATGTGAATTGAGGTTATTTCGCCCTATCGGTGAGGCTTAGAATATAGTGATTGTACCTCGGTAGATGAGTAAAACTCCTAAAAAAAAGGGTTGTTCTGGATATGATACTAAACTAAATCTCATGGCGAGGCTCAAGTTGTGTAGTTCTGGGGAGTGTGGAATGCCTCTTCATTGTCAATACTCGCTGGTCCACTTTGACCCAGAATTGTAGTCACTGTTAGGGCCCCATCTATGGGTCAAATAGATCTGTTTAAAAATGATTCATTTTCGAATGGACAGTTTGCAAAAGAAAAAAAAAACTCTTATGAAACAACAACACAAAAAATGTAAATATAAACGTACAATGAACTCGATTCTCTAACCTCTTGGCAGAAAACAAACCTGGATGGGTTGAAATACTGTAAAAATCAATCAATCAAATCAATCAATTTAAATGTCTATTTTTTAAAAATATTACTTTGGAAAAAAGTCGTTAATTTAAGAGAGCTGAAAAGCGACCTTGCATTAATTTCTTAGCTTTTTGTAGAAGCATAATTTATCTTAACAGAAAGGAAAATAATGATCCAATAGGTTCTAGATTTATATCTATATTGCTTTATATATACAGTTACATAAATTAATCCAATAACAATTTTTTCTTTCTTTATTCTATCAATGTAACGTTAACAAAAATCAAGTT
Organism: Sepioteuthis lessoniana; assembly: GCA_963585895.1. Classification (NCBI taxonomy): domain Eukaryota; kingdom Metazoa; phylum Mollusca; class Cephalopoda; order Myopsida; family Loliginidae; genus Sepioteuthis; species Sepioteuthis lessoniana. The sequence goes on along the minus strand of OY757914.1, from coordinate 60,633,252 downwards.
TACTGATTAATTTTATTTTATGGCATTGGAGTTATTTCCCTTATTCCTGTAACCAAAGGCGAAAGGATAAAGTAAAAAAAAACAAACAAAAGAATAAAATAAAATAAACAAACCAAAAGATCCCCGAAAACCGAAAAAAAACAAAAACAACAACAATAAAAAACAAACAAAACAAACAAAAACAAAGAAACAAGAGGGCTATAATCTTATCCTTATGAATGAGGATAATGGATTTAATTAACTCATTTAAAACCAAGTTCAATATTTTCTTTTGTTATCTGCAATCTATTTTAATTCTTCGTTAATCCGTTAATTCCCGTTATTTTGATGATATGAATGTTATTTAAGCCTTAGAAATTTAACAGAATCATGTACAAGGACAAATAGGGATCACAAGCAAATAGGAAGATTGTATTGTCTGTGTTCTCAAGTGAAGAGCAATTTTTATATATTATATATTTATATAAAATGTGCAACGCAACATCCTATCACCCTATCAGTAGGGTTTAAAATACTTTGACTGTAAGAGCACGACATCCTCAAAAAGAAGGATTGACATGCCGTTTGAATGAATCAATCAATCCAAATGTATTCCTTGAATTCATCTAAACTTTGAATGACTATGTGGGATTCCCTTGTATGCCAAAGAATATGCTTATAACTGTTAGATGGCAGTATCAAACCAAAAGAGGCGAATATATAAGGAATATATTTTCAAGATGTCTTAGAGACAAGATGTGTCTTTTCCATTCCAAGGGTCGTTTTGATATCCCAGTGAAAACGTTACGATTAAATAATAAACAACATACAATGTCCTAAGCTAATTTGCAATCATATCAAATAATTCTATTAAATTAACAACTAAGGAATTTTTCTTAAAGATCTAAGTCTCTCAAAAATTTCATATCTCTTCGAAATTTGATACATACGTACGTATGAAAAGGACACACACACACACACACACACACACACACACACACACACACACACACACACACACACACACACACACACACACACCATCATTTAATCTTTTAAACTAAATATATTCACAAAATCTTTTCTCAATTCAATGTAAGTGTAAAGTAGTCACATTTGACAAAAGGTCAAATATCTTTATACTTATTGAGATAAAAATTAATGGAAAGTAGCAATGATTATTCAGCTATCTATAACCAGTATTTTCTATAGTCATTATGAGCATTATCCTATAATTACTCAATAGAAAGTACGGAACATAAATATTTGATCAAACCCTAAATCTATTATTATTGTCTAAGATTGCAGGGACTATAAAGGATTTTGAACAGAAGATTCAAATTAACTTACTTGTTTGATAATTTTCCAAATAGCGATCTTTTAGTCTCCTTGGTTGATTGTGAAGAACATTTTGGAAGGATTGGAATATCTTTTATCATTTAATAATTAAATTTTATTAATTTTTTTTTCGTTCTTCTTGCGTAATGTTCATGTATATACACCTAAAAACCACCCTATTAGAAACAAATTATCTATTTGTTTACATATGGATGAGCAGAAATGTACATATCTATATGGACAAATATATAAATAAATGCACGCAAATAAATATTACATAAAGATAATCTGGCTTAATTCATAAGGGAAAAAAAGTAAAGGAAAGTTCTGCATTATACGTAACCGAATTTTGATTGGCCAGTTGAATAAATTTCTGCTACTGACCTGCAATCTGCTGGAACCATATCCATCGGATATTTGCCAAAAGTGAATCATTGACTGAATAATGCGTCTTTATTGAACGTTGCACTAATAGCAGTTTTTGGGATACATGTTCAGTATTGCTTTCTTTCTTTCTTTCTTTCTTTCTTTCTTTCTTTCTTTCTTTCTTTCTTTCTTTCTTTCTTTCTCTACACACACACACACACACACACAGAGAAATATATATATGCATTTTGCAATTTAATTTTTTTATATCATGTATTCAATAATCAATAATCATGAAAATAATAATACATATATTATCTCTCTCTCTCTCTCTCTCTCTCTCTCACACACACACACACACACACACATATATATATATATTGACTCTACTTAATAAGAGCATCGAGCACTTCAAGAAATATTCTGATACATTTTCAGCAATCAACTACTCAAAAGTTTATATTAGTAATATTTATCAAATTATCGCAGGTTATTCATATATATGTGTATGTCTTTTAGTGTATTTACTCAACCACTCCGCATGATCAGGATATGACCACAGATCAATTTTTTAAGTGGTGTTTTACAGGTTGGAGGGAAAATAGTCGGATTAATACCTTTCCCAACGTTATAAGCACGATGTGAAATGCAAACAGCCTTGTCCATGATTTGAACTTGGGTAGCTGTGTCCATTTCCTATGATGATAGCCATTACACCACGAGCGCCGCCGTGTGTGTGTGTGTGTGTGTGGGTGTTTGTGTGCTGTCATGAGCAGTATTTGACATTGTGACTATTTCAGTATTTTAAATCGGCTCCGCTTAATAAGGGTATCGAGCATTTAAAAAAAATCTAATAACTTGATCAGTTCTTGTTCAAATAATCTCAAATTTTTACATCATGTGTAGAACAACTCAAAATTCTGTGTTTAATGCTCTATTTTTATTTTCGGATATAGAAATGTCATTCACTGGGAAAGAAAGGGCGTTTAAACATTGAACAGAGAATTCTGAGTTGTTTCTGCATATTCCGATAAATTTGAGTTCATTAGAACAGGAATAGGCTATTAGATTACGAAATGATATCAATTTTTCTGAAACACCCTGTTAATCACAAATTATATCAATTTTTTTAAGTATCCTCTATTAGAGGGAATCAGCAAAAAGTTAAAAGAAAGAAAGAAAGAAAGAAAAAAGAAAAAAAGAAAGATAAAGAGAATAAACAACACTACAGGGTAAATTGATTTTATTTTTTCCAAATGATATGCTTCTACAAGGAGATTCTCAGAAGTTCTCTGCTCAGCCAAGAAGGAAAGGACTCTTTATTCATAAAAAATATTGAAATTTTTGGAAGGATAAAGGAAACTAGAGAAACGATTTGCCAAGTGTGTTAAACTGCAGGGTAAAATGTGGAATAGCATATACGTCTCATGGCTCTTGGCCATTCTCTTTTTGATCGGCCGGAGAATTTTTTGGAAAAGCATTCATCTCTTCTCCTCCTCCTAACTGTGGGTAAATAGCAACCAATGTAAGAAAAGGAAATACTGATTTTAAAGTCATCTGCACTCCACTTAAAAATTGACTTTTTGTGTTACATCTTTCCCTTGGTGAAGGTGTTTATAGCCACAACTCACAAAAAATCTGCACAGGCTTAATTAAAATTTTCGTCTTAATTAAATTGAGTTTAGTGTGGAGATTCTTGTGCGTACATGTGATTAGTTCTACAAATTATCCCGTCGGCATTTTGAAGGGACGTTTAAGTCTGGTTTGTCTGTTTAATGACATATCAACCTTCGTAGGTGATTTAATGCCAAGAAGAACAGTAGGGGTACTACTTAACCCATAGCTGGGAGGATATGGGGTTCTAAGGGTATTTATCCGAAAGTGAACGTAATAGTGCAAGCGGGGTTCGAACTTGCTTACTACGATTCTGCAATCTATCGCTTTAACCATTTCACCAGGAAGACACGTCAGGACGTTTACGGTATCTGAGATTGACCTCACTAATGGGAGTTGTACAACTAACTTAAATTTGATAACATAATAAATGAAGAAATAAAAAAAAAGTCAGCTCAAGCAAGAAGCTGCCTCAAAATTAAAAAGTTAATAACTCTGGTAATTAGGGAATTAAGCCGACCAGGTCATCAAAGTAAGAAGACTAGACTCATTGTGAACGTAAAAGAATTTCATTAAAATGTAGAGAACTTTTCCAGCAGATCACTTGGAGAGGAAGAAAATATGAAGAAAAAAAAGAAAAGAAATTAAAATAAAAAGGAATATATATATATATATATATATATATATATATATATATATATATATATATATATATATATACAGAGAGAGTCAGATAGAGAGAGATAGAAAGAGAGAGAGAGAGAGAGAGGAAGAAAATATGAAGAAAAAAAAAAGAAAAGAAATTAAAATAAAAAGGAATATATATATATATATATATATATATATATATATATATATATATATATATATATACAGAGAGAGTCAGAGAGAGAGAGAGAGAAAGAGAGAGAGAGAGAGAGAGAGAGAGAGAAACAGGGAGACAAAGAGACAGAGACAGAGAGAGGAGGAGGAGGAGGAGGAGGAGGAGGAGGAAGAAACCGTGAAACACGGTTACGTTCTTGATCATTGATACGTTTAGAAATGTCCCAAAGATCCTGACAGCAAGACTTGAAGAAAGGCTGAAGGTTTTCAACGTACTTTTATTGTTGGAGAGAGTGTTAAAAGTGTGATGAAGATTCGAGTAGATTTTTGTTTCTGGAACAATAGTAACAATAACCAAATATCTTTTGCGCGAAGATATGAATAATACAGCCGTTAACTCATTTCTTTCAAAATATATTGACTCAACAATCTCGTAAAGAAAGTAAAAATCATTTTCATGGGCTTAAGAAGTTTGGATCAAATATTCTTTTATTGCATTCATGTACAGAAATGTAGTAAATCATAAATTTTTAAGTTATTATTTCCAAGATGTTACAGAACCTGGTATAGTCGATAAGAGTGACCTCCCTTGAGACTATTGGATATTGAAGTGTGGGTTATAAATTTGTTAAAAATGACATGGCTTTTATAAAGAAAACGCTAATAACTCAAAGAAAGTGTTGAAAAAACATAACGTATTTACATATAAGGCCATTGGAATAGAAACATATATGTATGTATGTATGTATGTATGTATGAATTTCTAAAAATAATATAATCATATTAAGAAACAGTAAGAAAAATGTTTTTCTCTTCGTCCGGCGATAATAATGAAAATGAAATCGGTGTGATGTCATCAACAGGAACTAAGTCCGAATTGAGTTGTTGAATTTGCAGTTAAAAAGTGTAGCATCTAAGTTGTTGATATGTCTCTATTTTTGTTTGATTAAATTTCAAAAGATATAGCATACTACTTTAACGTCCTGGTCACTTGGAGATGTGTTTGTGTCCCTTTCAGGAAATATCGTACATAATTTGTGATGCCACTCAGTTTATTTATATTGATTGTAACGAATTTATTACGTGAGGTGTATTGGGTTATTTATCTAAAAAGTAACGGTACCTCTTTAAGAAGCAGCGGCGAATCTGACGATATTTGACGAACGTCCCTCTAGACGGACGAGTGTGGCACAAAGTCTTTTTTTAGATTGGTCCAGGCGCTGTGGCTCCCAAAATGCTTCGAGTCCCGTCGTCATTTCCCTAAAGAGGAGCGCTTCAGGCGTCAGGCAATAAACTTAACCCCTCCAAGGAGGGTTAAAGCCTAAGAGGACGGCCCCCAGAGGCTTGAGGAATTAACCGTCCAGTGCGGATGCCGGAGACTCAGCTGAAAAGAGTCTGCACGAAGCAGTGGCTGGTCTGGCGATATTTGACGAACGTCCCACCAGACGGACGAGTGTGACACAAGGCCTTTTTTAGGTGGGTGCGAGCGCACGGCCGTGGCCCAGACGTGTCTGGTGGCTCCAAAAATGCCTCGGGCCCCGTTAGCATTTCCTTAAAGAGGGGCGCCTCAGGCGATAAACCTAATCCCTCCAAGGTGGGTTAAAGCCCGGGGGACGACCCCATGAGTCTCGAGGAAATTAACCGTGCGGCACGAATACCAGACAGTCTGGTGAAAAGCCTTTGTTCGAAGCAGTGGCTAGTCAGGCCTTCTAGTTATTCTCAGTGAGACATTTATATCTGTTCTTTCTTACACTTACGCAAACTACGCAGATTACTTTGCCAGTATTACTACATCTCCCTGAAACATAGGGGTTTTATACCCCTAGTAGGTCTTGTACTTCTAGTGATTGTTTTATTTTCGGGATAGCGTTGCTCTCCTTGTCTCTCTCCCGTATTTCTTTCTCTGAGAGAGCTAGATCTGTCTCGCACTGAGCTGTAATCAGGGTCGCCTTCTGGCATTATTTGATTTTCATCTGGGTTTTCAAACTGATTCTGGCCCACCTGATCATGCATTATTTCCACTTCTAACGTTTTATTCTGTAAAGGTTGTTCTAATAAATCATTAGCGGAAGGAATCATACAGATTTCTTCCTCTTTTTGCTCTTCATATTCGCCTTGGGACTTCATTTGAACTGCATGGGCTAATATACTGCTCCTCTTATCTCTATTTATTATAGCTGTATTGTGGCCTTTTTGCATGATAAATTCTGCCTATTCTGGATTTGATTCTTTGTTTTTTTGTACCACATTTTTTCATTTGTGGAATACGAAATTGTCAGAGGAGCTTTAATTTGCCTTCGCATTAAAGCTGATGAGCTTTCTAGTTTTCCGGCGTATGGTATTGTGCGATAGCTTAAAAGCAGCCTTGGTAGACAAACTTCTAATTTTTCTTTTTGTTGAGAACATGCTTTCAGTCCCATTTTTACAGTCTGCATCATTCTTTCCGCCAACCCGTTCGATTGAGGGAGATATGGCGGTGTCTTATTTGCTTGACACCCTTTCTTTTCCAACCATAAATTAAGATCTTCATCACAAAATTCTGATGCATTGTCGGATACCAGGGTTTTTGGTATGCAGTTTTTGGAAAATATGACCCTTAGAATGTGTTTTATCGAAGATCTTTTCTTGTCTGGCACACGGATTGAAAAAGAGTCTACTAGTATTAATAAGAGCACTACTCCAGTAATGTATGCATGATCCATATGCACACGATTCCATGGGGCCACTTCTTGTAAAGTAGTCTGCGTAAAATTTCTTAATTCTTTACATTTTTGCATCTTCTTATATGTTCTTTGACATCTCGTAAATATCCCGGCCACCATGCTTCTAATTTTATCCTTTTTTGTGTGGCCGCTACTCCAGTGTATATCCCCACGTACACTTTTTATCACCAATTTTCTTTATGTTTCTGGGGGAATTATCAGATCCCCATTACAAATCACTCCATGTTCTATCGTTAACGTATGTCTTATTTCTTTGTAGGGTCTTTCCGACCTGGAACAATTTCCCCATACGTTTTTACTTATTATCAATGTTATCCTACTTAGTATCGGATCATGTCTAATTTCCGCTGCTATTCTATCCAAAGACAAACCATCAGTGTCTACCCAATGTACAATATCTTCAAATCCTTCTTCTTTTGACTCTTTGTAAAATCGCAATCTTGATAGTGCATCTACGTGTGGAATTAAATTTCCTTTGACATATTCTATATCTAAGTCAAATGCCATTAATCTTATTGCCCATCTCAATGTTGCGACTTTGGGTAATTCTTTTCTTGGATTGAATATAAACTCTAATGGTCTATGATCACTTCTCAAAAGAAATTTTTTTCCAGTTAAAATTGTCTGGCTCTAGTGGTTGTCCACAAAATATCCAAGGCTTTTTCTCTTTATTTGAATAATTAAATTCAGTGTTCGTTAGACTTCTCGATAAATACATTATCGGATGTCCTGCTTATGATAATATTCCAGATATTGAATGTTCCCTTGCATCTGTGGTTAACGTTAATGTCCTTTTCCGGATCAAAAACTTTCACTACTGGTTTCTTTGTCATCATTACTTTTAATCTATCAAAAGCTTTCGTTGTTTCTCGGACCAGATAAATTCAACATTCTTTTTTCTTAAATTTGCAAACGGCTCAGTCAAGTCCGTATATTTTGGTACATATTGCCTATAGAAATTCACCAATCCCCTAGAAGATTTAAGTTCTTTTTTATTTTTAGGTGTAGCTATTTTTATTTCTATTTTCTATCGAGGCTTGGTCTAATGATATGCCTTCTTTTGAAATGAAAAAACCTAAAAATGATATTTTACTACTATTGTTTTTGCATTTTTTAAAAATTTATTGTCATTCCAGCATTTCTTAATCTATTCAAGACAAAGTCGGTTTTCTTTTTTAATTTATTTTCATTAGTAGCTCCTGTGTATATATCGCGGGGTAACAAACCATATTTTTATATCTTCTCCTAAAACCTGTTCAATGGCCCTTTTAAATATATCGCTTCTGTTTCTATTCTATTCGGCATCTTTTCCATTCCAATGAGCCTATGGGCGTATTTATCGTCTTTACTTCTTTGAAGTTATTGTCTATTGGTATTTGGTGGTATGTCATTTTCAAATCTTTTTTTGTAAAAACGCTCATACCTGCCTGTGCATGAATTGCAATTTCAATTTTAGGTATAGGATATGAATCCGAGGAAACTTTGCTATTTACGCCTATTTTATTTCCACATATACTTATTTCTTCATTTGACTTTCTTAAAACTACAATGGGTGATGCCCACTTGCTACCCACTGGGGGAACATGTTCAAGAAGGTCTTGTTCAATTAATTTTCGTAGTTTTGCTATTATTAATGGCAACAAATGCACTGGTAATCTTCGTGTCACATAATAAGAGGGGGTAACATTTTCTTTTAATTTTAAAGTCGCTTTATATATTTTTTAACTTTCCTGGTTTTTCCATTTTTATCTCATTAGTTAATTTGGTTGAATGTATATTAAGCACATCGTTTCAAAGAAGTCCGTGGTTCTTTTTACAAGTTGTGAAAATTATAGGTTTTACTTCAAATTTATCTTTTAACTCTAAGAAACCTTCAAAGTATCCTAAAGTTTTTATGACCGACCCATCAAATTGGCGGAGTTGTAAACAGCCCTTTCGTAAGGTTGGATTTCCAATGCGTTCTCAGAAATTTTTTGGTATAAGCGTTACCTCAATGTTAAATGTTGTTAAGAATGTTAAATGTTGTTACGAGAACGATTATTGTCAGAATATACGATTAAAAAATATAATTAAATAAATAATTAAGTTTAATTAATAAATTATGAAGCACTTAATATTCAGATTATAATTAAAATGGGAATTTATGTATATATTTTTTACATGGGAAATTAATTAAGACTTAAAAATATAAACTATTTTTCATTGCTCTAAATTTTTGGTACAGCACCGAATTAGAAACGTGATAAAAACTAGATTATATTCTATTGGCTTAAAATTTTATGCAATATATATATATATATATATATATATATATATATATATATATATATATATATATATATACGAGGATCATTAAATAAGTTTCCAGACTTTTTTTGGCATTTAATTAAATCATTAAACTTACATTGCTCAGTTGACTGGGGCGGTAGAATACACCGACTGCACCTCTGCAGAGTGGTAACTCCCCAATGAGTGTCCTGATTATGACACTAAACAATCTGATGGTGAGGTTCCAGTAATGCTGGAGCTTTGGGGTATGCAGAGGATCCCTTCATTGTCATCGCTCCCTGGTCCACTTTGACCCGGAGTGGTAGCATCAAATAGGGTCTTATCTATGCGTTAAATAAAACCAAAATGCGTACTTATGCTAAACTAAATTACTTGAAAATGAACTGTTTTGACATTTAAACGGCGTACATATGCTAACCCGAATTGTTTGAAATAGAACTGTTTTGACATTTAACTGTGTGTGGACAAAACTATTGTTATACTAAACTGAATTGTTTGAACTAGAACTTTGACGAAACTGAATAGCTTGAAAAAGATAAGTTTTTGACAATTAAACTGTGTACTTATGATAAACTGAATTGTTTGAAATAGAACTGTTCATTTGTATAAAATGGATATAGCATTAAATAATCTACAAAGGTTGATGTGCCATAAAACCCAAACAAACAAACAAACAAACTGATAAGTCTCACTTGTTACATCACTATGAAAGAAGTATATTTATTACAAATGCAATTAATTAAAAACAAAAGTTCAAGGCAAATAAGATATATTTTATAAGGTTTCTATACACATATTAATCATATTAATCAATTGCATAATAGTTATTGTCGTAAGAAATGGAATCGGCAATCTGAATTGAAATCCTTGGGAAAAGTATGAATCACTCATTTCCTCTTTCAGCAATGATAAATAGTAGTACAGCATGGGTTCTTCAGCTTTGGTTAGGCAAGTATTCTAGGAAATTTTAAATTCAATCCAGCCTCACTCCCTTTGAAAATTGACCTTGTATCACACCACTCCTGTTGCGTAGGGGTTGTGTACTAGTCATTTAACTTAATGCATCTATCTATCTATCTATCTATCTATCACTCAAATCCTCATTATGCTTTTACATTATGCATATTGGTAACATAACCCCAAAAAAACAGCACATCATAGCGAGGTTTTTATTAGAGCAATGCACTTAAAAAGCTCTAACTTTCAGAATAAAACACTTTCATTCTAATTTTCGATCGAATTATAGTTTGTGGAGTCTACATTCGCGTTGAATTAATTCAAAGTTATTTTTTTAATCATTAAATATCTTGATATAACGAGATAACTATGAAATGCTATTTAGAATCCCAAATAAGAGCATTCTTAAATAACAATATCAATATAATCATGTACTTCTATTACAACGGGAACCTAACGGGTTCATGGGTCATCATCTAATACAGCCTAAAACCCTCAAGATCTTCTCATATTACAAGAAGAATGAGACACTTATTCAAATCATTAAAGTCATATAAGTCTCACTTATAGCAATATGAAATAATTTATTTAACTCAATTAAATGCTATTAATTTTTTAAAACAGCTTGCTTAACAAAATGTTCTTTACAAGGTTTCTATGCACGTGCATTTTAACCATGGTATACTAATCATTTTAACCATGGTAATCAAATCCTTTTACTCATGGTATACAAATCATTTTAACCATGGTATACAAATTATACGGATTTAATCACGGTATACAAATTATACGGATTATTCAAAATTGTTGTTGATCTCACATCATTACCGGTTACAAGTCATTGATAATAGTTGAATGTTTCTATCGTTATGACATCATCTGTTATCAACACTTGTACTACTACTGCCATCTCCTGGCAGAAGACACCTGTACAGTGGCAAAAATGATTAGCTTTATTGATTACTTGGACTCATGAAAAAAAGACGTGATCAGATGTGGTAGATGTCTTAACATATGATCATCCATGGCTTGCGACGTAATAAGTATATGAATTAGCTCCGGGAAATTTATCGCTACTGGCGGCACCTCCCCATCTTATGTAATGGTATAGAATTAGGGTCAATGTTTGATTATCGAGGCATCTGAAAAGGAAATTCTGAGGGAGCTGAACAATTATTGCCCGTATCCGCCGGTAGCAGAAATAACTTCGTATTTTTGTTTGGCGCGTAAATTAATTTGACCGTTAGGGTCGACGCATATTTTCACCCAATGAGGATGACTTATCCTATTCAGCCCGGACCATTTTTCCGAGCAGCACCAAATTGGGGAAGGCCCGCCAAACACTCTCTTCCTAAGAACCTTTCGAAAAGGACAGACGTACTTACTGTCCGCTCCCTTCATAGCAGCTGCATCACGACACCATGAGGAAAGCCATCTAATTTATGGACCTCTTGAGTCTATTCTCTTAAACCAATGGTTCCCAGTTGAATATGAATAAGATGCATTCAATCCGCCACACACAGGAACACCTTTAAGTCGCCACCAACTTTTGCTATGTCGACAGCGACGTGTAATTTCGCTCAGACATCCAGCTACTTCATCCCTGGGCAACATTTTCTGGAGACATTCATGCTTTTTTCCCACAAGACACAAGGACCACTCATTCATGGGTGACTACTTCATTCCTGTTCTTAACCAGCAAACAGGACATTTGCTACACCTATGGCGACCATATCTCACTCAGACATTCAACAATGCCTTAACCGCAACGATGCACATTTCGCTCAGGCATTAGCTGCTGAAATTCCTTCTCAACTCCTTAACTCCTTCCTTCCTTCCTTCCTACGAGACTTGCAGCATAAACGTAAACCCTTTATTCCACGCTGCCATTAGAACTATCATAAAAACTTTCCGACATCTTAGTTTTTCTCTCATTTATTTACCTTAAAACTTAGCGAGGAAACAACGTGTAGAGAAGAGGAAAATCTCGTATTTTGTTTTGGCGCGCTATTTAATTCAACACTGAATTTCACCCAATCAGGATGACATATCCCATTCAGCCCGGACCTTCACTTCCGGCTAGCAAAACGGGTGAGCAGCCAAAACCACTCTCTTCGGCTTGAGACGGCGACCAGCACGGACGTGTCTCTGGTCGCCCCTGCTTAGCGATGCCCTTTAGCTAAACAAGTCACCCAGTGCGGACATATCACTGTGGCTTTAACCCTAGCAGCAGCAACATGGACACTCAGCGAGGGAACCTTCTAATTTATGGATTCTTTGCGTCTAATATATTTTAGACCAAGGAATCCCACTTGAATATGAATTAGATACGTTCAGCATGCCTTCCACAAGCACCACAAAAATTTACTATGTCGATCCGAGCGCCACTCCGCTCTCGACACAAAACTACACTGTGGCCTTGAATACTTCCCACACGCGTCCAACGACACGCTGCCATTTCCAGCATCCCGCTAAGCCATTTCGTCTCAAACATCCAGCAAGCCTAAACACCACGAGTCTTGCAGCACCAAGAACAAACCTCCACAAAGCTGCAAATAAAAACTTTCGCTGTTGTGTGTTACCAAAGCAATAGTCTCGTAATTCATTTCTGTTGCCATAAAATATATAGTGTTAGGGAAATTAATTAATTTCCTCTAAACCGCTATAAACGTAACAACACTTAACAATCATCCTCGCTAAACACCAGATACTTGTGAATAAAAATCATTTACTGATAGTAGAGTTTACTGAGCTTGGCTAAATTTGGCACAGTACTAAAAGCATACACCCCTCGGTGAGAATTGAACCCACTAAAAAGTACCTGCTAGTCTAGCTTGTTAACTATTACATCAAACCAGGCGCCTAACAATAGATATAAGAAATGTTATCTATTAAGCTTAGCCTAGTTTGGCACAAGTTTAAAAGTATAGAACACTTTGTGAGAATCTAATCCGCAAAAAAGGGTCTGCTAGCCTAGCTTGTCAACCATTACAAAACATGAAGGGCTTAAATGTATATAATGATTGTTGTTAGTATTAAAAGTTTGTTTTTGCGTTCTTTCATCAATGTATCCATGTGTATGCACGCCGTCTACTTTTGTTGGCGTTAAATGACCTACAAAGGTTGATATGCCATAAAACCCAAACAACTAACAACCAAAATCTACTTTTGTTGGTGTTGTAAATATTATACACGGTATTTAATTCGGTATTTTGTATTTATAAACATGAATTAGATTGTTTTTTATTTGTTGACGTATCTATTCGTATGAATGTATGAATGAACAAGTATCTTTTTTCTTCGATGTTAGTGATGCGGTAGTATATATATATATATATATATATATATATATATATATATATATATATATATACGCGTTTACAATCGGCTATATAAATGCATATATGATTTTAAGAAATACTAAATATGGATGCGCAGAAAGAAAAAAAAGATTAAGTGTGTGTGTGTGTGTGTGTGTGTGTGTGTGTGTGTGTGTGTGTGTGTGTGTGTGTGAGAGAGAGAGAGAGAGAGAGAGAGAGAGAGAGACAAAGGAAATGATAGAGCAAGCAAAATTTTTAAATGAAAGGAAATTTAAAAGCGAAAATCTGATTTTTCTCAATCTATTTTCATACCATCCTATTAGTTTTTATATATTGGCTGGGAATGATAACATTTTATCATTGTCGAATCCATTTTCTTCATCATCATCGATCCATTTCTCGTTCTGCAATTTGCATTGCCAACACCCGACTCCTCATTTTTTTCAATAATACTCTGCTGCTGCTGCTGCAGCTGCAGCTGCTTCTACTACTACATTTTAATATTTCTTCCTTTTTTTCCATTTTCATTCCTATTTACTTAGTTCAACCAACAAGACCATGTGCTCTTCATTTCAGCTGATCAGAACAAATGAATCGCATTAATACCCCCCAAACAACTAATCTGCAAGGGCCGCTCTACAATTCTAGCGTCAAATATAATCTTTATAATTCGATCAGAATCCTCTTTTTGGTTGATCTTTTTTCTTCCTTTTCTTTTTCCTCTCTTCTTTGATTTTACCCCACTCAAGTATCGTTTAACTTGTATCTCACTCAAAAAAAAAACTAAAATTATTTCCACTCTGTCCTTTAGCGTCAGAATGCCACGATGAAAACATACCATGATTATAAATAAGAATTAAACGTTTATTTATGATTTTGAAGCAAATAGTATTTAAATTTAAGGATTCATTTTAGAAAAATCTTGTATCCAATTACGCATTTTAATGAAAGTGAACCATGTACTTGATAATATTAAACCATCGAACATTAGTCCAGAATTTGAACTTGGCTCACCAAGTTCATTTTCTTCGATTATTGCACCACTGCCTCTCGAAAAGGCATAAATCCATCTTTTCTTTGCTACTGGTAAAATAGTTGGATATACTAGTTTTAGTAGGGCATCACTCTAAGAGGAGAATAACTTAATTCAACTCTTTTGCTAACACGTCATGGATTAGTGTAAAAGGTCAGGGTCCATTAATTCTCATGCCGTAGAAACTTTAGCGAAGGGCTTTGTCTGGTAGAGGACCGAGAAAAGGCTGATGGGGACGGGATTGGTAGATGTAGAAATGAAAGGTTTTCATTTACAAATCGGCTCTATTTAAGGGCTTGAATGCTTATAATTTTCACTCGTCTGTCATTAATAGAATCAACTCACCCTAGCGGTGGGGCAAAGAATACGATGACAATACCCCACGCACCGGCAGAAAGTTGAGACCCTCCCTCCCAAAAAACAGAGTGTCCTAGGTATGAAACTAAACTTAATCCGATGGTTATGCTCCATTTCTGAAGATTTGGTGCGTTTTAACGCATAGAACAGGATTTTGTTATTGAACTTCTGAAGGGATAAGAGGAATTATTATAATCAGTTCAAAAACACTGAATGTGTGTAATGATCTAATTACAGGAATTTCATATTTATTGAATTATGCTCATTTACTGAAGGGAAATTTGTGTAAACTTAACGACGTTTTCTGCTTATAAGGCTTGGACCATTGTTAATTTGTTCATTTTTGATTTTAAATCTCCTCACCGACATACCCCAAGTGTAATTAAATCTAGACCATGCTTTATACAGAGTTTTTTCCAGTAAGGTAGATCATTTATAGGTTATTGGCAACAGAAGAAAAGCGACTAGAATCAGAGTTTGGGCTCATTTCAGGTTTTTTTAAAAATTTTTTAAAGAATAAGATTGATGTAAGTCCCTGCCCTAGGGGTTATATATTTTTAAATTATATAAATTGAATTGAGAAATATCAAATGAATCTCAAATTCAATTAAAACATATTGATTTGATTTGATTCCTGGTCTCATAAATATATACTGAAAAAATTAAAATCACAACATAAAAAAAAGAATGAAATGTATTTTATCTATTTTCAAGAGGAATCATGTCAACCATTATTATTATTATTATTATTATTATTATTATTATTATTATTATTATTATTATTATTATTATTATTATTATTATTTTACTCTTTTGGGAGTTTTTCACACCAGCGTTAGCTGATGGTTTTCCGCTGGAGTTTGAGTGACAGCAAGTCTCCTCGAGTCTCCAGGAATCTTTGTATACTGGCCGAGCTTAATAATACTGTAGTTTGGAAGGTCTCCTCACGTCTGCTTATTTCCAAGTCCTCCAGTCTTTATACCAATCCTTAAATGATTACTGAGCGCGCCAATTACACTGTGACTCTTTACGTGTTTTTCACACCAGTTTTGTAAAAAGGCTTTTCACTAGTCTGAGTGACAGCAAGTCTGTTGAGGTCTTAAATAAAAACTCTTAAGAACCAACTGAACAAAAAATCTAAATATGAACATAATACGAATGGAAATTTCCTAACCTCTAGGCATAAAATAACCGTAAACAAGTTGACATGCCGTTAAAATCTTTCAATTAATTGATATTTTATCAAGAAGGGAAATGAGTTTTTTCCAGAACCAACCATGAGTAGCTTGTTCCCTAATTGCATGGGTAACCGATAAATAATACAAATTAAAACTAAAAGGTCTCTTCATCTATTACCGTATGAAGACAAGTATTTCAGCAAGATTTTTTCTAAGAGATTGATCGCACATGAAGACCTCAAGAGACTTGCCGTCATTCAGACTCTAGGGAAAAGCCTTTGGTTTGGTTCTTATAGGAAACGACTAGCTTACAAATACATACATTCTATTTTTAAAGAGACGTTTCGATATCTCTTTAAAACTAGTTTTTGGCTTCCTGGGAGTTTATAGTTTTCGAGTTACTACTTAATTTTTAGATGACTGTCTGAGGTTCGAGACTGGTCTCAAGACAATTCTCAGTTTAATCAAATTGACTTAGTCATGATGTTTTATTTTGTAATTTCACGTTTTCTTCATCTTCGCTGTTTACTAAGACGTCGGCTACATCAAAGTTTATCACAGAGTCTCTTGCAAAAAAATTTGAATCTTTGAAATGAAGAAAGAAAGACGAGAAAGTGACAATATCTGATTTTAAAAAAGAAAGTATGGTGTACGTATCCCCGAAGTACAGTGCTCCACGCACCAAACTAAAATCAAACTCAATCTTCATAGATAATCAAGATTTTTTAAAAAGTAAAATGGCAAAAGTAATGTCATTCTAGTTTACCAACACGTGATTTTATAACCTGATATATGTATTTAACCAACCCCTCAACCACGGCAGGATGTGGGACAAGGTCAGTTTTTAAGTAGAGTGCAGATGATCTGAGTTTTCCTTCTCTTAGGCTGGTTGCCCAACTAAAGCTAAAGAATCAAGTCTGCCTACAATTTACCCACAGCATAAAATTCTGTTATTCATAATGTCGATCATTAAATTTGTGCATAATCAATTACTTACAAAACTATCTACATGCAAAATATACGTACTGAGATCTCTCTCTTTCTCTCTCTTTCCCTCTCTCTCATCCTGGTCCCGTAACTTGGTTTGATCATGGGGATGCTACTCCAGTAGCGTATCTTGGGAAGGAATAGTCAAACGTAGTCCAGGTCTAAATTCAGTTTTTTCTTTTAGATCGGTTTTCATATCAAGGTTAAAAGTCAAGTCTGCCCTACTATTTACCCATAGCTGAAGCGAAACTAGTTGAATTTATACATTTCCCAAGAGTATTAACGTGATGTGAAATACAAACAGCTTCGTTCAGGTTTTGAACTCGGGTAGCCGAGTTTACTTCCTATAGCTATAAACATTATGCTACGAGAATTTCAACATACGTAAGAGAGTATAAAAAGAACACATTCATTTACAAACAGATTCAAAGAGATTGGAAATTGGAGCTATAAAGATGTGTCTGAGGACAATAATATTGGCCAAAAATTATAAAAAGAAACATATTTGAGCAAAATTCTTAATATCAAGCTTATCAACAACAAAATAGTATTTGTCCTGACCACTACGTTTAAGTATGATAAAATGGTTACTTACGAATCTACTCAACTCCCACCATACATTTCCAAGAACGGACAGTTAACGCATAACTTGTTTCAAAACAAAGGATGAAGCAGTCCTTTTCATAAGGCCGTGCAACTTATTCAAATTTTCTATGCGAATAATCAACAGCGATTTGGCGGTATAAAATTCGAGCGATCTTAGGGCAGTTGGAACGCAATATACGTTCAGAATGAGGCGAGATTTTATTGGTGAGAGAGAATAATTAAATCTGATGACAAAAGAAGAATCTTGTCTGGTGGCAACGGAGAAAAGAGTTCAGCGGCACGTGAAAATTTGAGTTTGGCGAAAAGTGAATTTTGCATCAAAAAGCAAAACAGAGTCTTCAATGTACTTTTTTTGATACAGTTTCTTAACAATAAATTGTATTTGTAAGTCGTTAACAATAAATAAAGCCTAGAAAAAATTAGATATTTGTGGAGAGATTAGAATGTGATTTGATTTGTTGAACAATGTCGGTTTTTGAGTAATAGAATTGAAGAACAAATCCATATATGTTCTTAATTTATTGGTTGCAAGGCAAAAGAAAAAAACAGAAGTGTACGAAAAGATGGATCAAAGAATGTGAAAAGATGCTTTTAATACCAACTGATATAAAAGAAAAAAGCTTCAACAAATTATCACTTGACTAATATTTGCTCATAATTATATCCTTTCGAAAATTCACTCGGTAAGCTTTTAGACGTAACATTGCAAGCGTAACAATCAAATGCAGTAGGACTGCCAGTTTGTAATAAATGGAAGCAATACTCTCACTCGGTCACACACACACACACACACACACACACACACACACACACACACACACACACACACACACACACACACACACTTATATATATATGTATATTTATTATTGCATAATACTTTTCTACGTGTATTATTCTATTACAAAGAGATCAAGGAACTGATATATATATATATATATATATATATATATATATATATATATAGGGAAGTGCAGTTGGTTTTGAATTCAGAGTTTCTTCTCCTAAAATGGTTGTCCTATCAAGGCTAAAGAACCCAGGCTGCCTAACTATTTACCAATAGTCGAGGGATGGAGATGAATTCATGCCTTTCACTAGGACATTAGCATTAAGTGAAACAAAAATAGCCTCGCCCAGGACTTGAAAACGGGTAACCGACTCATGTAACCGCGACTCCATTTCCTACGATGATAACCGTTACGCTAAGCACGTTTCCAATATAAAAATAAGTGAAGGTTGTGTGTGTGTGTGTGTGTGTGAATATGTTATGTTATTTACATTCTTTTCGAAAAAAATGTCATGTCAAAAATTCAAACATAATTTGTAAATTCTTTTATGGCTTATTACTAGCTTTAATAATAACCATCACAAGAACACCACTATTATACCTGCCAGTATTATCCTATTGTTAAAAATGCTTTCTTGTTTGGATAAGTCATGGAAAATTTAAACGAGTTTTCATTAGTGTCTCTTCCCCCAACTCTGTTTTCAAGCGTTGTCTGCTAGAAGCAGCGATATGATGTCACAATCTGACAAGAACTGATTTTCATTATCTTCTCTCACCATAATCGTTCATCCGAAATAATAAAAGATAGTATATTGGATCCTATGAGCCGATCAGTTAGATTGGCTTCAGTTTCCGCAAGAATTAGCCGACACAGGCGTTGTTACTGGCTGTCTTAAACAAGCGTGCAAACGGTTTAATTTTGTGGTAAGAGTTGCCATTTTGTTGAGTCACAGAGCAACATGTTTGCTATTCGGTTCAACAATCAACCTTTATTGATACTCAAACACAAAATTGAGATAAACTAGTTCGGCAGGGTTTTTTTTGCCGAGAAAAGTGATTGATATTCAATACAGAAAGAGGAAGTTTATTATACAGATCAAGTATATGTAAATTTTGTGAATTACAGTTATAGTTTTGTGTTGTATTACATGATGCATTATAGAAATCGCATCGACAAGAAAGAAATGAAAGGCGAATAAATAAATAAATAAAAACAGAAAAAAGAGTGGATCTCTAAATTTTAAAATTTTAAAAATTTAAATGATGTGTACTTAGCTGAGCAACTTATATAATAAAGTGAAGAGGTCTCAGCTTTTAAACATCTATCTAGATATCACAACTGCGGCTTAGACTTTTTCAGTCTCAATAATTTTCAATCAACTGTCTTGGTACTTTCTGATCGGCAGTCTCGATACATTTTTATCAAAGTCATAATATTTTTGATCAGCAGTTTTGGGTTAAGTACAACATTTCAGTATACATCTTCGATACTGTTGAATTAAAGATAACATTATTTTATGAAGCAGCTAGAAATCAATTTACCCTTTTTCTGCTTTCAATGTTGATATGCTTTTTTCTTTTAATTACCAGATTATGTAATTAGATTACTTATAATATTGCATATTTACCTTTTGGCCTTTTTGCCATTGGGTTGCAAAATTCTAAAACTTTTAGAAGACTTAGTTTTCGTGTAAAACCTTTAGAATACGTGGCCACTGAAATGGAAATTTCAAGTTTAAAAACAAATCTTCACATGGGGTTATCTTCCTAGACATTGAGGCTTTCGTAAAGAAGGTTAGTATAGGGAAGAGGGCGAACGAAGACCTCGCATTATTACGATCAAATTGAAAACTGGTTTGCTTTATTCTAGAAGTTTGAACATTTTAACGGTGTTGCGCAAATAAAAATCGCACAACAACGAGCCATTTTTGCTATAACATTCGAAAACAGGATCATTATAACGTACATGCATGCGTACACAACATGCCTTCACACGTGCTAACACACACAAACACACACACACACACACACACACACACACACACACACACACACACACACACACACACACACACACACACAGAATGTGTTTCAGAAAGATTGATATGGTTTCATAATCGTCCAAATAATCTAAAATTTTTAACTGTATTTGTCGAAACGACTCAAAATTCTGTGTTTAATGTTTAATGTTTTTTTTCCTTCTCGGTATAGAAATGCCATTCACTGTAAAAGAAAAGTCGGTACTTATGCGTCAATGCTACCGCAAAAAATCTGAACTTTCCCGAGCGTTTCCGGGCCGATAACGGAAAGAATCGGAATATTCCGGAACGAAATTTAAGCAAGCAGACGATAAAATAAGTTAACCAATTTGTTGACAAAACGCATGAAGACCAAAAAAAAAAAAAATAAATAAATAAATAAAACAAAAAAAAAATAAAGGGAAAAAGACAATTTTTAATGGATAATGTTACCAACCTTTTCAGGAGAAAAATAATAAATCAGCAGTCAATGTATAGTAATTTTCAATATGAAAAAATAATTGGAATTTTTATTTTATCTATTGGGGGGGGGGGTTATGTATCATTTTTTTTGTCTTTTTAAATAATTTTTTTCGTATTTATGCACTTACTGTACCGCGCAGAAGTAATAACGTGTTAATTTAGAAATCCATTCTTACCATGGGGAGAGGGGTTGTTTTATAACTATTCTGTACTTTCACCTAACAATTTAATAATAATCCAGGTCCTGCATTTGGTGTTACGGCATCTTCAGGCATAACTTTTCCTCGTTTTTTTGTAGGTGGCAAGGATGCTCACATGTCCGGCAACTTTTAATTTTACCAATAAGGTTTTTGTTGGCAGAATTGGATCACCATTTCTGCACATCGTAGATTTTCGCTTAGCTGCGATAAATTCACGTTTACACTTGTTTGTAACTTAGTAAACAAATTGATTGAATTATTTTATCTTAAATTTGATAAGCTAGGCGTTTCGGCATATTCCAATTCTTTCCGGAAACGCTCGGGAAAGTTCGGCTTTTTTGCGGTAACATAGATGAATAAGTACCGAAAAGTCGTTTAAACATTAAACAGAATTATGAGTTGTTTCAACACAAACTGTTAAAATTTGAGATGATTTGAACGAGAATTGGTAAACTTATTAAATTAAAAAATGATATCGATATTTTTGAAACATCTTGTACATCTCAAATTATATCAAATATTTTTAGACACACCCCTGTATTCGAGTACATAGTGCCTTAAACTGCAAAGTTACCATAACTGAATGAAAACCAAGTGATCATCGTCGAGAACAAATACGAAATGATTTTTATGCAATTAATATTTCAGTGTTTTAAGAACCCCAGCAAATAAATAAATAAATAAAAATAAGAATAAAAAGAAATCAACGTATATCATGGCTACTTTTTATGCAGCTGTTGTTACTGTTGTTCTTGCTTGGATGACGTCAACACTGAATTCAAAAAAGAAAAAAAAATACACGAATATGCCCTAGTTAATTATCAAGACGAGAAAAAACGAACACTTCTGAGAAGACCTCGGCTGATTCTGATAGCGCTGTTGATGGAAGCTCCGATAAACACGATGACGACTGTGACTGAGTTACCATAGCAACCTTCAATTCAATTGCTTCTCTTTTAAGCTGAAGGATAGTGAGGGGAGTTTTATTGATTCGAACTTAGACGAC
The DNA here is from genome assembly GCA_963585895.1 of Sepioteuthis lessoniana. NCBI lineage: Eukaryota > Metazoa > Mollusca > Cephalopoda > Myopsida > Loliginidae > Sepioteuthis > Sepioteuthis lessoniana. Next base: position 60,611,189 of record OY757914.1, on the reverse strand, counting down.
TAGAGTACTTCTGAGAATGTCATACCAACATCTGATGGATATTCTAAACAGTCTATATCCACATATGTTTGGAGGCATGCATAGCGTTACGTCGTTGGAAATGGAATCGGCCACTCGAGTTCAAATCCTGGACGAGGCCGTGGGTTTCAATTTACGCTAATGGTCTTGGGAAAAATATAACTCCATCTATTCTCCCTCGATAATAGGTAAATAGTTGGGCAGACTGTGTTCTTTAGCCTTGGTTTGTCAATCAATCTAAGAGAAGAAAAAATTTAATTCGAACCAGCTGTAATGAGGTATAATAATAATGGTACATCCTCACGTCTCCCCCCTCTCTCTCTCTCTCACACACACATATATATAAATGTACACACTAAAATTCTCATTATTTTTGTATACGAGGTTCAATCAAAAAGTATCTTGACTGAATCTTTAAATTTCAAAATATGAATATAGACGTGTTTTCAGCTGAGCAATGCTTATAATAAAGTAATGATGTCTAAACGTCGCGATTGCTGTTTAGATGTTCCTGCAGAAAAATCAATATCTATTTTAGATACCTTTTGGTCAGCAGTTTTGATACTTTTTAACTTGCAGGTTTTGGTGATGAAACACAGAATTGTGCAAGGTCAGTATCTCCCATACTCACCAAGCCTGGCCCCGTAAGAGTTTTCTTGTTTCTTAAACTCATCTAAGGATTAAAATCTGAGGATAAAGAGGTCATTAAAAATATGACGACGCAACTTTGCACAGTATCAAAAGGGTGCAAAGCTAATAGAAACATCACTGAAATAAGCGTATTAAATGTGAAGGGAGCTATTTTGAAAAAAAATGAACGTTTCATTTATAGTTCATTTCTATAGTTCAGTTCCAGTCTCGATACCTTTTGAACCCACAGCATATATGTAACTGAACCCCGACAAAAACGACACTACATAGCGAAATTTGTATTAGACCAATCCACTTAAAATGTTTTAACTCACAGAATTAGGCAACTCCAGTACAATTTACAAATATATATTGTGAGATCTGCATTCACACTGAATATTATTTTTCTATCACCAAAATTCACAATGTAACGGATATAACTATGAAATGCTAATAACTGTCTTTTACTTCATCATGAGCTATGTATAACATGTCTGTGATTTGAGTTAACACAGTACGTTATATTATCCGCCAGCCTCGTGAAAGCCCTGGATGTACGTTCGGAACTCGGCATAGGCTTGGTCAAGGTTGTATGGAAGACTGGCAGTTGCCCATGCAGCTGATCTTCCTTGTTCACGACTTCAAGGGAGAGCTTGATGCTATAGAAATTGGCATCAGTGTGATCACAGAAGTGGCCTGAACGAGGTTGACTGATTGATTGATTGATTTTAAGGGCATATCAACCCATCTCGGGTTATTTCATACTTAGAGGTTGGAAAATCGCATCCATTGTACGTTCATTTTGTTTAGAATTTTTTTCTCTTTTTTTCTTCTTGCACACAGTCCTATCGGATACGAATAATTCCTAAACAGAACTATTTGATCCTTAGATTGGACCCTGATAGATCCTTCCACTCTAGATCAGGAGTAATGGCTATCTAACAGATACATATTACTTTCATTTTACAGGTATTATACTATATATGTATATATATATATATATATATATATATATATATATATGTGTGTGTGTGTGTGTGTGTGTGTGTGTGTGTGCACGTGCATGTGTACCAATATTATCTATAGGGATATGGAAATATATATAAAAATGCCCGCGTGCAGAGTTTAATGCATGAATGTCTATGTCTTTACACATGCATACCTTGTATATCCCCTTATACATAAGAGAGGTATTCATACATCCAGGACACACACGTACGTGTGCGTGCACACACACACACACACACACACACACACACATATATATATATATTCATGTATGTATCTATATACGAAAGAGAGAGAGAGAGAGAGAGAGAGAGAGAGAGAGAGAGAGAGAGAGAGAGAGAGAGGTGGGCAAGTAAGGCACTATTGAATCTATTTTCATCTGTTTCTAAATAAATGCTCCTAATGTGATATGATTTAAAATGTCGCACCTGTGATCCAGTCTTAGTTTCATTACATTACATTCGTAAATTCAAATTGCATAGCAAAATACTTAACTATAATAAAACATTTACTTTTACAAAGTAAACGAGCCAGATAATAAACAAATCATCTTAATATATTTTGATAAACAGACGTTTTCTGTAAATTTACAAACAAGTATAAATAAATGCAGCTCCAATAATTTTCTGAAAAAGTTCTCATTAAAATTCCCCCAAGTGAAATTAGGAATGAAATTTAATGCTCTAACTATTCAATCCTTATTCCCTGTTTAGTCTTGAGCCAAGCTTAGTGACAGGCAACTTATCGCTTTAAAACTTCTTTGGTTCTCTCTTCGTAATTCAAGTGTTCATGTAAAATTAGCCTTGCCCTTAAAGTTAGGATATTTTTCTTGTTTCTGCTAATTTTCAATACTAATATTTTACAACCTCTAAAACCGTTACAAGCAGTGCAATCAAAGAGTTGAAGACATGTTCTGCCAACATGGATTGCACTGATTGAATACGGTGCTGTTAATTTCTTTTAGCTACGGCAGTCAGACCAATTGCAATTAAACGTTTCTTTTCTTAAAAATTACTAAATCGACTTTGAAGAGATCTTTCACATATTTGCCGTTAATTCATCACTACTTATGAAGAAAACTACTTTTGTCACTATAAATATCCACTGTTTTATAGTGGCTTGGACAAATTTTGCAGATTCTCATCATTTCGCGTAAAAGCAAAGACTACGAGTTGCAAATATTTAGTTGTAGAATACACCCACTGCATCTATGCAGAGGGGTAAGACGTCCCCAACGAGTATCCGGGATATGACACTAAACAATCTGATGGTGAGGTTCCAGTAATGCTGGAGCTTTGAGGAATGTGGAGTATCCTTCATTGTCATCGCTCCCTGGTCCACTCTGGCCCGGAGTGGAAGCACCAGATAGGGTCTTATCTATGGGTCAAATAGAACTAAATTGGGTACTTATATTAAACTGAATTGCTTGAAATAGAACTGTTTTGACATTAAAACTACGTACTTACGCTAAACTGAATTGCTTGAAATAGAACTGTTTTTGACAAAAACTATACTTATACTAAACTGAATTGTTTGAATTTGAACTGTTTAACTAAGCTGAATAGCTTGAAATAGAAATGTTTTCGGCAATTAAACTGTGTACTTATGCTAAACTGAATTGTTTGAAATAAAGCTGTTTTTTTATCATTAAGTGTTTTTGGACTATTGCCTTCATCTTTATTGTTATTTCCACAACGTTTCGGTCGATATGTCCTCCAGCCTTCTTCAGGTGTTTATCGAACTCGGGGAACCTTCACAGAACTTCGAACTACGTCCTTTATTTAATCCACAGGGGTTGCCTGTTCTGATTCCGTTAGCCATAACCGGGTAAAAGTGTTAAGTATTCCGGTATTGTTAGTCGCCTACAGTCAGGATTGAACCTGCAACATTCAGATGATTGTCTCCTTAGAAGCTTAGGGAACTAACGCCTATAACCGTCACGCTATGTCTCCTGCTGGACAATCCAGAGTGATTGATAGGGCCGGACATTGGCGGATTAGACACCTTAAGGAATCAGCACATATGTTGGGCTCCAATGACCTGCTGAGTAGACCAAGTATAGAGTTGAATATAATATGGGAACCGATAATCAAAAAGGCTTAATGAAAAAATAAAAGAATTTTTTTAAAATCTGAATTTGAGCACAGGTAAAAAAATCACACATAATAGTAGTAATCCTAGTCGACTAAGAACATTAAGTTAATAAGTTCCAAAAAATGACTCTGAATAAAATTTAGACAACTAATTAAAATGTTTATTTATATAAAATGGATTTGGCATTAAATAACCTACAAAGGTACCATAAAATTTGGCATTAAATAACCTACAAAGGTACCATAAAATTTGGCATTAAATAACCTACAAAGGTACCATAAAATACAAACGTGTAAATAATGATTTATTCTACGTTTATGTAGAGTTTACATTGGAAAAGGAATTTCTTTAAATGCATAATCAATGTCTATGAAAATATTAAGTTCAGAATATTAAATTAGTTAAGTTTGATTATTTTATAACTCTATTTATATCTATGAGATAGGTAATGAATCTTTGATTTGTTGAAAATAGGGTGACGATAGGCCAGAAATGTGTGGAAAATTTGATGAATAAATAAATAAATACTTCATCTCAAAACTTCAGAAAATTGCTTAAATAATAATTGATTTGTAATGTAAAGATGTTGAGTTGGTCGTTGCCATGACTGTCTCTAAGGTTGCTCGCTGATGGTAAGAAGTTACAAATGAAAGCATGTGTTTGATGAATAATTTGAAGTTGAAGCCAGCTTACACTCGGAGGTACTGAAGATGTGAGTTGAAGAGCGTAGATTAATCTCTAATAAAGCAAGATGACTTCGACAAAAATCTTATCATTTTCATGGACTTGAAAGAAAACACAATAAAGAATTTCAAACTTTGGAAGAAAAGAAATTCGTCGAATTCCTTTTTTGACTTTTGTTTCACACAGACGATCACACAAACAAACGTCCCTCCCATGAAATAGGCAAGGAATCTTGATTATCTCTAGCGATTATTTCGATCAAATTCGAAGTCAACAATCTTTTAACGTCTCCCTTCTCGAAAGCGCCTCCTCTGTAATGAGACATGTTTTTCTGCTACAATATTGATGACTGGCCTCATGGAGTGACAGTTACCCGAGTACCTGAGTACCCCAAAGAGACTGCATTTCACATAGCGTTCATACACTTAGGAAACGTATAAATCCAGCTCTCCTGTTTCCAGCTATGAGTAAATTGTAGAGCAGACTGGGCTCTTTTACCTTGGTATGGAAAACCGGTGTAGGAGAACAACAACTATGAATTCAAATCATTTTCTAGACCAGGAAAGGGATGGGCTCTGGTAAACTATTTCTACCTATGACAAGCTACAAGAGTAGCGCTCCCACAACCAGGCCAGGATATGGGATAAGTCTGAGAGTGGGGAATATATTTATTCGTTTATTTCCAGCAATAGCGGTCGTTGAAATGGTCAAAATATATAAAGTCTAAAATTGAATGTTTGTTTTTTGTAATGATCTGGAACCAAACATACCTAATAAGACATACCACCTTATTACTATTATGAGCACCATTGGTAATCAAAGATATTAATGCTCATTTCACAGTTATTCATAAGAATGAACAGTAGAAAAGAAAAAAAAAAAGAAGGAAAAGTCCAATGTATGAATCAAAGTGTATCCCATTTTAAGCACATGAATGCAAGGCATTTCCTTGATGAACCAATTGATATTCAGTGAACAATAAGCGAGACATTTCATTGAAAATGTCAGCGACACCTGGCGGCTGACTACTTCCGTGATAACTCTTCCGTTATACTGACACAATGATGCTTCTCTAACCTTCCCACTCTTTCTATACTTTCGTCGTTTGCAAGTTTTCTTTCTTTTTCCTTTCTTTTCTTTTTGCTCATTAATTCGTTTACTTCAACTTATCAGACTCTTTTATGCCGAGAAGTGTTTCTAGAATTGGAATTCAGGATTTACTTATCGATTTTAGCCGTTTGATGTTTGCTCTGGCTCATTCTGACTGCAATTGTTTGCATTTCACCTAAAGAAAGTGCACTATATATAGCTCATCAAGAAAAGATGCCCGTTCATCTTTTACTCAACGTAAAAGGTTACTAATTCGAACCAACAAGGAGCAGTTTTACTCCTGATTAAGTCTTCCTCTGTCAGAATCAGTCTATGCACAGATTCAAAATCCTTTCAATCTGAATGTATGATAGAGAACATATTCAATAAAAGAAATGATTTACAATGTTTAGGGAGTCAAGTCTAGATGTTTGGTGCTTTCCTTTTCAGTTCTTCGATTACTAAAAACTGGATTATGATCGATTGATTGATTGCTTGATTTTGATGACTTGTCAACCCATCAAAAGTTATTTTATGTCTTGAGATATCTTAGGGATTCGCTTTCATTCTACGTTCATATATGTATTTTTGTGTAGTGATTTCTTAAAAGTTCAAACGGTTATGTGATATCAAGTATTCTATCTTGTACTAATAATTTTCAAACAGTTCTGTTTGACCCATTGATAGGACCCCAAAAGTTACGACTACCCAAGATCAGAGCAAACCTGGGAATAATAGCCATGAAAGAGTATTCCACTCTTACCAGATCTTCTGAACTCGACCAACACCATAAGATGCAATTTAGCGTCATACCCATAACACCAACCTTTTTTGGGTGTCTTATCCTTCTGCAGGGGATACACCCAGTGTCTTCTAAACTTCATTGACAGGGTGACTGCCTCGATTTAGTTGTTTATGAAGAATGGCGTTTTAATTTTTTCATGTTTGTATTGAAAAAAAACCTAAAATGGTGTTTAAATTTTATACAAGTCGTTCGTATTTCAAAATTTGTGTTATAATTTTCTTATATATAAAACAGAATCTCTCTCTCTCTCTCTCTCTCTCTCTCTCACACACACACACACACACACACAAACACACACACACACACACACACACACACACACACACACATATATATATATATATATATATATATATATATATATATATATATATATATAAATATGCATGTGTATATATATATATATATATATATGAAAGTAAATATGGACCAAAATCCGATAATATGAAGATAGCAGAAAAACATAATACAAATATGTGAATTTATAATGAATTAAAGTCGATGTTGAACGTTTCGGTTTCAGTAACCATCATAAGGACTTGGATATCGAAATAGTTCACTTAGCGATGGATGCTTGCTGAGATAACAGGTGCAAATGAAAAGAAAAGTATACAACAAAAAGATACAAACGTGCACATAGAATTCATAATTCAATTTTTACATTAAACGTTCATCGATTAGCGGGATCTAAACTTTTCAGCTCAATTAGCGGGGTTTAAAGGGGGAAAATACCCCCGGTGAAAATTAAAATACCTTCGAGTTCAATGAAAATAAAAATATGACTATTAGGCACTAAATAAAGTTAATTTCCGAAATTTCATCATCTTACAATTATATTTAATCCACCTAATCAGGCTCGTAACACGGTGCAGCATCTCTTTGAAAGGGTAGATATATCGAGTTTTCATGAAAGATACATAAAAACAAAGTTTGTATTCTAATGTAAAAAAAGACAATGAACAACATGGAATTAACTTTCCAGTGCGATGAAGGGGACTTAAAAGGGGTAAAATTATCATAAGTAGTTATAATGATGATATTACATTACTATGATAATATATTTTTGATTGTTAGTGTTTGTTGTGATTCTTGAATAAACATTGCAATATGTATGTCTTTATAATTTTCCTCAAGCTTTTATTTACTTGCATATTACATGCAAAAGTTGGAGTCTATGTGATGGCTGCTTCAATTTAAAAGTCAAAATATTGAGATAAAGAATAAGAAAATTATATCTTGTCTAAAAGAAGTACCTCTTTTACACAAAAATGGCATTCCTTTCTTTTGAGTTACAAGATGGATATAGATTTTCATTGTTAACAATATTTCTATTAGGATAAAAGAGTATTGAATTCAATAGTATATTAGACTATATTATATTTTTTGACCAAAACCTGGCAAAAAGAGATTGCAGATATTCTGCTCTAAAATATTCAATCATATCGAAGCCATAACTTTCACAAATTAGAATACAATTTTTGAAGGCTCTTTCTGAAACCAATCAACGACGGCTATTTCTGCTAGTATATATATATATATTCTAGCATGGTCCGATTCAAAGAAGAGTGTCCTCCTCATAGAATTGACTGTTTCCGTGGAAGAAAACCGGGAGGAAGCACACGAGCGGAAGAAAAACCGCTACGAGACACTGCGTGCCGACTGCGTGGAAAAGAGTTGGATATGCCATGTGATTCCTATTGAGGTTGGTTGTCGTGGTTCTATAGGACACTCAGTCATTTCGTTTCTTTCAAAAATAGGAATCACTGGCCGCAGTTTGAAAGTTGCCTCAAATCGTCTTCAGACCACGGCGCGATATGCATTAAGTTGGGTTTGGTCGAAAGCGAGAAAGTTTTCAGCATGAAGGAAATACACGCGGAACCACCTTTCCCGTGTGATTACGTAAGAAACGGTTACTGTAAACGCGTAATAACATCAACCGCCGAAAGTAAACGCGTTTTTTTTGTTTTTGTTTTTTAAATCACAAACTGCACTCAGAAAATGAAGATTAACGTCCAATGTAGTCTCTGCATTCAATTGATCTGGCGTATATATATATATATATATGATTCTCTTAATACCCTGTCCGGTGGCAAAAGCTGCATGGTAGCGCCAAGAGTGGCAGTACCGCCTTGAGCTACCGAAACTGTGCTATCACCCCTGGTTGGCGGCTAATGAGGACATGGTATCACACGTTGTATGATGAAAAAAAATTCAAACGATATAAATATATATATTTAAACGATGTATGTATATTCAAACGATATATATCTCGGTCACCCCACTTGGTTTCACTTAAGTGTAATGGGTGATTCCGTTGTTATATAAGGCATTATTAACCTTGTATACATTGATTTTTAAAAGACAGATATATACACATATATGAAAGTTTTTTGTAATGTAATAGCAACTTTGTCTCACTAATAAATAATGTGAAACTACATTGTTATCGTAATATGTTTTTTGTTTTTTCCAAATTTTCTCAGGTACGGCTATTACAATCCTTGACAGAAGCGCATTACATACATAAATATTCCCGTTGTTTCAGACGGAAATGATTCAAGTCTTCATATAATCTTCTCTAAGCATAAACAAAGATTAATGATAATAATATTTTGATGTGAAACGGTTACCATAACGACAATACATTTATTTTTTCATGCATAGAATTATGTAAACTGGATAGATGAAATAAAAACGTTATTAATGAGATACTATAGATAAACATAAGAGAAATTAAACTCGGGATGACATATTGCTTTTAATATTCATTTCCAAGAGGTATGCAACTGATCATAAGTATAAAATGTCAATTTGTCAATTTAGAAAAAGCTATTTAAAATGAAGAAATCTAACTAGTTAAATTTCTTCATTTTAAATAGCTTATTCTAAATTACTTTTAACGTGCATACATGTGTATGCGAGTAAGTCAGTGGGATATATATGTGAACAGAATCAGACGAAAAATAAAATTGCGATACACTGAATGAGTATTTCAATTTACTTAAGATTTGATGCGCTGGGAATATAAGCTGGGTTACAGTATATGATTGTATATATAGATCAATATATGCCCAGGTTCCAAAATTCTCTGATCCCATCAACTTCATGTACTCAGTATCGCCCTTCAGAGTGTTACCAATTTATTTTTCGACTGTATGACATTAATTTATATCCGTATCAACATATTGTTTTATCCCTGTTATTTGTTGTTAGCACAGAAGATTTTGACAAAGATGTTTAGTATTCTTGTAATTTATTAAAAACATTTTCAGTATCTTAGAAAGATTTTCAGTATATTATAACAAGAAACAAGGTAAGCCATCACAATAATAACAACAATGCCAATTGTTAGCACCGCGACTTTCATTATGATAGTAATACCAGTAATTGCAAAACGAACGTTGTCTTAGAGAAGTGAATGTATTCTTAATAGCAACAATGTTATTGCACTACTTTAAACGTTGCAATATGAAAAGAATGAGTTGCCAGAAGTCCTCTTGGTTTTTTTTAAGTCACTGTCTAATATTTCATTAGCTGGAAGCTGTCGTTCTCTTAGCAAAAAATCAAATGATTTGTGATTATAAATTTTTATGGGTCTTTGTGCAAATTTTAATAGCATTACTAGACCAAATACTGTATTCTCTTTTTCATTCATTTTCTTATGCAGTAAACAACTATTGTCACCTGACATTGCCTACCTTCTTAAATACACGTAGACTGATGTGCGCACGCGCAATGATTTTTATGTACGACGTGCACAAATAAATATCTCCTGGGATTATACCCTCCAGCAGGTTAAGGTTTTGATGTTTTAAGGGTATGTATGCTAACTTCACAATAAACTTTTGAGCCTAAATCGATTCAGATTCTGATCAAAACAAAAAGATCCAACTATCTTTATTTGAAAGTCCTAATGGTTTTGATACGAGTTGGAGGGATATGAAATTAAAACTTAATCTAAATTATTTTTAAATAATACATCTCAGGAAAAGAGATAAATTAATTTAATTATTTTGTGTGCGTATGTGTGTTTAAAGAGTTTGATACGATGCATAAATTTTTCTTTATCTTTCTTTTTTGCTTGAAAAGTTTTTGATAAGAAAACTACATCTATACACGAAAGAAACCTTTGTAAGAATTAATGCATGTATCGATTTATTCTTATACATGAATATAGGATGAAATAGAAAAAGAGAAGTAATTGAACTTCGACGATTTATATACATTTTTCACAATTACTTTATTCAAAGGACAGTGTCATTTATTATATATAAGAAATCATATTAAAGATAGCATTGCTTGATTTTAACATGTCAACCCGTCTAGAGTTATTTTGCGTTCATTGTACGTTTATATTCACATTTTTTTCATAGTTGTTTCTTAAGAGTCATTTTTGCACCGAGTCTTTAAGAAAGTCTAAGATATACATCTTATTCCTGTTCATGTATTCTTGAATGCAAAGTTAAAATAGGAATTTGTCTCTTATGTTTCCGATATGTGACGTGGTATGCTACAGAGAGATGGAAGGGGAGGTCAATTCCCTTACCCTCCTTTTATTTGAATCAACAGGCACTAAGACTGACCGTTAAAATGGTAGAGGAAAGAAGGTCAAGCTACCTGCACTCTGTGACCTGTAGTCTATTGAACGAAGTCTAAGTCAATCGAGTGGCGTGACCTGACTTGGTAGTGGAAGTAGGAAAAGTCGAATGATTGGCCCACAGACTCTTCACGCCATTACTCGTTAGAGAAATTTGATGAAGAATCTTCAGTTTTGGACAGAAGTCAGCGAGAGAAAGACACTGATCTTCGCCGACTCCGGGAAAGTCACTCACCCGTAAAAAAAGAGAGAAAGAAATCTGAACATTGAAAACCCGTCAAAGATAAGTATAACTTAAACCGCTTTCCTTCTACAATTCCTAAATATTGGAAAGTTATATGTATTCAAAAAAGAAAGAGAGAGACTGAAAAGATTCTGTTTCATTAATAGTTAAATTTGTGAATGAACTTTGTCACATGCGACTTAGACACTTTTCTCAAGTAAGAGAAAAAGAAAAAAAAAGAGAAAGAAGAAAAAAGGACTGTTGAGAGGCATTTCTGTTTGATGCGTTCCTGTTGGCTTAACATTTAGTTATAATGTAGAAAGGAAAGAGAAAGGAAAAAAGAACTGTTTCTGAAATTTCATCATTATTTGTTTGGTCCTCGCCAATTAAAAATTTGTTATATTTTAAATGCACCCTTGTGTTGAAATCTTTTGGTTGTGTTGTTTCCTCTATCGATTTGTCTTCTTTTGCACGTATCTGTTTCAGCCTCGTATCGCTTTCATTAATTCTCGTTGAACGTCTTATTCCCTCCTTAAAACATTACTAGATAATTTTGGAAATTTGGCTACAGTTGATATTTTCTAACCCAGAGGTTCGCTCTTCTGCTATCTGAGGGGGTAGGAAGACAAAGAACTTGGTGGCGTATGTGAAAGTGAATTGACACCTCCTTACCAACGTCTGAGATCAGTTTAGCCCCAAATTAACCTCCACATTATTTGCCGGTTTACCATATGCCCGAAATAGGAGTCATGACTGGGACGTATTTTTGCGGAGTGCCAGACTGCCCTCGACGTCATATGCGCATAAAATGGACTCTCGTCCTGGGATAATTATCTATGCAACCTCACAGATATTTATATCAGTTCTATCTATTTTTTATAATCAATTTGATTTCCCGTTTTTGTCTTGAAAATAACTTTTGCCAAAAGCAGGACTGGTCATTTTTGCTCGTAGATTATAGAATCTTAAGCTTTACTACCGTTTGTCTAATTCTTTTTTCTCCTCTTTCAACGACGGATTTAATGTTCATATCTAAAATTGTTAGATCTTAAATCATAAGTAGATATTTTAAACTTCTTTTAGGCTGCATTTGATTTAGTTTTTTCTGTCTTTATTGGTTAAAGCTGCACTCAATCATTCATATATGGATGGGAGTTTTCAAATTGAACCATCTATATCGGTCGATAACCAAATTCAAAGTATTACATCCGGCTGTATTTGCCGAGAAATGTTTTCTGTCGATTGCCTGTGCTAAGACCACCAGATGGAGAGCATTAAGATAAGAGAGTAACGAAGTATTCATACAATTACACATAGACACAAACACACGCAAATATGCAATACCACTCACACACAAATGCATACATAGATATGTGTTATCAGTTAAGCTATGGCATTATGGTAATATATTTTTTAACATAAGTATTGAATATTGCCCAGTCACTATCAAAGATTTCATTCAAGGTTAAGCACTGTAAAATAAAAAGAAAACAAATCCTTCTTTACAAGTATATTTTTATCATCACCTGTATAGTTATCATTTTCACTTTTAATAACAAAGATTTGTATCTCAAATTTCAACCAGGGTTTTACAAATACAGGTACTAACTTGGATTGTTTTATTTATTCAAATCAACCTCGAAATGGTAATAGAGTCTCTCATCTCAATTTGCATATCATCACCCTCAGATTCATTGATAACATCACTATCATGGTTTCATTGAACTTTTTCTCTAACATTTAGGTTATTTCCATTCCATGATGAACATTCCCGCTTCCTTCTCTGGCCTTTGATTTGACGTTGGTGTCTGCTTTTGAATTCAGAGTTGTTCCTTTTCTAGTCAGGTTGCCTACCAAAGCTACATAGCCCGATTTGTCCTACAATTTTATCCATAGTTAAGGAGGTAGAAGAGTGGAATCACCCCTTTGTAGCCTTTTACTCATTATGCGCGTTTAGTGTAACGGTTATCGTCGTTGGGAATGTATTCGGTGACTCGAGTTCAAATCTTGGACGAAGCTGTTAGGGTTTCACTTCGCACTAATGACCTTGGGAAAGTCATAAATCCTTCTGTTCTTCCTTCCACAGCAATGGTTAAATAGTTGGTCAGGTGTATTCTTTAGACTTAGGCAACCAGTCAAGGAGAAGGAAAATCTGAATCCAAACCAGCTCAACTTAGCTTAGAAATTTACCTTGTGTCACATTCTGTCCATGAGGGAGGAACTAAGTAAATGGATACATTGCTGATGATAACTCTTGAAGCATTTACGCTATTTTGCCGCATATATTCCTGCAAAGACTGGCCTCTGAATTGCTGACTGACTTGCCTTTCAAAAAAAGACGATGCCTTTTTGGAAAAAGCTAACAAGGTTTACGGAAAAAATTATGGATATTTGCTGTGCAGTTCTATTATTTTAAGTGTTCCTTTACAGATAAGAATTTTCTTTTAAAGCAAATACGCATCTCGTACAACAAAATTGAATATCTAACCAGAAAAGTCGAGAATTTCTCGATTATTGTGATGCATAACGTAGACGACAATTCGGAAGTGGATCTAAAGCTCAACATTATCAACTATTCTAACTCTTATTAAATCAATTAACAATTATGACTCAGAAAAAACAGTTTAGTTAAAGAAATACTTCTTTCTTCCACCAATTATTCAATTGGAAAAATGTTCGCTCGCTTGCAGTGGAGGGAGTATCCAAATTAAAGGTCAGGGAAAAGATTACATTCTTCCTGCTCTCAGACCGCAAGAAAGTGTTTAATCATTGTCAATTTTGAATGAAAATAACCTTTCTCTAAATGTTATTTATTATCATATTCGAATTTTGTCAGTTATCATATAGACCATAGAAAATAAAATTTATTCCCTTATCACAGAATCTATCTATCTATCTATCTATCTATCTATCTATCTAATTACTAATGACAACACATATTTTCTCATTCTCTTTCACTATATAAAGTATGTGTGCGTGTATGTGAGTGGCTGTTGATATAAATGGCACCGTGTAGACGTGTTATTATTAATGGTATAGTTTTTACTAGAAATTTGAGAATAATTTGAAAAAATTCAAGTCTGATATTAACATCTAATAAGTGAATCACTTTTTCCATTTGTCTACTAATTGTGACTATTAATTATTTTTTCGTGCATCTTCGGTCAGTACGAATATTTTTCACCTCGATTTATTGCATATTCTATCCATGATTACTTGACTGTGCATACACACACACACACACACACTTCAATATATATATTGTCCTTCACAGACAGACTGTTTCATTATATCACAACTCTTCAGTTTGGTTGGACCCACGAGATGGTTCATGTTGGGATCGAAATTTGGGATTAATGATACATCAACACTCAACGTGCAGCGCTAAAAAATCCTTTTATATAAAGATAAAAAGAAAAAAAAACAATTAACTTTTTTCGTATCATTGTAAATTTATTTCAGGTTTTTTAAGTTACTTTTTTTTAAATACCAATAAATTAAAGTACAGAGCAAATAATTTCATATAAAAAAACCTTTAAAAATTACTCATATTTTATTGTAATGATTTTTATTTCAGCAGACCCTACATTTTTTTAAATGTTAGATTTGCATCTTCAGACAAAGTAATAATTTACTTATCACTTTGTCTGAAGAGGCAGATCGAACATTTTAAAAATATCAGGTCTACTGAAATAAATATTATTACAAAAAATATGAGTAATTTTTAAAGGTTTTTCTTTAATATGAAATTATTTGCTTTGCACTTGAATTTATGGTTATTTTGTATTGAGCGTTTTTTTTTATTTTAAATTACATGGATATTGTTGAAAAAAAAATCCGAAAATAGAATCGGCTGACTCGGCTGAATACTAAATCAAGCAAAAAGTTAATGTAAAAATCTAACTATACCACTACATGTAGGGTTTTTACATTTCATCATCTCTGGCCATTTCGAGAAACTGTCAAAAAACATGACTTCTCATTAAAGCTTTCATCCTCGTTATACCGGGATGACCGATATGAAAGTCTTTTAATATTCTTTTTTTAACGATCCTAGTATCATCACTCGTACATCAAAATTCCATCATAGAAAGAAAAAAAATCTTTTCGCCATCAATCTTTTTCTACTGTTGGCCGTTGATTTCTTTCTTTTTCTCTGTGATATATCTGTCTATTTTTGCTTTGTTCCTTATCTCCTCAATCGTCGCCGGTAATTCTCGAATGGTGTTACAAAGCATACTTTTATTTCGTTTTCTAATCTAAGGGCAGCTATCATGGTTTCCTCTAAGGATTCACATGGTTTGGGGATTAATCTAGATAGCCTATCCGCATGCCCTACCCTTTTTGACGGTAAGAACACCATCTTGAAATTTTAATTTAACAGTATTGTTTCCCATCCCAGCAGTCGATTTTTTTGTATATGTTGGAAGCCTTTTGGGGAAACAAAAATAGACTGTAACGGAGCGCAAGACTTCTTACATGAATGAATCTATGAGCCTTTTTTTACAACAAAAATAATTCCTAAAGCCTCTTTTTCGATTTCGATGTACCCCTTTTCCGCCAGCAATAAGGTTCTTGACGCGTGTGCAATCGTTTTTGCTTGGCCGTTGCTTTCTCTGCGCAATATTACGTCTCCTAAACCCAAATTGCTAGCGTCACTTGCTACAATAATTTCCTTCTTTGGATCGTTATGCGTCAGACTCAAGTCCAACGTTGATATTTTTTAATTTCCTCAAAAGCACGCTGAAATTCAGATCACAAGTTCTATTTCGCATCTTGTTTCAATAATTTATTAAGAGGCATATTTAAGATAAAATCATCGTAGTAGTTTGCTAATCCCAGGAATGCTTGTAGAGATGACACATTTGTTGGGGCTGGCATGTTTTTTATAGCACTTGCCCTCGATGAGTCCGTCTTTCTGTCTTTTGCATCTATCATCTGTCCCAAATACTTGATTTTAGATTTTAAAAAATCACATTTATCCAAACTAAATTTCAAGCCATATTGCTTTATTTTTTTCAAAACTACTTTAACGTGTTTGGCATGTTGCCTCTGGCTTTCACTCTTACTTAGAATGTTATCAAAGTATGCTACTGCGAAATCTTCATCATTCAATTAGGTATCCATGATTTACTGAAAAATTCCTGGTGCGAATTTTACACCAAATGGTAATCTGTAAAATCTATACAGACCTTTAAGCGTTTTTAAAGTTAAATACTTCGCCCATTATTCGTCGACAGGAATTTGGAGGTATGCTTCAAACAAATCCAGTTTTGCAAATACTTTGCCACCACTTAATTTGGCAAATATGTCTCCGGACTTAACAGCGGGTAATTGTATGTTTCCGAACAATTTTTCATTCCCGTAGAAAAATCTGCGCGGGCCCTAATTTTATTATTTTTCTTTTTCACATAAACGGTAGGACCAGCCCATTCACTATAGTCCATTTTGGTCAACAATCCTATTTGTTCCTAGTGGTCTAATTCTTTGCAAATAGAGGCTTCAGTAGCAAAAGGTGCTTTTCTTTTCGGCCTGAAAATAGGCGTCACATTATCTTAAATTTGAATGTTGCTTTAGCTTTTCTGCACCACCTCAAAACCCCAGAATAAAATTTCAGGAGATTTTATCCTTAAATTAAAAAAAAAATTCTACGATGTTAGAATTAACGCCGACACTATAGCAGAATGAATTAATTCGTTGGTTTAACAGTTCGAATGACTCAATCTAATCCTATACCGAAGAGGTTCTGGGTTCGATTCACAACGAATCCATTTAATTTTAACGTTTTTCCCATAAAGATTACATTTGCATAACTGTAGTAGAATTTTTCTGTTTCGTCGTCGTCTTCTTCTCCTTCTTCTAAAACGGCAGTCAATAGCGAAATGAAATGCACGCGGGGATCTGGCTAACTCAAAACCAAGATTCCTACTCTCAGAAATGCACAGCTTTTATGCTGCCGGGGCCCATGCTTATGCAAATGAGTACGGGCCTCGTTTTCGGTCCAGTCGCGCACGCGCATTGCCATTTCTACGTCCGCCACCGTGACGTTTATCTCATCACACATTCTCTACACTCCCACCTGATCCCTGATCACAGCACAGGCAAGGTCGCGTTGGCAACCTCCGGCGTGTGCTTCGTCGCAATGGTGGTTCTGAGGTTTCTCCATTTTGTGCAGCCTGTCGGCCAGGCATTGTGATATACCCAATATCATCTGAAGTTTCATCATCTGTTCCACCAGATGGGATGGTATTTGTCTGAGGTCGCACGTCCTCATTTTCTCAGTCGGGTCAAATACGACATCAAAGACAGGTCGTTCTTTTTTTCACTGCGTCAGCAGCTCCGTCACTGAAAAATTCGTTTGGAAATTTGGCCTCACCGTGCTCATTAATATAATCACCGCCCAACAGGTGGATGACGTCAAGTCCAAGCAGGAGATCGAACCCCAATATATCTCCATCCATGGCCAGCATATCAACCACTATGGGGGTCCTCTTATCTACCCGCCAATTGACACTAGTCACTCCCCTGCTGGTCATGCTTTTTCTGTTAACGGTCAGCACTTCTGTCTTGTGCCCACTCGTTGGGCCACTAATCGAACTCCTCACAAGAGACCGTGTGCACCCCGAGTCAATCAATGTATTACGCATCACTCCGTTGATGCATACACGCATCACTGGGAGGTTGAGTTTCATTTTTCCCGGGGCGAGAGTGGTGCTCACATCTCGCCCCTGTCTCCGTTTTCCGGACATTTTGACGAGACGTGGCCCTCCTTCTGGCATCTGTAACATCGGGAGGTTGGCTTACGGTGCTGTCTCGGTCGTTCAAACTGGCAGTGATTGGGCCCAGAGAAATTAAAATAATACCAAGCCCACGGAGAACCAGCGAATTCTCCGTGGGCTTGGGTAGAGGCAATTTTTCTGTGGCTGATCGGTGGACGGTGGCAGCAACCCTTTCATTGTTCACAACGGCCCTTGCTCGGCTGAGTATGCTTTCCGTCTGGATGCAGTCAATATCGGCAGATGCACGCAACAACTCCTGGGTATGGGCAGGCAGTCCGGCCATGAACACATACTTCAGGGTCTGATGCGGGACTTCCCTGAACAGGCTGGAGAGTTTCTTCAATGCCGCGTAGAACTCATCTGTCGGGTGTTTCGGTCATACCATGATAGATTTCCTTGAAAATCATTTGTATTCGATGGGATCGTGTGCAAAAAAGGAGACTTAAATAACTTCACAAAACTGTAAATATAAACGTATAATGAACGCGATTCCCTAACATCTAGGCATTAAATCTCCCTAGATGTGTTGAAATGCCATTCAAATTAATCAATAAATTATTTTCTACTTTAATCTTGTTTAATCAAAAGTTGAGTAAAAGGTACGATTTAGTTATGGAAATATTTTTTGGATGAAATAATACTCTTTTGCTAAAAATCATAAAACTTAAGTTGATATGATTAATTTTACGTTTGAGTAGAATGACAAAGAATTACAATTATTTCAAATGTGAAAGCCTCAAGTTCGTTATGGATTTATATAATCCTTCTCTAGGTATGACATGTGGTGTAATGTTGTTCGATTCTTACACGGTGCCACATGCTTCTGGCCTTATGCCACAAACAAGCTTAGCTTAAGAAATAACTATGACACAACTGCCGGCTGCTCTGTGTACCTTTCTCATTCTGCTTATTTTGTTGCACCGTGATGTCGGCCCCACTTTGTTGTTTCTACAGTTGCATATCATAGTGCACGAGACCAGATGAGAGTGGCGTCACAAATACAACGAGAAAAAAACAAACACACGATTTGAAGGACTGGACTTTCTCACGGAACGGGTGGATGTTACATTCCGAGACGTTACTTTATCTCTGCTCCCACCTTTGCTACTGTTGCTATGTCTCGTCACTGCCAACAAATTGCCCCCTCTCACAGCTAAATCTCGGTTCGAATTTGTATATCTACTCAATGCCAACCAACTGACAGCCTTCACACCTCATGTCACTTGTATACATGCAGGGGAAAATTTTCCCTGTTTCTGGTCACAAACCACCCATTAGACCGAACATAAAATATTGAGTCTCCAGGACGCTCTAAAAAGAATGACTATAAAATTTAACTTTTTCAAGAGCAATCTTCTCAACTTTATCTTCACTTAAAGTATTGAAGGAATTCTATTAGTCTTTCTTAACCAGGATTCATGCACAAAATATGTAGCCCCCCCCACATACATATAACAATATAATCATGCTTGCAACAAGATATATATTTACTTGGCACCTCTGTGTTCATAGTATCACATAATTATAAAATCCTTATCTTTATCTTAAAAGAGCAGGTCATCTATTGTATATATCAGTGCAATTATAAACAAAAATAGTTATATATGCAGAAGTAAATTACATCTTTATATATATGTATACTTTTTTCCTGGCCTTTCTGTACTGGTACGCTACACTATTGAAATTTGGGATAATTAATTTTGTGATTAGCATTATCTAATCTGCTAATTCAACTATTACCTAAATAAATGATAGATAAAGTTATGGGACCTGCGATTAATCTCATACTGCTGAAGACTGTTACTTAAGCCACTTATCAAATAATAAAAATGGAGGTTTATGTTTGGAAATGCCCACTTACATGAGCACTGAATCGAAGATTTTGCGGTCCGTTGAAGCAAAGGCATAATTTTTTTTTTGTATGGTTTGTCGATAACATCATTGGAGAACTATTTTGGAGATAGAAATAGATGTAAGCGATTGAAGGAAATGAAGTTTACTAGTTTGTTGCAGATTACTGAAACTTCTTTATCCTCCGGCATTTTCTATGTTCTAAAATTTTTCCTCAAAAAGGAGTCATAGTAATCATTTATTAAGGTTAGCTAAGTTTAGCACAGAGGCAAGTATGAGGCACTCAGTTACTACTGACTATAAGACTCGACGAGGGGATCAAGCGGAATTATTGTAGATTGAGGTCACACATATAGAAAAGAAAAGGTGACGTGAACCAGAATTCATCGCGGGAGACCCTATGGTGTAATGGCAAACGTGCTCGACTGCAGCCACGAAGAAAGTGGGTTTGAACTCCAGTCGTGCAATTACGTTCATTTTCAGCCCCCAGTTACGGGTTAAATGGTATCACTGATGTTCTTCTACTAGGATGACTTTGGCATTGAATAACCGATGAAGGTTGATTTTTCTATTCACCAAATAAAACCAACCGAAAGCAAAGTTCATGGATAAAAAAAATGAATGAATTTTAAATTGTGAAATGGTTTTTCTTTTTTCTTTTTATATTCTTTTATCTCTTGTTGGTTTGATTGATTGATTAATTTATTGATTGCTTTTAACACCATGCCAACCCGTCAAGAGTTGCTTATTGCCTATAGTTAGAGAATTGCGTTCAATGTTCATTCATATTCACATTTTTGGGTTGTTGTTTCTAAAAGCTCATGATGAACAATTCTATTTACGTTTGCAAAACATAAATGTGTAAATTTATGGTTTGATTTCTTTGTTTAACAGCTTATCAATCTTTTGGGGTTATTTCATGCCAAACCATTCTTGAAGAAGAACAACAGTAATACTATTTAACCTATTGCTGTGGGGATATATGTTATGTAAATGATCGGGAGTTTTTGACTACCTCTGATTTTGTTTTATGTGTTGTAACCCTGATGTATGATTTAGTGCAGCTAACAGTCGTAAATATTTATATAGTCCCATTAATAGGTGAAATAGATCTGTTCAAAATTGTTCGTATTCGATAGGACCGTATGTAAATAAATAGATAAATAACTCTTAAGAAAGAACTACACAAAAAGTTAATATTAATTTGCCTCTAGGCATAAAATGACCCTAGATAGGTTGACATGCTGTTAAAATCAATCAATCAATCAATCATTTAAATGTTCAGGAATTTCCTAAAACTAATGTTCCGGAGTATCATTTATAACCCCAGAAAATCTTATGTCTATAGCTTTATGCTTCTTTATGTCATGCAACAATAGATGAATGTTGAAAATGAAAACACTTTTGGTGAATTATAGAAAGATATATAAATATTTTTCCTTTTTTTCATTTTCTTGATGCCAGGGATTAAAATTTGTTCCCATAGTTGTTCTCGAAATGTTAAAATGATGTTGATTATTTAATAAGAATATTCAAGAAGTTCTCTTTATACTAAATAGATGAATAATATTCTACATCCAAATATGAAATAGGGCGTTTATTCAAGTTACCATTGGTGCTTTCAATCAGTACATGACTATCTTTAGGCTATTTTCTAAAAAAATATCAATCTCATAATTTCTCTATTTCATAAAGTATATTCTCTAACATTATATTTATTTTCCTCCCACAATCAGAAGCACCTATATTTAGCAAATATTCCCCATGGTCCCTCTCTTATGATTAAAATCTTATTTTTTCAGTGTTTCATGTTTATCTGGTCAGGCCTGGATTCTCTGGCTGATGGGGATGAGTACGTATCAACTCGTGGCATTGCCTGTTCAAGACATCTCATCTTGTTAAACCAGATATATCCCGCTGATAAATCGTCATTACGTACACATGGAGAAAAAAATGTTGTTATAGTGGTGAAACTAGTATATTTAGGTCAAGTTACTCCGGATAAGTACTTGATTTAATTTTCTTCCTTTCTTTTTTTAATCAACTTTCGCTGTTATTAGGTTATAACGCTTTTTTCACATTTATCTGAAATATTAAAAGCTATACTATATCTTTTCTAATGCAATCTTCAAATTTTTATCTTATCTTTCTTACAATTTACTTTTATCACTTGTTTTTCAAACCATGTCATGCATCTGTACATTTTAAGATCTCTATTTTCGCTCATGTTCTAATGTTTTATCTACTGTATCGCCCATAAATAAATATGACCTACCAATGTTTTTCATAAAAAGTTCATTTTTTAGACCAAAGTTATTAAGATTTTTAAAAAATTTCCAATGAAACATTATACTGTTAACGTGAATATTATTAGCTATTATTTATGACCAAATTTTACAGCGTTGCTACTATCTCACCGCTACATATATTTAAGAGAAAGCTGAATATACTGTTTGAAAATCAAAATGAAGTATAAAAACATTTTTACTATTTGTGAAAATATTATCTATCTATCTATCTATCTTAAAGTATGGTTGCTGACATCGTAAGTAATTTGCTTATGGCATTAGTTGCTGGTGCTCGAATATTGTCGCTGGAGTCTTGCAAGGTGATACATAAGCATCATTTTTGTTTACAGTCTGTCTAGGTTACGAAGTATTAACGTTAATAGATTTAATAAAAGAAAATAGTTCCATGCTAAAAATGCAAGAAACAGGCGATGTCCCGCAGAAACGGATGCAGACGATGATCTAGTGCTTCTCGTAAGTACACCTGCCCAAGCCGAATCTCTACTGCATAGCCCGGAGTAGATAACAAGAAGCATTAGCCCCTACATAAACTCAGATAAAACAGAATTCATGTGTTTGAAATAAAATGGAGCCATCTCCATATCAAATGACAAGTCTCTGAAATTTGTAAACCAGTTCACAAATCTCAGCCGCAATATCTCATCTATTGAAAGCGATGTCAATATACACGTAGGAAAAGCATAGACTGCCATTAATAAGTTATCGATCATATGAAAATCTGATCACTCAGATAAAATCAAACGGGAATTCTTCAAAACTCTGACTGTGTCAGTACTACTGTATGCTCGCACTATTTGGATTCTAACGAAACGTTTTTGGAGAAAAAGCTAGATCGGAACTATACAAGGATACTGCATGATGGAAGCAGTACCCCACAAAACAGTAGCAGTGCAGCCACTTACCCTCCATTTCACAAACCATCCAAGTAAGACGAACAAGACATGCTAAGCACTGCTAGAGAAACAAGGACGAACTCAAAAGCTAAATTCTCCAGTGGATTCCTACACATGGACACGCCAGTGTTAGCCAACTAGCAAACATTTACATTCATCAACTCTGTGCAGACACTAGATGCAGTCTAGAAGACCTGCCAAGAGAAATAGTGTGTGTGTGTGTGTGTGTGTGTGTGTGTGTAAGAGAGAGAGAGAGAGAGAGAGAGAGAGAGAGAGAGAGAGAGAGAGAGAGAGAGAGAGAGAGAGAGTCAATCAGTATGACTTAATGAGGATGAAATGCTGATTTTAAAACTCAGTTATATTTTCCCCTCGTAATGAGCACTACATAATTGTATAATTGTGAAGATGAAGATACACACACAGTATGAATGTCTTCAGATATCCATCATGCATTCCAACTTCCTGTTTTCTTCATTCCTCTGTGTCTGTTGCCACCCACATCATTGACAAGACTCTCTCTCTCTCTCTCTCTCTCTCTCTCTCTCTGATTATCTTCTGTTACTTATTTCTAACCTCTATTTCTATTCGATCTTTTTAACCACTTCCATCCCCATCTTGTCCTCATTGTGTTATCTTGTGGGATACTCTCTTTATCAATTTCTGCACCTTATCTCACATCTTCTGGCACTTTCAAGCAAATGCAATCATGATATTATATAAATAAAATCAGTTGTTCACCTTAAAACATTCATTTTGGATGTTTGTATTTATCACTTAGATTCGAATAAATTGCTACATGTTGAGAGAAAAACACGTAGATACATTTGTAGTTGCAGAAGTCTACTTGGTCTATATACGAGGGGTGTTATCAACCTTATCAAGAA
This sequence comes from Sepioteuthis lessoniana, assembly GCA_963585895.1. Classification (NCBI taxonomy): domain Eukaryota; kingdom Metazoa; phylum Mollusca; class Cephalopoda; order Myopsida; family Loliginidae; genus Sepioteuthis; species Sepioteuthis lessoniana. The sequence goes on along the minus strand of OY757914.1, from coordinate 60,587,325 downwards.
AATAAAAAAAAAAACGTTAAAAACCACACACACACACGCGCGCACGCACACACACACACACACACACACACATACACATATGTATATTAAAGCGAAAAATCTGCCCTTTTGAATTGAATAAAGAGCTTAACTAAAAATTCTTTAAAGTTTAGTAACTACGACAGCCACTTGAAGAAGACTGGAGAGTACAACAGCCAAAATGTTGTGGCTATAATATTTTCCCTGGTGATGATGTCTTTTTTTTTATCAAGATGTTTCAACACTAGGTACAGGCAACAAACAATCTGATTTTTTTCTTTCTCTAAGATCAAGTAGTGAAATGACTTATTGTTCCAACCAGATCAATTAAGAATTACTCAAAACTCAGGTACTGTAAGCAATCGGAGGCTTTTGTTTCAGAAAGCAAAGCTTAGTAGAGCTTTCCTAAGTGGATTAGCGCAAAGTGAAACGCGAACAGCTTCGTTCAGGATTTGAACTAGAATCGCCGATTCTATTTCCTACGACAATAATCCGTACTCTAAAAATGCCTTCTAGCATTCCACAGACAAATGGTTAAAGCAAGAAAAAGGATTGAATACGAGGTGGGATAAAAAGGTATGAAGTCTGAATTGTTAAATCTTTTTTCAATCTTTGTAACACTATTGACGCGAGTATACAGACTTAGCTCTACGTATGTTTGTGTGTATGTACATGCTGATGTAAATATGTGTATTGTTGTGGGTTGACCATAGGTATTTATATGTGTATGTGTGTGCATATATGTGTCCATGAGTCAAAAGTCCCACCGAATTGAGTATTTTTGTGGGGATTGGGCGAAACGGACCTGTACTTTGTTTCAGACAGAACGGAAGTGAGCGTTGAATCCCCCAGGATTTTTTCTCTTGAAGAATAAGAAAGAAAGAGAAGGAGGAAAACCAACGGTCATTGTTTTTTTGTTTGTTTGTTTATTTAATTATTGTTTATTATGAATGAGTGATTGAACTGCCTCAGATAAATTTTTCTTCTTTTGAGGAGGGAATAATTGAATCCTCCAGCTTACTATTATTATTATTATTCATTTTGTTGTTGCTTTGTTCCAGTTGTAAATGACACATGTTTTCTTTTCTCGATGGCGTCTCCGCTTAGGAATCATAATGTCACATTTTTGTTTTTGTTTGTAATTTATGAAATAAATGACAAAAATGATTGGAGGAGGTAAATGTGACACTATTGACGCCATATTTCCATGTATGTTCGTGTGGGTACATTCATGCGTAGGGTTGTGGTTTGACCATAGGTATGTATATGTGTATGTGTGTGTATGAGTGTCCACGTAAGTCCTGAGACATATCATCGTGGGAATCATTGATTCTTGCCTGCTAATATAAAATGCATAAAAGTGGTACAACGACTTAATTTATTATTATACCTTTAAGGGTTTCTTGAAGTTTCGGTGTCTGCCGTTTTTTCTTTTCATGTTCACCTCTCCATATATCCACAGGGTCAATCAGAGGACAATCGAAAGAAGGAGTCAGCCACAAAAAGTGGGTAAGAGACCGATGCAGGAGAACACGGACACAGATGGTTAGTCAAAGAAGAAACACGAACAGTACAGCGGGAAGAAGTCGTTCCACTACTAGACGCAGCAGGTATACGACCAGAGGATAGTTGAGACAACAAGGATAAGAGATGTGCAGAGAGAACAGATACTGAAGAGATAGGGGGGACCAAAGAATGGAGAACAGAGACAGACAGACATGCAGATAAACTGAAAAGCTTTTAGTTTAGAGATTTCGTTGCGAAGCGTCACACGAGCTTCTTCCTTTCTTTAAACATTAATTCAACTTTTTGTTTTCTTCTTGCTCTTTCCTGGTTAGACCGTCTGGATCATGCATCTCGACTCGACTTGCTGAGAAAGCAACAACAATGAGGGGTCAGTCTTTTATACGGCCGAAGATTTTCATTCTGCGGTCATATTCCCACATTGTGAAATTTAACTCAAGACGAGTGCACATAACTTGCATAATAAATTGATGGTGTCTCGACATTTATTCTGCCGTCTAGACATCTGTTTTGTTTAGATGTTGAATGTGTCTTCTCATCGTTTTATATTTTAGTCTTTAACATTAACTCTATTCTGAGTATGACGCTAAACTGCATCTGATGATGAGGTTCGGGTTCTGGGGTGTAAGGTACTCCTTCATTGTCATTACTTCCAGGTCTACACTTTCTCGATGGTTAGGGTCCCATGTGTGGGTTGAATAGTTCTGTTTAAAAAATACCCGTATTCGATTGGACCGTTTAAAAAAGCTTTTAAGACAAGTCGGCAAAAAATGTAAATACCAACATATAATGAACATGAGTCCCTAACCTATAGGCATAAAATAACCCTAGATGGGTTGAGATGGCGTTAAAATCAATCTAAGAAAATAAATGGCATGAAAAGAAATTTGAATTATCATCCGATTGCGCTAAAAGAGATTATCTTCAACTCCTGATGCCTAATTGGTTTGGCCTAATTAATTCTAAATGATGTTATATATATATATATATATATATATATATATATATATATATATATATATACGATTTGTAAACAAATAAGTTGGTAACATTATCATTAAACGAATCAGAGCTCATTTTTTGCAAACAGTTAAATGGCTTCAATTATTGTTATCCAACACTAATAATTCTATTTAATATTAATCATTTGTTTGCACACAGTTAATTGGTTTTAAGTATTGCTCTTAATACACACAGTTTAGTTTGTTTTGGTTGGGTTTGATGGCATATCAAGCATCGTAGGTTATTAAATGCCAAATCCTGTTTATATATATATACTAAATATATGTGATTTGTAACACATTTCGTTGATAACATTTTTAAATGAGCCTGAGCTGTTTTTTGTTCACAGTTAATTGGTTTCAAGTATTGCTATGTATCATTAACAATTCAAATAAACATAAGAAAAATGTTCACACTATGTGTATTCAATATACAAGTCTAAACCGGATTTGGCATTGAACCATTTGCAATGTTTGGTATGATATAAAACCAAACAAACTTACAAAGAATAGTTTTTGACTGCCTATTTATGAACATGGCTGGCTTCTCAGCACTTATCTTTCTGCTGTATTTGTAACAAAAAATACATGAAAAATATTCGAGGTGTCTTCAAAAAGTCTCAAGACTGAGGCTGCATTTACCAAGACAGAAATGAGCAATGAATAAAAGGTTTATTTTTTCAAAATAATCTTCTTGCCATTCAACACATTCCAACGAGTTTTTCATTGGTCAAAGCACCTTTGCAATCCTTCTTTTCATATTGTGAAGTTCTGTTATATCGATTTTAATTTATTCTTATCTCCCAAGAACTCAATTCTTTGTCGTGAGATCAATTTTCTGTTTAGGAAACAAGAAAAAGTCACGTGGAGCTAGGTATGCTGTGCATGAAGGATGCTGCACTTGCAAAATTCTGTTTCTTCAAAAAATTATCTTAAAAAATGCCGAGAGTGGCTTCATTTTTTCTCGAATTTGCATTGACCTATCAAGATGATGTAAAGACGTCTTGACAACAGTCTACAGATTTAAACATCATCACTTTTATATACATGATGTTTTTAAAAAATGTTAAGATTTCTATAGGAGTCCCTTTACGATATGATTTTAAAGTTTTCACCTGTCCACTATTCCAGTCATCACATTATTAGAATCTCTCCCACACGGTCTTCGTAATATCAGTCTGTTTTTCTAATAAAGGTGCTCCAATAAAAATTTTAATCGTTTGTGGAGAATATCGAGAATGTATCAACAGGGGTGATGATCATGAGGAGACTGTTTGAAATAATATCATAAAGGTTCTCCCATAAGAGTATTAACATTTTTTAAAATCCCCCTCTCTACTGGTGACCAATATTGGCACCCTTTCATTTTTTTTCCTATATCATCTGAAATAAATGGAAAATAACCAAATTTAAATGTTCTTGCTAATAAAGGCAATGAATGTAAGACTGATTTGATTTTTATGGAATAATTGTAGGCAAGGTGACCGAGATTTTTACACTATCAACATTTTCGGTGTAAAAACGTGTATATTTTTAAACAATATGAAAATCATGGCTAAAATGCGACTTTATCTAAATATCTTTTGCCTTTTATTAATTTCTATTCTAATAAGGAGCACTAGAGGCGTGCTTAGCGTAATATTTATCATTGAAGTAAATTGAATTGGTTACCTGAATACACATCTTGGATAAAGCCCATTACCTTTCATTTGCGCCATTGAACAAGGCCTCTCATCCGAAAGTTAATGTCGACAACTGTTGACATTTCACTTTGCGGCAATGAACAAGGCCTCTCATCCGAAAGTTAATGCCGACAATTGTTAACATTTCACTTTGCGGTAATGAACAAGGCCTCTCATCCGAAAGTTAATGCCGACAACTATTGACATTTCACTTTGCGGCAATGAACAAGGTCTAACATCCGAAAGTTAATCTCGACAACTGTTGTCATTTCACTTTGCGGCAATGAACAAGGCCTCTCATCCGAAAGTTAATGCCGACAACTGTTGACATTTCACTTTGCAGCAATGAACAAGACCTCTCATCCGAAAGTTAATGCCGACAACTATTGACATTTCACTTTGCGGCAATGAACAAGGCCTCTCATACGAAAGTTAATGCCGACAACTGTTGTCATTTCACTTTGCAGCAATGAACAAGGCCTCTCATCCGAAAGTTAATGCCGACAATTGTTAACATTTCACTTTGCGGCAATGAACAAGGCCTCTCATCCGAAAGTTAATGCCGACAACTGTTGACATTTCACTTTGCGGCAATGAACAAGGCCTCTCATCCGAAAGTTAATGCCGACAATTGTTAACATTTCACTTTGCGGTAATGAACAAGGCCTCTCATCCGAAAGTTAATGCCGACAACTATTGACATTTCACTTTGCGGCAATGAACAAGGTCTAACATCCGAAAGTTAATCTCGACAACTGTTGTCATTTCACTTTGCGGCAATGAACAAGGCCTCTCATCCGAAAGTTAATGCCGACAACTGTTGACATTTCACTTTGCGGCAATGAACAAGGCCTCTCATCCGAAAGTTAATGCCGACAACTATTGACATTTCACTTTGCGGCAATGAACAAGGCCTCTCATACGAAAGTTAATGCCGACAACTGTTGACATTTCACTTTGCGGCAATGAACAAGGCCTCTCATCCGAAAGTTAATGCCGACAACTGTTGACATTTCACTTTGCGGCAATGAACAAGGCCTCTCATCCGAAAGTTAATGCCGACAACTATTGACATTTCACTTTGCGGCAATGAACAAGGTCTAACATCCGAAAGTTAATCTCGACAACTGTTGTCATTTCACTTTGCGGCAATGAACAAGGCCTCTCATCCGAAAGTTAATGCCGACAACTGTTGACATTTCACTTTGCGGCAATGAACAAGGCCTCTCATCCGAAAGTTAATGCCGACAATTGTTAACATTTCACTTTGCGGCAATGAACAAGGCCTCTCATCCGAAAGTTAATGCCGACAATTGTTAACATTTCACTTTGCGGTAATGAACAAGGCCTCTCATCCGAAAGTTAATGCCGACAACTGTTGACATTTCACTTTGCGGCAATGAACAAGGCCTCTCATCCGAAAGTTAATGCCGACAACTATTGACATTTCACTTTGCGGCAATGAACAAGGTCTAACATCCGAAAGTTAATCTCGACAACTGTTGTCATTTCACTTTGCGGCAATGAACAAGGCCTCTCATCCGAAAGTTAATGCCGACAACTGTTGACATTTCACTTTGCGGCAATGAACAAGGCCTCTCATCCGAAAGTTAATGCCGACAACTATTGACATTTCACTTTGCAGCAATGAACAAGGCCTCTCATACGAAAGTTAATGCCGACAACTGTTGACATTTCACTTTGCAGCAATGAACAAGGCCTCTCATCCGAAAGTTAATGCCGACAACTGTTGACATTTCACTTTGCGGCAATGAACAAGGCCTCTCATCCGAAAGTTAATGCCGACAACTATTGACATTTCACTTTGCGGCAATGAACAAGGTCTAACATCCGAAAGTTAATCTCGACAACTGTTGTCATTTCACTTTGCGGCAATGAACAAGGCCTCTCATCCGAAAGTTAATGCCGACAACTGTTGACATTTCACTTTGCGGCAATGAACAAGGCCTCTCATCCGAAAGTTAATGCCGACAACTATTGACATTTCACTTTGCGGCAATGAACAAGGTCTAACATCCGAAAGTTAATCTCGACAACTGTTGTCATTTCACTTTGCGGCAATGAACAAGGCCTCTCATCCGAAAGTTAATGCCGACAACTGTTGACATTTCACTTTGCGGCAATGAACAAGGCCTCTCATCCGAAAGTTAATGCCGACAATTGTTAACATTTCACTTTGCGGTAATGAACAAGGCCTCTCATCCGAAAGTTAATGCCGACAACTATTGACATTTCACTTTGCGGCAATGAACAAGGTCTAACATCCGAAAGTTAATCTCGACAACTGTTGTCATTTCACTTTGCGGCAATGAACAAGGCCTCTCATCCGAAAGTTAATGCCGATAACTGTTGACATTTCACTTTGCGCCAATGAACAAGGCCTCTCATCCGAAAGTTAATGCCGACAACTATTGACATTTCACTTTGCGGCAATGAACAAGGCCTCTCATACGAAAGTTAATGCCGACAACTGTTGACATTTCACTTTGCGGCAATGAACAAGGCCTCTCATCCGAAAGTTAATGCCGACAACTGTTGACATTTCACTTTGCGGCAATGAACAAGGCCTCTCATCCGAAAGTTAATGCCGACAACTATTGACATTTCACTTTGCGGCAATGAACAAGGTCTAACATCCGAAAGTTAATCTCGACAACTGTTGTCATTTCACTTTGCGGCAATGAACAAGGCCTCTCATCCGAAAGTTAATGCCGACAACTGTTGACATTTCACTTTGCGGCAATGAACAAGGCCTCTCATCCGAAAGTTAATGCCGACAATTGTTAACATTTCACTTTGCGGCAATGAACAAGGCCTCTCATCCGAAAGTTAATGCCGACAATTGTTAACATTTCACTTTGCGGTAATGAACAAGGCCTCTCATCCGAAAGTTAATGCCGACAACTGTTGACATTTCACTTTGCGGCAATGAACAAGGCCTCTCATCCGAAAGTTAATGCCGACAACTATTGACATTTCACTTTGCGGCAATGAACAAGGTCTAACATCCGAAAGTTAATCTCGACAACTGTTGTCATTTCACTTTGCGGCAATGAACAAGGCCTCTCATCCGAAAGTTAATGCCGACAACTGTTGACATTTCACTTTGCGGCAATGAACAAGGCCTCTCATCCGAAAGTTAATGCCGACAACTATTGACATTTCACTTTGCAGCAATGAACAAGGCCTCTCATACGAAAGTTAATGCCGACAACTGTTGACATTTCACTTTGCAGCAATGAACAAGGCCTCTCATCCGAAAGTTAATGCCGACAACTGTTGACATTTCACTTTGCGGCAATGAACAAGGCCTCTCATCCGAAAGTTAATGCCGACAACTATTGACATTTCACTTTGCGGCAATGAACAAGGTCTAACATCCGAAAGTTAATCTCGACAACTGTTGTCATTTCACTTTGCGGCAATGAACAAGGCCTCTCATCCGAAAGTTAATGCCGACAACTGTTGACATTTCACTTTGCGGCAATGAACAAGGCCTCTCATCCGAAAGTTAATGCCGACAACTATTGACATTTCACTTTGCGGCAATGAACAAGGTCTAACATCCGAAAGTTAATCTCGACAACTGTTGTCATTTCACTTTGCGGCAATGAACAAGGCCTCTCATCCGAAAGTTAATGCCGACAACTGTTGACATTTCACTTTGCGGCAATGAACAAGGCCTCTCATCCGAAAGTTAATGCCGACAATTGTTAACATTTCACTTTGCGGTAATGAACAAGGCCTCTCATCCGAAAGTTAATGCCGACAACTATTGACATTTCACTTTGCGGCAATGAACAAGGTCTAACATCCGAAAGTTAATCTCGACAACTGTTGTCATTTCACTTTGCGGCAATGAACAAGGCCTCTCATCCGAAAGTTAATGCCGATAACTGTTGACATTTCACTTTGCGCCAATGAACAAGGCCTCTCATCCGAAAGTTAATGCCGACAACTATTGACATTTCACTTTGCGGCAATGAACAAGGCCTCTCATACGAAAGTTAATGCCGACAACTGTTGACATTTCACTTTGCGGCAATGAACAAGGCCTCTCATCCGAAAGTTAATGCCGACAACTGTTGACATTTCACTTTGCGGCAATGAACAAGGCCTCTCATCCGAAAGTTAATGCCGACAACTATTGACATTTCACTTTGCGGCAATGAACAAGGCCTCTCATCCGAAAGTTAAAGCCGACAACTGTTGACATTTCACTTTGCGGCAATGAACAAAGCCTCTCATCCGAAAGTTAATGCCGACAACTGTTGACATTTCACTTTGCGGCAATGAACAAGGCCTCTCATCCGAAAGTTAATGCCGACAACTATTGACATTTCACTTTGCGGCAATGAACAAGGTCTAACATCCGAAAGTTAATCTCGACAACTGTTGTCATTTCACTTTGCGGCAATGAACAAGGCCTCTCATCCGAAAGTTAATGCCGACAACTGTTGACATTTCACTTTGCGGCAATGAACAAGGCCTCTCATCCGAAAGTTAATGCCGACAACTATTGACATTTCACTTTGCGGCAATGAACAAGGCCTCTCATACGAAAGTTAATGCCGACAACTGTTGACATTTCACCTTGCGGCAATGAACAAGGCCTCTCATACGAAAGTTAATGCCGACAACTGTTGACATTTCACTTTGCGGCAATGAACAAGGCCTCTCATCCGAAAGTTAATGCCGACAACTGTTGACATTTCACTTTGCGGCAATGAACAAGGCCTCTCATCCGAAAGTTAATGTCGACAACTATTGACATTTCACTTTGCGGCAATGAACAAGGTCTAACATCCGAAAGTTAATCTCGACAACTGTTGTCATTTCACTTTGCGGCAATGAACAAGGCCTCTCATACGAAAGTTAATGCCGACAACTGTTGACATTTCACTTTGCGCCAATGAACAAGGCCTCTCATCCGAAAGTTAATGCCGACAACTATTGACATTTCACTTTGCGGCAATGAACAAGGCCTCTCATACGAAAGTTAATGCCGACAACTGTTGACATTTCACCTTGCGGCAATGAACAAGGCCTCTCATACGAAAGTTAATGCCGACAACTGTTGACATTTCCCTTTGCGGCAATGAACAAGGCCTCTCATCCGAAAGTTAATGCCGACAACTATTGACATTTCACTTTGCGGCAATGAACAAGGTCTAACATCCGAAAGTTAATCTCGACAACTGTTGTCATTTCACTTTGCGGCAATGAACAAGGCCTCTCATCCGAAAGTTAATGCCGACAACTGTTGACATTTCACTTTGCGGCAATGAACAAGGCCTCTCATCCGAAAGTTAATGCCGACAATTGTTAACATTTCACTTTGCGGCAATGAACAAGGCCTCTCATCCGAAAGTTAATGCCGACAATTGTTAACATTTCACTTTGCGGTAATGAACAAGGCCTCTCATCCGAAAGTTAATGCCGACAACTGTTGACATTTCACTTTGCGGCAATGAACAAGGCCTCTCATCCGAAAGTTAATGCCGACAACTATTGACATTTCACTTTGCGGCAATGAACAAGGTCTAACATCCGAAAGTTAATCTCGACAACTGTTGTCATTTCACTTTGCGGCAATGAACAAGGCCTCTCATCCGAAAGTTAATGCCGACAACTGTTGACATTTCACTTTGCGGCAATGAACAAGGCCTCTCATCCGAAAGTTAATGCCGACAACTGTTGACATTTCACTTTGCGGCAATGAACAAGGCCTCTCATCCGAAAGTTAATGCCGACAACTGTTAACATTTCACTTTGCGGCAATGAACAAGGCCTCTCATCCGAAAGTTAATGCCGACAACTGTTGACATTTCACTTTGCGGCAATGAACAAGGCCTCTCATCCGAAAGTTAATGCCGACAATTGTTAACATTTCACTTTGCGGTAATGAACAAGGCCTCTCATCCGAAAGTTAATCTCGACAACTGTTGACATTTCACTTTGCGGCAATGAACAAGGCCTCTCATCCGAAAGTTAAAGCCGACAACTGTTGACATTTCACTTTGCGGCAATGAACAAAGCCTCTCATCCGAAAGTTAATGCCGACAACTGTTGACATTTCACTTTGCGGCAATGAACAAGCCTCTCATCCGAAAGTTAATGTCGACAACTGTTGACATTTCACTTTGCGCCAATGCCCTTGGGAAAGTTATGAATCCATCTGTTCTCCTCCTAGCTATAGTTCAAATTAGTTTATTTAACCTTGGTTAGGTAACCGGACTAAGAGAAGGAAAACTGAATTCAAATCAGCTGTACACCGATTAAAAAATGACCCTGTTCGTAGCGGAGATGTTGGGTAAATACTTCCATGAAGCATTCGCACTATTAATCGGCAAGGAATACTTCTGAATAAAAAAGAATTTGAAAGAAAAAAGACAAACCTTGAGAAAACTTAGTTAAAAGAATAAATACTCGATCAGTTGCACGATCATTTTTTTTTGTGTGGTAATCTTTCCTAAATTGGACTAGAGAAGAGTTCATAATATAAACCAAAGAATGAGAAAAATAAAGACTATGAACAAGGCCTTACATCCGAAAATTAATGTCGACAAATTATATGCAAAAAGAAAGAAGTGGGTGGAAGTCTCATCAACATTGAGGAATATTTATGAAATCTTTACAACCTTTTTTTGCAAATATCCACCTTATTTTAAAGTTCAGTTTGGCTACTGTATTTTTAATTCAGAGGAAGAAAAAAAAAATTCATTATATCTCCCGAAATCTGGAGTCCATTAAAAATCAAGTTTCTGTTCTTGTTTCCGGAAATGATGCGCATGACTAATTCAAATATTCACACAGATTTGCTGAGTCATTGTTAATTCCTCCCATGACAACGTCATTTTTGTTTTAATTTCCAGTTTATTGATTAAATTTACGCAAAAGATGAATGGAATTTTTGGATTTGAAAGTCAAATGAAAACAAAACTGTTTATATAAATTGGAGTGTTTAATCGATACCCCTTCCTTCTTATTCAGAAAGAAAGAAAGAAAGAAAGAGACATTTATTGTATGGCAGTTCTCTTATTGTTTGCTTCGATTCATTTTTGCTGTTTTTGCAGTGGTTAGAATCTGTCCCACTACAAATGACACCCAAAAGAAACTCTATCTATCTATCTATCTATCTATCCATTTATCTATCATATTCATAATATTAAATCTCTGCATCTATTTGTTTATAACCGAGTTATTGAGAAAACGGGACATTTTAGTATAAACTTTTCTATGGTAAGGTGCCCTTAGATTTGCTCCGTAATGATAGGGAAATTGGTTTCGTGTCGATTCGTTTACCAGAAATCGAGTTATGGGTACACGTCCAAACACACACATGCACACACACATGTACGTGCATGCGCAGTGTAGTGATACACTCACTGTTGATCAAATGATCATTGTACAAAAAACATCCTCTGATATGCGCAATCTCCCGTGTTTGATTTTCTTGAAAGACTTGACAACAAAAAAAGACTTTTTATGTACATAAAATTAGAATTCTTATCGGTTGGGGGCTTAGAATATACTGAGAGTATTCCCTGCATAGGAGAATGAACCTCTACAAAAAAAGGTGCCCTGAGTATGACACTAAACTGCATCTGATGGTGAGGCTACAGTTCTAGTGATCTGGAGTGTGTAGATTACCCTTTCATTGCCATCATTCCCAGGTTCACCCAGGACCATGGTGGTAGTACCGGTTAGGGTCACATCTATGGGTCAAAAAGATCTATTTAAAATTTATCGGTATTCGAAAGAACCGTGTGCAAAACAATTCTTAAGAAATAACTATACAAAAAATAAATAAGAATTTATAATGAACATGATTCCCTAACCTCTTGACAGAGAATAAACCGAGACGGGTGAACATGCAATTAAAATCAATCGATCAAACCCTCACCCTACCAACATATGAACACTCGATATATTCTTCTTTAATACAATGTTTGATGAATTTTTTTCTAATGTGGATTGCCCAGTCGGCTGGGGTGGTAGAATACACAGACTGCTTCTCTGCTGAGGGGTAAGACCCCCCCCACAACGAGTGTCCTGATATGACACTAAACAATCTGATGATGAGGTTTCAGCAATGATGGAGCTTTGGGGAATGTGGAGTACCTCTTCCTTGCCATCGCTCCCAGGTCCACTCTGGCCCGGCGTGGTAGCACCTGATTGGGCCCTATCTGTGGGTTAAATAGAACTAACGGCATACTTATGCTAAACTGAATTGTTTGACTAAACTGAATAGCTTGAAATAAAATGTTTTTGACAGTTAAGCCGTACTTACATTTAAGCTGTATTCTTATGCTAAACTGAATTATTTGAAATAGAACTGTTTTTGACATTGAAACTGTACTTGCACTAAACTGAATTGTTACATATAACTGCTTGAATAGTTTGAAATAGAAATGTTTTTGACAAACTGTGTACTAATGCTAAAGTGAATTGTTTGAAATAGAACTGATTATTTGTATTAAAATGAATTTGGCATTAAATAACCTACAAAAATTGATATGTCATAAAACCCAACAAACCAAACCAACTAATGTGGAAAATAGAGCGATATATTTTGAATATGATTTATATAATATAAATTATATTAAAATGAATGAAAATTATTTGGTTACAGCAAAAAAAAAATATTCAGAAAATAAATATATATTTAAATTTACGCCAAAACAAATAAGTTGTTAAACTTAAAATTCTTCAATTCGGTATGAAACCGTGGTTAATTGTTTTTATGCATTCAGTTTAACAAGTCGGTTTATAAACAGCTAAATTACAAATCAAATCACGATTTGAAACCGAATGGAACAATTATAATGGCCGATCTGACAATAAGCACTTTGGATTATGTAATAACTAGCCTGCTGGGTCGGCAAATCATTGTGAGTTCGATTCACATCGAGAACCACATACTCCTGGCTTTATGACAAACTAGCCTCAACTTAGTAAAAGACAGCAAATAATTGACAATATGATCCCTTTTTCATTGTAAATAAAAAAATTACTTTTCTCAGAACGAACTAGGACTAAAACCATGATCCCGGTAATGGATAGCCATTGGAGATCTAAGTATACTTCTCAGTCCTCATGCCTTAAATCCCTAAATAGCAGTGAGAAAATCCAATCAAGAATGAGGTGTGCTACATTTGATGTGAACCTCTGCACAACAATCGATTCCTATTACAGTCCCACCAATGACAGGGATGAAACGGACATCACCACCTTCTATAATGAGTTAACCTCTCATGTCCGACACATTCTCAAATCTTAAATTCCGAAAAAGGAAGAGAAACCTATGTACTTACACCAACCAAATAGCTAGATTATATATTTGTAAACAAGAAGTAGATAATCAGTGCTTTGAACTGTGAGGCACACTCATCTTTTGAAAGATCTTCCGACTTTAGTATTGTCTCAGCAAAGATTCGCTTGAGTTTACGCAGAAATAAGAAACACGAGTAAAGCTTCACAATTTGACTGGTTCTCACTTATCAATCGTAATATTAACAATCAATATACGATAACTGTAAAAAACAAGTTTTATTATTTTCAGGAGATATTTGAAAGATATACTCCGAATGATCAATATGAAAACTTTGTTACTACCTCCATAAAAGCAGCAGCCGAGTGTATACTAACAAAACCAAGAGTCAAATGAAGTGTTTACTAGGAATCAATAGAAGTTAAGGATAAACGATTCGCTTGGCCGACAGGAAATGAAGTGAGCGGAAGGAAAAGTAACTCAAGTGCAAAAATAAAAAGCTGCCTGCCAAGAAGAAAGATTTCAGAAGTGGAAAGAATATTTTAGGTATCTACCGGGACCCCCCCCCCGAAATCATTGTTTATCCCACCCAAAATATATATTATAGCCAACTACGTGAATGCAAATAAAAGAGTTCATGTGTGTTTTATAGAAGAAGGCGCCATCTCCCCTTTAAGTGGCATGCCTCTGAAATCAGTAGACCAGTTCACATATCTAAACGATGTCAACATACACATAGGCAAAGCGTGAACTTCAATTGACACGTTATCTATCAAATAGAAATCTGGTCTCCCTAATAAAGTAAAACGGGATTTCTTCCAAGCTGTGACTGGGTCAGTACAACTGTATGGATGCCCCTCCTGGACTTAAACAAAACGTACGGAAAAATAGATGAGAACTATACTAGAATACTGCGTGCTCTTTTGAACAAATCCTGAAAGCAACATTCCACAAAACAGCGTCTGTACAGCCTCTTACGTCCCATCTCAAAAACCATCCAAGTTAGACGAACAAAATATGCTGGGTGAAGTGACATTCTCTTATGGAGTCCTACACATGAATGTGCCAGCTTAGGCCAATCAGCAAGGACTTACATACTTCAGCTCGGTGCAGACACTGGATACAGTCTAGATGACCAATCAGGACAATAGGGACGGATGCTGAGACACAGAGAGACAGCAGACAGAGAGAATCAGGGAACTCTATGTTATCAGTATGACTTGATGATGATTATATGAAAAAATAGGATGTTAACTATTACAACCTCTGGCCAATATTAGTTGTTACATTTGAACATAAAATTCATATATTGAACGTACCAATTATGAGACAGAAGTAGAATTCAAAAGTCTATCCAAATATCTGGATTCCAGATCAATTTCTTATATCTTCTATTACAAAAGCTGATAACTCCCCAAATAGAAATCGGTCTTCAAGAGAATTTTCCATTAAATTCATATGAAGTTATTACAATAAAAATGGCAATAATAATGCAAAAGGAAAAAGATTAGTATTTGTTTCATGAGTTATTTTTTATCATGAAGTTATCATTAGATTAGTATATGTTGATGAATAAACATATATATATATATATATATATATATATATATATATAAAAAGTTATCTGCACTGGGACATCTCAAGCATAGCAGCTATTTCGTTCAGAATAACATTCTATTTCAGTAAAATAGAAATCACAGTGATAAAGTGCAATAAAAAAATCCAGTAAGACTTCTAATTTCTTTTCAGTCATTGAAATATTCATTTATTCAATATGCGCAGCTTTTTGGTCTTTCTTTATCTCTCTCTACTCTACACTCTCTTCTTTCTTTCTTTCTTTCTTTCTTTCTTTCTTTCTTTCTCTTATATTCTCTTTCAGTGATAGAGACCGGAAGGAGAGAGATCCTACACGTTGTCATAGTGATGCGATTCAGTTATTTGCAGTGAAACTAGGTTAAAAGTGTCGTTCTAATTTGTAGCTACCAAACCAAATCTTAGAAGAATATCTCATTTACATTTCTCTATCTAATAAATTGTTGTTGGAAATGTCAAGGTGTTCGTTTTTTTTTTCGTTTTTCTTTCTTTCTTTTGCTTTTCCAAATCATTCAAAATGGACATCGTTTAACTCTCTACGCCTCTTTCTGGTCAAAGGCCATGCCGCAAACTGTTCGACTCAGGCCAACAGTATTTCTAATTTACACACTCATCCACAGAAAGTTTAACACATCGACTTTTTTTTTAACTAACAGCAAATGATGTATCTTTTCTAGTGATTTGTCAACTTCCAAATTTCAAGTAGTCTATATCATATTTTCCATCCAATATTCAATATTCAAACTGATTCCTTTTTCATAGTCACGTATCATGCCACAAATTGAGATATGTTTTAATAATAAAATCAAGCAGTTAATTAAACAATTAAAGTAGTCCAACCCCGCAATTATGTCATAACAAGTTTTGTGTCTATGTATTACTAAACTTCTCATGATATTTGTTTATATCTAAGCTTTTAACCAACCCCTCCAGCACGGACAAAATTAAACACAAAGTAAACTTTTAAGCAGAGTACAGCTGGTTGGAATTAGAGATTTTCCTTCGCCTTGACTGGTTGCCATGCTAAGACAAAAGAACCCTGTCTATCTTACTATTAGCTGTGGAGGAGAACAGTTGGATTCATGCCTTTTCTAGTGCGAAGTGAAGTGCCAACATTCTCGTCTAGACTTTGATTTAGAGTCACCATTTCCATTTCCATTTCCTATGATGATAACTATTACGCTGAGTGAGGCTTGTGTATGTGTATGTGTGTATGTGTATGTAATCTAGTAAAAACGCAACATCATAGCAAGATTTTCTTTGAGCAATATACTTAAAAATGCTTTAACTTAGAGGATAAAGCAATTTCCAATCCAACTGAATAATAATTTTGTGTGATGTGCGTTGACAATGAACATGATTTTCTCTCTTTCTTTGTCTCTGTCTATCTGTCTCTCTTTCTCTCTCTCTCTCTCTCTCTCTCTCTCTCTCTCTCTATATATATATATATATATATATATATATATATATATATTACTAAACTTCTGTTTTATATATGTAAACCTAATTTATCGAAAAAAACACTCTATGATGAGATTTAATGAGAGAAATGCACAAGAAATACTCTAATTTAGAGAAGAAAGCGATTTCCAGTCCAATATACAACTAAATGATAATTTCGTGGCGTCTACATACCGGCTAGATGCCATGTTTTTTGATTATCTCAATTTTCAATACAATAGAGGAAAGTATGAAATGCTTATTAGAATCCTTCACTCCTTCCTAAAGAAAAGCATCAATATCATTAAGAACAGCCATTAATTACATTAAATAGAATCCGTCTCTCCTTTCTAAAATAGGAAGAGCCCAGTCGGTTACAGCTGGAGAATACGTCAACTGCATCTCTACTGAGAGGTAATATCACCCGAGGTGTGAACTGATTTGACACAAAACCAACTGATGGTGAGGCTCCAATCCCAGAGTCTTGGGAAATGTGGACTACCTTGTTGCAGACATTACTCTCAGGTCAACTCTGTCACGGAGTGGTAGTACCTGTTAAGGTCCCATTTACGGGTTAAATAGAATTATTTGATCATTTACAATACTTGAAACCATTTAACTGTGTGCAAACGAAGGAATAATGTTGACTAGAATTATTAGTGTTGAATTGCAGTAATTGAAACCATTTAACTGTCTTCAAATAGAATTATTAGTGCTAAACAACAATGCTTGAAATCATTTAACTGTGTGCAAAAAATACTTAGCAATACTCGAAACTGTAAAATGGTTTCAAGTACTGTCTGTAATTAAATTTGGATCGTTTAAAAATAATGTTACCTATAAACTATTCGCTTACAAATCATATATATATATATATATATATATATATATATAAAGGATTTGGTACTAAATGACCAACAATATGCTATAAAATACAACCAAATCAAACCAAAATAAGAAGATTATCCAATTGTTACAATGGGAACCCAATGAGTTCACAGAGCATCTAATTTAATCATAATTTTTTATAAACACCAAATGGTTAGTTGATTGGGTTTCATGGTACATCAACCTTTGTAGGTTATTTAATGCCAAATTCATTTTTATGTAAATAATCAGTTCTATATCAAACAATTCAGTTTAGCATGAGTACACAATTTAATTGTCAAAAACATTTCTATTTAAAACTATTCAGTTTTGTCAAGCAGTTCTAATTCAGCAAAGTATAAGTACAGATTTTGTTTACACACAGTTAAATGTCAAAACAGTTCTATATTAAACAAATCAGTCGAGTGTAAGTACAGTTTCAATGTCAAAAAACAGTTCCATTTTAAATAATTCAGTTTAGCATAAGTTCACAGTATGAATGTAAGTACGGTTTAATTGTCAAAAACACTTTATTTCAAGCTATTCAGTTTATTCAAACAATTCAGTTTAGTATAAGTATGCCGTTAGTTCTATTTAACCCATAGATAGGGCCCTATCAGGTGCTACCACGCCGGGTCAGAGTGGGCCTGGGAGCAATGGCAATGAAGGGGTGCTCCGCATTCCCCAAAGCTCCAACATTACTGGAACCTCACCATCAGATTGTTTAGTGTCATATCCAGGACATTCACTGCAGAGGTGCAGTCAGTGTATTCTACAGCCCCAGCCGACTGGGCAATCACCAAATGGGTCCAGTGTTAGTTGACATCTACATATCTAAGCCTTATGTAATTTCAATCGTATTGTTCATAGAATCAAATTCTTAATTTATTCCACATAGATGTTAGTAATTATTAGTGAAAGCAGTGACTCCACAACCAGAGTATTTTCTTGTTCCTATATATTCGCTTGGCGTTTGAAATGAGTTCTCTGTATATAAAACTTCATGAAGTTACTTAGTTGAAATGCAAGTAC
>OY757914.1:60541373-60563873 GCA_963585895.1 Sepioteuthis lessoniana | reverse complement strand
TATATATATATATATATGAGGTTCTATTTTAAGCCATTCTAAAGAAATACTTTTTATCATTTTGTTTTTTCACAAAAAACTTTTCGGTCAAATCAATATAAAGCATCTTTTCTTCAGGCAATCTTCGAGATATTCGTTAAGTACCGACACAAAATTAATACCTCAAGACAAAATCACTTGTTTACCATAAAGTAAAGAACATAGAACGATTTCATTATTTAAGTTGTTCATGGAGAATGTATGTAAGACAGGTTCATGCTTATTCTGGAGAGATTTCTTAAAATAAGATGTATATTTGATATAAATTTCGATAGTGGATGAAGAATCTTCATCGTTGTCTCCTCTAAGATATGTTTGAATGGAACATATAGTTACAGAAGCTCCGGAGCGTACACACGCACGCACAAATACATAGCATGAAAGAGTTAGAGAGAGAGGGGGGTGAGGGAGAGAGAGAGAGAGAGAGAGAGAGAGAGAGAGAGAGAGAGAGAGGGGCAAGCTGCTGAAAGGAATAAATACGCTAGAATACGCATACATTATCAATTATATAAAGACATAATACTCCTAGTATGCTTATATATATATATATATATATATATATATATATATATATATATATATTAAAATGGATAGGTCCACGAAGAGCTTTGTAGCTTTTAGGAATCCATAATTCTATTGTTTTTTAATCAATTGAAATGTAGTTTGGACCAACTCTCCTTTAGTCAGAAATGATGATCGTTTACGCGAAACCTGACGAGATTTTTATGACTGCCGGAATTCATATATATATATATATATATATATATATATATATATATATATATATATATATATATATATAAGTAGACGTACATGCGTTTTGAATACGTTCATTCTAGAACTCGTATATTGATACTAGTAAATTACGCATACACACACACACACACGCACACACGGATAGATAGATAAATAGATAGATAAAATATCCGTCAGAATTGAAGAGATATAAATCGTGAAAATCAGTCGAAAATCAAATGTTTATTGTTTTTTAATACATTTTGCTGTAAATTAGCTTTATCAGATAATCATTTTGGAAACTATTTTCATGTTTTATTTCTCTTCCGAATTATTAAGAATCATCATTAAGAAACAGAAATCAAAAAACAGTTTTAACAGATTTTTTTATTAGAGCTATTAATTTAAAATGCTCTGAATAAAGCAATTCCTAATTCAATTTGCAACTGAATATTTTTTTTATTTATCCTGATTTCCAATATAAATGGAATATTTCACTACTTATTAATTAGAAACATCCATATTATCATAGATTACTGTTGCAACGAGAACGCATCTGCAAAGGAGTGTCCTTGGTATGACACTAAACTGCATCTGATGATGGGACTCCAGTTCTTAAGATCTGGGGAGCTTGGAGTAATCCTTCATTGCCATTACACTCAGGTCCTCTCTGATTCAGAGTGGTGTTATCTGTTAAGGTCCCATCTATCAATCAAATAGATTGGTTTAAGAATTATTCGTATTCAATAGAACCATGTGAGAAAAAAAAAGCCTCTTAAAAACAACTCCACAAAAAAGTGAGTATGAACATAGAATGAACGCGATTCCTTAACCTCTAGATATAAAAGTATTTGACTCGTAGACACGCTATTAAAATCAATCAATCAACCAATCAATCAATCAATAGAATCTGAAAATGTGAAGAATTTTTTTTATTTCTCCTTCTATATAGAATATTATTAGTATCGACTTCATTCAGTTCAAGTTCCAGAAGCAGTCTTAAAAATTCGTCTGAAACAATACTTTTGCGTCTCCCTCCTGCTCTCTCTCTCTCTCTCTCTCTCTCTCTCTCTCTCTCTCTCTCTCTTTATATATATATATATATATATATATATATATATATATATATATATATATATTGTCATCCACAGACAGACTGTTTCGTTCTATCAGAACTCTTCAGTGTGGCTAGACACGTAGGACGCTTGAAGCCGGGATCGAAACCCGTCTAACTTTACGTTAGACATTAGTATATATATATATATATATATATATATATATATATATATATATATATATATATATTCAAACACAGTAAGTACTAACTCGATTATGCACGCTTTTATTAAGACTTAACATTTCAGATATTTGAAGTAACTATTCAGCTACAACTTCAACGATCATTGCTAAATGATCTTCGATGTACTTTTTTTTTTTTTACTTTGCCTCTTCCTCAGTTTCTTTCTCGATATATATATTTATGTATGAACGCATTAATTCGTTTTGTGTGAGCTTTGAGTTAACATGCTATTCCAAGAACTTGAGTGTGAAATAACACAAATAGACGATCAACAGTATTAGCAACTTATAAAATAGACAATTCGCACTCCAGAATAACGACGAGATACGTAGATATCACAGATTTAGCTTCGTACAAACAATGGCACGCAAATCAATATCGAGCTGATACGTCAACTACTGATGACCGACTTGAAATTAAAGGTCAAATCTTAGAGCAGAAACGTCCCCAACGATGGATTGGTTGTGCACAATCTCCGAATATAATATCAAATTTCGTTGATCCTTTTCAAGTAAATGGTCGTACTTGAACAAATAAATGGCTCATATGTGATGCAAGCCAGTAGATATGTGTGTATGCGGACCGGAAGAAAGAAATTGATATTCAAATATCGACAAACATTTACATGTACATACAAAAATATAATATATATTCATAGATGCATGAATATGAACAGATAGAAATATATTTATTTATAGAGGCGCACTCAGCATAACGATTATTGTCATAGTCAATAGAATCGTTGATCCCAGTTCAAATCTTCGACAAGACTGTTTGTGTTACACTTCTCGCAATTACCTTTGGGAAAGGCACGAATCCATTTTTTCTCCTCTAGTTCAGCTATGGGTAAATAGTGGGACAGAGTGGGTTTCTTTAGCATTGTTAAGACAACCTATGGAGGAAATGGAAAACTCGGAACTCAAACATACAGTACTCTGCTTAACAAATTGACACGTGGCGGAGAGGTTGGGCAAATGCATATACTGATACGCCTATAATATTTACTAACGTAAACTATATATTGCTATAATTTTCTCTTTGTTTGTATGCACACACACACACACACACACACACACACACACACACACACACACACACACACATATATATATATATATATATATATATATAATATCCCCAACACTTACCTGATGATCAATAAACGGTGAAATTTAAATTTGTTTGTTAAATGATTTTATTTGTTCTTGTTTTAATGACATTTATTGTTATATTGTCTCAACACTATTTTTGTATTGAACTCTATATTTGCTACAGTGGGATTTGATGTTGTATTGATTGATTGATTGACTTTAACAGCATGTCAACTCGTCTAGGGTTATTTTATGCCAATAGGTAAAGGAATCGCGTTTATTGTACGTTCATTCTTACATTTTTTGTGCAGTTGTTTCTTGAGAGGTTTTTGCACAAATACAAATCATTTTTAAACCAAACTATTTGATTTATAGGAACCTAACAGATACTTTCAATCCGAATCAGAGTAAACATAGTTGAAACTGCTATGAAATTGGAGATTACACACTCCCCAGATCTTCAGAACTTTAGCTTCATCATCAGATGGTGTTAAGTGTCATATCTAGGACACCCTCTTTTTTGGGGAGGGACGTCTTATCCCTCATCAGGAGATACAGTCAGTGTATTCTAAGCCCTGACGACTGGGTGATTGACACTTTAGTTTTGAAATTGACGTTTTCAGTTTTGAAAATTTATTTGTTTAAAAGTAATGTGTGTGTATGTGTGTGCATGTGTGTGTGCGTGTGTGTGTGTGTGTAATTGCAACTCAGGAAAGACGATACGTCCCAACAAAATTTTATTACAGGCATATTCCTCTTACAATATATATATATATATATATATATATATATATATATATATATATATTAGATTAATCCCTAACTTTAACTCTGGCAGCGTGAAAAAAACCAAACGATCGACTTGTGAATAAATAAATACACAATTTGATATTTAGGAAAAAATTCCATAAAAAAAGAAAATACTAAAAACATACGTATTGTCTGAAAATATCAAACAATATCGTTATGTCTGGTCGGTTTTATCCAGAAGATCCAAAAAGGTGAAACCTAGGTAGGTTTCTTCTGACTCATTAGGTATGTATATATATTAGCAAGTACACATATTCAGAGGCATTTTGGGCTTAAAATACGCTGACTACATCCTCTAGAGAAGGGTACTCCCCTCTAAAGTACTGTCCTGGGTATAACTAAATTGCGTCAAGTAGTGAGGCTCCAGTTTTAGAGGTCTGGAGGGTGTAGAGTATCCCTTCATTGCCATTACTCTCAGATCGACTCTGACCTGTTAGGATTCCATCTATGAGACAAATAGATCCATTTAAGAATTATTGGATAGGGAAGCCTGAAGCCATATAACTCTGCAAACAAATTATTTTATTACTATTATCATTATTATTATCATTATTGGCAAAAATGTGGGATCTAAATTTTTTTTACTATGAAACGTTGAAAATTTACGAATTAACCAAAATTCAGCATTAAATATACCTTTAAGAGTTGATATGCCGGTAAATAAACCGAACAAAATGAGACCACGTAGATGTGTATATGTATATGCTCCTGTATTTTTATTTATGCGTACATATCAACACACATACACTCACTGATGCGCACACATACGCGCGTATGCGCATGCACACGCGCACGCGCACGCACACATTCGTTGCCTTGTCGTTCGCATTTTTTAATTATTGGAATGCGTGTTCTGAGTCACAAATATCGCCTGGAAAATGAAAACGTTTGGCAAGGCGTACAGACTGTTGAAGTGTAGCATTGAAAAATGTCTTCAAATTATTGCTCAATTGAATGTGTCACTCATCTTTGAAAGCAACTGAAAGAATCAAGAATTTCCTTGTAAAATGAGAACAATGATTTAAATAGCGTCGACATTGTTGCTTAGAGTATTTCAAATATTAATAACAAATTTGGTTTCGAGCTGATATATCAACGCTTGTGCCTGTGTGTATATATACGTGGTTATTGTTGTCTGCTTATCAATGCAATTATGCAGTATATGTTGTTGATGATAACTCGTTTAGTATATATACCTGATATGACGGACAAAATGATAGACAGAAGAAAGCTTACATCCAATCTTTGCGACAAATTAGGAGACATTTTTAGATAGAGTGATAGATAGAAGAGACTAATATATATATATATATATATATATATATATATTGAGAGAGGGAGAGAGGGAGAGAGAGAGAATGATAGATGTGAATAGGTCAAGATAAATGTCAACATATATATATATGTGTGTGTGTGCGTATGTGTGTGTGTCCACACATGAGCTTGTGTGTGTGTGTGTGTGTGTGTGGTAACATGCAAAAGTATTGGTTACATGATTTTTTTCAGAAAATTATTTTTATTATTGCTACTAAAACTTGAGTCGAATACAGGAACTTAGCGTGTATTATGTATTTGGAAAAATAAAGAAATCTTTGTTTATACATAAATTTATTGATAAATACAACAGAAAGTAAAGCAAAGAAATGTTATTTGATATAACAGCTATGGTTGGCAGAAATTAACACCATTTTTATCCCATCCCCTTTAATAAATCCTCTTAACATCCCCCAGGTTTTACGAATTCTTCTGATAAATTCAAAATTTAAACTTTCCTTCTACAGATCTATTCGGTTTTGGCCCTTTGACTGACTAAGCAACTCTAAAATCCTTACGTTTTTCGCCTGGAACCACTTTTTAGTTTCCACTATGATTGGGATTGTTATTTTATCAGCCCAGAAGTTTGACAAGTTTCACAGTATGAAGAATGTTCTCTGTTATTTTGTGATATATTACACTCTAAATTGTTCAATACCTCGAGTGGAAAAAGAACCCCATATCATTATACTTCCGCTATCGTATTTAACTGTTAGGGTGGTATTTTTAAGAAGAATATGAGGTACTCTTCTTTTTCCAGACTTGTCTCGAATTGTTTTCGCCAAAGTGATCGATTCGCCAGACTATAGTACCTGGCCCTAGAATGAAGCACACTCGAGATAGACAAACTGCAAACGTGCCAGGACAAAATTTTGCGGTCTGATCATTGTGGCCAAAACACCTCAAGAAACATTTTGTAACAGCTTCGAATTTTGTGAATTTCTTTTAATATTTTATGTTTTATATAAGCTCCAATTTGGTTTGACGAATATATATATATATATATATATATATATATATATATATATATATATAAATCCATTTATTTATCAATTTAATTTTGAAAAAGCGCTTGTTTTTTTACACATCTCCTTACACAATGTTTGCTTAATAACAATTATCATCACTATCACTGGTCCTATAACTTGGCTAATGTTTTACCGATGACCGGAAAAAAGTCATTAGAAAAAAAAAGATGAAAAAAAGTCATAACTGTGGTTTATATCAAGAAAACTCACTTGATGTCTACTTTATACCGTAAAAAAAAAGGATTAAGATTTGGTTTAGCTAAGGTGCCGAGGTAAAAATAAGTGCTCAGTTTAGCATTATCTTCTTCACTGATTTCGTAATCTAGTTTGGTCGTGGGGGTGCTATTCATCGAGCGTGTCTAGAGCAGGAAGATCTTGGAGGAGCCTATCCCTCTCCAAGTCTACAACAATTCTGAATTAGTTTTCCTTCACCTAGACCAGTTGCCATGCAAAGGTTAAATAACCTATTAAGTCATAGTATTTACCTATAGCTGGGAGGGAGACTAGTTGGATTAATCCATTTCCCAAATGCAAACATCTTCATTCAAGATATGAATTTGTGTAGCCGAGTCCAGTTCCTACAACGATAACCGTTACAACACGAGCGACTTTCATATTAAATTGATTATATTCTTCCTACAAAGGAAATTGTTCGGGATAAGAAATTTACAGTTATTGATACCAAGTCAATAGCCAAAGTAGAATCTGGTCTTTGTTTTAATGGATGTAGAAAATCTCATAAAACTGTTGATTATATACTTCCACACCGACATTTATTTCTCACAATCACACTTAATAAAATCCTAGCAAATAAACGTACCGATAAAACGTGTAACAAACTATTTACGTATCATATGCGAAAAAATATACACATGTTAAATGGACAGACCAAATGCAATTTTCGCACATGCGCGTTATCATCTACATAGAGTATTGGTGGTGCTTTTTTTTACCACACGGCAATCATGACTTAAATGACGATTTCATTTTGATATCTTTTGCCTTTTATTCCTTTTTTTATTGTTACGAGAAGCACCGGGTGCGCGCTGAGGAAATGGAATTAGCAAACTGATTCCAATCCTTAACAACTCTGTTTGGATATCCCTTTGGGCTAATGCCCTTGGGAAATGCATGAATCCATCTATTCTCCTCCCAGCTATGGGCAAATAGTAGGGCAGACAGGACTCTTAAATCTTGGTAAGGCAACCAGACTAGAAGAAGGAAAACTCTGAATTCAAACCAACTTTACCCTGCTTAAAAATTAACCTTGGGTCACATCTTGTTCATGGTGGAAAGATTGGGTAAATTCATAAAGTAGATAAATCCATAGATAGAACCAACCATTTTTGTGACAAAAGATTTTCGTCAGAGGATTTTATTATTTGCTGTGGAATTTATAATCAAAATGGATATTATGAGGTAACATTACCAAACTCTTCAAAATTAAAACTTTGGATTAGAAAAAAATATTGTTTTTTATAAAAGAAAATATCGTAAGAGTGCACTTACGATCGATACAATAAATAAGCTTGGAATCATGAATTTTAGTGATTGAAATATAATCATTTACTCTAATTAAGTATCATAGACATAAAAAAAAAAAGACACAGAAAAAAGAAAAAAAAAAGAGATTGCATTTAAGCAAAGAAGGATTTTTAAAAATTTCATTCTGAAACGGAATGCAATAAAAAGATTCATTAACTTGGTAATTCCGATTTAGGAATCCATCGTTCGTCCATAGAATTACAATTATCATGACAGTTATTGTAATGTACAAAAATACAGTAATTTATTACTATATATTTTGGCGCAGTGGAATAATTGACATTTTCTTTCTCTCTCATGCGCACAACACACAACCACATGTTAGAAATATCTATCTATTGCTAAAATTCTCATTTGGTTTTTATACAATCTTAACCCAGCAAAATTAACACATTAAATCGTGATTTTTATAAGAGAAATATTTTTTAAATGTCTCTCAGAGAATAAAGCTATTTCAAGTTCAACTTACAGTGGAATAATAATTTTGCATGGTATGTGTCACACTGAACATCATTTTAGAAATCTGTCTATCAATCTATCTATCTATCTGAAGTTCTCGTTTTTTTAAGAAATCGTAATACGGCAAAAACGACACCTCATTGCGAGATTTCTATTCGGGAACATTAAAATGCTCTTAGAGAATAAAGCAATTTCCACTCCCATTTTCAAGTAAATGATAATTTTGTGGGATGTTCATTTTTAATAATGTCATTTATTTTAGTCATCCAAATACTCGATATAACGGAGATAACTATGAAATAATAATCAGAATACTTCACTTCTTCCTAAACCGATATATCAATATGATCATGGGCCGTTGTTACAACGAGAATCCACCGGTTTCGTGGGTCGTCTAGTATCCTATAAATCTATCATCGATTAAATAAAATACCCCCTTCCAACTTATTACGTACACATATACATATATGCACTCAAGCACGCGTAAACCCCGCAAACGTTAAGCATTTGTCATTGCATAAGTATACTAATTTTTTAACGCGCACACCATACACATGAATGAAATGTAGTAATCTCAACTATTGCTACTGCTTGCGCTTGGAGGTGGTGGAGTTGGGGGTGACGGGAGTCAGACCTGCTTGTGATCAATGCTGCAACAAACAAGACTTTCTATCGATGTTAACTGCAAATATCAAACCAAGATACCTTTTTGTGGGAGATCGGATTTTTATTAGGATTGGATCAAGAATGGAAGTGCCTTTATTATAAGATTTTTTTTCTTCTTGGGCTCCAAATAGAAAGAAATGAAAGTGATAATGAAGACATACTATGTTGCTGAAAATATTATAATAAAATTTGTAATAATGAAGTGATTGCTTTGATTAATGATTCTTAAAAGATGAAAAACTTTGAAGAATGAAATAAAAAGATAAAAAGAATTAATCAAAGCGACCGCAGATTAAGTAATTCTATGAGATGAAAGAAATCAATATGATATATTCATTTTGTTTTTCTTCTGAATTTTATAATTGACATTGCTTATATATGAATATAATGAGGGACTTAAAAACAAGTTCTACTTACTGTTTATGTACCGTTCGTTTTCTATTACAGACTTTCTTGAATATACTTGCAACAAATAAACGCCTGGAAATAGTCAATTCCTGATAAAACTGTTCTTTTTTTTCCCTTGACAAAAATGTAAAATTCCTGTGCTAGTTAGAGAATATATCCCACGTAAAAATGTTAGGAAAAAAGTGCCCACTTAGTGACACCACTTCCAGGTGTTATTTTTCTTTTTAAGTATATATACTTCATATAGATGAACAATTTATTCTTGCATATATGTATATATACTTCTCTGTATAATTGGGAAATTGCCTCTCGACCGTGCTACGATCGCGACTGCCGCTGCTACCGTTGTTGCTGTTGCTGTTGCTGCAGACAACTGTGAGTCACGTGATATGAACAGTTCTCTTCCCCCACTCTTCTTCTTCCTCTTCTTCTTTGTCGTCGTCACTTTTCTAAAACCACTAGCAGAAATCTAGTCCCTTCTATTTCTACGTCATCACCCCTTTCATTAATACTTCCATCTTTGTTATCATCAACAGCACCGTCGGCCCAAAACAGAAGCGTCTAGATTAGGAAGGGGAGTAAAAAGAAACAAGAATAACAAAAAAGAATTATTATTATTATTATTATTATTATTATCATTATTATTATTTCAACCACTCAACTGATAGCAATGCTGCTACTCAAACACGACTACAACGGTGGCAACTGCTCCTTCTGCTAATGTCTTTACATCTAAAAAGCAACACTTTCATAAATGAAGCTAATGATTTTTGATGACGCTGATGATAACACAGCAGTATTTAATAATGATAATGCTAATAATTGACCGACTGACGCTTCGCCGATATTAGGGACTCAAATTGAATAGAAAATGAAAATTATTTGACAAACAGGGAATATGTGTGAAAAGATATGGAGTATATAAGTGTCGAAGAGTGTTAAATTGGAAATAAATCTTCGGGCAATCGCATTCCATTTTTATTTGATTGTTCCTTTTCTTACACATTTCATTCGTGTGTTTTCATTCATAATTTTCTTTTCATATTTCGTTGTTCATTTTCTTTGTTGTTCATAATTTTCCTTACGACTTTTTTCACTCAATTCATTTATTTTATCAGACTTTTATGTCCTTTTATATTGTTTGACACTTTTTTGAGCTTTTATTTATTCGTTTCCTTTTTTCTGTATATTTTTATTGATTAACTTTTAATCGTTTATGATTTATTTTCTGGTTTATTTATTTATACGGCTACTTTCATTCACTGCGTTTCATTCCCTCCACCAACACGCAGACATTCTATTCATATGTGTGCATGTATGCATGAATACACACGCACGCGCGCACACACTAAGTTATTTAAAAAGCGTTGCTTAATTATGACACCAGGCTGGATATATGGAGCATTCAATGAGACTCGAACTCACTAGTCAAGGTTTGTTAGTCTAGCTGGCCAATCATTACACCACACAAGGGATATATATATATATATATATATATATATATATATATATATATATATATATATATATATATATATATATATATATATATATATATATATATATATATATATATATATATATATATATATATATATATATATATATATATATATATATATATATATATATATATATATATATATATATATATATATATATATAATATATATATATATATATATATATATATATATATATATATATATATATATATATATATTATATATATATATATATATATATATATATATATATATATATATATATATATATCAATCATCATGATGTCGTGCCGATAGCAAGAATATCCCTGACACTCTCTCGTCACTCTTCCCTATCGTTCATCGCCTCTGGCAGGTCTTCAGGGCTTCATCCCGTATCTTCACGTAGCTGCTAAATGTATGTTCGAGCTGGTCGTCCTGCTTTTGCCCGGCCATATGTGGGGGTCCATAGGAGTACATCACTTATGAGCTCGTCCCTGCTTCTCCAGCAGTGTCCTGCATATATATATATATATATAGATAGATAAAAGACCCGACAGGAAATTGTTTCATTCTCTAAGAGCATTCCAGTTGTGCTGTTTTGATTTAAAAAATCTCGCTATGATGAGTCGTTTCATAAAGTAATTTCAGTAATACATATAATGTATATAATATCACCCATAAATAAATGCACTTACCCTACCAATTTTCTTTTATAAAGAAAATTTTTTGTTCTAAACAAAAGATGTAACGATTTTATTTATTGTAGAAAATTCTGTAATCAAAACGGATATTATTAGGTACTATTTATTTACAAAGTCAATTGCATTCAATATATATGAGATTTAACGCTGTAGATTTTAGTAATAAATAATTGCTAATAATAACCATTTTTGATTGCATAATATTACTAAACGTTATTAAACAACGGTATATTCAATTTAGAAGAAAACTAGCATCTTACAAAAATTTGTAGCGATGTATCATTCATAGGTGATACTGTCTAACGCTCAGTGAAAAGGAAATTTATAAATACTTGGACACCATCAAACATGCGGAGATGAAAGAAAAAATAAAAACAGGAGAACGAGAAAATTTCTCGAAACCAAACTACATAGCAGAAATCTCATTAAAAGGATAAATCCCTGGGCTTTTCACTACGTAAGATACTCGGGACCATTCTTAAAGTGGACGAGAGAACTTCAACAAATGAGCCAGAGAACAAGAAAACTGATGGCTATGCATAAGGCTTTACACCACAGAGATGACGTTGGCAGACTGCATGTCAAGAAAAGAAGAAGGAAGAAGACTCGCCAGCATTCAAGATAGCGTCGATGCATCGATATGGAAGACTACATAAAATCGATACATCGATACTGGAAGACTACATAAAATCGATACATCGATACTGGAAGACTACATAAAATCGATACATCGATACTACATCGATACTGGAAGACTACATAAAAAATGCAGAGGAAGACTTATTACTGCCACCAGAAACAATACAGACAGCACAAGCATCAACAGAACAAAAATATCCAGAAGAAAATGGGAAGAAAAACAACAGTATGGACATTTCAAGCGACAAACAAATGAAATCTCACACGAGAAGACTTTGACATGGCTGAGAAATGGAAGCCTTAAGAGAGAAATTGAATCTCTTCTGATAGCAGCACAAAACAACGCCATAAGGACTATGTCAAAGCAAGAATAGACAAGACACAACAAAATAACAGATGTGGATTATGTGGTGATTGAGATGAAACAATCAATCACATAATAAGCGAGTGTAGTAAATTAGCACAAAAAGAGTATAAGACTAGACACAACTGAGTACAGAAGGTGATCCACAGGAAATTGTGCAAGAAGTTTAAATTTGTTCATGCCGGCAGATGGTATATGCTCAACTCAGAATCTGTCCAGGAGAATGATTGGTTGGTTAGTTGTTTAGGTTTTATGACATATCAACCTTCTTGGAGAATGAGATGTACAAACTTCTCTGAGATTTTCATGTACAAACGGATCACCAAATCTCGCCCAAACAACAAGACCTAAAAAAAAAAAAAGAAAAATAGAAAAAAAAAAAGAAAAGAAAAAAGAGAACCTGACGAATAGTGAACCTCGCCGTCCCGGCAGATCACCGAGTAAAGTTAAAAGAAAGCGAAAAGAGTGATAAATATCTAAACCTTGTTAGAGACCAAAAAATTAAAAAAAAACCCAAAAAACTATGGAACACAAAGGTGACAGTAATACTAATTGTAATTAATGCACTTTGAGCAATCTCAAAAAAATTCATAAAGAGACTCGAAAATTTAGAAATCAGAGGACAAATAAAGACCATCCAGATAACAGCATTATTAAGAGAGGCCAGAATACTGAGAAAAATCTTGGAGATCTGAGGAGATTCGCTGTCACTCAAACTCCAGTGAGAAACCATCAGCTAACGCTAAGGTGAAAACTCTCAAAATAATAATAATAATAATAATAGGAAGAGATATATTACTCGCTAATAAGCTGTGGATTGTTCCCTGACGAACAGAAAGGATGCCGCAAAGGAATCAGAGGCACAGCAGAGTTACTCTACATAGATCAACACATCCTAAATGAAAGCAAGAACAAACGGAAAAATCTAGCTATGGCCTGGATAGACAACAAAAAGTCATATGATATGGTTCCGCAAAGCTGGATAATAAACTGTCTCAAAATGTACAAAATATCACACGAAATCATAAAACCTTGAAAAATTGGAGAGTTGAATTAACAGCAGGAGGAAAAAGCTCCAAGATCCAAAGAGGGATTTTCCAAGGAGATGCACTATCACCCCTACTATTCATAATTGCCATGATGCCACTAAACCACATACTCAGAAAAGGCACGGCCGGATACAAACTTAGTAGATCGCAAGAAAAGATCAACCACCTAATGTACATAGAAAATATCAAACTATTTGCAAAAAATGAAAAATAACTGGAAACCCTAATACACACAATTAGAATATACAGCCAAGACATAGGGATGGAATTTGGCATTGAAAAATGCGCTCTGCTCGTCATGAAAAGTGGCAAACGACATCTAACTGACGGAATAGAACTACCAAATCAAGACAAGATCAGAACGTTCGCAGAAAACGAGACCTACAAATACTTAGGAATCTTGTAGGCTGACACCATCAAACAAGTGGAAATAAAAAGCAAAATTCAAAAAGAATATGTCAGGAGAACTAGAAAACTACTCGAGACAAAGCTCTCTAGCAGAAACCTTATTAAAGGAATAAATACTTGGGCTGTACCCCACGTTAGATATTCGGGACCCTTTCTCAAGCGGACCAGAGATGAACTTAGACAAATGGACCAAAGAACTAGAAAACTAATGACCATGCACAAGGCATTACATCCCTGAGACGACGTGGACAGACTATATGTACCAAGAAAAGAGGGAGGAAGAGGACTTGCCAGCATCGAAGACAGCGTTGAAACATCCATATAACGACTTGAAGACTACATAAAAAACACGAAAGAGGACTGATTATGGCCATCAGAAACAATACTGACAACACGATAGATAACAGAATGACAAAAACTAGGAAACAAAAATGGGAAGGAAAACTACTCCATGGGCTTTTTAAACGACTAATAAACAAAATCTCACCCGACAAAACCTGGACATGGCTAAGAAAAGGAAACTTTAAGAGAGAAACAGAATCTCTCCTAACGGCAGCACAAAACAGCGCCAAAAGAACCAATTATATCAAAGCGAGGATAGATAAGACGCAAAAATTAACAAATGTAGACGATGCGGTAACAGAGGTGAAACCATCAATCACATAATAAGCGAATGCAGCAAATTGGCACAGAAGGAGTACAAGGCTAGATACGATTGGGTGGGCAAGGGGATCCACTGGGAAATGTGGAAGAAATTTAAATTTGACTATGCCAAAAAATGGTATATGCACAACCCAGCACCTGTCCTAGAAAATGACACACATAAACTACTATGGGACATTGATTATACAAACGGATCACCTAATCTCGGCCAGAAGACCAGACCTTATAATAATCAACAAAAAAAAAAAAGAAAATCTGCAAAATTGTCGACTTTGCTGTCTCGGCTGATCTCAGAATAAAACTGAAAGAATGTGAAAAGAGAGATAAGTACCTCGACCTTGCTGGAGAATTGAAAAAACTATGGAACAGGAAGGTGACAGTTATACCAGTTTTGATTGGTGCCTTTGGCACGGTAACTAAAGGATTATTAAAGGGCCTGAAAGATTTGGAAGTTGGCGGCAGAGTGGAGACCATCCAAACAACAGCATTATTGAAAACGGCCAGAATACTGAGATGAGTCCTGGAGACTTGAAGAGACTTGCTGTCACTCAATCTCCAGTGAAAGACCATCAGCTTATGCTGATGTGAAAAACTCTAATGAGTAATAATAATAATAATAATAATAATAAGAGGGACTGGAGGACTTGAAAGTTGGCGGACGATTGGAGACCATCCAAACTACTACATTATTGAGTCTTAAAGACTTGAGGAGACTTGCTGTCACTCAAACTGCGCTGAAAGGCCATCAGCTAAGGCTGATGTGAAAAACTCTAACGAGTAAATAATAATAATAATACTTTCAAGCGACAAACTGACATGATAGAACATGAGAAGACGTGAAGCTTGCTAAGAAAGGGAAAACTCAAAAGAGAAAATGAATATCTTTTAAAAGCAGCACAAAACAACGCTATAAGGACCAATTATTTTGATGCGAACATTGATAAAACGCAACAGAATAGCGAATATAGGTTATGTGAAGACAGAGATGAAACGGTTAAACACAATTGCTGCAAACTAGCACAAAAGGAGTACAATACTAAACACAACAAGGTAGGAAAGGTGGTCCCAGGGAAATTGCGTAAGAGATTATAATTTGACCATACTACCAAATGCTGCGTACACAAATGCTTGGATCTTGCCTAAAAGCTGAAAAAGCTATGGAACACTAGAGTGGCAGTGATAGCAATTGTATATAGTTTTTGTGCTTGGAACGATCCTCAAAGCCTTTGTAAAAGACACAGGAGTAACAGGAAATCAAAAGAAGAATTTAGACCGTCCAGACCCCAGCGCTGTTGTATTTAAAAGAGGTAATACCTGTTAGGTTATCTTTGGATTAAGTAGATATGTTTAGAAATTATCTATATTCGATAAGGCTGTGAGCAAAAACAGAAAAGAAGAAAAAGTAAGAAACAGCTGCAAAAAATATGTAAATATGAACGTCAATGAAGGCGTAAAATAACCTCTGACGGGCTAACATATCGTTAAAATTAATAAATCAATCAGTCTATTGTTTTAATTTCAAACTTACAAATTAGACGATAAGTTTGTTGTTTGGCCTAAAACTTGGATTTTTAAAAGTCGACTTATCCACGAATATAGACGGTATTTGTTTTTCTACTAAATCTGAACCAAATTTTATCCTGTCAACTCCACCAACAATGTGATGAAAATACGGTATTGCTGCTATTCGTTTGAAATGGGAAAACTCTGTCACACATACTTTCTTGCAATAGGGACTTTTTCATCTCATCTCACAATACGCTTTTCTATTGTCTCAGCAGGAGCTAAATGTGAAGCAGTGCTTTCCTTCTTACTCTTCAGTGTGTATAATTAAGAATGAGAATTTTAGGAGAGATTCACACACACACACACACACACACACACACACAATGATACGTGCATGTGTGTGTGTGAGTGTGTATGATATACCTTTAAGCATATGGACATACATAAAAAGGTCTTAATACAAACGTGCACATATATATGATTTTTTGTGGCCCACTCAGCTGGGCTACAGATTAAACCGACTGGATCTCTGCAGAGGAGTAAGACTTCTCCAACGAGTGTCCTGTGGCCCAGTCGGCTGGGGCGACAGAATACACCAACTCCATCTCTACAGAGGGGTAAGACTCCGTGCCTCCCAACGTGTGTCCTGGATGTAACACTAAACAATCTGATGGTGAAGCTCCAGTAATGCCATCGCTTCCAGGTCCACTCTGACCCGGACTGGTAGCACCTGATAGGGTCAAACAGAACTAAACAACCGGTAAAATTTCTCTAAAACTATTCACAAAAATGGGATGATGAACAACAAAGTCATGGAGAGATCGGACAAAAAATATCCAGATTCCCCAAATAATTTTAAAGGGCAAATGGAAAATGAATATTCAGAGGGTGTTATTTTGAGTAATATTTGATCTACGAGATCTAAATTTAACACAAATAAATGTTTAGTCTTCCTAAATGTCCGATATATGTGAAGCTTTCATGGATTGGACCTGTCAGTCAGGTATTCGTTGACAAAATTTCCGCGTCGGTCATACGTTGTTTTTACTCTGTGAATGTTAGAATAATCTTTACCATTAGATCTGCTTTTTTGTCTTCCCAAAAGGATCTCCTACCTATACTGCAACAAATTATGATGGTCTATAAGTTTTAGTATCAGTGTGATGCTGACTATATGGGTAGGTCTATTCAGAGGCTGGAGGTGCGCCTTGGACAGCACGTGGCACAAAAAATAGGTAGGCGGTCACAGCCATTAATATCCGGGTTCACACAGTTGCACGAGTCTGCCATTCATTAATACTTGTGCGACTATTATTTATGTCGGACGGGTTATTCAGATGAGTGTTTCTTTGTCTAGCACAAGGCTAGGAGTAAGAAACATTTTATTACTAT
This sequence comes from Sepioteuthis lessoniana, assembly GCA_963585895.1. Lineage (NCBI taxonomy): Eukaryota > Metazoa > Mollusca > Cephalopoda > Myopsida > Loliginidae > Sepioteuthis > Sepioteuthis lessoniana. The sequence goes on along the minus strand of OY757914.1, from coordinate 60,546,269 downwards.
TAGAGGCTCTAGCAATAATTAAATATCGCCCAAGGCTGTGCAAGCAGAGGATATTCATATACCCTTTAACGTTATTTGGGGAATCTGGAGAGTCGCAGTTTTTTTTTTCTTTCTTTGCACAACTTTGCTGTTCTCTATACACAGCAACAAATTCACGGTCAATTTCTACTGGACTTTTGTCCTTGACATGCAAAAATCTTATTACACCTCGCACATCTATGTGTGTGTCCTCTGATTTATTATGACGTCACACATTGGGCATTACAAGAAGTATTGTTTCTTTGTGTTTTAATGCCATTCGATTTATGCCTATCTGGACTTTACTTTTCAAATATATCTTGTATTTTTCAAACAGTATTTTTGATTGCATGATTTCGCAAGTATGTTCGGAAAGTAATTACGTTTTACCAGAGAGGATATGCGATCATATTCTGTCCTACATCGTTAATTACTTCCAAAAGCCGTGATATACCCCGGTTTTTACGTAAACCGGACGTAAAACTTTAAAATGAAAAGAAATACCGTAAAAATAACGTAAGTAACACACACACACACAAAATAACTATTGGTAAATTTGTTGCAGAGCAGTCTCTCTGACAATTGTGAATAATAAATGTTGTGAAAACAATTGAAAAACTTTTTAGAATTTATTTATTGAAATGTGAACAAATAAAGAGAGAAAACAAATATGTGTGAATGCAATAAAAGAGAGAAAGTCTTTTAGTAAAGTTAGCTATCATACATGGACACAAGAGGAAAATATGTGTGTGTTTGTGTGTGTGAATAAAAAAGGGAAAAAGTCCTTTAACGAAAGTTTTCTCGCGCACGCGCATGTGTGCTGTATAAATTCCTACGTTCTTGTGTCCATTGAGGCCTGAAACTTTGGAAGTCTCTTGGAGTGATCTTGGTGGAATAATTGAATTTGATTCCTTCGCTTTCTCTTCATATACTACTTTGACCACGTCCTCTAGTGGTCATTAGCAGTGCTATTTTGGTAGCTACAGGAGGTAATGATCTTGAGTGCCACCTAGCGTCAAATTGTAGAAATCAACGGCAAGCAAAGTATGTAATCTCCACAAACCTTAAAAACATTTTAGTTTACATAATAATAATAATCTCTGGCTTACGTGTGTTTACAGTTTCTTTATATAAGTATTTTACTGCAACATATATTTTCGTATTGTTTTTATTATATTTTAAATTCTTTTGAGCTTCTTTTTTCTTTCATTGTAATTCTTTTGGTTTTTTTTAAATTTATTTTAGATATATTTTCGGGGAAATTTTTTTTCATTTCACGGTCTTTTATTATAACAGTGGCGACACTGTTGAATTATATGATGTGAGATGTAATGGCTGTAAACCGAATTGAAATTTATCTAAAAAAATGGTATAAAGACGAATTTGACGTCAGCTAAAGTGCTATAAAGTACGCTATTACTTTCGAAACAAACGTAAATTAAATTCATTTTAATATCACCATATCATCATCTTCCTTTCCCACAATTGCAACTCAACAGGAAGGAAAATTTTCGATTCCACGATTAAAGGCAAACAGGGGTTTTCTCCGGCATAAAGTTTGGAAGATCGTTCTCAACTTCTTTGTTTCTGAACGTTCTGCCACTTATGAAATGTCCCAGTGATCGAACCAAATGACAATCACTTGGTGCTAAATCTGGTGCATATAGAAGATGTGGAAGAACCTCCCATCCTAAACAACTTATCTTTTCTTGGGCTTGTTTAGCAGAGTATGCCCTTGAATAATTCTAGACGCAATTTCGTACCATTTAATCCTTTAGTTCTTGCTTGGTTGCTTGACTCATAATTTCAATACGTAACGACTTTTTGAACACCCTAATATATACGTGTGTGCACCAATTTGTTTTTGTTGCGCGTGTGTGTGTTTGTGAGCGCGTACGGACGTATTTATGTGTATGTGTTTATGTATGCGCAGAAGGAATGTTAATATATCTGTCCTATTTCACACCAGCCTTTCTGTGTCAGTGACGTGTATATAGATGTGTGTACGTAAGTTTAGAAATGTCACTTTCCACTGAGATGACTTGATTATATGCATAAAGACATTTGAACATTTGTGGGCGTATGCATAATGCATATACGTAATTATAGATATTCATGTGTAAATTTCTGATATACTATACAAGTGCGTTTATAAGTCTAAGTTTTGTGTGTGCATTCGTAAATGTGTGTGTGCGTGCGTGCGTGTGTGTGTGTGTGTGTGTGTGTGTGTGTGTGTGTGTGTGTGTGTGTGTGTGTGTGTGTGTTCATATGTGTATAGGTATGAGTGTACTGAATTTTTCCGTCTATTTTAGTGTATAACCTGAACAACTTCAATCTATTAAAAATGAAGTTAATGTGAAGAAAGGCATAATTACCGTGACATCAGCGTAAAGTGTCGGATATAAAAGGTCTAGAGTAAACTGTTTTACAAAGTGACTCAAGGTTTAATCCTAACATAGAAAGGAAAAGGGTCATTTTGTCACCAGTTCATCTAATCACATTGAATCCCTACTGTAACCTACAGGATGTTTCACGTGCACGTGCAAAATTCTTTGTTTGTTCCGAAACATTTTATTCAAAATTTATTGAAACTAGCTTTTTTTTCCAAATTTATACTAACTCGTCTCGACATCATCCCGTCCTATAAGTTTCTACGCTGAAAACACATCTTAATTCAAATTCGAAATTTTTAAAAAAAAAAAATATGAATCTTCAGTCTCGATACTTGTTGATCATACCTCGTATATGTGCGAGTATGCATTTATAAAAATGAAATAAAACTTTATATATTCTACTTAATAACCATGACGTTTCTAGCCCGTGACGGAATCTTTCGAAAAGATTTCTGCCTTCGTCTTCCAATATCACGGTGAGATGTGTTTTGCGAGAATCAATAGATAGTCAAAAAAAAGTATATATTGACTGACATTGATAAAGTGCTTCCGACTTTTTTTTTTTTTGTCTATTTTTTAAAAAGATTTTTCTACCTTGATTTTTTAACTGATTCAATCAAAAATGTAACTTCATTTCGATTAATTTTATTTCTGATAATCAGCGTCAGTTTCCGCATGTTTTAATACACTTCGTATGCATACGAAGTATTTCCTCCGTTATTTAAAAGTAGAGAGTTACAATGAAAACTTCAGTCACTAAAATGGCGTAAGTCGAAGAAGAAATTACTTCTATTTGATTTTCTTTTTTTGGTCTTACAAGATAAATAAAAAAAAAAGCTTACATGAGATCTTTGGTCCAATGTAAGTTGGTTGAAAAATGTCGGGCTTTTGGCATTTTTACTGACTTGAAAGTGATCATTCGGAGATAAGGGTCCAGTGAATATAGAGGCTGCTGCTCGTTCAAAATTCTTTGTTTGCTCCGAAACATTTTGTTCAAAATGTATAAAAACTAGCTTTTTTCCCCCCAAATTGTGCTGCATAAAAGTATGTGTTTAGTTTTGAAGGAGGCGCAAGATTGATTGATTGATTCTATTGTCATGTCAACACATCGAGGCCTATTTTAAGCTTTGAGGTTAGGGAACCGCGTTCATTCTATATTTACTTTTTTGTTGATTTGTTTCTTGGTTTGGTTTCTTTGTTTAATGGCATATCAAATTTCGCGTGTTATTCAATTCCAACGCCATACTTGTTGAAGAATAGCAGTGATACTACTTAACCAATTGCTGGGGAGAAATAAGGAGATCCATACCTTCTCCTTAGGGAATTAGTCTGAAAGTTCGAACTCGCTTACTTCAAGGTTGCAGTCCAGCACTTTAGCCAATACATCATAGTGACTCCGCCTTATTGTTTCTTAAGAGGTTTTTTTAATTGAATGCGAATAATTTTAGATTGATATATTTGACCCACAGATGGGACCCTAACAGGTACTACCACTCTGAAACATTGGACTTGGGAGTAATGGTAAAAAAAGAGTACTCTATACTCCCTAGATCTCCTGAACAGGAAGCTCATCATCAGATGCAGTTTAGCATCATGCTTTTTTGGAGAAGAAAAGTCTTACTCCTCTACAGAAGATACAGTCAACGTATTCTAAGTCCCAATTACCAGGCGGAAAGGATGTTTAATCTATTATGAAATTTTTAAGGGCATTCAAGCCCTCAAAAATTTCATAATAGATTAAACATCCTTTTTATATCAATCAGTGTTGCCTCGTCGTTGAATTATGAAACAAGTTTATTTGTAAGAAAATGCCTTTCGTAGATGACTCGAGAAAATCAGTGCAGCCAAACTGTCGTTCAAAATCTCTATATTCAAAAAAAAAAAAAAAAAAAAAAAATTCAGTTAACATGATTGCCCAAATACTAAACTTAATTTCAATTACCGGTAGAAGGAACTGATCAGAATAATAGGAAATAAATCTGCTTCACCTTGTATTTATAGTTGAAAAAGTTTTTTTTTATGTATTTCAATACCGTTATTGATTCCGCCAATCATCATATATTGATACAAGTTATTCAAAAGTGGAAAAACAAAATAAATTAAAAATTGATGGTAAAATCGATACCTCTTTGCAAATATATATATATAGAGAGAGAGGGAGAGAGGGAGAGAGAGAGATAGATATTCATTATTCAAATTCATTACGGTCAAATCATGTTGAATGCACCAATTCAAGTGGTGATAAGTCTTGTCTGTACTTAGATGGGTGATCATTTAGGAACTGCGAATACAGTCATTTATAGTCATTAATAAATCAATTTGCTGCGGCATTTGTTTATATTTTTGCTAAGCTTTTCTTTGTCTGAGACATAGGCCTCAAATTGCTTATGGTATCTGCAGTAACTAGATGGTTACTCATCTAAGTACTGGGCAGGTTTTTGAATCCTTAACTTTTGTTTGGTTTGGTTGGGTTGGATTTTATGGC
>OY757914.1:60503873-60538873 GCA_963585895.1 Sepioteuthis lessoniana | reverse complement strand
GAAAGTTGGCGGACGGGTAGAGACTATCCAAATGACAGCATTGCTGAGAACCGTCAGAATCCTGAGACGAGTCCTGGAGACTTGAGGAGACTTGCTATCACTCAAACTCCAGTGAAAAACCATCAGCTAACACTGATGTGAAAAACTCTAACGGAGTCAATAATAATAAGAAGAAGAAAAATAATAATAATAAGAAGAAGAAGAAGAAGAAGAAGAAGAAGACGAAGAAGAAGAAAATAAGAAGAATTTATAGTCGGGCTTCCGAAGAAATAGATCCACGACCTCACAAATATTAACCACCCACAAAATCCTTGAAAGTGTACGGGCAAAGAACCTACAAGCGACATTAATATTTGTCGACTTTACCAAGGCTTTCGACTCCATTCACAGAGGAAAGATGGAACAAATCCTACTAGCGTACGGCATACCTAAAGAAACCGTAGCGGCAATAACGATTCTCTATAGAAACACTAAAGTAAAAGTACGATCACCGGATGGAGACACAGAATACTTTGACATTGTAGCAGGAGTACTACAAGGGGACACGCTGGCCCCGTACCTCTTTATCATTTGTCTAGACTACGTACTTAGAACATCGATTGACAAAATCAAAGAGAATGGCTTCGAACTGACGAAGAAAAGAAGCAGAAGATACCCCGCAACAACAATTACCGATGCCGACTACGCCGATGACATAGCGATACTGGCAAATACACCTGACCAAGCCGAAACACTTCTGCATAGTTTGGAACGAGCAGCAGCAAGCATAGGCCTCTATGTTAATGCACACAAAACAGAATATATGTGCTATAACCAAACGGGGGACATCTCCACTCTAGAAGGAACCCCACTTAAACTAGTAGACAAATTCACGTACCTAGGAAGCAGCGTCGAATCAACCGAAAAGGACATCGAAACGAGGTTAACGAAAGCATGGACAGCTATCAATAGGCTATCGATTATATGGAAATCAGACCTAACCGATAAAATGAAACGCAGTTTCTTCCAGGCAGCGGTCACATCGATACTGCTATATGGATGCACTACATGGACGCTAACAAAACGACTGGAGAAGAAGCTAGATGGCAATTACACAAGAATGCTGCGTGCAATCCTGAACAAGTCCTGGCAGCAACACCCCACAAGACACCAACTGTACGGCCACCTGCCCCCTATCACGAAAACTATTCAAGTTAGACGAACCAGACATGCAGGACACTGCTGGAGAAGCAGAGATGAACTCATAAGAGATGTACTCTTATGGATCCCCACACATGGCCGCGCAAAAGCAGGACGACCAGCTCGAACGTACATTCAGCAGTTATGTGAGGATACAGGATGCTGTCCTGAAGACCTACCAAGGGCGATGAACGATAGGGAGGAGTGGCGAGAGAGGGTCAGGGATATCCGTGCTACCAGCGCGATATGATGATGATGATGATAGTCGGGACCCTTAGAACAATGCCAAAGAACCCAGAAAAGAGGCTGAAGAACTCGAGATATGGATAGGATTGTGATCGTCTAAACCTCAGCACTATTTCGATCTACTTTAATATTTAGTAGATTCCCGGAGAGCTGAGGAGATTTTCTATAACTCTAAATATATTGACAGCTCTCAGTTAGCACTTGTTTGAAAAGTTGATTAAAGTAAATAATAATAGCAAACATTTTCTTTTTGTCCCAATCGTTATCGTCATCACCACAAACATCAACTTTTAACGAAAGAAAATGTTAAAATAAAACCATGTAATTAAAAAGACAAAAAAGAAAAAAATTCCGAAATAATCCTATTATAAAGTATTGTAATATGCCTCAAATTTTATTTGGAGCCCCTGACTCATTACCAGTAACCATCATGTGTTTAACTAAAAAAGGACTCCTGAATTTTAAATCAATGCAAAATATCCGTTCCTTAAGTGATTTAGCAAATGTAAAATCAATGATGCTTGTAATGGCATCTGCAATAATAATTAAAGACCTCCTCTTGTTTTTCGTTTCTCAAAATAATACTTAAGTCAAAGTCTTTGTACTAAGTTTTAAGAATAAGCCATGTTGGAAAATGTTAATTAGATGCATTAAAAGTATTCAAAATATGAATCCATTAAAGTAATCTATCAAAGCAAACCGAAATGGAAGTGCTCGTGGTTTAACAGTTATTGTCTTATGAAATGGCCACGGGTGACTGGCGTTCAAATCCTGGAAAAGGCTGTTTGTGTTTCACTGTCGCTCTATTGTCTTTGGAAAAGGCATGAATTCATCTCTTTTTCCCACCAGCTATGAGTAAATAATAGGACAGGCTGACTCTTTAGCCTTGGTGCAGCAACTTTTCTAAGAAAAGGAAAACTCTGAATCCAAACTACTTGTACTTCACTTAGAAAAGAAATTGTCCTTGTGTCCATCCTGCCCATGGCGGATGGTTTGTGTACATAGCAAATTGATTTTATGGAAAAAAGGAAAACATTTTCTGTTTTTGCTTAAGATGTTCACAAAAAGACTCAGTAAGTATTAAAAACCGAGAATTTTTACTTTTACGATTATAATATCGTTCTCGCCATAAATGACGGTATTATTTACATTTAAATCGGTACTGCTGAGTTGGAGATGGTAACATAAGTTGAGTTGAAGTTCAGACTGAAATCTTATAAAATCACAAGAAGAAGAAGAAGAAGAAGAAGAAGAGATACGGAAATGGAGAGAAAGAACGTGAAGCAACGTAAAGAAAGCAGACTGAAGTATAGAAATTTATCTTAAAGAGTAGTGTAGTCTACTTAGCTTCTTTGTGACAGCATGTAAAATGCTTTGTTTTACCGTAACTATGAAGTTTCTTATTTGTCTTAATTTCTGAGATGAAGCTTGATCATTTTTATCGCTTAGAGTATTCGGACTATTGTTTTCATCTTTATTGTTATATTCACAACGTTTCATAATGCGTCTTTCATTTCGGGAGCCTTCACAGAACTTCGAACCAAACCCTTTATTGAATCCACGCGAGTAAATTGCACTGATTCCGTTTATCGTAATCGGGACAATTAAGTTATAGTATTTCTTGTTATTTACTTGTAGTCAGGATTGAACTTTCAACCTCCAGATGATTTCACTTGGAAGCACATTAACCAAACGCCTATATCTATTACCTCATGTATCCTGCTAATGTTTCATATATGAAGAAGGCCGAAGAATGCATCAATCGAAGTGTTGGGAATATAACAATAAAGTAGTTCGAGTAAACTAAATGATAAAAAATGGAATTTCTCATTATGTGTGTTGAGGCCAGGTTGCATCTCTCTCTCTCTCTCTCTCTCTACAGGGTGGAACGATAAAATTGTCGCCCTAGAAAAGACGACATGATTCCATTTCCGTTTAATGAAAATCGGTTTTCTTTTTTTTTTGTTGCAGACCATCTACTAGTTGGCCAGTTGTGTACAAATCCCAAGAGCGATAGGAGCCTTTTATCATGTCTGAAAGTGACACAATGTTCAACGAGCGAGATCGAAAATGCGCCGCTGTACAACTCATGCTCTCTACCGATCCAAGTTATGACAACAGGACCGTTGCCAACACCCTCAAAATACAAATCCAGACGGTTCAACGCTTGAGGGCACAGCTCAACGCATCGGACGACACTTCGGACGGCTACGATTATGGTCTTTGGTGTAGTTTCAAGTGAGGGCCACATCATGCCACCTCACATCTTCGAAGTCGACACCAAAGGTTACCTGGATGTACTGAAGAGTGTGGTGATCCCCTGGTGCAATCAGGTGGCCGGTGGCAGACCCTGGGTGTGGCAGCAGGACTCGGCGCCGGCCCGCAAGTCCAAAGAGACCCAGGCTTGGCTTCAGAAGGAGTGCTACGACTTTGTACCCTTCTCTCACTAGCCCCCTCCTCCCCCGACCTGGACCCGCTGGACTACTTCATTTGGTCATACGTCGAGAACATCACCTCCCACAACACCAAAGCCAGCCTGATCGCCGCCATCCGCCGAGTATTCACCGTGCTCCCGCCGGCGCTTGTGGAAAAGGCATGCTCCCAGTATCGAGACGGTGATTGAGGATGAAGGCGGCTATATTGAATTGATGTCAGCTCTACTAGATAATCAAGTTACCTGAATTGATTTTTTGAAAAAAAAGTTTTAAAATAAAGCTGTTGTGTTGTTTTCTTTAGGACGACAATTTTATCGTTCCACCCTATATATATATATATATATATATATATATATATTTGAAACAACTAGAATTTAAAAGGAAACCTACAAGCAGATATATATGATATAAAGATGGAAATAAAATGTCAATGTAAGACAAGGTAAATGACCGTATTAACAACTTCTGTACCAAAGAACATGAGTCAACATTTCTAGTATTTTACTCCTTAAGTCCTAAATGACGTTAATTACACAACATCTCCTTTTTGGTTTGGTTTGGTTTCGTTTCTTTATTCTTAATGGCATATCAACCTTTGTAGGTTATTTAATGCCAAAGCCATTTTCCTAGAAGAACAGTAGTGGTGCTATTTAACCCATAGCTGGGAGGATTAGGGGGTTCATACCTTTCCCAAGGGTATTTGCCCGAAAGTGAACGTAATAGCGCGACTGGAGTACGAACTCGCAGTCCATCACTTTAACCATTACACCACGAGGACACCCCCCATCTCCTTTTTGGAAACCGCACCTTACCTTTATTTTGTTCTTTGTATAGTCTTTTGGCGAGTACCCGTTTTCTAATAATGTTATGCCATCTTTTAATCATTGTTTTATTCTTTATACTCGTCAGCGAAAAAAATGATAAAGCCGAAGGTTGATTGACTGATTAATTTTAACGGTCTAGAGTTATTTTATTCCTAAGGGTTAGGGAATCGTGTTCTTTCTACGTTCATATTTACATTTTTTTGTGTAATTGTTTCTTAAGAGATTTTTTGCACACTCCGATCGAATACGACTTATTTTTAAGTGAATCTATTTGGCCCAAAGATGAAACCTTAACAGGTCAGAATGAAGGGGTACTTCACTCTTCCCAGATCTCCGGACTGGAGGCTGCATCTGATGCAGTTTAGTGTCCTACCCAGGACACCTCTGTTTTGGAGAAGGGGGTCTTACTCCTTTTCAGAGATACAGCGTATTCTAAGCCCCATTGACAAGTAAGGCGCTTAAGGTGTTAATATATGCGATATATAAATGTCATTGCGGGTGAAAACAGAAAAATGTGCAATAATTCAAAATTTGACCAAGATATAATATTTCGGCAAACATGCAAATAAAATAGCAGAGTCTACTCGAGCAAAACGACAAAAAGTTACAACAGTCAATAACAGTAAATAGAGAGAGAGAAAAAAATCAATTATTTCTGTTTTTCTTGATCAAAGTGATTGATTTTTAAAAATCTGTTTTCCGAAATACCTTTAAAATTTTTGGTTGGTTATTTGGTTGGTGTGTTGGTTTTACGGCATATCAACCCTTGTTGGATCATTTTACGCCGAAATAAGTTTAATAGTTATGGTCTCCATTTATATACGGTACTAAATGTAGCTTCACAATCATTTTAAACAGATAATCATTTCATAATCTTAAGCCGATATATCTAACCAATAGCTTGAACCCTAACAAGTACTACCATTTTGGGTCAGTATGGACCTGGGCAATGAAGGTGTGATTCTACTTATTCCATTTTAGAAATGAAGCCTTACCTCTGGATACAGTTGAATGCCATACCCATGATGGACTTTGAGTTGTGTATCGGTATAATCTAAGTGGTGAATAATATCTTTTATATGCTTCAAATGAGAATTATACTATAATGTGCATTATTTGATTTTAGTAATGCTTTCATATATAAAAAATACACTCACACATACCACGACAAAAACATATAAATATCAAAAACTAATTGGGTTAAACGGGTTAAGGTAAACATAATCTAAGAAAAAGAGAAGTTGACCTCTATATAAACCCATAACAAACGGCAAACCATTCAAACTGCAAACACGAGTGAGTTCAAGTCTCATTGAGTACCCCATTAACAAAGCCTTGTTTCATAGATATTCTCAGACGAAAACAACAAGCTGGAAACATGCATGTATGTAAGAACGAAATAAATAAATAAATCCTATAAATATACAAATCTCTTCGTGGACCTACTCAATTTAATATATATATATATATATATATATCATAATATATATATATATATTATGTCTATTATTATATTATATTATATATATATTATTATATATATAGATATACATTATATATATATATAATGTATATCTATATATATATATAATAGATATCTATTATATATATATATATATATATATATATATATATATATATATATAATGTGTATCTATAGATATGTGTGTATAACACTTTTCAAAAAGCTCACAGATAATTGCACTCTGATCGTTGACAAAAGTACCAAGAATTGATAACCTGATCCTTGTATAGATTTTCAAATTTAATATTTAATATTAGGTCCCACAGATATATTTGTTAGCCAGACCAAAACTGTCCTGTTCATGTGACTCATATCGCAAAAGTATCAGACTACTTGTACACTCTACCTTTAGAACAGTGGTAACATGCTGCTCTGGGGTTATGATCCCTAGAGCCAAATTTACTTTGGATTTTGTCGTATTCCACCTAAAGTCTTAAACACATATAAGGAAGAACAGATACTGTATTTGAATCCACGCACAAAAGCTCGTTAGTTTGTTATAAAAGAAATGAGAATTACTACATATGCATATGTTTCTTTACAAAGTGCTGTAGAGCTTGATAATGAATAATACCTAATAACATCTGTTTTGATTCCTCTAGAAATGATAAAATACTGGTATCTTCAGTTTAGAAAAAATAGCATCTTATAAAAACGATACGAAACAGTCAAATTTTTTTTTATATTATTATGTTATTATTATATCATTATTTTATATTATTATTATCATTATTTCCCAATGATTTCATGTAAATTTTCCTCAAAGTATGCTAAGTAGCCTAAGTTGGTGGCATTTAGTTCCCTTCTTAATTCCATTTTTACTTAGAAATGTTCACGGGGCAACGTAAACGATTTACATACCTTGCTCTAAAACCCTTATCCTAAAATATAATTTATTATAAAACACAATTGTAAAGAACTACCATTTTTAGACATCCCCATTAAAAATCAAAATGGCAAAATTATCACACACATTTACCACGAGCCTGTGTGTCGGTGCCATTAAAATATTTATCCCAGAACGGGAGTTTATTTTTTGCACGTGTGAAGTCGGGGCAGTCTGGCACTTGATCCCTCGCACAATAAGTTCCAGTTAAGATTCCTTCTTCGGGCATATGGGGAACTGGCAGATAATGTGGGGGTTAATTTGGGGCTAGACTGACCGCCGCTGGCAAGGGGTTTCCAAATTTCATGTCACACACACCCACCAAACCACTTCGTCTTCCTACCCCTCGGATAATGGAAGATATGGGCCTCTAGGTTTAGATATAAAATTATTACTTATCGTAGTCGACAATTTCAATTTCCCATGTAATGTTTTAAAAGGCGAATAAGGCATTTAGCGAGAATAAATTGAGGCGAATGAAGCTGAGAAGGAACATGCAAAAAGAAGGCAACTCGATAGGCAAACAACACAACGAATAAGTTTCAACACGAGGGGACATTTAAAATATAACAAGGTTTTTAATGTGTGCGGACCAGGCAGATATTTAAAGTGCCGGCTACATTACCAGCAGATAATACCAAATACAAATGTCTTTCTTCTTTTTTCTTTTCTTTCTTCTTTCTTTAGATTGAGAGAGAGAGAGAGAGAGAGAGAGAGAGAGAGAGAGAGAGAGAGAGAGAGAGAGAGAGAGAGAGAGAGAGAGAGAGAGAGCTTACAATGACAATACTTAGGAAGGGTGGAGGGAGAAAACGGTTTTACGGTGTACTTAGCTTTTCGACGGATTTCTTCGCAGATTATTTTCTTTAACGGGCTAACTGAATTCTATGAAGCTCGGTTTGAAGGCGTCTGCTATTTCCTGTCGAGGAGCTCCATTTCACTTCTTCACCTGGAGTTTTGGCGACAGTGTCAACACATCTTGTCACACCAACTGCTGTACTAAAACTCATTTCCTTATTCCTATTTCCGCTGACGAAAAGGGTGCTACTTCCGCTTTAGGGTTCTGGCCAATCATTTAGCCTCTTTCTTCTTCCTTCACCTTGTCAGACGATTCGTTCGGACAACTATCTCTGTCTACCCAGCTGAGGTTATGGAGTGCAGATAGCTTGACCTACGTTCTTGTTTCCTCTTTTAACGGTCAGGGCGAGGAGTTGACCTACATTCCTTATTCCTCCCTTTAACGGCCAGTCTTTGAGGCCTGTTAATTCAAACACAGAAGGATAGGGGAAATTTCTTATTTCTCTCCTCTCAGTGGGGGACCACGTGACACCTGTTATATATTAACCCTCGACCGAGCCGTTAATCAAGAGATGCACTTATGTAAATAAGCAGAAGAACAGCGGAAGCAGGTGAACGTTACAAAATAATAAAACCAGGTGTCTGGGGCGGTTCGAGTCAGTTGGATACAGGATGCCAGCGTTAGAGTCAGCTTGCAGACTGAGGGATTTGCGGCCCACAGTGACCCACGGTTGAACAACCCCAAGCCAAGATGAGAAAGAAATGCTGCAATGGTCAAGAGAATTTGAGTCAATATTGCAGTCTGTCCTTGTCTCGCCACCCATCTCTCACATACCACAGAACCATCAACCCTTTCGAGAATAAAGTGTGAAAGATATATTTTTATAAAGAGGTGTATTCGTTCGTTCATTGAAGTTCGTATATTATGTTTGATTATGTCTCTGCTTATATTTGTATTACGGCTATACAACAAAGCCCACAGATACCCAGCCATACTCCCATTTCAAGAACCACCACCCCTAAAACTGTGTAGCGTAAATTTCATATACATACACAAAATTCGCACTCACATTTTTAAACCAATCAACAAACAGAACATTCTAGAAAAAAAGGATCCAAACCACAATACACAAAATTCGCGCCCATAGATTTTTTAACCAATCAAGTACTTTCCCCAAAAAAAACATTCATACTCGTTTTGATCCTCTTAGGAGTTATAAAAAGAAAGCGATGGACCAATTCACCAGAGAGTTCGCCGCTAACAACAAAGAAACTACGCTACGCTACTGGACTGTTCCCTTACCCACCAAAACCTGAGAGGCGCCACGCTATCTTGCAAAGACATTCCCATTTCTCCTTACACCAAAGGCGAAAACAAAACAGAAACATTGTGAGTTCCTTGGTACAATATTCCAGCTGAATCATTAACCTTTATTTTAAAATTATTCAGGTTTTGTTAGGGAAATTACTTGCGAGGAACACGTACTGCCTCCAAACTTTATTTTAAACTTTCGACACATCTCGCAATATCCCCGACAACTGCATAAAACCAATCCCTTCACCCTAGCAAGTTGGTTCAGCACAATAGTTACTGACAAAAACTTATGATAAACCCACCCATAAGAGTTACGCGTGACCCTCTTCCTGAGGGGATATCCGGCAATATTAATAAGGGATTAATATAAGTAGAAAAATACCATTAAAAGAACTAAGACCCCCCCTCCAAACGAAAGAGTAATGTTGAATAGATTAATTAGTATTAAATAGCAATACTTGTTATCACTTCCCACTCTGCAAACAAATGATTGATATTGAATAGAATTATAAGTGTAAGATAGCAATGATTTAAACCATTTAACCTTGTAGAAACAATAGCAATACTCGTGGGCAAATATCATTTGAAAATAAAAATTACCTACAAACTAAAATCTTACATATCATGTATATCTATTTAAATGTGTGCAAACAAATGACTGATGCTAAATTGTTACTGTTATATGGCAATAAGCGAAACCATTTAACTGTGTTAAAAAATGATTAATAGTAAATAAAATTAGTTGTATTTGATAGCAGTTCTTGAAACCATTTAACTGTTTCCAAAAAATGTGCTCGGGCTCGTTTGAGAATGTTATCAGCAGGATGTGTTTACAAATTATATATATTCAATATATATGTATAAAGAGGATTTGGCATAAAATAACCTACAATGGTTCATATGCTTTAAAAAACAGCCAACAACCAACCTAGAACACACACACACACACACACACAAGCTTAAAAATGCATTTATGAAAGAGGTCAAATACATTCTCACACTTATTAAACCCATCCAGTGCCTTTGAAAAACATTTATGTGTATGCATACATAAGTATACATACATATATACGTCTGCCAACACACACACACACACGCACAAATAGAGGTCAGATATATATATGTATATACATGTGTGTGTGTGTGTCAAGAGAGAGAGAGAGAGAGAGAGAGAGAGAGAGAGAGAGAGAGAGAGAGAGGATGACCTCTATATAAACCCATAACCAACTGAAAATCATTCAAATTGCAAACACGAGTGAATTCAAGTCTCATTGAGTACCCCATTAACAAGGCCTTGTGCCATATTCGTGGTGCATTCAATAAGCTTCCAGACTTTTTTTGTACAAGCATTTAAAATTGTCGTAGACTCTTGAAAATTCAGTATGTTATTGTACAGCAATAACATATGAGATGACTGACCAATTTTTATGATTTCAGCTTCAAATGAACAGCTACAGCAACCATTGGAATACACCCTACTAAAGCCTGATTTTCACAGCTGGTGAATTTCAAAAATGCAAGCTGGATCTGTGGAAGAACGATATGCAATAAAATTCTGTTTTAAACTAGGAAAAAATGCCAGAGAAACGTTTGGAATGCTTCAGATTGCTTTCCGACCATCTTGCATGAATCGAGCATCAGTTTTTGAGTGGCATAAGAGATTCAATGACGACAGGGAGTCTGTGAGGGATGATGAGAGGTGTGGGAGGAATAAGGAAGCCAATATACCAGAGTTGATTGGCTAAAGGGTTAGAGTTAGGGTTACTATGTTGAGGTTTTAAGGGAGTTCAGGAAGAGATTCCGTCGGAAGAGGCCAGTACTCTTCAAATCGGGTCAGTGGCATTTCCAGCAGGACAATACTCCAGTCCACAACTCCATCCTTGTCACAGACTATTTGACCAAGATGGGCATCAAGACAGTTCCTTAGCCTCCCTCTAGTCCAAATTTCCCTGTGACTTTTGCTTATTCCCTAAGCTCAGAGGCTATTGTTATGAGACAATTGAGGAGATGAAAGAGGCTGTGACGAAGGTCATTGACACACTTACACAAGAGGACTTCCATGAGGATTTCCATAAATTGTTGGAACGGTGCAAGAAGTGCATTGCAGCCGGAGGATTTTACTTCGAAGGGGACTAGACTTTCATGTGTGTACTATCAATAAAAGTGCCCTTACGAAAAAAATCTGGAAACTTATTTAAAGATCCTCGTATATTCTCTGACGAAAGCAACAAGCTGGAAACATACACATATGTGAGAACAAAATAAATCGATAAATTCTAAAAAATACACATCTCTTCGTAGACCTACCTATTCTAATATATATATATATATATATATATATATATATATATATATATATATATATATATACCTAATCCTCTAAAAATATGTCTGCACTAGTGATGATTGGTTGTTTGGTTGGGATTTACGGTATGTCAATTTTTGTAGGTTATTTAATGCTAAATCCTTTTTGTTCATTTGAGTTAAATACATATGATTTATGAGCTCATTTGCTTGCACACAGTTAAATAGTTTCATGTACTGCTATCAAACTCTAATATTTCAATTTAATATTAATAATTTCTTAGCACACTATTAAATGGTTTTAAGCATAGTAAATGATTAAACAGTTCTATTTGACCCATAGATGGAACCCGAACAAGGACTATCACGCCGGGTCAGAGTGGACCTGGGAGTAATGGCACTGAAGGGGTACTTAACATTCCTCAAAGCTTCAGAACTGGATACTAAACCAACATATATGGCATTAAACCACATGATGGAGGCTTAGTATCATGTCCAGAACAATTGTTGCGGGGAGGTCTTGCCCCTCTAAAGAGATGCAGTTGGCGTATTCTATAACGCTCAGGTGACTGGGTAGTGTACGAGTGTATGTATACATGAGTGTAAATACAGGCATACGTGTATGCACACACACACACACACACACACACACACCCACACACACAGAATACATACTTATATACCCCACCTCACACACAAAGCATTTATGTAGACCAGAAGTATTCACGGACGATTAATTCCAATATGATATTCACCGACACAAATCCTAGAATTAAAAAAGATCACATCCTATCAAAACAAACTTTACTATAAAAAGAACAGCTGGAACTTAATCTAAGTATTTAAATCTCTTGAAGAAGACCTAAACACGGGACGAAGAGCTCAAGTATATGAAATAATAAAAACCTAAATACCGAATTTCATATCGTTTGCGGCCATATATATATATATATATATAAATTAGTATTAAATCTGGAGTTTTAAGTCAAAGTAATTAGAATTTAAAAAATTAAAATAAAAAAATTAATTTACTATAATTCCAACCGACAATAAAATAAAAAGCCGGAAGCTAAATGAGGAGAAAACTCTGCGCCCCTCTTCTATTCCCTCCCACCCTTCTTTCCTGTGTTTATTCTGAATTATTTTATCCGTAAGATCTGATTTTTTTTGTGTTTTTGATTTATATCAAAAACACATAACAGGATGGAAATAAATTTATAATCTTAATGTGACCGGTTTTGTTTTTTTCTTAAAGATATATATATATATATATATGAAGAGTAAATAAAGGATTGTAATCCGACAATATGTAGAAAAACTGATAACAACGATCCAAGAGGAAGGAATGATTTATTAACGGGTCAACACTATAGCGTTTCGGTTCTACTGAACCATCATCAGGACCATGAGGGGTGATAATAATAATTTTAAGTTAACGATGGATGATTAGAAATGTGAAAAACAAAAACCTACGGGAAAATATGTATAGTGAGAAAAAGTTAGCCGTTTAACTGGCAAATCAGCGTTTGATGTTTAAATTACGTCATTTGACTTATTAGGAATATTGTATAGAATTATGTACGTTGTTTAACGAGAAAGATTAACTTAAAATTATTAATATCACCCCTCATGGTCCTGATGATGGTTCAGTAGAACCGAAACGCTATAGTGTTGACCCGTTAATAAATCATTCCTTCCTCTTGGATCGTTGTTATCAGTTTTTCTACATATATATATATATATATATATATATATATATATATATATATATATAGTAGGGATAGAAGTAATAGAATAGCCAGTAATATTACACAATACTGTATGATAAATGTCTAATTTTTGTTTTTATCGATTATGCAGATATTTCTGCCCACATGTCTTTCTCATTTTATCTCTGCAAGAAACGTGAAACTCTATAAGCACCAGTTTCCTGTCAGATCACCGAAGTTTATTTGTGATCAGTCTATTTAGTATTTAGATGACTGACTACTTAGTAATAGCAGTTACTGCAAGTAACTGAAGCCTGTGTCCCAGACTTAGCAAAGCTTAATAAACAGCAACTATTCCAGTTTACTATATAATTTTATCAAGAAATTAAAAAAAAAAGTATATTTCTACAGTTCCTCTACATTTACAAAGTTATTTCGGCGGGGCTTAGAATACTCTGTATTCCTGCAAAGGGTTGGCCCCCACCAAAAAAAAAAAAGCAGTGTCTTGGGTAGCTTCCAGTTTGGGAGATCCAAGAAGTGTTGAATAGCCCTTAATTGGCATTACTCTCAGCTCCAAAAGTCCCATCTATGGGTTAAATAGATCTGTTCTAATATCATTCGTATTAGATACGACCGAGGGCAAAAACTTCTCTAGAATCGACTACACGAAAAAGTAAATATAGAGGTAAAATGAACATGTTGGCATTCTGTTAAAATCAATCAATCAATCAATCTAATTTTACTGTCATTAAAAGTATTCACTCTCTCCTTATCAGCAAAAAATCACTGTCGGGAATTATTCGTAGCAAGTTTTTCAAATATTTTGCAAATAATTTCTATGTTAAATTTCAATTTTACTAAAGGAAAGTATGCATAATTAAATCGTTTTTATTCAGAACGATTTTAATTCTATTTTTTGTGTTACTTTCAGCAGTTTTCCTTTTTCATGTTTTCGTCGCAGTTTTCCACCCACAAAGAATAGGAAAAAAATCTCATTAGATAATAAATACTGTTACACGTGAAAAGAATCTAAAAATCTATTCAACTGCATTGTTTCTACGCATTGTTCGATTTCTGAATCAGTTACACATTGTAAGTTTAATTACAGCTGCATCAAGAATGTTGGATAATGACAGAACCGCCCCAAGTATATAATTACAACTCCTGTTGTCTTATCGATTGTGGCAGGATTAGTTTCCCATAGCCCCTAACTGCGACTATATAGAGATCCAAAATATTGATAAGAAGATTGTGGTCATTAAACCTGGGTTGGGACGAAATTATAATAATCGAAGATCAAAAAATATGGTCTAATTTAGCAGAAAATTTAGAAAACCTTAGTTCTTTATCCTTTCCCAGATACTCTGTTGATAAAGATAGCCCTATGAATCTGTGTATCTTTTGTGATGAATCTTCATACGCCTATGGATTCGTTGCATATAGAGTACAAAATACAAAAGCCAGTATACTATTTTCTAAAGCCAAGATAGCACCAATGAAACCTAAAACACTACCCCCCCTAGAATTATTAGGAGTACATTTAGCAGTAAAGTGTTTACCCACCTTATTAGGAGTCTACTCTCATATTAAAATAGATAACATTTACCTTTCTGTAGATGCTCAGGTTGTTTTGTCATGGATCTTCTCAGATAATTTTAAAACGAAAAGTCTTTACACGAGAAATAGAATAAAAGATATACATCAAATGATTAAAGAGATAGATTCTAAATATTCAATTAAGATACATTTTAAATACGTTACTTTTAGTGAAAATCCTGCTGATCTTTTATCTAGAGGAATACCCTTTGAAAAATTTCAACAAAATTTAACATATTGGACATGTGGTCCAAATTGGTTATCAGAAAACCCTCTGAAATGGCCTGATAATAATCTCAACTGTTTGAATGCTGCAAATAAAGATATCATACAGTCTATAAATCTTCATAATACTGCAACATATCCAAAATTAAAACCTATGATACCCTTTGAAAGATTTTCGAAATTGACAAAGCTGATTAAAGCGACAGCGTTCGTTTCTAAATTTATAGATAAATGTAAACACAACAAGGATTGTCTTGAAAGTGATCACATAACAAAGTTATATTTGTCGAAGGTTATGCAAGAACAAACCTTCTTTAAAGAAATAGCCTACATAAAAATCTTAAAGAAAATAAAATTACTGATCTAGTGAGAAGTCTTAATCTATTCTTGGACTCTGATAGATTACTCAGAACTGACTGTAGGATTGCTAATACCTCAGGTTATAAATATGGTTTGATCTACCCCATTTTAATTGCTAAACATCATTCCTTAACCGAATTGTTAAATGACTGTCATCATAAATGTAAACATTTAGGCATCAATGCTACCGAAAATAAATTGAGAATGTCAGGATTTTGGGTACCTCAAGCCCGACAAGCAGTAAAAAGTATAATATCTAAATGCTTCACATGCAAAAAATTTAATAACTTAAATTTAGATATCCTAAAATAACCAACTTGCCCAAGCATAGAGCTAATTTTGTATGACCCTTTCTACAAACGGGCATAGACTACACCGGACATTTATGCGATAAACAGAAAACTGGTGCGACAAAAATGTACATATTAATTTTCACTTGTCTCAGTGTTAGAGCAGTTCATATTGAACTTGTTGAAGACATGTCATCTACAGCATTTGTTTAAGCATTGATAAGTTTCACAAATGTACATGGAATACCCTCCCACATGTATAGTGACAATACAAGATCATTTAGCACTACTCTCAACAACCTGATGGTGAGGTTCCATTAATGATGAAGCTTTGGAGAATCGGAGTACACCTTCATTGCCATCGCTCCCAAGTCCACGCTGGCCCAGAGTGGTAACACCTGATAGTGTCCTATCTATGGGTCAAATAGAACTAATCTGCGTACTTATGCTGAACTGAATTGTTTGAAATAGAACTGTTTAATTGTATAAAAATGGATTTGGCATTAAATAATCAACATAGCTTGATATGTCATAAAACCCAAACAAATAAACAATTGTAGTAGGTGCGTCTGAAATGGTCACCAAAAACCTGTCAAAGAGATTGTGGAACTAGTGATCAGAGGAAGACTCGAGATCAGCCAGTCTACAGCACCGTTAAAATCAACTCGAATACCGAGCTAAAGAGAAACCACCATATTGCAAAATATTCGTTATAATGATAATAATAATAATAGTTTTGATTGCTATGATTATAATGGCAATACTAGTGATGATCATTATAACAATATAGCTAATATTTATATTGATGATTTACAGCGACATTATTGGTTGACTGAGATTCTCCAGAAAAGAAAAACTATGATATATATATATATATATATATATATATATATATATATATATATATATATTAGAATAAGCAAATCATTCTAAAAAAAATTTTTCCGTAATCATAATAACTCATACGAGCTCTAATAAACCACAATAAAAACCTAAAATGAATGCTAACTCACCTCTTAAGGCAGCAATCATCAGATGAGATTTACTCATTTGATTGTTGCATTTTCTTTAAAAGTACATGAAACTGGAATTAATGCGCTTGCCATTTAATCAATTTAGGTGTTATATATATATATATATATATATATATATAATGTTTACTTTCTATTGTTATTGATCATATATATGTGTGTGTGCGCACGCGCGTGTGTGTATGCGCTTGCGCTTGCGCACGCATTTTAAATTTCCAGGAAAAAATGTTTGGCTCATCGCCCTTCCCGCTGATCAATAGGTAACTGCGCAAAGTATACTGATAGCTTTCCGAAGTTGGACAAATTTTTATAAGCTCAGTTCAACATAGAACAACATTATTTATATTTTCTAAAATGATATTCGCAAAACGCTTTTCTGTAATGCAACAATTGTGGTTCTGTACATTTGATCAATACATTCAAATGTAGGCCATATAACAAATATTTACACACACACACATGTACGTCGGTATCATCTGAGGTCTTCAATTCAAGATTTCAAAAGGGCCATTATGTTTTGAGAAAGTTCAACATGAAGTAAGGCGTGATTCCCATCAATTATAATTCCATTCTGTAATACAACTGATCGGCCATTCATTTTATTTCATTAAAATGAATACGCAACTGATAGCAACTGCAATATGTAAATAAGTACAAAATGTAGTGGGGGAAATCTTCGTTTCTAATATTTTATGATTTTGTTTTGACTTTGAATAAATTTTCTTTTCTCCATTTTCACTTTTAATGAATTCCATTTTTTAATTTTGTTGTATTTTGTGGGTAAATTACAATAAATTATATTGTAAATATTATTAAAACAGAAAAAGCAAAAACAAAAAAGATTCAATAGTTCTTTTGAGATAAACGTGGTCGGAACTTGGGGATCTTAAAAGTTTGCATTCGGTTGGCAGATAAAGCTTAATGCCGTTGCTGCTGCTACTACAAAAGGATGGACAGGGTGCGGAACAAATTACCAAGTTTTAGGAAAATATTAGCCCGAAAATTGTTCTGTCGCTTGCCATAGAAAAGTAATTTGCGAGCCATATGTTTGACAGTTCTGGTTTAGATCGTTTGAAATTGAAAGGTATGTTACAAGTTAATCTTGGAGAAGAGTTGATGACAGTCAAAATTTTATCTTCATTGTATAATCCAAAGCAAAGTTTTATTTTAAGACCAAATTTTAACCTTAAAAACAAGAGGTCACTCATTACACGAGATATGATTTTGAAGCGTTAAAGGTTACCTTGTTTCTTGGCCTACCTTGCCGTAACTTTGATCCCTCGAGTCCCTGCTGAGCCTTATACCTAAGCCTATACCTTTCTATTAAGAAAGTTGCAAGATGGAAACTACACAAGATGGAAGCAAGATGGAAACTACACAAGAATGCTGACTGTTATTTTAAACAAATTCTAAAAGCAGCACACCACGGCCACCTGGTTTCCATTTCACAAACCATCCAAATAAGTTGAACAAGACATGCGGAACAATTCTGTAGAAGTACGGACGTTCTCCTTTGGCCTCCTACACACGGCCGACTAAGACACTAGATGCAGTCTAGAGGACCTACTAGGAGGACTGAACAATCAGGACGAAGAGAGAGAGAGAGAGAGAGAGAGAGAGAGAGAGAGAGAGAGAGAGTTTAGGGATTCCATGCAAACAGCACGACTTCATGATGATGATATTTATTTACTGGTGTGTAAATTCAATCAAGTTAGAAATTTAATTCGTTTTGAATTAATATGATTTAATCCAGAAATTATCATTAGTTTGATTTATTTGTAAATAAATGTAGGTAAAATTGTTAGTGTTTTGATTGGATTATATTGTTAAATTTTGTTTTTCTTCATAAATCTTCGTGTTTTATGTTTAAAAAAATCTGTATCTAAAAAAAAAAAAAATGAATAGATAAATAAATAAAAAGAAGGTATTTATCAGACAGTGTATTGTAAAAATGTCTGTAAAGTATGTACGACGGAGTAGTCCCCCTTGCACCAACTAACAACCGTCATTTTTCCCAGCATGCAGTGGGACGACGTCATCTTTGTATATAGTAGTTCTCGCAGTAGTAATCACCGTAATAAACCAAGTTCTTAACCTACCCACCTCTTGTGTGTTCATTATAGTGTCCTTTGAAGTGAATCAAATATTTATCCAACTGATCCGAGTTGATCCAGGTTAGTTATATATATAACTTAGTATTTTGGTTTTTCTTTTTTAATTTCAGGAATATTTATATCATATTGACTATTTATGTATTTGTGTGACCTATAAAAATCAGTGACAGATGAGATACATAATTTACGTACTCAAAAAATGTTTATCAGTTACAGAAGCGGCGAGAACTTGCAACCATCAGATCAGTACGGACCCCAGATGCAGTCTAGGGGAGCTGCAAGGAGTAATGGACTATGTAGGTCCTCTAGACTGCATTTGGTGTCCGCACTGATCTGATGTACGTAAGTTCTAATAGAAGTAATGTTTTCAGGGTGAGAAAGTGCCAGCAACATTTTACTCCCACGGTTCTCAAATGGTGAAGGTTTATGGGACTGATTTATATTTTGGTGGTTGTTCGTTTGGTTTGGGTTTTGATATCTATATCTGACTCCATTTGGTTCTTTTGAATCCCACCTTAATTTGCTGGCGTGTTTTTGTTTGTCAATTCTGCAAAGTAAGAATAAGGAAGGAAGGCTGAGAGAGAAAATATCTTTTAATTTCAACTTTATTTAATTTCTGTATGCACACGGTTACTCGGTTGAGAGGAAATGTCTTCCTGTACTATTTGAAAATCATCGCTTCTCCAAATCAGGCGTTAAAATATAATAGTTATCTCCGGTGGTTAAGAAGTCCAAATTTGGTGTGGCCATGTCCTGTGGTGTTTTCATATTGATCGTTCAAGAGTGTTGGCTCACTAGTAGTAGACACAACCCGCATGCGTCGCCCCACTTCCTGTCAGTAGCTTCTGGATGTTTCTGGATTTTAAAAAATTTATCTTATTTTGATTTTTTTTTTCTTATCTATTTTCTTTTTTCTATTCACAACAGATTTTCATTATTTTTTTAAATTCATAACTGGTTCACCTCTGAAGGGAATGAGAGTGAGCCAACAAGAGCGTCAAACACAGAAACAGTGACGATTCTACTTCCATTTCCAACAACTTATTCGTGTGAGGTAAGAAAAAAAAAGCGATGCCATTGACTTAATGTAGTTGTTGAACACAAGACTCACCTTATCACAGACAGTAATAAAAAAACTTTGTAAAAAAAGTCTCATAAACAAGCACAAGTTTTTAATTTATGAAAATAAACACACACACACACACATACACACACACACACACACACACACACACACACACACACACACACACACACACACACACACACACATATGTATATATATATATATATAAACAAAAGAAAATAGTTTAAAAATGACACATATTTTTGCCACAATATCTATTTCAGCAGACCCTATATATTTTCTTAAATGTTAGATCTGCATCTTCAAATAAAGAAATAATATTTCCTGAACCTAGATTTCACTTTCTTAATTTGTAAAGACCAGACCATTTGTTTTTCCTGACTGGTTGACAACATTCAATTCCTGTATCAAGATTTATCAATTTTTGACTTCTGTTTCTTTTTCACCTCTATTTTATCTGATAGCAAACAAACTTTTAAGATCAAATGAAGGAAACAAGTAAAAAATACAGAATAAAGGAATAGATTGTTTGGGGGCGAGAACATTATCTACTACAAACAACTTACAACTTAAGAAAATTAATTTATATCATAAAGTATTATATTGTATATTAATACAATTAAAAAAAAGAACTAAGAAAATTGTCATACCAATATTTTTATACTGTTCAATATAATTGATCACATTAAAAGTAAAAATAAAAATTATACCTGTTACTATTAAGATTATTATCTAAAATTATAAACAAATACAACATAATATTATATATCCCACATTCCAATATCTAACACATTATCAAAATATTCATATTATTACTAAACCTCAAATCCTTAAATTTATAAATAAAATCATACCAAGTATTATAGATGATACCATATTAAGAATTATCATCACAATTGATATTACTATAACAATTAATACTACTAATCATCAAACCTTTTACTATTATAAACTTATCATCAACTCATTATTATTATAAATATTAACAATATTAATGCCAACAAAAACAATAACAGACATCAACAACTACCTCAATATGCTATTACTTAATATAATGAATAACATTTAATGATTATTACCGATAACAAATCATTCTAATTAATAATGATAATTATCACTGTGTACTACAACATTATAACAAAAGTATCATTCATAATATGCACTCCGTAATCAATACAAAATAATACCCTATATTGCTTATTACATAAAACAACTGGTTTTATTTATTTTAATAAAATAAATAAAACCAGCTCTTTAAAGTATAAGAATTAATCTAGATCATATCTTAAAACATATATACTCAAATCCAAAGCACATTAACTTTAATTAAATTTAAAAGACACACACACACACACACACACACACACACATATATATATATATAATTTTTTTAAAGCCTAAAGTCATTTCACATAAGCTTATATCTATTTTTATGGTGACATTTAAATATCAATTCATTTCTTTGATTTAGTAATTTACTGGTATTTCTATATTCTATGATACTCTTTTTTTTAATTCTAGACCGAGATAACATCTACTTTTGAAATTACTTGGAGTAGTTGATCTTTTAATAAAATTCCATCAAACTAATTGTGTAAAACCACTATCCTTCAATTTCCAGGACCATTTAGAAAGGGCTGTTTGGTTTCTGTTATGGTGACCTATCTACATGATAATGAACTCTTCTTCCTTTATAAATACAAATCCTATTTACTTTCGGGGATACTTCCTCCTAGCAGAGTGGAGCGTATGCACAAGTCTCTCTGAATTGCTGAGCGGAGACACACTTCGGTCGGCCGCGTTGGTCGGTACACGGATCTGGTAGGGTGTGTCCAGTGGCAGTCAGTCGAGATGCGCCTTGACTGACATCTAAGAGCCTTAGGGGGCCGTCCTCCCAGGCTCTAACCTTCCTTTGAAGGAGTAGGTTTATTGCCTGGCGTCTGAGGCGCCTCTTTTTCGGGGAATGCTGACGGGGCCCGAGGCATTTTTGGAGCCGCCGGGCGTGTCTGGGCTACGGCCCTGCGCCCGGACCCACCTAAAATAGGCCTTGTATCACACTCGTCCGGTCGGTGGGACGAACGACAAATACCGACTTCCTCCTAGCAGTCGAACCTGACAGTTTCGGACGGACATTTCTAACTGCTGTACTAACACTCTTATTTTGTATATACGAGGATCTTTGAATAAGTTTCCAAACTTTTTTCGTATGGGCACTTTTATTGATAATACACACATGAAACTCTAGTCCCCTTCGAAGTAATCTCCTCCGGCTGCAATGCACTTATTGTACCATTCCAACAACTTCTGGAAGGCCCCATCGAAGTCCTCTTGTGTGAGCGTGTCAATGACCTTCGTCACAGCCTCTTTCATCTCTTCAATTGTCTCATAACGACAGCCTCTGAGCTTAGGGAATAACCAAAAGTCACAAGGAGCAAGGTCTGGGCTGTAGGGAGGCTGAGGACTGTCTTGATGCCCATCTTGGTCAAATTGTCTGTGACAAGGGTGGAGTTGTGGACTGGTGCATTGTCCTGTTAGAAATGCCACCGACCCGATTTGAAGAGTGCTGGCCTCTTCCCAAGGAATCTCTTCCTGAACTCCCTTAAAACCTCAACATAGTAACCCTAACCCTAACCCCTTAGCCAATTAACTCTGGTCTATTGACTTCCTTACCCCACACACACACACCTCTCATCATCCCTCACAGACTCCCTGCCTTCCTTGAATCTCTTATGCCACTCAAAAGCTGATGCTCGAGTCATGCAAGATGCTCCAAAAGCAGTCTGAAGCATTCCATATGTTTCTGTGGCATTTTTTCCAAGTTTAAAATAGAGTTTTATTGCATATCGTTCTTCCTCAGGTCCAGATTACATTTTTGAAATTCACTGGCTGTGACAATCAGGCTTTAGTAGGGTGTATTCCAATTGCTGCTGTAGGTGTTTATTTGAAGCTGAAATCATAAAAATTGGTTAGTCATCTCATAACATGTATAGCAATGACATACTGAATCTTCAAGAATTTACGACAATTCTAAATGCCTGTACAAAAAAAAAATCTGGAAACTTATTGAATGTACCACGTATGTCCTGTTTATTCAATACACGTGTTCAACCTACTTTCTCTTCTTCTGTGTTTTCTTTCTGGCCCCTAACAGGCCACAACAGTTTCTTAAGGAAGGGTCAGAAAAAGAATGCCTATAAAACTTCTGCTTTCAATTACCAGCAGAATATAGTTTTATGTCCTTTCTGTTTTCCATTGGGAAAATGGTAGCCTTGTTCATACATTCTCAGAATTACATTTACCATCAACAGGACATTCTTCTCTAAGTCTTCTGTTACATAATGGTTTACTCAAATCTTGTCTATGAATTTTCGATTAAATTTTTATTATGGCTGTTAATGATTTAGTAATGATAGTGCATGAATAACTGATTTTGATTGTTTTCCTGTTACTAATTTTTTCAATGGGTTATTTTCATTGAAATGTTTATCAATAAGCCTTATACCTATATTAACGGTAGGTAATTGGGGTTGGACCATATTACATTTCTTTTCCTGTGTTTAGTTTGTTTTATTTTTATTTCTACAGCTGCTATCACTGTTATTCTTATCACTAGTGTTATTCAACCCATTATTTGTCTCACTATACACAGTCCTACTATTGCCATTACTATTATTATTGTTGTTAACATTGTTATTGTCATTGTTTTCATCGTTACAAGTCACAAAATTATCTTTAAGAATTTCTAGGTATTCTAATCTTTGTTTAAATCCACTTTTTTCAAGGACCTCATCATATATCCTATTATTTTCATAAAAGATTTTTTATTTGAAGATAATCTATTAATTCTTATATTAACAACATTTGGGATTTGTCAAATGATTGATCTAGGGTGGTTGGAATTAACATTGATATAGGAGGGGGTTTGTTTGTCTTTATGGAATGGTTTCAAGCTTTTTTCGGACAAATTAAAAGTAATATCTAAGAAATTCATTACTTTTAGATTAGACATGATGTCAATTTCAAATCCCAGTAATTTAAATTTACTTCTGAATTCCTGATGTTTTTGGGTCATTATTTTCTGGGATAAAAATGAGGCCATCATCACTAAATACGTCTATTTACTTAGGGTCGATAATCCTGCTCAGAGTATTTAATATATATATCCCCATCAGGTCAGCGATTTGACCAGAGTCATATGCAACCATGGGGACATCAAAGTTGTCAGTAGTACTTATATATATATATATATACAGTCGGCATCCGAAGACAATGGGTGTGAATTATTCGTGTATAGAATATATGAAGAATTTCATATAAATCTATGGGACCGCTCAATGTATGGCTATTGTTATACATTCCTTTTTAGGTTGATACAATAAAACCCACATCGCCGAAATAAATCTATAATGACAATTTGACCAGGTTTAAGTTTTCTTCCAGTTACATTATATATATATATAAATATATAAATATATATATATATATATATATATATATATATATATATATATATATATATATATAAGGAGAATTAAAAAAACGAAGAAGCAAAATATTTTTTCACAGTTTTTTCCATAAATGTAAACTCTGTTTTATTTGTTATTGGTTTAAAGCAAAAATTGTTTTAATCTCACGAAACTTGTTTTGGATCTATTAAAAATGGCGGCAAATCAAAAAGATTGCGCAAAGCATGGAATATTTGGTGGCTGAGAAGTGCAGACTATGTGAAATTTACAGAAGATTATGTGATCTACACAGAAAAGCATTTGTTTTGTAAAAAAAGATGTTTACAAATGGACTAAACATGGGTTTACCACTACGAGTCTGAGTCGAAATAATCGTTCATTAAATAAAAAGTTTCAGGCGCAGCGGTCAGTAAAGTAGGTCATGCAGACAGTATTCTGGGACACGAAAGGCGCTATCATGATTGATTTTCTAAGGCAAATTCAGCGTATTTATTGAATGACTTTCATTGATGGAATATCATTTCTGAATATCCGTATTTATACAACCCCTTCGCTACGGACAGATTGCGACACAAGAATACATTTTTATTCAGAGTTTTTCTTCTCCCAAACTAGTTGCCTTACGAAGTCTATCCTACTATTCACCCATAACTGAGGACATTACTGAAAGTGAAACGCAAACAGCCTCGCCCAAGATTTGAAATCAAGTCCATACGTCCATTAGGCCACATGCCTATATTTTCTGGATGTCAAGAGTCAGAGATCGGAAGTATCGACAAAGTAAATGTCTGAGAATTAAAGTTTAACCAAATGAAACTGCCATCTTAATTGATTTTGTCAGATCGTTAGATATGTATTTTTTTTTTTTTAAGTGAGAGGACTTTTTTCCTATCTGGTGGAATAATCGATTTTTAAAATGTTTGGTGAAGTGTCAGGCTCACTTTTTGTCGTTCTTCTTTTTAGATGTTTTTACAGCTTCACTAATACATCCATCACTTATTGAATTGATACTTTAAATAATAATAATAATGATAATAATAATCATGTCGCGCTGGTAGCACGGATATCCCTGACCTTCTCTCGCCACTCCTCCCTATCGTTCATCGCCCTAGGCAGGTCTTCAGGACAACATCCCGTATCCTCACATAGCTGCTGAATGTATGTTCGTGCTGGTCGTCCTGCTTTTGCATGGCCATGTGCGGGGGTCCATAAGAGTACATCTCTTATGATTTCGTCCCTGATTCTCCAGCAGTGTCCTGCATGTCTGGTTCGTCTAACTTGAATAGTTTTCGTGATAGGGGGTAGGTGGCCGTACAGTTGGTGTCTTGTGGGGTGTTGCCGCCAGGACTTGTTCAAGATTGCACGCAGCATTCTTGTGTAATTGCCGTCTAGCGTCTTCTCCAGCCGTTTTGTTAGCGTCCATGTAGTGCACCCATATAGCAGTATCGACGTGACCGCTGCCTGGAAGAAACTGCGTTTTATTTTATCGGTTAGGTCTGATTTCCATATAATCGATAGCCTATTGATAGCTGTCCATGCTTTCGTTAACCTCGTTTCGATGTCCTTTTCGGTTGATTCGACGCTGCTTCCTAGGTAAATGAATTTGTCTACTAGTTTAAGAGGGGTTCCTTCGTTTGATTATAGCACATATATTCCGTTTTGTGTGCATTAACATAGAGGCCTATGCCTGCGGCTGCTTGTTCCAAACTATGCAGTAGTGTTTCGGCTTGGTCGGGTGTATTTGCCAGTATCGCTATGTCATCGGCGTAGTCGGCGTCTGTAATTGTTTTTGCGGGGTGCCTTCTGCTTCTTTTCTTCGTCAGCTCGAAGCCATTCTCTCTGATTTTGTCAATCGATGTTCTAAGTACGTAGTCTAGATAAATGATAAAGAGGTACGGAGCCAGCGTGTCCCCTTGTAGTACTCCTGCTACAATGTCGAAGTATTCTGTGTCTCCATCTGGTGATCGTACTTTTACTTTGGTGTTTCTATAGAGAATTGTTATTGCTGCTACGGTTTCTTTAGGTATGCCGTACGCTAGTAGGATTTGTTCCATCTTTCCTCTGTGAATGGAATCGAAGGCCTTGGTAAAGTCGACAAATATTAATGTCGCTTGTAGATAATAATAATAATAATAATAATAATAATAATAATAATAATAATAATAATAATAAGGAGACTTGCTATCACTCAAGCTTCAGTGAAAGACCATCAGCTCACGCTGATGTGAAAAACTCTCAAGGAGTAAATAATAAAACGCCAATGAGTAAATGATAATAATAATAATAATGTGCTCTCTTGCTAGCCAACATGGGAGACCCGATCGTCATCCTTTGAATGTTGGTTGCTTTTCTTTCAGGTACAGAAACGACGACGTAACAAACCACAACGATCAGAGACCTACACGCAAAACATGGACTAAGGAAGATAATCAACTTGCACTACAATGTTATTTTAGGACCAACCCCTCGCAAAGAGGATACAGGAAGAGAATGATAGAGATCTGGCAAGAATATGCGAAATTTCAGACAACTAGCCAAAGACTAGCCGATCAAGTTAGAACAATAATTAAGAAAGGTTGGTTTTCTGACCTAGAATTACTAGAAATCCATAAAAAAAAACACCAAAACAAAACTATGATACAGTACCAGACACATCAAGTGGTGTCAAACAAAAACAATCCAACGAAAAAGAACCGCAAACTTCGGCAAATGAAAACACCATACTCCCAAACGATACACTACCAAGCAACCAGGAAGAAACACTATCACAAGAACAAAAGATAAATCAAGAAAATGTAAAGAGAATCATAAGTAGTGAAAATACTATTCTACCTTCATTAAGAAACACAGAATGAAAAACACTTAAGATTGAAACGGAAAAAATAAATCACATACTACCTTTCATACCGACGGATAATATAACCGAGTTAAATGAACTAATCTATGCAGGTGCAAAATTAGTTTGTGAGAAAATTGAGATCACCTCAAAAAGCACGAAGAAACAGTCAAAACCAGCATCGAAAATTCGACTGGAAACGCAAATAAAAAAACTACGAAAACAAGCCAGAATGATAAAAAAAGAGAGGCGCTGAAATAAGCGGGGAAAAAAGGAACAGGCAACACAGGAAAAAATAACAGTATAACTTGAGGAAATAAACCAGAAAGTGCTGGCCAAAGAAGCAAGATTGAAGAGATATCGACAAAGAGTAAAACAGTACAGAAAAAACAGGACTTTACAAAACAACAAAAGAATATTCTATCAACAATCGGGAGGGAGTGACACGAAAACATACCAACAACCGGATGCAAAAGAAACCGAACGATTTAGGACAAAAATATGGCAACCAAAGAAACATAACGAAAATGCTGAATGGATAAACAATATTACTGGAGAACAAGAGGGACTTGATGAAGGCCTCAAAACGGAAATACACATCGACTTACTCAAAATAAAAACCACTAAAAAGAATATGAAACTGGAAAGCGCCAGGCCATGATGGAATACATGGCTTGTAGTTCAAGAAATTCACCTCCATTCACGGCAGACCAGCACTAGAAATGAACAGATGCTTACAAGGCACGCAAGTACGCGAATAGCTGACGAAAGAAAAGATTACATTAATGCAAAAGGACCCAAGCGAAGGAACTGCTCCAAACAGACCGATAACCTGCCTACCAATGATGTGGAAAATACTAATAGCACAAATAAAGGAAATGATTTACTACTCTCTAACAAGCCGCGGGTTGTTCCCTGATGAACAGAAAGGATGCCGCAAAGGATCCAGAGACACAGCAGAATTACTTTACATAGATCAACACATCCTAAATGAGAGCAAGACAAGACGGAAAAATCTAGCTATGGCCTGGATTGACTACAAAAAGGCATATGATATGGTCCCACAAAGCTGGATACTACACTGTCTCAAAATGTACAAAATATCACATGAAGTCATAAGCTTAATCGAAAAGACCATGCAAACCTGGAGAGTGGAGCTGACAGTAGGAGGAAGAGGCTTAGCTGAAACAAAGATCCAAAGAGGGATTTTCCAAGGAGATGCACTATCACTCTTACTATTCATAATAGCCATGATGCCACTGGACCACATACTCAGAAAATGTGCAGCCGGATACTAACTCAGCAGATCGCAAGAGAAGATCAGTCACCTAATGTACATGGATGACATTAAATTATTTGAAAAAAAAATGAAAAAGAAGTGGAAACTCTCATACACGCCGTTAGAATATACAGTCAGGACATAGGAATGGAATTTGGCATAGAAAAATGTGCCAGGTTCGTCATGAAAAGTGGCAAATAACATATGACTGACGGAATGGAACTACTAAATCACGACAAAATTAGAACGCTCGGAGAAAATGAAACCTACAGATACTTGGGTATCTTGTAGGCTGACACCATCAAACAAGTGGAAAAGAAAGACAAGATCCGAAAAGAATATCTCAGGAGAACTAGAAAACTACTCGAGACAAAAATCTCCAGCAGAAACCTGATCAAAGGAATAAATACTTGGGCTATACCCCTAGTTAGATATCCGGGATCCTTCCTCAAGTGGACCAGAGATGAACTTAAACAAATGGACCAATGAACAAGAAAACTAATGACCATGCATAGGGCATTACATCCCTTAGACGACGTTGACAGGCTATATGTATCTAGAAAAGAGTGAGGAAGAGGACTTGCCGGCATCGAAGACAGCGTTGACGCATCGATACAACGGCTCGAAGACTACATAGAAAAACACGAACGAGGACTAATTAGAACCATCAGAAACGATACGGGCAACACGATAGAAGATAGAATGAGAACAACTAGGAAACAAAAATGGGAGGAAAAACAACTCTATGGCCGCTTTAAACGTCTAGTAAACAACATCTCACACCAGAAAACCTGGACCCGGCTTAGAAAAGGAAACCTTAAGAAAGAGACGAAACAATCAATCACATAATAAGCGAATGCAGAAAATTAGCACAGAAGGAGTATAAGGCGAGACACGACTGGATCGGCAAAGTGATCCACTGGGAAATGTGCAAGAAATTTAAATTTGACCATACTAACAAATGGTATATGCCCAACCCAGCAACTGTCCTAGAAAATGACACGCATAAACTCCTATAGGACTTTAACATACAAACGGACAACCTAATCTCGGCCAGAAGACCAGACCTTATAATAATCAACAACAAAAAAAAAAAGAGAATTTGCAAAATTGTCGACTTTGCTGTCCCGGCGGACCACACAATAAATCTGAAGGAAAGTGAAAAGAAAGATAAGTACCTCGACCTTGCTAGAGAATTGAAAAAGCTGTGGAACATAAAAGTAACGATTGTGCCAATTGTGATTGGTGCTTTAGGCACAATAACTAAAGGATTATTAAAAGGCCTGGAGGACTTGGAAGTTGGCGGTCGGGTAGAGACTATCCAAACGACAGCATTGCTGAGAACGGCCAGAACCCTGAGACGAGTCCTGGAGACTTGAGGAGACTTGCTGTCACTCAGACTCCAGTGAAAAACCATCTGCTAACGCTGATGTGAAAAACTCTAATGAGTAAAAAAAATAAAAATAAAAAAAATAATACAATTTCATTAAGCATCCTGCAACACACATATTTTACTCAGTCTTTTAAAATTCTCTTTTAAAGAAAGAAAACAACATTTCAGTAGTTTAATAAAATTCCAATGTTTAATTCGAATGATGTTCATGACTCTTCAAGACAAAAGAAAAAGTAAAAGAGATAGCTAAAAAGAAAGTCAGCTGGAATTAACAAATCAATGAAGAATAATGGATTTTTTTCCCATACTGAAAAAAACAAAAAAAAACAAAAAAAAAACAAACAAACAACAACAAACCAAACAATTAGCTGTTTAGAAATACTTTGAGTCATAGCCAGAAAGTGTAAAATGGTGCATTCGATTATTTATCTTCGTATGTTCCAGATCCTTTGTAATTTCCGACATAACCTGAATCATCGACAAGATCCACACGACCTTCGATCCCTTTGCCTTTGCCCTCGGAATCGAAACGTTCCTTGTGTGATCCAGTGTATCCAGAAACGTCGGTCAAACCATCCACGTTTCCCGTCTTGGACACTTTCTAGAGAAATGAAAGAAATTAAAAACAAACAAGCAAATAAATAAATTTTTTAAAATTACCAGCACTACTGCTTCAATATTCGTAATTTGAAACAAAAGCGTCTTTATACATTTCAAATGTTCTTAATATTTTTGAAGTATCTATCAATCAAATCTAAACATTTTCAAATGAATTAAAGATTAAAGATATTAATTCGTTTGGTATGGAATGAATTATCT
The DNA here is from genome assembly GCA_963585895.1 of Sepioteuthis lessoniana. Taxonomy (NCBI): domain Eukaryota; kingdom Metazoa; phylum Mollusca; class Cephalopoda; order Myopsida; family Loliginidae; genus Sepioteuthis; species Sepioteuthis lessoniana. The sequence goes on along the minus strand of OY757914.1, from coordinate 60,508,159 downwards.
TGTGTCATAGGAACATATGAATCCATCTAATCTTCACCTTGTAACGTTGTTGGGCAGACTTGACTCCCTATTCTTGGAGAGAAGTCAGTCAAGGAGAAGTACACTCTGAATTCAAAATTAGCAACTGAAAGTCGTCTATACATATGAAGAAAGCGATGGAAGTATTAAAAAAAACAGTAGGTCTCACACTTATTAGAATTGTTAACCGCGATTTCATCAAATGGAAGTTTGGTTGGAAAATTTTTATGTTGAAACTAAAACTGCATTGCAAAATATATTTTAAATGAATCTACATTATATAAAATATTTATCTCACTGGTCTGGTAACCTGGTTTGTTCGAGGGGCACAGTGATTTGGGGGTAAGAATAGTTTGGCAGAGCCCGTCCTCTCCAAGTCTATGACTGGTTCTGAATCCAGTTGTATTCAGTTTTCCTTTTCTTAGACCAGTTGCTTTACCAAAATTAAAGAGACAGTCTACTTTAATATCTATCAATAGCTGAAGGGAGAATAATTAGATTCATACCATTCCCAAAGGTTGTAGCGTAAAAATAATTTTTTATTCTATCGTAATGTAGGGATTTAATTTCTTCTGTAAGTTAATCAAAAGAAAAAGATAAATATGTGGGTGAAAATATAGGGACATACAAGGAAATATTATATTTTTCGAGAATTTCCAAATTAAAAATCTTAGAACTAAAATCTAATACAAAATATAAAAAAGCATGCACGAGGGGAATGCACGAACATTTGTACAAATAAGAAAATTTGAAAGCAATCTTAATATCAATTACTTTTCATTGCTGTGACTTTAGGCAAATAAATTATGGCATTGAAATTCACTTATAAATTGTCCTCATTAATGGAAAAATACATCTGATCATTCTCTCACTATATATATTTATATATGTGTGTGTATATATGTTTGTGTGTCTGCGTGAGTGTGTAATTTATTCAGTAGTATGTAATTTACTAAGCTTTTTGCTTAGATGTAGCACAAGGCCGCATGAATTAGGCACCCAATGAGAATCGAACTCACTCGTGAAGGTTTGCTAGTCTACCTTGCTAACCATTACACCACCCGAGGTGCCCAAATTTATTCAGTAGTATGTATGTGTGTATTAAACGCACATGAGGAATTATACATTACCAATTATAATAGTTATATTTCTTAAATACATTTTATTCAAGGGAAGCAACTTCATACTTTTTATAGTAGTTGTCTTTCTTTGATTGTTTCACGCAAAATAATTTGAAAGGACTAAGTTTTATACAGTCAGTATTCTTACTTTTACTATTTTATTCTCTAGAATTTTAAATCTGAGATTTTTTAAAAATTGTCTCAATTTATATATAAGATATTTATATAAAAAGTACGATATTTTTATGATACTCTGTTTATTTCATTTTATATTTTTAAGTTTGAATTATCTTCAAATATTAAAAAGTTAAAGACTAAAAATACGTGTATTTTTTAATCTTGAATTAATATTAAAAAGAATTTTTTTATCCAACCTTTGTACATCTAAAAGTTTTGTATTTATTAACGAAAATGTTAGGTGAAAAGTTTAGCTATTTTCACCAATTGTTTCAAATAGTTCATCACCACGAAAACTAATTACAAAACTTTAAAGTATCGCTAGAGACGTTGAAGAAAGACGTTGAAAGAAAATTTTTCATTGTTACTCTTCTATTTTTATCTATACTGCGTTTTGTCCACCGACAGTTTCGCAAATGAAATTTCTGAATACAACTGTACCAAAGTGTGTGTGTGTGTGTGTGTGTGTGTGTGTGTGTGTGTGTGTGTGTGTGTGTGTGTGAGAGAGAGAGAGAGAGAGAGAGGGAGAGAGAGAGAGAGAGAGAGAGAGAGAGAGAATCATGACCCAGGGATCTAACCTTGAATTCAAAAATAGACTATGCGAAGTTGACCTCCAATGATATTCTAGGGCACTGAGTGACATCAGACGACAAAATATGACATTTCTCACCAAGTGAAATAGAGATTTTGATATAAAGTAGAAAAATGTTTTTTTAGCCCATATAAAAATGGTGGGACGTACGAGATCAGACAGCCCAAACATGACAACAATAACAAGCAATCTAGATACGAGTAAATAATTCTATTATAGTAAGAGATTTGTTTTATACTTATAAGATGTTGGTTGCTCATAAGTAGGTAGCGAAAAAGGACTCCATATAGACAAAATATTGAAAAACAAAAAATATTGTACAAAGAGGCTTTCAGAAACTAACCAGAATTTTTCTTTGTGCTTAAATCTCTTGTTCTTGTGTATTTATATCAGGTTCATATTTAGAAACTCGCGGAAATATATAACAGAATTAAAGCATAAAAACAGTTTATTTTTAATCTTTTATCCTGAACATAACCTAGTATCTCTGGTAGTAAATAATGACAAGAATAGTAATCTGTCTAAATTAATGGATAAAAATGAACGAAATATGAGATATGCATTAACTCACCACTTCTTTAACTTTAGGTCCCCCAGTTTCTAATCTTTGAACAAAATCCTGATAATATTTTTCTACTTCATCGGCATCTGCTGGCAATTTGGAATCTTTTGTCTTCTGTTTGGCATATTCATGGGCACAGCCACGAACGAAAGCCGGGAAATTAGCAACTAACATATATCTGTAATGTAGAATGAAGAAAACTGGCAGTAAAAATATCAAAACAATAAAGAACATTTAAAAACATGCAAACGTTGAAAGATATAAACTTATAAATCCATTCCTAACACATTAATTTTCAAATAATACAAAATTTCAATCCTTGCTATATACTGTTTTGTGAAAGAGAAAACAAGAAACATCAGAAGGGCAAAATCCCCAGCAGAGGAGTAAGACATCCGCCTCCCGCCAAGAAAAAAAAAAAGAGGAGTGTCTTCTGTAAACTGCATCGAATGGAGTCACCAATTTATTGCCATTACTCCTAGGTCCCCTTTGATCCAGAGTGTTAAGACACCATATATAAACTAGATCTGTTTGAGACAATGACGTGTTTACTTGTTTAAAATGATGTGAATATATATTTTTGCACCGTGTATTACTGGAGACTATGACCTTTAAAGTCATTTGGGCATCAAATAAGTCAACAAGGGTTAATATATCATAAAAATAACCAACCAACCTCTAAGCATGGACGACTGAATGAAAACAATCTTCCCCCATGGATTGAATAAAGGTTTCAGTTCGAAATTACTAGAAGACAATACGATAAAAGACATCTAAAGAGGATTGGGAAACACAGCAGCCCAAACATGACAACAATAACAAGCAATCTATATACGAGTAAATAATTCTATTATAGTAAGAGATTTGTTTTATACTTATAAGATTTAGTTTGTAAATATTCTTCTTAGCGTTGATTATATTGTCTTTTGGTAGTTTTCAGACGCAAAGATATATCCCCTCTGTCAGTATGGCTTAGAATACGCAGACAGCATCCCCTGCAGAGGAGTAAGATCCCTAAAAAGGAGCTGTCATGGGTATGGAACTAAATTCCTTCTGATGGCGAAGCTCCAGTTTAGGTGATTTATCTTTTTACTGAATAGTAAAAATAAATTCTTTCATCTTCGTAGGCAAAAAAATGACCGAAAACAAAACTTAAGTTTCATACTGATAGTGACAGATTATGAGTCAAATTTCAGGTCTCTATCAAGCTGGGATGACATATGTTCATATTCATAAACTCCTTCCCCACAAAAAAAAAGTATTTCTGTGTCTACGTTTACCAGATGCACTTTCAATTGTAAGAAAAAGGTAGATATCACAAACAAAAAATCAACAGATGGGTCAAATATATATTTCTTCGAAGTCTGCATGCTGACAGAAATGGTTTCAAGAAGAAATATTACAAGGATTACGGTAGAAAGTATTTTCACTTGAAGACATTTCTGACAGAAAAGCACAGTGGGAGCAGTGATTTTACAGAGTTTTGTCGGTAATTGTTCCTGAATAATGTTATCAGTGATGCTTTTTATTATTGTTTTCTGATTGTATGTCAAGAATTTTGAAATATGACAAATGTAGTATCGTACTCTCAATATATATATATATATATATATATATATATATATATATATATATATATATATATATATATATATATATATCATCTATATAATGTGATCAATCTATATAATGTGGTCAATCTCTGAATGCTAAATCGAGCTATAAAATGTTCAGAAAGTATCGCTTCCAAATATCCAAAGTTATTTCCTAAAAAGAAACGTAAATATCGTACTTTTCAACGAGGCAGTTCTCCTAG
>OY757914.1:60358873-60498873 GCA_963585895.1 Sepioteuthis lessoniana | reverse complement strand
CTTTTAATGATTATTATTGTGTCTAATATTTCTTTAATTTTTTCATTGTTTTTAAGTTCTAAAAGGTAGTAAAAAAGAAAATAAGTGAATGGAATAATCTGTGTGGGTGAACTGAACACCGGCAGAGTGTGGCGGGTGTTAGCATTTAAAACCATTCATCGTAGGTAACACATCCTGACATTAGTGCCAATTTTACATGTCTCTTTTTCTTTTTTAATCGGTTAGTATTAATTGGTATCATTAGCTCTATAAGAAAAGTTCCATTCCGGTAGTTGTTGCTGTTCAGTCAATTGCTATATATATATATATATGTAGTGCGCGCGCTAGAGAGAGAGAGAGAGAGAGAGAGAGAGAGAGAGAGAGAGAGAGAGAGAGAGAGAGAGAGAGAAGCAACCCGAGATAATTAGGTAAAAAATCAAGCAAGAGGGACAAAGCCGAATATATTATTTACAAAACTTCATCACACTAGAAACCATTCGCTTGAAGACTGCCAAGGTCTTCAAGCGGCAACTATTAAACTCTAAATCTATTCTATTGATAGAATTTGAATTAAAACCTATTGCAAATAAATAAGCTGATACACTATAATTAGCTTTTAATAGTTATCTCTACTGAAAAATTTTAATAGTAGGGGTAAAACCTCATTTTATTAAATTACAATTTAGATCTAATGTCATACCGAGTTAAAAGATAAAGGCTATTTTAATTTTCTAATGGAGAAAAAGCAAATATGATCAAAGAGGGAAACTTTTTTTAATTCAGTATACATGCGCGCGCGTGTGTATTCTTGTAAATTTCTTCACAAATAGTGGGATTGATGCAAATATTAGCAGAAGGTAACTCATAGAATATATATACCGTATATATTCGAATAATGAACTGCTTCGTTTGATGATTCCCAATTTTAGCAACAAAAAGTGTTTTTAACATAACTTTTACCTATGCTCGCCGACAAAAATATTTCTTCAGCCTCCAATGACATTAAGAGAACAAATTCAAACACTTATTCATACTCCCAAAACAACGATCGTATATTGATGCCAGTGTAACAGTTGTTACGCAACAAGGTTATTTCCAGACTTCCCATCAAACTGATCAACCCTATGTTGCTTATCGTTAAACATAGACCTCCTCTACTCGGAATTACGGTAATTACACAATAGTATCTATTCTTCTCTTTTAGATGTATTTTCGTATTTGGGTCGGATACTACGATATATGTTGTCTTCTCGCCTCCATTACAATAAAGTGAGGAGTCGGAGGAGTCCGATGCTCGCGTAACAGTGGTCGCGGGGGCTACGGTTATTTGATGCCTTGAGTATACGTATGCGATCTCTTGTTAAAAAGACCATCTGTCTCATAAAACATTTCAATGGATTCCATTAAAGGACTTGACATCATCGAACTTTTCTTCAACCAATGATTATAAAACAATGTCTGTTCTTTTTATTCAGCCAAATTCATATGTCAAAGGACATATCACTGTGTTGTTGCCTTCGAGCAAGTCGCTGCAAAAATCGTGATCTTTATTCTGGAGATTCTGACTCCCAAGCACCCCCCCCATCGCATTATTGAAAAGGCTCTGAATAGACTGACACCTTTTTCCTTTGCACCCACGTACGTTCATAGGTTCTCGCGTTAAACTATATGTTGTATTGGGGAAGTAGTATTTAATACAGGATCAGAATGTAGTATCTGTGTTCGTGTATATCGAATAGAATATATTTCAACAAAAAAAGGAATAAAACAGTAATCATTATTTTTCTTCTTTTGTGTTTATTTTTCATCTCCAGAGTATGACATTGAACTGCATGAATCAAATGTTTGAAAATTATTTCTATAAAGAATGAATAGTTGAAACTATAATTGTTTACACATGATTATTATTATTAGTTACATGAAACCATAATTGTTTGAAATACTTTAAATTAATAAAGGTGTATTCCCTGGTTCATGGTTTTTCAATCCGACACGGTGCAATATATTCTTTGCACTAACTGTTATGTCGTATGATTTCATTTATGGATCTTTATGAATGAGATTGATTTGCGCATGAGCCTTAATGAAATTTTATGTGAGCGATCAACTTACAAAAGGTTTTTCACATCACCCTAACCTCCACAAAATGGTGTCCTGGGTAGGATACCACACTGCATCTGATGGTGAGCTTCAAATTCTAGAGATCTGGGGAATGTGGAGTATCCCATTATTACCATTATTCCCAGGTCCACTCAGAATCAAAGTGGTTGTATCTATAATGGTCCCGTATATGGGTTAATTAAATCTGTGTTCAATAGAACCGCATGCAAAAACAAAGCTCGTCAGAAACATCTACACAAAATACAATGAATGTGATTCCTGGATTGGTTGACATACCGTTAAAATCAATCAAATTATTTGTTTATTCTCAACCTTGTCAAATATTCTAAGAAACCTTTATCGTAAAAGTATTCAATCAGAAAATGCTGACAACAATGTTTCTTCTGACAACTGCAAGAAATGTTTAAAATCTTGCCCTTCCTCATTTAACAAAATGCCACATGGATCTTTTAATAACTAAACTACCTAAATGATTTGCAAATTAGCTTAGCTGACCATTACTACTATTGTTATTCACTAAACTTAGCTTAGTCTGGCACACAGGCCTCATGTTGCTTCATGGGAAGGATGTGGCGCAAGATAAATTTTAAGTGGAGTAAAGTTGGTTTGAATTTAGCTAATGAACAGTCTGCTCTATTATTTTACCCTTAGTTGGAGAGAGAACCGATGGATTCATGCTTTTGCCAACCTCGTTTGCTTACAGTAAGCTTATGAATGTACAGGATATCACCATTTAAGTTTGGTTTTCAACAGGAACCAATACTTTCAGTGTGACTTGACTGTAAGTTATTACTACTGTTGTGAATTCGCTTCTCACTGGGTGCCCTACACATCTATGAGTATAAATTCTCTTAATTATGTTTGATAGGGTTATACCTATAATTAGAAGAGTGTATTTTAAAATTCGCGTGTTTCATTCTTCGAATAACAGGAAGGACTTTATTAATTTCATATCTTTTGACGGTACGTTTAAAAATTAGAGGATGAATTTAGAATTACTCCTGAAAATTGTTTGTAAATGTTGTTTTATTTGTTTATTAAGCAACAATATTTTGTGGTTTTGATTTGTGAGGCTTTGCTGTTATATGATTAAATTATATTTTTGCAAGAAAAAAACTAACAAGAAAAAACAATGCCAGATAAGTATATTAACTGTTCAAATGTCGAGTAACAATGTCGAGTAACAATGTTTTCTGTCTGTTGCCATATCAATAAACTTTTCTAAGTGTTTAGGGAGTAAATATCCCAAATCAACTCTTAAAAAGTGTCTCATTTAAGAAACAGGTAGAAATTGGTAGAAATATTCATTTTATAATTAACACATCTTAATGTGATCATTATAAAAGGAACATTTCTACTAATTTCTTTTCCACTAGTTTAGTTTTGCGATGAAATTATACTTTTAAAAGAAAAGAGAGTTTGTTTATAAATTTTTTGAAAAGTTAAAATAGAAAAATACAACATATGCTATTTTTGTTTTAATAGTAAATCTCTGAGTCATGGAAACAACTAGTAATAAGAGTCAACAATAATGATTCATAAACTGAGGCAATTGTATGAGAAATAGGTCTTCACGGTTAAGACGAAACATTTAAATGTCAGTGCTAATATATCGGTAAACATTTCGTAACAGTCCAAAAATAAAGAAGAGTCATATCGTCTTTCTGTCCGTATAAGAAAAGCTACAAATAAACTACATAAATGATAGTATAGTGCTAAGAGTGAAAAAAAAAAATCATGTGAGGTGGTTTGTTTCAATAAGACAATGAAAATGTTCTTTTCTTTTGATTATTTTCTTTTTGGGATGAAAGGAATTATATTGAAACCCATTATAATGTAGCATTAAAAAGTGCGGTTTTTAATTGCACGGATAAGATTTTCGAAAAATTGTTGATTATTGATTGATTGATTTTAACATGTTATTTTGCTCGTTCATATTCACATTTTTTTGTGGAGATATTTCTAAGTTTTTTTGAACACGGTTCTATTGAATACAAATAATTTTTGAAAAGATCTTGTTGACTGATAAACAGACAAGTACAACCACTCGGGGTAAGGGTGGAGCAGGGATTAATGGCAATAAAGCTGTACTCCACACTCTCTAGATGTTCAGAACTAGATCCTCGCCATCGGATGCAGTGTCATACCCAGGATACCACTTTTGGAGGAGTCTCACCCCTCTCCAGGGAACAGAGCATATTCTAAGCCTCGTAGACAGGGCTTGTTCTATTGAAGGTATTGCAGTATTTACGTTCCACTTCTATCCTTTTGTTAAACAACAGGTTTGCCGAATCTTTTATTTGACAGGAAATGTAAATTATTCACTAAGAATCAGAGCAAGATCTTTATTTTGTCTGGCTGAACTCGACTGAGTTTGATTGTTAGGTTTTCAGCTCTGAGTTCAGTTGAGAACTTACCTCTTATTGTAAAAGACGTTCATAATTATGAAATAACGTCGCAAAGATGCCACTTATTTAAATGCGTCACTAATAAAGTTTGAATCTTATTTTTGTTGTATTCGAATTTCATGATGGATAAATTTCCCAAACATGTTGCATCATTTGATATGTGGTGTATGCCATGAAATATGTTGCTACCACAATTTTGTGGTCGTGGTGTTGTTAAACGTATACAATGACGTAGACAAAAGAATATTCACAACAAAACAATACAAACAAAAATACATTTATATATCAACAAGTACATTATAAAAAATATAACGAATGTTCAAAATATAGTTTGTCTAATTTTCGTGTGTGTTTGTGTGTGTGTTTGAGTGAGTGTGTTATTATCTATGTGTATGCAAGTAGACTAAATATTAATATATTAATATATAATTAATATATTTAGGCTACATGTTCATGTTTATAAAGTATCTCACTCAAAGTACCAATATGCAGGTCTTTTGTCTCTTTCTGGTTTGGCTGAAGAGTCTGAGGTTGTATGCGTACGTGAAGGATGAATACTTTCGGCTGTGATAGGCAGAACTCGCATACTCTGTACGCGCCCATTGTATGTTTCTTGGGCTATGTGTCGCTAGCCGGGAAAAATGAGAGAATGAGAGCTGTCCAGCTGGGAGTCAAAATGTAAGAGAGTGAGTTATTGGAAGTCTACAATATATATCGTTACCCTGTCACGTGATCGGCTCCAAACATACCGTTTATTTTGCGAGGGACAAAATCAAAGGTGTGGACGTAGTTGGGAGCAAAAAACACGTGACTTCCTTGACCAATAGATTCCGAATACTAATTAGTTTACCGGCGTCTCCCATCTTTTGTTTCGGGAAAAAGTGAATCAGGATTCTATTTTCTAGAATTTTTTTTGAATCACGGCCATTTAAAAAATAATCGAGTGTAAATCCTATAGATATCTTATTGATGTGTCAATGGAAATGAGATACAAATCTCTCTAGTCTGAATGGTATAAATACGTTTTGATGGGAAATATGGACAATATTAAAGGATAAACTGACTGAAATAGTTTATTGAATTGATCTGAGAAACAGGGCGGCATAGAAATCAAATCATCATTTATGTATACAATCTGTTTCAAATGTGTGACCTTTTGCCAGACTAATACAGAAATAGCTTTCTATCTTGTTCAAGGTTCAGTTTTTATTTCAATCACTTTCTCTACTTCAGTTAACACTCTCTCACTATCTTTCTTTCTTTCTTTCTTTCTTTCTTTCTTTCTTTCTTTCTTTCTAATTTCACTTATTCTCTCTTTTCTTCCAATTTTTCTTTTTCTTACAAATTGTCATTTATCCGTTAAGCATCAAAACAAATGATTCTGTTTCAGCACAATCGTTTATCTAAATCTACACCTCGAAAGTCGAAGTTTTCTACAACCTGGAGGGTCTGCAATAATCTTACTTGAAGTGAAATCTCAATGAAGTAGCAATATATAACGTGTAATTATTCCGATAAATTCACTTAGATTACAGATAAATGTTTTAAAACGAGACTTTTAGTTTTAACAACACCAGATGTGTTATCTTAAATTCCCGAAGCCCCGCGTAAAGATTAATCTAAATAAAGTCAGTAATAAACTTCAAAGATCCAATCAAATTATATAGTCATAAATGATACTATACCAGCCAAAATCTAATTGATAAGCATTTACTATTACCTGTCGTTTTTCTCCATCGAATCGATTCCTTTTAAAGACTTTATTTACTAGCAATGCATTGAACTACACTATCCGTTTTACAATATCGTCTTCTACAAAATCTAGATCCTAATTGTCATATAAAGCTCGAAAAACGTTACTGATGTCACTTACATGGAAGATTAAATTCGCATTGTTTCCATTTGCACTATCTATCTATCTATCTATCGCTCGACAAAAATATAAGACCACCCTTAAAAATGAAGAAAAAGATATTGTTTACAATTTTTAAATCAGGGAAATCAGATATATGAAAGATAAGGCATAAAAACAATTAAATTTAAGTTATGAAGAAAATTCAATTCCTTTTTTAATATGTATATTAGGATTTATGCTTGATTTTTAAATTTTGTTTTGACATAAATATAAGACCAATGAGCAGAACTATAGAATATAAAAGTAATTTTTTAATTTAATATTTTGTAGATCAACCGTTAGCTTTGATAACCTCCAAAATCGGCTAAGCATACTATCAACTAGTTTCTGAAGTTGAACCGAAGGTGTTTTCCCTTGCATGTAAGATTGCGTTTTTGAGTTTAAAAAATTGCTGAGTACTGTCGACCTCCTTCATACCCTTTTTCAACAATCAATCCCAACAAATTTTCTTTAGGATTGAGATCTGGAGCGTACGCTGGGTGGTCAAAAAGTCTTATTTTTTGTTCAAGAAAGTACCTCTTTGTTATTGATGCATTGTGGATAGCAGCATTATCTTGCTGAACAATCCATTCTTCTCCACATAGACGATGCCCTTCTTGTGCAAAAGATAAATCATTTAGCACCTTCACATAATCTGCTTCTTTTTTTCGACCATTGACAAATTGTAGTTTAAGTTTTCCTGAAGTTGAGAAGCCCTCCCCCAGATCATAAGAAATCTTCATCCTCTATGCCTTGTTGAGTAATACTCTTCTGGAAACTTTTTTGCGCGCCAGTACTTCTGAGAGTCATCTGAACAGTCTAAACGGAATTTCTCTTCGTCTGAGAAAACAACCTTTCGCCATTCTTTAACACTGATATTGACAAGCATATTCTAGTCGTTTGACTTTATGCTTCATAGTTAACCTTGGATGACGTTGTTTAAATGCCCTCTAATTGTTCTAGTACTGCAAAGAGCATACATTAGAGATTTCAATATTTTTGATGTTGACAAAATTTTCTTCTTTACTTCCCGGACAATTCTTCTCTTAAATTGTGGCGATAATGTTTCTGGCCTGTCAGCCGTTTTTCTTGTTCCATACTTATTTGGACTTTTCAAGTAATTGCAGATAATGGTTTTACTGCGTCTTAAGGTCTTCAAAATTTCTCTCTGAGATTTTCCGACTCTTTTCAGAGCTTTAATCTCGCCTTTGTCAAATTCAGATAATTTACTTCCTTTAGCCATTTATGTTAGTATTTTAAGTATAACAGTTTCGATAGCTTTTATATTACATAGACTATATATAATAAATTTCTCAAGAAGATTAAGTTCTTTTTTCATTAGTACTTATTTGTGGTCTAATATCTATGTCTAAAATAAATTTTTAAATTTAACACAAATGCTAATATACTTATAAAAAATGAATTGAATTTAAAAAAAAATTAAATATCTCTTAACCTTATCTTTCATATATCTGATTTTCATAATTTAAGAATTTTAAACAATATCTTTTTCTTCATTTTTGAGGGTGGTCTTATATTTTTGTCTTGGGGTGTATATAAAATGAGAATAAAAAATGTCTGAAAATGTTAGTCAAATCAAAAAGGGCTCAAATACTGGCCAAAGAGCCCAATGAAATCTAAAAGAAATTTAAATCTCATCTCTTATAATAATCTCATTATTAAAAGTTTCTCGTATTAACTACAATACGATCATCAGATGAAACTTCTGAATAATTCAGAAATTTCATCAAATGATTGTATCCTATATATATATATATATATATATATATATATGCGTGTGTGTGAAGCATTTATCTGACTTCCCTGAAATTCAGATTTGACTTGGAGTCATTTTATTATGGGGGACCCCGCACGAATCGAAATTCATGTGGGGTCGTCCCAAAAATGTTTGATCACCTCATCATTCTGTTTTCAGGTTTCAAATGTTGGAATTGATATCAATAAAAATACGTTATATTCAATCTTACGCTTTCGGCCATTTGCACATAAATATACACTCTAAATTGTATATGTGCGATTACGCATATATATACAGTTACGAGTTTATATCCCCTCTCACCTTTATATACGAAGAGTGATTAAAAAGTACCGAGACTAATTTTTTTAAATTCAAAATTTGAAAGATGTATGCACATCTGAGCAACTTCTATATGAATAAATAAGGGTTTATTTACGCGTTACCATACCTACACTAACATCAAAATAGTGCAAATCATTTAAATAATTGAATAATTATCGTCAGCGTGCAATGTGCATTATATGAACTAACTAATGGCATTTATCATAGTCATGCGATATCTGATTTGTATTATGATTTTAAAAATCAGGTTTTAATAAATAGCTATCCTGTTTTATGCATATGTGATTTAGTTTCATATGTATATAATCAATAGTTTTGTGTATAACTTTTATAAGAAAGCAATTAAAAATAAATAAACTTCTAAAATGAGAACTTAAAAATTAACTGTTTTGTGACAACTATAAAGAAAACAATAAAATAAAAATCCATCCGTACGAACACAAAACATATGGCAACGATCTTCTTTTTCATCTAGCATCACATAGCTTCAGTTATTGTTTTTTTAAACAAAGTTGATAAACCGAAATCAATTAGAGCTGTTTCGTGATTGTTTTTTGTTTTTTTTTTTGTTTTTGTTTTTTGGCATGATTGCAAATTGAAACTCGATCTTGAAAAAAAATTTAAAAAAATAAAAAAAAATAAAGTCCCAGGGAATTACGGATATTAAGGCTAGTATATAATCAACTGATGATATCTGGTCATCGAAACAGCAGTGTACACTAGTCCGGACCAATACTCGATAACTTTGATCCACAGTTTTAATTCCTTTTGACCAGTGATTTTCGGTGAAATACAGGATATACAAGTGCAGCACCCTCTATACTTACTAGACCTTCTCCTTCACAAAATCCTTTTTTTATTTTGTTTCCAGAAAATTCATCACAATGATAAGTTTTGAAGACGTAAAAAAAAGAAAGAAAAGAAGAAATGCGATAATACAGCTTTAAGCCATTTCTGAAGAGAGAATTCAGAGTTATTTCGAAAAATGGATAAATAAGTGAGCTGAATGACAAAAGAAACTTTATGAATAAAATTAACGTTTTATTTAATGGTCATTTTTGTATTCTTTCTCTTATACATTCATGCATGGTGTTCTGACTTCCTTCACCAGCTGTGACAATCAGGTTTTAGTAGGGTGTATTCCAATTGCTGCCGTAGCTGTTCATTTAAACCTAAAATCATAAAAATTGGTCAGTCATCTCATAAGATGTATAGCAATAGCATACTGAATTTTCAAGAGTCTACGAGAATTTTAAATGCCTGTACTAAAAAGTCTGGAAACTTATATACTGGGCATTGCCGGAGAATCGGGAACTAACTTAAAATCGACGTTCTCCAGTGAACTCTTTTATATTGGCACACTAGTATTAGCCGGCCAGCAAGGATTTACATTTATCAGCTTAGTACGGACACTGGATGCAGTCTAGAGGACCTACCGAGAGCTATGGCCCGTAGAAATTGGTAAGTGATAATGTTTTATATATGTGGAGGGTTCTCTGAAAGAGAACAATTCCCCATGAAAAGCCGAAGGCTAGATTTTAATTTCAAAAACTGAATTCTTAGCTGTGGTATACTATCAAATGGGGATGGAATACGAGCAGAAGGATTATGTTGCTCCAATTCTCAAAATTTTCTGTCAACTTCAAAATTTACCTTTCGAATATCTTTTAATTAAAAAAAATCTGTACATAAATATCAACCACTGCTTCAAAAGTGAAATACGCAATTACCTCAGCTGCTTTGGTTTAATGGTTAACGAGTTAGTCCAGCGAACCATTGTTTGTAAATTCGATTCTCACTGGGTGTCCCATACTTCTGGCTTTGTTTAAACTCGTCTAAAGTTAGTAAATGATAAGTACCTTAACTGCTAGGTCACATTGATATTTACAAGTATTATGTTAGTTTAACACATGGCTAGTGCTACGAATCGCACAACGAGAATGGAATTTAGTAGAACAATAGTGGTCTCTGAGACTAGTTAGTTAACCATTACTCAGTGTCGAGACACCCTAATGATCGCCAATTGAAAACTAATATGCTGCAACATTGTGTATCATGTGTATTACGGAAGCAATGCTAGATTTTTTATGGGCACATGCACTAATGGCACACAATGGTATTGATAATATTTGTTGACTTGACAACTCCCTCACAAAAAGAAAAACAACTGCAAAAACAGTTTATTGCTAAGTTGTTTTTTCCTTGGTTGTTTTGCTTGTTTTTTAATACATAATATAAACTCATGAATATATACAAAGACAGAATACATACATGTATTTACCCAACCATGACCAGGATACGTTACAAGGTCATTTTTAAGCGGAGTAAAGCAGGTTGGAATACACAATTTTCCTTCTCCTAAACTAGTTGCCATACTCAGATTAAAGAATCCATCCTGACCTACTATTCAGCCATAACTAGGGAGAAGGGAGAAGACATGTATTTCTCAAAGGCATTAACGCGAAGTGAAACACAAACAACTTTGTCCAAGGATTGAACTCGAGTCAGCGATTCCATTTCCTATAATGATACCCGTTACGCTAACCATGCGTCGAGTATACACGTATACGGGAGATATTATTGAATATAGCTCATAGGCTCATGCATATACACACTAGCATATACGTAATCACACAACAACGTATACATACAAGCACATACGTATGCACAAAAGTACATGCATATATACACTTACATACTCATACACATACATACAAGCATATGTAAACAAGAGTTTATAAATACGTATACCGACACTAAACAGTTTAATAAAAATTACCACTGGAAACTGTTTCTTGAAATAGTGTTTGAATATTTCCTTCGTTGCTATTGAAAATAACAAGCGTTATCCGTTTTCACCCAATGTGAAGGCAAAATTATTTGAAGCAGTTTGGCTTAATAAAAAAGATACAGCTATGATGTTGAATTATCAGGCATAAGGCATACGAAAACAGTGACGTAATTTCAACAAGTAATTCAAATTAGTGGCCATTGTATTTTACAAGGATATAGTCGATGATCATTTGATACCAGTCACACACACACACGCACACACACACACACACACACACACACACACACACACACACACACACACACACACATATATATATATATATATATATATATATATATATATATATATATATATATATTCAGTGCAGAGATTATATGATAGTTGTTTACAAGTTAGGCTTACTTGTTTTACTACTGCTATTAATCTTACTCTACAAACAAGTCAGTATATAAAATGATATGAGTAAAACTATTTTTGATTATTTTGAATAAAATGTCCGATATCATAAAGTGTTAAGTAAAAATGAAGAACATACAACGTTGAAAGAAGAGGATTTTTGCGATAGAAATTAAACATTATAGAAGAGAGAGGGGGCGGGGAAGAGAGGTTTCGTAGAGAATAAAGAAACAAAAAGAACGTAAAACGATAGAAAGGGATGCAGGTGATAGAAAAATTGAAGACGAAAAAGCAAAGGATGAGAGTAACTATTAATAAGAACAAGGAGAGAATAATCAAGAGTGAAAATAAGGGGGAGGGTAAAGAAAAAAAAAACATTGAAGAAAAGAAACTGGTAAAAGAAACAGAGAGACAGAGAGAGAAAAAAACAGAAAGAGAGAGAGAGACAGACAGACAGACAGACAGACAGGGGTGTAAAAACAGAACAGACTTAAAAAAGATAGAATAGATAAAAGAATTAAAGACAGAAAAAGAGATAAAAAGTTGTGAATAAGAGAGAAATAGAGGAAAAAGTAAGAAGAAAGAAAGGAAACGAAATGAAAAAGAAAGAAAGAAAGAAAGAAAGAAAGAAATATGAGATAAAAGATGAAAATAAAAAGTACACGAAGGCAGATGTAATAGATAAAAGAGGAATGGAATGAGGAGAATATGATATTAAAATTCTGCACCTCAAAACGCTCCCAGTAACAGGCAATTCTCTTATGATAGCCTCAAAATAAAACATAGAATTATACTGTTGAACATGAAAAGAATAATTGATTTCTGGTTCAGTTTGGGAACCATGTTAAGATAACAGCAACTGTAGCGACAGCAATAATAAGAGTTGTGTAATAAACAGAAGTAAAATTAACATAATGAGTGTAAAAGTGTGTAGGCTATATATTGGCGCCATTACAAGTAGATTTACCAAAATCATTTTCCTTCCGTAAGTTATCTATGAAATTAAAGTTACATGAATCAGATATTATATCTAGTGGACATAAAATTGCATCAAGTGAGTTGGGCGATGTACTTGTTAAAAACCGAATATAAAAATAATACTATCTCTCAAGTCAATAATTTTTTTCCTTATAAATAATCACAAGATTTTCTCTTCATACATCTTTTTCTCTACCGCTGTCTGTTTGTCAATTTGTCTTTTCTGTCTGTCTCTCCCTTTCTCTGAACCTCCTATTTCTTCTACCCTCCCACACACTTTCTCTCTGTCTCTCTGTCTCTCTGTCACTCTGTCTCTGTCTCTCTCTGTATATATATATTATCTTCATATCGCGTTGCTAGCACGGATTTCCCTGACTCTCTCTTGGTATTCGTCTCTATCATCCATTCCGACAAGTCTTTTAGCCTACATCCTGTGCTCGTATATAAGTATGCTGTATATAAGATCTTGTTAGTCGGTCAACACTTGCACCTCCATGTGAAGTGGTTCACAGGAGAACGTCACTTATGAGTTCGTTCTTACTTCTCCAGCAGTCCCCCCTCCACGCGCGCGCACATACATACACACACACACACACACACACGAGGGAGATATATATATATATATATATATATATATATATATATATATATATATATATATATATATATATATATATATATATATATATATATATATATATATATATATATATATTAGGATAGGGTACGCATAAACTCACCGGGCCTAATGAGTAGAGTGTTCGCCAATGGTTCGGGAGACGGGGTTCAATCCCAGGTCAAGTCATACCAAAGATTCAAAAAACGGTACTTGATGCCTGTTTGCTTAACACCCAGCATTAGTGGGTAAGGATCAAGATTAAAGTGGAGCAATCAGGGAATGGAGTAGCACCTTCCCCTACACCTCGGTGTAGATATTGGGACAGACAGTTTCTGATTATTTAATGACGTTAATTTTTTTTATCTTTACTTTTTTCTTCTTATTTCTTTAATTTTCACTTTTTTTAATTTTCATTCTTTTCGGTTTTCTTTTTCCTTTTTAAAAAAATCCCAGTATTTCATTACACCTCTTTCTGCCTCCCTCCCTACTAACGAGAGTCTTTTTTTTTTACCCTATGTTATTTCTTTTTCTTTCTTTTTTCTTTTGTTTTCTTTTCTTCTTTTAATTTCTGTCTAATTTATCCTTTTCTCTCTTTATCGTTACCTTCTCTTCTGTTTTCCTTTCGGGATAAGAAATATCAAAAAATAAAATTTAATGACTATTATAATCAAAACATGGTCCTATATATTTTAGGCTTGATAAATAAACAAATACCCAATTTATTTTTATTTTTCGTTTGTAGTTCTGCTTCTGTTATGTTTGCGCCAAGACAGCCAAGTTGGTTTCCGTGTATTTTGCTGACGTATCGGGAATAAGCGTGTTCAATTTTATTTATAAAGAGAAAACAATGATCGACTACAAAAATGGATATATGTACCAATATATTCAACCTACACTTTACAGCCTCGACAGTACATCAGCCGTATTTGTTGGGACAATTTACATGAATGTACACATCAAGTCTTTTGGTTTGGTGAGCAAAGTGTTATCTTATTTTTATGTTATGGCTTTCGTTTGTTAAATACTATTTAATTCCTTCTCGGTAATTCTTCATATCTCGTCAAACAGGCGCTACCAAAACAGCCAGAACCAATTGAACGTCCGGATCTAAAGTCGTTCAATAAAAGAGTGGTATCAAGATTAAAATATTAAATATGAATTAATTTGAACAGCATGTCGACTCGTCCAGGTTTATCTTATACCCAGAGGTTAAGGAATTACATTCATTGTACATTCGTATGTACAGTTTTTGTGTAGTTATTTCGTGAGAGATTTTTTGAATACGAGTAATTTTTAAATATATTTATTTAATCCATATATGAACCCTAACAGGTTCTACCATCCCGGTTCAGAGTGGACCTGAGAGTTATGGCAACGAAGGAGTAATCTGCACCTCCTAGATCTCCAAAACTGAAGCTTCACCATCAGATACAGTTTAGTGTCATACCCAGGGCATCCCTATTCAGGGGGGGGGGGTTAGAATAGATTGTGAGGCTCTCCTTGAATTGGAAGTTGATTCCTTCTAACGATTCTAATCAAAAGTTTTAAAATCTTCATCGAGTTTTCAACAAGTGTGAAAATCACTATTGTTTTGTTTTTTACTCCATTATGAAGTATTTAAAGTACAAATTTGTGTATTAAATTACAGATTGCTTTGTTGGCCACCAGAATATTATTTTTTAGGGACGTATTTGACGAAAACAGTTACCAACTAAATAAAGTAAAGCAAACTAGAATATTACCCAAACGAAATTTCTTTATAATTTTTAATGTAATCTTGTGTTTCCATAGATTGTCTACACTTTGGTTGGTTGGTTGGTTGGTTGGTCGGTTGGTTGGTTGGTTGTTTGATCTGTATGACGGCATATCAACCCTTTTCGGGTCATTTAATGCCGAATCAAGTCATTTTGAGAAACATTTTGTTTTAGTTTAATTTGGTTTTATGGCATATCAACCTTTGTAGGTTATTCAATGCCAAATCCATTTTTATACATATAAACATTTCTATTTCAAACAATTCAGTTTAGCATAAGTACAGCTAAATGTAAAAACAGTTCTATTTCAAACAATTCAGTTTAGCATAAACTCACAGTTTAGTTATATTTGGCCAACAAATAGGACCCTTGGGAGCGATGACAATGAAGAGGTAATCCACATTTCCAAAGGTCATCACTGGAGCCTCACCATCAGATTGTTTAGCGTCATATCCAGGACACTCGTTGCGGGTGTCCAGTCTACACTTTGATTTTCATAAATACATTTGACGAAAAAACATACCTACAAAACCAAATCATTGGGATATTGTGTGCTGTAATGATTAACTAGCTACGTTACCGGACAACTGCGAATGAGTTCGATTTTTAGTAGATGCCACATACTTCTGGCCTTATACCAAACTAAATTTAGGTAAGTAAATAACTGCAAAGCGTAAATACATAATTTTCCTAAACAAGATAAAGGGTATATATATATATATATATATATATATATATATATATATATATATATATATATATGTTTGTGCATATATATTTGTACAAAGTGCAGCCCAAAAGTTAGGGGAATTTAATAAGGAAAAAATACTTACCCTGACGCCTATTTTCTAAAGAATTCTTTGAAATAATTATCTTAATAATTCACTGGTTAAAGTAAAGAGTAGTCGCAAAAATACGTACAATTTTAAGTTATAGCTTTCAAAATTGCTCGATCTTTTTAAGTGGCACTTCTTTGAGAGAGAGAGAGAGAGAGAGAGAGAGAGAGAGAGAGAGAGAGAGAGAGATTATTCTCAGAATGCACTTTAAGAAACACACGTGTGCATTTTTCCGATGATGTATGTGCATATATTGTCCACATGCATGCACATTTCTTTTTTTTTATTTGCTCCGGGCAGTGAATATTTCATGTTCCCAAACATTCGCGAAAATATTTATTATGGGTGTAACCATGAATGTAGTCATTCTACTCGTGTACTTGATTTGTCCAAGATGATCAAATTTATACCCTTATACGTACGCCCATGTCTATCAACCTATGCACACACACCCACACCCACACATACAGACTCGCAACGAGAGAGAGAGAGAGAGAGAGAGAGAGAGAGAGAGAGAGAGAGAGAGAGGAAGAGGTGGTGTAATAGTTATCGTCATTGGAAATGGACACGGCAACCTGAGTTCAAATCCTCGACGAGGCTGTTTGCATTTCACATAGTGCTAATACCCTTAGAAAACATATGAATCCAAGTATTCTCCCTCCAGCTATGGGCAAATAGTAGACTGGGTTCTTTAAACTTAGCTTGGCAACTTGTTTAGGAAAAGGGAAACTCTGAATTCAAAACCTGTTAAACGCAGATTAAAAAAATGATCATTTGTCACATCCTGTTCCTTTGGAGAAATTGGCAAACACAGAAACACACAGAAACACACAAACTGAGTTAAAAGTGTATCAAGAAGCTGTATTTACTAAGTCAGTGAGTTTTTCATTGGTCAGAGGACCTCTGAAACTTCTCTTTTCTCGAATGTCGTTTTTCTAACTCTTTTTTGTTTAGGATTCAAGAAAAAGTCTCAAAGATCGAGGTCTGGAGAAGAATACAGCACTTGTGCAATCCTATGCCCCCCCCAAAAAAAAATTGCTGATCAAATGGTATCGAGATTACTCAGTTTCGAGAATTCACAATGACTAGATTTCTAGACAGCGTCTCAATTTAAAAAATTAAATCTCCATTCTCGATACATTTTATGACACCTCGTGTACTCACTCAGTCATAAATGTGTACTTACATGCTCTCTTACGAAGAAAAGCATTAATATGCCCACACTCGGCTCCTGTTACCATGCAGAAATTCAAACATGTAAATAAACCTATGCAGACACATATGAGAATGGATCAATAAGTTCACAGCCTTATGTATTGTTATCAGCTGAATTTTTCCTGGAAATTTTGCTGTATAATCCTGGATGAGATTCTTTACATTTCACTTCGTGATAATGTATTTAGGGAAGTCACAAACTCATCTGTTCTCTCCTTATCCAGTAATAGGAAAATTGTAGGGCAGACTGGATTCTTTAATCCTTGGTTAGGCAACTATTCTAGAAGAAAAAATTCTTAATTCAAACCAACTTTATTCTGCTTAAAAATTGACCTTGTGTCACATCCTGCTCGTTGTGGAGGAGTTAGGTAAGTACATACGCATAAAGGTGTTGTTCCGTGTACCGTTGGCTGCCCATAAATGACTCGTTTTCACATCTTTAAATACATTTAGAATATACATTGTTCTTAGGATTAAATTTGATTCGTATTTTTCTTCATCTTCTGAATTTTAGTTGCTATTTATTGTAAATCACTTGCGTCGAGGAAGCAGTAATAAAGGATGAAATAACGACCCGAGTCAGTTACAATAAAAGGCAACTAAAATTAAGAAGATGAAGAAAAATAAAAGTGAAAATTAATCCGGGGCACGACATAGACATCTTGTGAGTAAAGAAAAGAAGGAGAAAAGGACTCGCTAGTATTGAGGATTGCGTTGATGTAACAATGCAGACTCGAAGAATATACAAAAAAGGCAAAGACTGATTAATACAGCAATATCAATAGGTAAAACTTGAAGACAAACAGGAAAACAGCAAATAAATATAGGAAACAAAAATGGGAAGAAAAACAATTGTATTTTAAGCGACAAATAGCTCATGAGATCACCAGGATATAGCTACGAAGGGGAAACTTCCTTGTGAGCATCACAAAATAATACCATAAGGACAAATTGGTTGGTTGACTGGCTAGGTGTTGTGTTTTATGGTATATCAACCACTGTAGGTTATTTAATGCAAACTCCTGTTTATGCATACGTAAACGAATAGTTTGCAGGTATCAGTTTTAAACGAGCCAGTGCTCATTTGTTTGCACACAGTTAGATGGTTTCAAATTTTGCCATGCAATACAAATAATTCAATTTGAGGTCAGTAATTTGTTTTCACTCTCTTAAATGGTTTCAAGTTTAGAAAATGATTGCATATTTCTTTTTGACCCATAGATAGGATCCTGACATTTTGGTTCAAAGTGGACCTGAGAGTAATGGCAATGAAGGAGTACTCCACATTTCCCAAAGCTCCAGAACAGGAACCTCACCACCAGATAGTTTAGTGTCATATCCAGGACACTTGTTGGGGGTTCTTACTCTTTTACAGCTATAGCTGAATGGCTTGACTAATTATATCACAGTAAAAATTGATAATAAGTAACAAAATAGCAAGTGTAGCTTATGAGGAGACAGAGATGAAATGATTAATCACATGATAAGAGAATTCAACAAACTACCGAAAAGAAATAGAAGACAAGGAAAGAAGATCCACTAGGAATTGTGCAAGATGTTACGATTTGGGTTGAAGTCAGTTTCCGCGGGCGAACTTTCTATGGCTGATCTCCTGCTCCACACAAGCGTCACTGTCGAAGAATAAAAATATAAGATTATGTTTTTATATATACGTGTTTCTCGTTGTTTGTCAATACCCAGCGGTAGTATACAACAGTAGCTTTGATGGTAAATCAGCTGATACGGAGAATTGTGTTTCCCAGAGGCAAAAAGATGCCGATGAGACTCAATCTCACCGGGATCTTTTTCTTTCGTGTTGTTTTCCATACGTACCGTTGTTCCTCGCTATATTAGAAATAGTAAGTTTTGACAAAAAGAAACAAAAATTAAGAAAAATTAATAATAATAACGATAATTGACATATGCTTCAAATAAAAACAGTTAAGACAATCTTTATATAATGTCTTTCTTCATTTACTTTCCGTAAATATATGTTTGGTATTTTCAGCAGTTGAAAATTTAATGAGTTTTTCGAACTGCTATCAAATTGAACACAGCCATATCCTTTTACAAAACAAAACTCCTTGGTTAATCAAAGTATAAGTTTAAAATATGATATATATCACTAGTTGATGTTCTTGGTTACGGTTGATTTTAGGGCATATCAACACTCACTGGGTTATTTTCTGCTAAATCAATTTAACCATTACGGTCTCCAATTATATCGGTACACAAATCTATTTTCCCATTCATTTTAAACAGGTGAAGATTTAATTATTTTCAAACATCCATTTGATCCATAGATGAGACCCTTATGGCACTTATGCCAGCGAAAGTTTGACTCTAACATGCACAATGTTTCAGAACAGGAGCATCATTAACGATGCAATACTTAAAGCACTTGTGTGTGTGTGTGTGTGTGTGTGTGTGTGTGTGTGTGTGTGTGTGTGTGTGTGTGTGTGTGTGTGTATTACTCCTCTGCTGGTGATACAGTCTGCGTATTCTATGCCTCACCGACAGGAAAGTATAAAACTCCAATAAGCCTAAATGACGTGGCGTAATTATGTTTATGTTCTAGAAAAAAATGTAAAATATCTAATATTAGTTTATATAATATTTATTTTGAAATGTTCATCTGAAAATCATTTAATTGAACTTATATCAAAACTGTATTATTTCTTAGTAAAACTAATTCAAATTTTAAAAAATCGTGAACTTTTTGTATATTCTTTATGTTTATATTTATATTTCGTATTGATATGCGAACGGTATATGAAAAATTGGTGGAAGTTTGCCTGTCAACGAGTTTAGATAGTAACATTGCTTTAAACATCTCTGCTGATTAAGCAATGTTTTCTCCTTCATTCTCAGAACTTTCTCAATTGATCCATTAACATGATGTTTTTATATCTGAGACTCCCATTAATTTATGTTTCAGGACCGGAAGCCACCATTATATTCGTTTAGTGAGACTTCCGTGGCAGATTTATTAGTTATTCTGATAAGAGTGCGTTCCTAAAATCCTCTTGAAAAAAGTTGAAACCTTCATTTTTAGTCTTTATTAGTACTTGTACTCCATGATGTGGCTATTACATGGGAGTTTCTAAATAATGGGCGAAAGATCTTGGTTGTTGTTAAGGACAATGGATTTGTGTATTGATTTTGGTAAACAAAAGCGATAAATAACTCTCTGTATTGAACAACGGAAACATGTTACAATTATTCTTTAAAAATTATTCTTAAATTTGAATGCTTTCTGTTGTCTTTTCTTTTTTTAATAAGCTGAAGTTTAATAACTCTGAACAAAATGTTAATAAAATCGTCTAATAAAAAACATGTACCATTCTTCAAAGCAGTTATTTCGTGAATTTGCCAGTCGGTGCTATCGTCTTTGAATATTGTTATTCAACTTAAGAAATGATGTATCGTACCTTGAACGAGAAGACTAAAGAGGATAAGATTTCTTGTATAGAAATAATGTATATTAGTTTAAAAAAGTATTTACCTGTTCTTTTTATTTATTGCTTCTTATCAATTTAGAATATATATATATATATATATATATGTGTGTGTGTGTGTGTGTGTGTGTGTGTGTGTGTATTATTCGGTCCAGTTAAACCGGAGTCGGGAGTAATTCCATCAGGACAAAAAAAAAAAAACATTCAACAGTGAACATTTAAATTTTCCTGGTAAAGAGCTCAATGTAACTGACATTACAGAGCAATAATTTCTTCAAGAAAAAAACAAAACCGGTCACATCAAGATTATAAATTTATTTCCATCCTGTTATGCGTTTTCGATATAAATCAAAAACACGAAAAAAAAAAAATTAACAGCACGTCTCCAGATCTTATGGATAAAATAATTCAGAATAGACATGATCATCTGAAATACCAAACAGCATTTTTGGAGTTTGAAAGGTTTAACCCCTGAGATTCAATGGTACATATTGAAAAATTCAAATACTCCAAAATTTTTTGATAGTAGATGTAATCTATGCCTCGAGGAAAAAATACAAATAATGATATACCCAGACCCTGAAAAATTGTTAAATAAGAGATATGAATTAATAGCTAGATGTAGACATAGGACTAAATTTAAACTAGAGAAAAATTATCATAGATAATGCTAAAATAAAAAAAACAACATAGGATTAAATTGAGATTTAAGGTAAATGAATAAAAATAAAATAAATTTAAAAGATGTTTACGTACTCTTCAATAAAAGGGTAACTGAATTAATAGGCTCGAAAATAAAATTGAAATTAAAAACAATTTTAATTTTAATTTTGAATCTTTAATTTAATTTAATATTAGTATAACTGTATCCTTACGTAAAGTTATTAAATAAAGTTATTTTATCTAAATTAGTATTAAATATGGAGTGTTAAGTCGAAAAGTAATTAGAATTTTAAAAAAAAACAAAAAAAAACTAATTTACGATAATTCCAACCGGCAATAAAATAAAAAAAAACCGGAAGTGGGCTAAATGAGGAGAAAACTCTTCACCCCTCTTCTATCTCCTCCCACCCTTCTTTCCTGTGTCTATTCTGAATTATTTTATCCATAAGATCTGAAGAAGTCCTGTTAATTTTTTTCTTGTTTTTGATTTATATCAAAATCACATAACAGGATGAAAATAAATTTATAATCCTAATGTTACCGGGTTTTTTTTTCTTAAAGATATATATATATATATATATATATATATATATATATATATATATATATATATATATAATTAGGATAGCGTTGATACGAGTCAACAGCGATATATATATATATGTGTGTGTGTGTGTGTGTGTGTGTGTGTGTTTAATAAATTTTAATAAAACTTACAATATTAAAACAATTGGAGAAAAATCTGGTTATTAAAATATTTTCTTCATTTCATTCATTTATTTATTTAACTTTTTTTTGAAAATTCTATTTCTTTTTGTTTAAAGGATATGTAGAAAATCTCTTGGAAAAATGTAAGTGTTTCTTAAACTGTCGTGATATATATCAAATTACAAAACTACAGAATACAATAGGATACAAATTATATCCCTTTATATAAACGGAGGGGATTAAAGTTAATAGCAGTATAGGATGATAATTAAATTTAATGGAATGAAAAGGATACTTCAACAAGTATCATTTATTTAGAGTAAAAGCGAACTGAATGTTTCAAATATTTTCAACTTCAAGTTTTGAAAGGACTTTTTTTTTATATTCTTGTAGCTGTTATCAATTACGTCAATGAAAAATATAATATAGATATTCAATTTGAAAAATAAGACAATATGTAAGAAAAATGTGAGAAAAATGATGTGAAAGAAAAAGACGGTAAATGCAAAGTTTGAAGGGGAAAAGCAAAGAAGTGCCGCTAACACGGATTTCCCTGACCCTCTCCTGCCACTCGTCCCTATCGTCCATCGCTCTCGGTAGGTCTTCCGTGCTACATCCTGTATCAGTACAGAGCTGTTATAAATAGTCTCTTGCTGGTCGCCCTAACCTTGCTCGTCCGAGTGAGGGAGTCCACCGGAGTATCTCGCTTGTGACCTCGCCCTTACTTCTCCCGCAGTGTCCAGCATGTCTTGCGCGTCTAATTTGGATGGTTTTCGAGATGGGTGGTTGGTGTTTGTACAGCTGCTGCTTTGTGGGATGCTGCTTCAAGACTTGTTCCATAAAGCTCGCAGCATTCTTGTGCAATCGTCGTCAAGCTTTCTCGCTATACGCTTAGTTAGTTTCCATGTGGTGTATCCATACAGCAGACCGCTGCTTGGAAAAAAAAACTTTATTTTATCGAAAAAGTCTGACTTCCATATGACCGATAGTCTCTCGATAGCTGTCCAAGCCTTTGGTAGTCGTGTTGATATCATTTTCGGTAGATAAGACGCAGCTTCCGAGATAGATGAACTTATTCACAAGTTTCAGAGATTTACCATTTAATAGTAATACTATAGTTGCTTAAAAAATTCTAATACCAATAACCAGATAGAGAAAATCTTTTAAAAATGACCAATCATTGTGAAGAAATATATTTTGATATTGGATTCATTCTAACTTATCAAGCAGGAATAATTTTATAAAAATTGATTGATTAAAAAATGCAAAAAACTAGATTCAACAGAAAGAAGCATTATATTTTGTTTTCTATCTTTATTATTGAGTACAAAATTAGCATGTCTGCTCCTAAGTATGACATCAACAAAAAACAGACGGATGATGAAAAAGAGCGAAAACTCTTCAATAGGATCTGAAACGAGAAAAAAAGCGTCTCGTCTCTAAAGAATATCACCCGAGGCATGATAAAAACGAAAAATGTTCTTGATATCTGGAATAGGTACCATATTATGAACATCAACTTGAGCTATAATCGCACAGCATTTGAAAACGCATCAATCGTAAGAATATGATCCGTTTTTTTTAATAGTTCATTTAATCAAAAAATGAAAACTTTTAAAGACTTAAATAGAACCCCATCGATCAGGAATATGGACTATTGTAGGAGATAGTATCTGTGCTTGTCCACTAATTCACAAAATCAATGAATTGTAGAAGGGTTGAATCTCGCGAAATAATATATTTTCCTTGAGTAGCAGTCTGCAAAGTATTTTGCAGCAATTATAGATTGCACTGCAGAATCCCCCGATACTGAATAAACAACATATTTCTTGATACGTCAACCCAAAAGAAACAGTATGAAATTCAAGATTTCTCATGTCTGCTGATTGTAGTAACAAAAGAGGAGAAAAAAATCGTTCATTTGATAACTGATATTTTGATAGGCCAAACTATTCTAATAAGTAATTGGTGAGCTTAAGCTTATGACAATGATGCAAATATAGCAAGAAGATACAAAGATGCACTTACAATAATATAAGAACATATCTCAGCAGTAGTTTCTTCTCACCTTACGTTTGTCACACGTAACTTAAGAAGAAGTAGTGTTGTTGAATGTGAACCTTTAACGATAATCTTTGCTGGAACAATTCAAACTAAAACTTGCTTAGTTCCTGCTCTGAATGGTTGTAATTACTGGAAAACCCTATTGAGTGTTCTTTTCATGCTAAATATGAAACGAAATCGTCAAATCGTATGATAAAAGTATGTATTTACCCAATCCTTCGGCTACGAGTAGGATGCAATATAAGATCAATATTTAAGCGGAGTATAGCTAGGTTGAATTCAACACTTTCCTTCTTCTAGTTTGTTTGCAGACCACATCCCATGCAGTGGGGTAAGATCCCTCCCAAAAAAAGAGTGTACTCAATAGGACACTAAGCAACATTTGGTGGTGAGGTTCTATATTCTGGAGATCTGGGGAGTGTTGAGTACCTTTTCATTGACATTACTTCCAGGTTTACCAGAGTTGTAGAATCTGTTAAGGTCCCATCTATGGATCAAAAATATCTGTTTAAAAATTATTTGTTTTCGAAAGGACTGTTTGCAATATAAGGCTCTTAAGAAAAAGACTACTCTAAAAATATAAACATGGATGTGATTCCATAACCTCTTGGTATGAAACAATCCTAGACAAATTCAAATGACGTTAAAATCAATCCATCAATCAATCAATGTTTGCAGCACCATGGATAAAGAGCCCAGTTTATCTTAACGAAGAAGAGATGGATTTTAGAATTTTTTCAAAAGCATTAGCACGCAGTGAAGCGTAAACAACTTTGTCCAGGTGAGCCAAGTTCATTTTCTATAGCTTTAACCGTTACGCCACCTTTTGCTGCTTAACTTCTTGGCATTGAATTAACTCTTGAAGATCTTCTAGAATCGAACTTTACGGTTAAGAGAAGAAATGAGGTCCGTAGAGATTTATTCTCTGTCACATAAATTACTTATCGGCTGAATTGTACAAAATATTAACTATCATTAATAACTACAACAAGGTCATCAAAGCCAAAAATGCTACTCCATTGGATGTTTACGTGCCAATCATTGAAACGCCTCTTATAAATTAGATAAAACTTCGAAACAGATGGGAAGCCATGTGGAAGCTAAGGTAGTTGCGTGAAATCTCAAGATAGAAATATAAAACTCTCTTGGGAATGTGGTAAAGTTAGATTCAAGAGGAAATGATGAAAAGCACATCTCACGCTTAGTGGAAATATATGACTCAAAATTCGTAAAAAGAAATCTACTTCAGAAAATCTGTTGAGCTGCTCGTCGAAGAGTAAAGATTAGTTTGTTCATCTTGTTGACCAGTCACTATTATGTCGTAAGATCACTTCTCAATCAGTGCTCTGGACCTCTTGTGCCAAATCTTAACTTACTTTTTTAAGAGGCACCTCATGTAGTATAAGGATCATTGTTGATGAGTTTGAGTGCCCAATACTTTTGGCCTTGTGCCAAATTAAACTAAGCTTAGTAATAACAAATACTGAAAATCTGTGTTTTACGTTTTGATTGTTAATGTTATAGCACGAATCTTTTTGTAGAAAGTTATCTTTCTTTATCTATAGTCATTTACTATGATTATTTTACTTCGGCTTAAGGCCATGAAGTATAGAATACTAAGTGAGGATCGAAGTCACTAGTAATGGTTTGCGAGCATAGATCACTAACCATTTCACCAGGTGAGCCACCTAAATTCTCTTCATTTAACGCAGATACTCTCTCTCTCTCTCTCTACACACACGCACACACACACACATACACAAATACATACATACCTTCACGCATTTACCTAAACCCCAATCTATTGGTAGGATGCAATACAGGGAAAATATTTTACAGCGATTTACTATTGGTCTGAATTTAGAGTTTTCTTCTCCTAGACTGGTTACCGTGCCAATCTGCCTAACTACGCACATGTGAAGAAGAAGAGATGTA
The DNA here is from genome assembly GCA_963585895.1 of Sepioteuthis lessoniana. Classification (NCBI taxonomy): domain Eukaryota; kingdom Metazoa; phylum Mollusca; class Cephalopoda; order Myopsida; family Loliginidae; genus Sepioteuthis; species Sepioteuthis lessoniana. The sequence continues at coordinate 60,472,947 of OY757914.1, read as the reverse complement.
TTCAGACTTTTCCCAATATATATATATATATATGCAGGTCGATGAATAACAGCTACCAAAGTCCCAGTATATTTCGGCCGTTGAGATTAAAATTAGAGTGTAGAATATATATATATATATATATATATATATATATATATATTATATATATATATATATATATATATATATATATCAGGGGCGGAGACGGGACTAGTGCTACTCGGCCCGGCACGACCAATAACTCGGTCAATGTTATTCAAAATGGATTAAAAATCATCCATTAATTCAAGCAAACATACTTAGTCTGATCTCAATTAAATTACGTATCTATTTAAGTTTCGATAACTAAGTAGCCAAAAGTTCATAAATATATCTGGGAATAATACAACAATGCTGTTTTGAACGGATGGTCTTTGTCCGGCCACCGTCAGATTCATTGAACATCCCCATAAAATCGGCTATAATGTTGAACACGCGCTATCCGTGCCTAGCACTAGACTCTTATAATAAAAGTAATGTTAGAGAAATACGCTTTTGGCTGTAGCCAATAGCAAGAACAACTCTAAACACTGTGCTCAAAAATATTAGCACGTTGTGACTGCTGACAGCTGTCTTGGGAAGAGGGAGAGGGACAGAGAGAGAGAGAGAGAGAGAGGGGGGATAGCAGATTATAGCCGTCGCCGACGTCATCATCATCGCTATGGTAAATCTTGGTTAAACGGCGTGTTTTAATTCGTTTTTTCACTAACAGATCTCTATTTCTTTACTGAATGTTGCAAATATTACATTTTGTAACTAAAATTTGTTTATTTGAATACATTTTCAACAAATAATCTTTATTTTAAGCGAAATTGAAACTACTAGCTGTGTCTGTGTATATTGTCATCAGTTTCTTTATTCTAATAATATATTCTTCTCGTCATAGTAATGAACATCTTCTCTTTTCTTCTATACTTTTGAAAGGAAAAAAAATTATCTTATCTACTGTATTAACAAGACTACAAATTATATAGTATCTTGATTGTTTACAAAAAAACACCATGCAAGGTACGTTTGTCAATATATACAATGGAGAATCACGCAATAGCAACTATGATGACTTACTTTGGGTCCACGGACCACGGGTTGGGAACTGAAGTTGACAGATGGCGGGGGGGCACGAGTTGCAAAAATAGGCTAGAGTCGCCACTGATATATATATATATTGGTATCCGAGATCAATAACGTCAAAGGTTATAAATCGATTTAAAGGTACTAGTGTCAGGATTTTATTACAGCCCACAGGATTTCTTTCTTTGTCGGCTCTTAGAAAAAGATTTTTGTGTTCAACTTGAACTAAATAGAACACTATTTCGACTTTCCAGTTTAACTCCACGGCCACGATCATGTTCAGTGTCTGGGTGTGTCTTCATCTGTTCAGTAAATTCAAATCTTACATAACTGAATTAATGATTCATTGTTGTGACAAACCCATAGATTGGAAATATGTGAACATAACAAAGAATTACATAATGAGGCTGCATTTTCATCTAACATTTGCACTATATGATCGAAAACCAACAAAGATTGGTAGTAAGGTACTTCTGGGATGCTCTGGGTTAGTGATTATGATTCTTCGGTCCGGAAACCATGCATGAGTCCAGAATCATAATTTGAGGAAGGCTTTGTTTGTGGCACAGCTGGGGGGATGTGGTAGGGGGATGTTGATAATAGACTCTCAGAAATTCTTTATAATTACTTAAATAATTTTTGGTGTATTACGTTACAGACAAACTGTTTATTTCAGGAGAGAAATAAATTAGACAAGCTTTCTTGTTTCAGGCTAAAAACAGGTTTTGGCAAGTTGATCTCTCTTCAGAATGTCACTTCCCATTGGTCACGTATTACGTGGGTTTTCTATTCGATCAGAGTCTCTGGTCAATAAACAAAACAAATTAAAAAATGAGTAGTTTGACCGAGTTTACAAGCTAACAAGCAAGCTAGATGGTAACAAAATTTTGAGAGATACAGATCTTTTATTTCTTTACTCGTTTAAAGACCACCCTCAACAGCCATTAAGTTCGACAATGAGTCACACCCTATTTTTCGATTTTTCGATCTTTTATATGAATAAAACTCTCATTATATATTTATATATATATATATATATATATATATATATATATATATATATATATATATATATATATTGTGGACATAAGAAGTCCGTTACTTGAAGAATATGTAATATGGGCAATCATAAGATATATCATGGATATGTTTTTTTCATGCAAAAACTTTTCTTATTTGGATTTCTTATATAGATAGATAGATAGATAGATGAATGGATAGATATAGTATCACTCCAACAATTTTTAAAATTAAAAGTTTTCTTCCAAACTAAACAAATCAGAGTCTTATTATTTCCAGTGGGACTTAAGCAATCAAAATGGATATTATTTGGTATTTTTATTACCAAACTCAACTGTAGGGACATTCTGTAGCCAAAAAATATGAATATATACCAGTAAATCTTTAAATTTATTTTTTATTACATTCATGTTGTATTTTTGTAATAATGTCTTAGAATATCCGTTTTAATTCTATAATGTTCCACTAAAAATAATAAAACCATGGTATCGTTGGAGTAGAAAATACGAAAAAAAATTGTTTGGGTTGTATTTATTTATAGGTGAACTGTATATATAACTGACTATTGTTACATTGAATATATGTTAGTATATATTATATATTATTTATTGCATATACTATTTAAGCCATAGAATTTACACTGATTCATAAAGTTTATGTTAATATAACAGTAAATAACACAGGTACAAAGAATTTATCTGCATGTGTTTGTGTTTCATTTCTGTCAATGCAACTGAAATTTCTAATATTTCTGAAAAAGAGGGTATTGTTAGTGCAACTGATATCTAGAGAAGCAATGCCTTGAAAGAGATGATCATAAGTTTCAGGGAGAATATGAAACCTCGGCAATGTGTTAGCTCAGCAGACAGCTAGGCTCAAGGAACGCTAATAATGAAGCGTTATTTTGATATTTCCTTTCATCCTATAAACAATTTCTATGAAACTGGCTTCTCGTCAGATAACACAGCGTACGTGCGTACGTGTGTGCTTACATGCGAACGTAGGAGCGTCTATATGCATATAGGCATAGGCTTCTGATGTTTACTTGTAAACTTTGATTACTTAATCTGTTGCCAGTGTTGCTGCTTGAGTTATAGTAATTGTATTTATGAACCTGATATCTGTTGCAACAATGCGTACCAGTGATTCTCTTATCAGGACCTAATAATTAGTTTAGACATGAGACAGGACTGGAAAAATGCGTGTGCATGAAAGAATGACGTCAAAAGAAAAAAAACAAAAGAGGAATGAAAAAAAAAAAAAGAAAAGAAAAAAGAAGAAAAGAATAAGAAAGAGAAGACAAACTAAAAAATGATCTGAAAAAAATTATTTTTAAAAAAAGCATACGTTAAAGCATTCCTACTGCTAAAAAATGACAGCCTCAGAAACGTGGTAAACTTTCTTCTGTCTGAACTTTTAAACTGTTCAAAGCAGAAAAAGCTTAGAACATTCCTTCGTGTCTACAATGGGTTCTGATCTACAATTAGACATTTTATACTTTGGAGTAATTGTATTTGGAAAGGTTCATTTTAAATCTGAGAATCAAAGAAAAGGATGCAATTTTTGTTCAGTCTTTAAGAAAACATTGGTGAGTGTCCTTGGTATGATACTAAACTGCATCGAATGGTAAGGCTCCATCTTCATTGCCATTACTCCCTAGTCCACTCTGATTCGAAGTGGTAATACCTGTTAGGGTCCCATTTGAGGGTCACATGGATTCGTTTAAAAACTATTAGGATTACAATCATTATTAATAGTTACATGAAATCATGTAATTGTGTGCAAGTTATCAGCATTAAATAGAAATTCATGATGCTATATAACTGTATTAAGAATTGTTGCTTGAAGTTATAATTGTTCACTAAGGATTATTATTATTAGTTACTTGAAACTATACAATTGCTTGTAAACTAATGATTATTACTAAATAGAAATGATTACTTAAAACCATATGATTGTGCATAATTCTAATGAATTAGATCGGAATACTTGAAGTTATACAACTATGTGAAAATTATGCATTTTACACAGTCCTCGGTAGTATAGTGGTAAGTATCCCCGCCTGTCACGCGGGAGACCGGGGTTCGATTCCCCGCCGGGGAGGCACGATTTTTTTTTATCCGTGCTGGCAGCTCGACATGATGATGATGATATAGGAATACTTGTGTAAAATTCTCTTTAGAAAAAACTGAAAAATGTGAACATGAACCTTATACCTTAACTTCTTGGCATAAAATGACCTTACACGGATTGATATGCCGTTAAAATCAATCAACCAACATGTGACTTTATTTGGATCTTTTAAGGTGAGGATCACAGAAAAGGACATTTTTCTTGAAACCTTAGAAAATAAAGATAAAAATAAACTATCAACAGTTTTAACTGTTGTAATCAAAATATAGACAGTGAAAGTCCCCGTACATGGATGGTGAACAAAATATACGGTAATCTGTGGTTTTCGGGTGTCAATTTTGGGCTTGGAGAGATACGTGCCACCAAGCTGAAATAAAATGAGGATCCTATTTTGTTTAAACCACAAGATTCCACCTCCCATCGAGACAGCAAAAAGGTTAAGGGACTGAATTGATATTCGAAATACCATGTATGGCTTTCCATTAGACTTAACACTAATCAAAATGTGTTCAGATACTGCTACACTAAATTGTATATAAATATACACACAAGTATTCTTATGCTCTACAGATGTACCTTTTATTGATTGATTGAATAAATGATCTATTTCAACGGCATTTCAACGCGTCTTGGGTTAATTTATGCAAAGAATTTAAGGCGTCGAGTTCATTGTACCTTCATACTAGGGCCATTCAATAAATAAGGTGAACTTTGCTCAAGGAATTGGCAATAGGAAACATTGTTTCCAGTTTCTCTTTTTTTAAAGGAAATTGATAGTGATGGGTCTTTTCATGTTACTGAAGACTGTCAGCATGACCTTCTTTACTGGCCATAGCACCAGAAACGTTTTCTTTATGGGAGAGTCAGTGTGTCTCCACTCCATGGACTGTTTTTTTCTGACTCACCTCCGTTGTGGCAAACCCATGTTTACTCCATTTATAAACCTTTTTGTCCATGCATATCGCACACGCTTATAAAAATTTCACATGATTTGTACTAAAAATTTGATCACAGATCTCTATTCAAGCCTGGAGCACAGTTTGATTTGCTACCATTTTGAATAGCCTCAAAACAAACATTTTGCGAAATTAGAATAATTTTTGCGATAAACTTATTCCAAACTATGTAGAATTTACATTTATAAAAAGATATAAAAAAATTTTAATTCCCGTATTTATTGAATGATCCATTTTGTGATATTGTTTCTTAAGTGTCTTGGTTTGTTTGTTTTTGTTTTGTTTGTTTTTTTGTACACGGTTCTATTGAATTTGAATAATCTTTAAACAGATCTATTTGATCCGTAGATGGAACTACAACCTGTCCGGTTCAGAATACAACTCAGAGTAATGAAGGTGTATTCCACTCTCTATAAATCTTTAGAATAGGAGCCTTATCATCAGATGCATTTAAGCGTCATAACAAAGACATTCCGTTATTAGTGGGGGATTCTTACCCCTCCGTAAGGGATACAGTCGGCATATTCTAAACAATGCTGACAGGGCAGAAGTTCTTAAAGAGATAAAAAAGAAAAAAATTGTCTGATTGAGAAACAGATCTTTTTATATCACTGCATTTCTTATTTGTTCGCACAAAATTATTCCTAGTTAAATACAGAGACACGCATATTATTTTTTCCTTTTTTTTTTTTTTTTGCAGTAAAATATTTTAAGAAGTCTGGTTTGGTTTCTTTAGTCATCCTTCTGGAAGATCAGTAGTTGTACTATTTAACCCATACCCGGGGGGATAAGAGCGTCATTGCTTTTCCCAAGAGGACTTGTCTCGTAAATGAATGTAATAACACTAGTGGAGTTCAAATTCGCTTAACTACGCTTCCACAGTCCATCACTTTAACCATTACACCTCGAGGACACCCTAAACAGAACGAGCTTATATGTTTACTGATGTAATTGACAACTTTACAAGTGGTATCACTTATATCAATGTAGCCATCCTAAGTATTATGAAAAAAATATGAAGATTGAGGTTTCAAATTTAAAAAAAATTTTAGTTTAAAATTTAAATGACAGCGTGTGAACAGCCGAATAACTTATGTTATAAAGACATCTAGACATTGTCTTGAAGATTCAATGCCAATTTGAAAACAGATAATGATAATATTTGTCTCAATACATTTTGAAGGAAAAGTTTCTGTCGAAGTATCCCGTTAGCATTTAACTCAATTACATTCTATTGGTCGAAGTATCTTTAAAATTTCTCTTTTGATATGAAGCTGCGATGTCGTATTTCTTTTAATGTCTTTCACGCCATCAAATTTGTTGAAGTGAATATTTAGTTTAGGAAACAAGAAAAAGTTGCTTGGATATAGATATGGTAAGTATGCAGGGTATTACACTTGTACAATCCTGTGTTTCAGCAAAAACTGCTGATGGAAAGAAAAGAGAATTCGTACTGACTAGAGTCTAGCAATCTAATTCTTTAACGATCTATTAATAATCGATTGTTTTGTTGATAATTTTTAATAATCATTCTCGTTTGCAATATTGTTGTTATCAATTTTGATCTTCACGCGAACTGGCAACGTTAGCCTTATTGTAAATCGAACCACCCTCCTAAAAGTTAACTATTTTTTTCTTTCAAAATTAAAATTCGTCAACAAATTGTCTATTTCATAAAGTTGCTGTATGCTGTTTAGAAGTAGCACCCTACAAACCAGCAGTTGTATGGCCACTTATCTCCCATCTCACGAACCAGCCAAGAAAGACGAGCAAGACAGGCTGGGCTCTGATGAGGAAGTGAGAATGAGCTCATAAGCGATGTTCTTCTATTGGCTCCTGCGCATGGACACATCAGTATTGTCTGATCAACAAAATTTCCCGTTCCTCAGCTCTGTGCAGACACTGAGTACTGTCTAGAGGATTAAGCTATGTCCGATTAGAACGAGTGGAGAGAGAGAGGGTGGGGATCTTGTGCTGTCAACATACCTTAGTAAAATGGTAAGGTTAGGTATTTACTTCACAAAACTGAATTAAATATTTTTGTTAGTTATATATGTTGTTATTACTTCATCGAATTTTGAAATAGAAATTGACAACGATTTATCTCAAAATGTTATTATGTATGTATTACGTAGAATTTTCTAGGGTACAGCCGGCACGTATCAAATAGATTTTATATGAAATATGTATATAGATTTAAATTAAGTACATACAGCAAAAAACTCTAATACACAACAAATATATCGTCTTTGTTATCTATCCTTTGATTTTGTTACATTGCACTTCTTGTTAAAGAGGTGAAAAAAAAAGAAGGAAAATGTAAAATTTACAAAGCAATTTCTAAATACAACATAGCTCGGAGGAAGGCCGAAGAATATATTGACTGAAATACTAAAAGCAACAAGGATGAAAACAAAAACCTGAAAAACACGTCATGTCCACGGCACACATTTCCTCTCACATTACTAAATCCTAAGTAGGGTATGAGGGCAGCCACAGCAGTTGAAGTAATTTGCTTTATGCAAACCACTGGCTACTACCAATAGAAAAGCACTTATCCTAAATAAAGAGGATCAAGTATCGCTTGCTTTTTTCCCGTTACAATATAAATGAGTGTGTTTATGGATTGGTGGTCGCTTATGTATCTGCTTTAGCCTGTTTGTATGTGAAGATGCTCTTTTCAAATAGATACGTGTGTGTGTTTGCGTCTTTCAGTGTCAACAGAACCAGAACCTCATCTGTATTTAAGTATGGCCTTATTTCGCAAATTCGTATATATATATATATATATATATATATATATATATATATATATTTTGGTCCGGGAGATCGGATTTCAATCCCAGGTCGAGTCATACCAAAAACTTAAAAAACAGTACTTGATTCTTCCTTGCTTAACACTCAACATTATAAGGTACGTATCAAGGGTGAAGTGGAGCAATCTAGGGAAAGGAATAGCACCCTTCCCACACCTCAGTGTAGTAGCGAATGAAAAAGGATCCTTCGGGACGTCCTCGACTTTACTTATATATGTGTGTGTGCGTATATTCTGTACACACACATACATATTTGGTATATATATATATATATATATATATATATATATATATATATATATATATATATATATATATATATTACACATGCATATATGAAGGCATACTGAAAAGTGAATAATTTTGAATTTTCTTTTAATCTTTATTAAATTATTTTAGGATTAAATAAAACTTAAGAAACGATGTGCTAAGTATGTAAAACTGCAGAATGAATATGGGTAATAGCATGTACGAAGAAGTTCTGAAAAGTTACTGAATAGTTTTAGATCCAACCAAGAAGGTAATGACATTTTCACATTATTTATATACATCTATTTGTTTTTAAGGTTAAGGAAACTTGAGAAACTATGTACCAAGTAAAACAAACTGAATATGTGGAATAACCCATATACGTGAATTTTTCAAGAGCCATATATAATTTATATTCTAATGATATCACTGATTAAAGATATTTTTATATGATATATTTGTATATGGGTATAACCAATTCAGAATAGAAACTGAAAATTACTATATTTAATTAAGTTTATTTCACTTATGAATTCATTTAACATATTGAACTTCATATGTATATATATATATATATATATATATATATATATATAACGTTCAATATGCTGAATGTATTCATAAGTGAAATAAACTTAATCAAATATTGTAATTTTCCTTAGCTTTACGTGTAAATAGAAATACATATTAGAAAACAGATACGCTCACAATATAATACAACTGGATTTTACATCTGCTTCGGGATCCACATTTTTATCGTCCGTATCTACACTAACAAGCAGGTGCACATCCACTTTGATACAATTATCCCGTCCTTTCTACTCAACTGCAACTGTAAGCAATGTGTAGCCTAATTTTACAGGCTCAGAGTTTTGAGAAACCTATCTTTGTAATAGAAAGCAAACAATCTCTTCTTTGAAGAGACATAGGAAATTTATACAAGCACTTCTGAAAACAGCCAATGATCTAGAGAATGAGAATATTATGGAAAAAAAAAAACTAGAATTGAAAAACTTAAATCTAAACTTGATTTTTTTATAACGTTCTTTACAATTGAAAATTCCGGTGTCTCACGTAATTGAATATTTAGCAACCTAAGCTTGCCTACCATTAGCATTAATTTTGGTTCTCAATGGCTGCTCTTATTTCTGGCCTTGTGCTTAACTAAAGGCTTCTTTAAAGAAATTTAAGAGATGACGTGCCAAGTGTGTTTAACTGTTCAATGAATATACAAAACAGTATATACGTTACAAGGCTCTAAATTATTAACTTCTTGGTCGGGCCGAGGATTTTTCAACCCTACTTATATATACATATATATGTCTCTCTCTCTCTCTCTCTCTCTCTCTCTCTCTCTCTCTCTCTCTCTCTCTCTATCTCTGGTTTGGTTTGGTTTGGCTCTTTGTTTAATGGCATATCAACCTTTGTAGGTTATTTAATGCCATAGCCATTCTCCTAGAAAAAACAGTAGTGGTACTATTTAACCCATAGGTGGGAGGTTAAGGGGGTTCATACCTTTCCCAAGGGTATTTGTTCGAAAGTGAACGTAATAGCACGACTGGAGTACGAACTCACTGACTGCGATTCCACAGTCTATCGATTTAAACATTACACCACGAGGACACCCCCTTCTCTCTCTCACTTTCTCTTTCTTTTTCTCTTTCTCTCTCTCTCTCTATATATATATATATATACTATTTGGTTTAACCCACCTTACAATAAATGCATAACATCCAATATAGGTAGGGACTTCCTAAACTTAATCTCCAAGCACTTACCCAATAAAAGCCCCCTAACCAAAATCTTTAACAAAAACAACATTAAGGTGAGCTACAGTTGCACAAGCAACATGTCACAAATAATTAAAAAAACACGACAAAAAATCACATCCACCAACAGTACAGCACCCCCCCACCAATGCAATTGTAAGGTCAAAAGCACATGCCCCCTACCAGAAAAATGCCTGTATAAAAACGTCATATACAAAGCCATGGTAAAAAATAAACAACTCCGTCAAACATTACATCGGTGCAACGGAGGGCACCATAAAACCGAGAATTTACAACCATAAACTTTCTTTCAAAAACAGAAACTACGCATCTAATACCTCCTTATCATCGTACGTATGGCATTTAAAAGACATAAACATCTCTCCAACAATCACCTGGGAGATACTAAAAGAAGCACCTGCCTACAACAAAACATAAAAAAATGCCTTCTTTGTTTCCACGAAAAATTAGCCATCATAACCCACCACAAAACACCCTACTAAATAAAAAATCTGAAATCCTTTCAAAATGTAGGCATGAGAACAAATACCTTCTCTCATACTTCGATCCATTCACATAACCCATCTAACAACTCAAATATATATATTAAAAAAATCTGAATCACCGTAAGTACCATTTTCCTCCACCAACCATCACACCCGCCACACAATCCATCTTTCTCCATTAACTCCCATACTCTTCTCTACACGCCTCTACTATCTGTTAATTTTACATTTTTATGACAAGTAAGAATAGGCCCCAACACTCTACATTCATCTAATCTACTACGTACACTCTACCCTTTTCTACAATAGCGTATATATCACACAGCATTAACACAAAGCATATAACTATTAAAAATAAACATCCCAACCGCCCAACTATTACCCATACCTCTCAAACCCACCATCTATTTCCTTAATCAATTTCCCTAAATTTATAATGACAACACTTTGCTCTTCAGTTATGATCGTCATCGTATATAATCATACTAACTATTATTGTAACCCCCTTTATTATTTTCATTACGCACGTACTACCAAAGAGAACTATAGTATATATAATATCTACGCAATATTTCATCTTTGCCCAATTCCCTGCCCTAAATATTATACCAACAATGTACAATATTATATTGCAATACAATATACCCTTTCTCATACCCATTGTGATTCTGGTCTACCATAATATATCCGTTTAAATACGCTTACAAATCAAATCTTTATTCATTCTCCTCGACGGGCAATGATGATGTTTTGTTCCTTAGCTATAGTCACCTAAACATCCAGAAATAAAATAATGTAGCGAAAAATTAAGATACATCGACAAATTTACATCCGGCTAAAGCAACACACTGCATTTGTAACTTCACTGAAACAAACCCATACATAAACACATTAATACGCAACTATAACCCACACAAGCATACGCACACATCCGCACACACTCACACACTTACAACCACATGTAAAGAATCATACAAAATCCCAACGGTTTTTTGACTGTATTTTTTCGATTTTCGATTCATTTCATTTTCTTAACTGCCTGATGATTGTTGTTTTGCAAAAAACTCCATGAAGCCCATGGGTCACAGTCTAAATTCCATGAATTAGATATATATATCTAATATATTATTATTATTATTATTATCATTACATAATAGCCCTATCCTAGATATTGAGCACTCCTCATATTATATTGCACTTGGTTCGACACAAACCCACAAAGTGATTTAGTGACAACCAACACTGTTATAATATATATATATATATATATATATATATAGAGAGAGAGAGAGAGAGAAATGAATTGCATAAATTCAAATGAATGAAATAAGTAGTCCAAGTTAAAAGTGCTGAAAGGTTAACCCGAAGTCAAACAGGCTTTGGTCAATTTACTGAAACTGGACCAAAAGTACAAAAGAAAGATTTTACTCATGTAAAAATTCATAATAAGGAACAATTTTTGTTATATTGATTCCTCTGTTAGTGCCCTAACTTGAATTAAGAGGTGAGGGCCAGATATCGACCTGGGTCACTGGGTAAAACCCATCCCACCCATCCATTCCTTAGTCTTAATCGGACCGTTGTTTCCTAAGTTTATGTATCAAAATTAGAGAGAAATATATTGGTCTGGTACTAATAGAACTATATCAACTGACCAGCAGTGACTCGTATTATTCATACATTTTCGCTATAACACATTGTTTCATTTGATTGATTGATTTTGATGACGTCAACCTGACTATATTTTATGCCTAGACATTCTGAAATTACATTTATAGTATGTTAATTTCTACTTTGTGTAGTTGTTTCTTAAGAGGATTTTTGCACACGGTCTTATCGAATTCAAATAATTTTAAAACAGATGCATTTGATAACGTAGATAGGACTCTAACTGGTTCTACCACTCCAAGTCAGAGTAGACTTGGGAGTAATGGCAATGAAGACCCTCCCTAGATTTCCATAACTGGAGTCTCACCATCAGTAGCAGTTTGCACAAGACACTCCTTCTTTGAGAGGAATACAATCAGCCTATTCTAAGCCCTATCGACAGAAACGAGATTTATTTAAAGCGCATTGGTTCAAGTCCCAATACTACTGTATCATTTCAATGAAAGCGAGAAAAATAGAACATAGTCGCAACTTGGTTCGCCTGATAAATTATGTTGTAAAAGAACGAACACGTAGATGAGTTAGGTCTCACTATCCCTTTGCTCTTTGGCTTGACGCACGCCAAATCTCTACGACGAAGCGAAATAGGTTGTTACTCTGGAGTTAATATACAGAACTCTAAAGTTACAGGGCATTAAAAGTAATTTTTTTATTTCATTTCTCTCTATTTGATTTTAGTATTTTTCAAGTTCTGTGCTAATAGATAGAAGAAAAAAGAACCTAAAAAATATTTTCAGTCTGAATTTTAAGTCAATGTTCCGCACGTTACGAATGTGCTTTTCGCTACTGGAACACAACTTCGAAAACTTCCAATGCTGCAGCCTCTACCTCTGAATTATATCTTAACAATGTGCTTAACATAACAGTTATTGTGGTGGGAAATGGAATTGGCGACACGAGTTCAATCCCTAGACGAGGCTGGTTGCATTTTACTTCGCATGAGTCCATATTTTGTCCCTCCCTTCCGATATTGATAGATAGGGCTGACTAGGTTCTACAGCCGCTTATCTCCCATCACACAAACCATCCAAAAAAGATGAGCAAGATATGTTGGGTACTGACGTTCCCCGATAATTTCTTACACATGGATACATCAACGTTTGCTGACCAGCAAAGACTTACCACAGTCAGTTCAATGCGGACACTGGATGTCATCTAAAAGACTTACCAATGGCAATTATCGATAGGGACGGGTGGCGAGAGAGAATCAGCTAAAAATTAATCTTGTGCCACATCCTGCTTACTGTGGAGGAATTGGTTAAATACATTTTATCATGCGGGTTAAATTTTCTTTGCACCTGAAGCATCTTTATACCTCGTTCTTGTTCACATTGACGTGGATATGATGGTACAGACACTATAAAGCTACAGTTCGCCTGTTTCCTCGGAATAAGATAGTATACCAGACACTTAATATCAAATAAAATGTTATTCAAGGCTTTTGTTGACTTGACCGCCACACTTTCCACCTCGTTTTGCAAGTATTTTCCCTACTTCTCTGACCAACATATATTCACTCCTATAAATTTGCCACTTCCATTATGCCAACAATTGAGTAAAAGCGGAAGAGACTATTGGGGCAAAGAAACGAGATAAAATAAACAATGCTTGGTTTTTATTTATTTGAAGGAACAGCCCTTCTCTCTCTCTCTCTCTCTCTCTCTCTCTCTCTCTCTCTCCCCTCTTTCTCTTTATACACGTCATTTTTTACACCTATCTGTTGTTGTTTTTTCTTATTTTCACTAAGTCTCGTATAGTATGGCACAAAGCTAAATAATAGTGAATTAGTGAAAGATCATATTGAGCAGATGTTCCAAGTTGGGAAAGTCTTACTAGTTTGAAAAACTATTCTAAATCTCAGTTTTTACTTAGACTATCGATAGGAAATATGCAACTGTCTCAACCCACCGAATAGGTTGTTGTTGTTGTTGTTGTTCTTCTTCTTCTTCTTCTTCTTCTTCTTCTTCTTCTTCTTTCGAGTCTAATTTCTTTTTTTCATTATATTCAAAGCTTTTATTTTGGAACTTTTCATATTTCCCTCCGTCATTGTATTCTCCGCTCCTCCACCATCAATTTGCTAATTGATTGACTGATTTTAACGACATGTCAACATGGTTATTTTCTGCCGAGAGATTGGGGAACTGCGTTAATTATACGTTCATATTTACATTTTTTGTGTAATTGTTTCTTAAAAGTTGTTTTAATTTTTTTTTAATTCTTTGTGCACTGTCCTGTCGAATAGGAATAATTCTTATTTGAGCCTAACAAGTACTACCACTCCGATTCAGTATGAACCTCTGAGATTAATAGGCACTCCACACCTCCCAGAAGGCCAGAATTGTTGCCACTCTATCACATGTACTTTAGTGTCACCCCCAGGACACCGTATTTTGTGGAGAGAGTCTTACCTCTCTGCAGTCAACAAAGTCAGTGCATTGTAAATCCCGCTGGCAGGGCTAACCATCGCTTTGTCTTTTTTTTTTTTTTTTTTCTCCTCATAAATCGCCCACTGGTTTTCACTTTCTTGATCTGTTCTTTCAGTCTCTTACTCTTTGTAGAATTATTTACAGAATTTTCTTAGTTTCCCTATATAGACATGGAGTACAGAATTAACTGAGAAGCAAAAAAAAAAAAAAAAAAAAAGAAGAAAAAAAGAAATATAATATTATTAATTGTACTAGTACTTCTGTCCGACCCTGTAAATGAATATGCATTCACAATTTTACTTTTTACTTTCTCAGTTTTGCGAGTGGATGTGGCACTTTCAGTAAAAATGTCATTGCTTCAACGAATGACACTTCTATTTAAAAAAGAAAGAATGATTCAAATGAATATTTCATTGTCATGTAGGTCATAGCATTAATTTTATTGAATTTAAAATTACGTTCAGCATGAAAGCAGATCTCACAAAATCATCAGTTGCAAATTGGACAGAAAATTGCTGTATTCCCTAATTTAGAGGGTTTAGAGAACATGAAGGGATTGGTCACAACAGAATAGAAGACTGATGAGACAGAGATTTTAAATTATGTACGTAGGTTATAAAAGTAAAGTTTGTGTGACATTGCCATTTCTTTGATATGATGAGTTCTGTTATTCTTCCGTGTAAACTTTAGAATTATTAGAAATATAGATGGTATTCACCAAGTGAGTGAATTATTATATAAACTTTATCAAGTAAAAGAAGAGCTTTCTTTAAAGTTTGTTTCTAAATATGGATGAAGCAATGTCCACGGTACGTGATACACATGAAGTGTACAGAAGTAGAAAACAATTAAGAATTATTCCTGAGATGAAAATAGTTGCCATATACCTATACACATTTGTAACAAAATTTGGTATATGATATACATTGAAATGTGTTCTAAAGTGTCATTACATGACTTACAGAATTCGTCTTCCTTAATTCAAGCATACGAAATGCCTTCTCAACAACTATAGTTTTTGACAGCCTGACTGACAATGAAACACCTGATGCTACCGAAATCCTTAATAATAAACTGTAAATATTTCTCTACGAAACTGTGTACAGTGACTGTCACTATTTTATTATTTTTCTCATTGATGATTTTAGTAACTGACTTTATTTATTCATTTATTTATATATATATATATATATATATATATATATATATATATATATATATATATATATATATATATATATATATATACATATCTATTTATTTTTGTCAGCACTCTGTACGAAATTGTACTTTTTGGAAATACAAGCATTTATTTTCATGGGCATTTGAAAATCTTTACAAATGTGCGATGTAACTATATTTTCATGCATTATACATAACAGGATATCAGTTCATTGACCTTAATATGTATTATAATCCTTGTTTATATAGTTATTTACTAAGCTTAGCCTAGAAGTGGCACAACATCAGAAGAACTCACTAGTAATGGTCTGTTAATCCTGTTTACTAACCAATGTATCACGTGAGGTGTCGTCCTTGTGTACGGATTCTTACATATACACGTTGTTTATGTATCCATGACTACAATCTTCTTTACATACGGCGATTTCATCATTTTAAACGGAAAGGGCTCGGAGACGAAGCTTGTAAAAATTTTATTGAATGATATATATCCAGGGTGTCTCTGTATTTTCAAATAAACACAGTCATGTTTGATGTTTAATCTTTAAACATGCATGTACAAATTTTGTGTGCATCAGTATTTGTTTTTGTAAAAAGTTAGAAGTGGTCGCCAGATTGGATGTATATGTTTGTTTTTAATGAATGTCAAAACAATTATAAACATGTCCTTTTCAGAGAATTATCACGACTTTATGCTTATTTAATTCTGCGTCTCTTCTAATGTAATTGTTTGGATTTCACTTTAGAAAATTCATTAAAAAATATGAAAAGTTGTTTTTTAAATCATAAGGATAAATATATGCGTAAAATCAAAGAAAATAATTTATAAATTAAAACTGACTTACGAACGAGAGAGTTAAATAAATTCTTTTGAAAAATAATTTCCAGGAACAGATTTAATATGTACTCAGAAAATCAGAGAGAGAAAAAATAGACTGTTCGTCAGATAAAAGGATATAGAAAGCTTCAGGCATCGACTATTGATTTCTTAGAATTATACTGGAAAATGTCTCCAATACACAAAGTAAAACTTTCATTTTAAATAACATTTTGTTTTTTAAATAAGTTACAATAAACCAAAAATTCAAAACTTAAAAAAAGGAAAATAATGACATACCATGATGAGTAATGTTAATGCAGATGACCACTCAAAACTTTGTATATTTACTCCGTTCGTTAGATGCTATTTTTTCGGCTATTCCTGTCTACTCTATACTCATTCCAAAACCTCCTTTCGTGTGCGTGGGTGAATTTTTGCGGTGAGCAGTCTACTGAATGAATGAATGAATGAATAGGGGTTAGGGCTAGCTTATGAATACACGTGTGTATAAGTGTGCGTGCGTGCGTGTATATTTGTGTACGTGTGTACGTTAAACTGCGTAAGATAGCGAGATTAAACGAGAGTGGCTTGTTTGAAAGTTTCAGCTTGACACAACCCCACCCAGTGGTTGCTAACTGAGAATCTTTCACGGCCACAATATAGGAAAAAGAGCAGTAGTCCTCATTTTACAGCAGATATAACATTTTGAGTGAGTATGGTTGGCATCGGGCCTATACAAAAATAATTTTTATAGCCCGTCTTCGGTTGGATAGAGAGGAAATGTAGACTTTTAATGGATATTGAAAAAAAAAAAAATGAAAAAAAAAAAGAAATTTAAGAGGTGTGGTCAAAGAATTGTTTAAAAAATCGTGGAAAATATTTTTTTTTAAATGCTAGTAAAAATGTAAGAAGACGGATTGTTTTGCGAAGTTACATTTGTTAAAAATCTACGTCCGTTGATATTATCTTTTCTATTTTTGGTTGGGATTTGAAGCTAGACATATTAATTGATCAGTCTGGTATAAACAACGCATTTTTTATGGCTACCATTATTCAGGATATTATTTATATTTACAACTCAAACTGACTACAGACACTTTTAAAGTTTTATCAGCAATGACTTTGGCAATAACTGCCAGGCACTTCTGCATTTTGATAAGAAAATATTTATCTTACGATACAATCTGTTAAAAATGGTCCATGATGATATTGATGCATGCATTTTGGAAGAAGTATTCTAATCAGGATTTCATCGTTGATATTTACTAAGCTCTTCTTAGTCAGGCATACAGGCCTTAGGTTATTCACCGTGCTTCCTGTTTACAAGTGGCAATTCATTGCTTAATTTCGGTGAACCGACAGGAACCAGAGCTTTCAGCGTGACTTGACTTTGTCGACAACGAAATTAGCACTTCATATTGATACTAAGAACTGAGATAATTAAAAAAATGATGTTCGGTATGAATGCTAACCCTACAAAATAATCATTCAGTTGCAAATCGAACAGAAGGGTGATTTGGTTTCTAAGCTAGATCATTGATCTAATCAACCTTTCACAAAGAAGTAGCGTTTTTGGTAAGATGTGGTGCGGTTACACACACGCGCGCGCGCACACACACACACACACACACACACACACACACACACATATATATATATATATATATATTTATGTATATATAACATAATGAAAATTTTAGTAATATACATTTCTATGTGACTTAAATGAATATAACATTAATTTCTCCCCTTATGAGAAAATTAAGTTTTTAAACTTTGAGTGGAGTATAGATTTACAAAGTTAACTTAACGCTAGTCATATTGTGTTTGTCTTGTGCAACTATTTGACTGGCAACTGGCGCCCTTGGTATACTTATAAGGTTGTTTACCTCCGATTTAGTGGGTGTCTGTCACGCCTAGCGGACTTGACGTGCATAAAACATATAACCGATATCTGACGCATTTATTTGTGTATATAGATATGCGCTATTTGCCTTGTTATTTGCTTCATCTGTTAGTCTATTCGCCCAAATATTCTAACAAAACGCTTTTATTTTAAAGAAAGATGATGACGCTACTGTTTCGAATCAAGAGAATCAAAGTTGATAGGGAAATATAGTGGTTGTCGTTTACTAAGTTTAATTTAGTTTAGTAGAAAAACCAGGAGTATCAATTCATTCACAATGGTTCACTAGCCTAGCTCGTTAACCATTAGACCATGCAAGGCGCCCTTGATCGATTAATTGATCGACTGAATGGTTTTAACGGCATGTTAACTCGTCTGGAGTTATTTTATACTTTGAGGTTAGGGAGTCACGTTCATATTTACCTTTTTTTTTGTTTAGTTGTTCCTTAAGAAGTTTATTTTTACGTACGGCCCAGTTGAATACGAATGATTTTTAAGTCAATTAATTTGATCCCAAGATGGGACCTTAATAGATGCTACCGCTCCGGATCATAGTGAACCTTGGTGTAATGACAGTAAAGGGGTACTTGATACTGTCCAGATTTCTCAAACTGGAGCCTCACTGTCAGTTACCATGAGGGGGGATCTTACCCCTCTACAGGGAATACACTCAGCGTATTCTAAGCTCCAACTGACAAAACGTGCGAGGTGCCCTTGAGAAATATAGTGATAGATGATAAAACGTTATTATTTGAAATCACTTATATTACTCACCAGTGACCAGGACCAGACTGACTGTAATCTAGGTCCCTGGGTAAAAAGTGATATTGACCCCTTAACTCATTCTATTTTACCATACACTCCATACAGATATATACAATCTTAACCAGACATTTGTTTATACAGCTCCGTATAAAGGAATCTATTGGAATTCTTATTTCCAATATTACGGAATACCGTTAAGAATGTATCTCGTAGTCTATAGTCAAATAAAAAAAAAAGAAAAAAAAGAAAAATTATAAATATAGAAAAAATAAGAAGAATAAGATGAGATTCGTAATATTAAAGCATTTTAATTATCGCATTGATTATTCTGAGATTTTTGTCACTTGGGCCTTTCGGTAAGTTCAAACCCCTAGGCAATATATGATTGCTAAACTGCTCAGTCTGCTCCTTATAGTAACGTTTATTTTAGATCAAGTAACAGCAGGTCCCTTTAACATTTTCCTGCACCATACTCAGTAAAGTAGTTGTTTTTACTCCCAAATAAAGATATATGTTGCAGTATATTACTTTTGCTTCATCTCCTTTGCCGTTGAAAAAATCGTAAGATGTGTTTAATATACTTATCCTGTCTTCTTAGACAGGATATGTACCGAAGAAACGAATCCTTTATCAATTGACTGAGTATAGATAGATTTATATTCTGTCATCTGAGAACTCGTTGAGTTCCCATTTTAATATCCATCCATAATGATATTCATGTTTCTTTTCAAGAAGGAGAGAAATATTTTCATATATTTTCAAATATTTATCTCAATTTAGATGATTAAAAAATGACGTTTTATAGGAAGATAGTTAAAAGATATTACGCCTTGTCGGTGAGGCCTAGAATACGCTAATTGAATCTCCTGTCGTGGGATAAACCTCCACCAAAAAAGTGGGGGTCCTGAGTTGGACACTGCACTGCATCTGATAGCAAGGCTCCAGCTTGGAAAATCTGGGGAGATTTCTTTGCAAATTATTCCATAGGATCGTGCACAAAAACTCTTAAGACACAACTGAATATGCAATGAACGCGATTCCCTAACCTCTTTGTATAAAATTCAACAGGAATGAACAAACAAAAATCATTCTACGTTGTGTTATTTCTGCTGTGTTACAGGAACACACATATAAAAATTGGGTTATTATTATTATTATTATTATTATTAACAGTAACAATAAACTAGGAATCATGAACATGGTGAAATATAAAATATATAAGAAATATACATACTTTAAATTTCTGCCAGACAAACACTTGTACTTTGTTCACCAGAATACTGTTGACTAATAAGAAACTCAGCGAATTGTCCCAAAGTATATTGCCGATCAATAATATACAGTCGCTTAGCAACAGATTCGGGTGTAACCGCCATGTTTTGCATAGACCCATGGCAACAAGTTCTCGCCTGTCCATTTTAAGAGCTCAATTAACTGCAGACGATCATATCTATGCAGCTTGAGGTATCCCGGACTCATTGGATTTTCTGTTGATCCAATGTTTATTTTCGCTCCAAACTTCTCCAACGTCGATAGCTTCCACTTACTTCTAATTAGGAATCAGTTATTAGTCAATAATCAATGTTTGTTTGAATCTGAATTCTGGATAGGCACTCCTTTACCCTCGTACTTCGATTTTCGATTCCTTCTTTAGTAACATATCAAACACCTACATCTATTGATGCTCAAATGTCCTTGTCAATAGAAATGTATTAATAGATTTTGATAACCTGTGTATATAATCCTACATCAATATACGTTCACCAGATGTATATGTGTACATTTTGCGTTATCTCACATGATCAAAAGTGCATTCGTGTGTGTGTGTATGGTTCTTTCTAAAGACATCCTCTTTTGGATCCTGTGACCAATTTCGACCCCCCCCCCAAAAAAAATCTGCTAAACAAACCTCTCTCTCTCTCTATATATATATATATATACTACGTTCAGCAATGATTGATATTAATAATTCGTAATTTAATATGACAGACACCTCATGATACTGAGGATACAACGGCCGGAATTTTTTTATTATAATATCCAAGATGGTTGACTGGATCTAACGATATGCCAATTCTCTCTCTCTCTCTCTCTCTCTCTCTCTCTCTCTCTCTCTCTCTCTCTGCCTAAAAAAGCGCACTTTTATATTCATATTTTTACGTAGTTCTTTCTTTTTTTATGCAGATCTTTTTTGTGTAGTTCTTTTTTGTACACGGTAATTCCAAAGTATTCCTATCGAATACAAATAATTTGCAAGCATATTAATTTGACCCATATATGGTACTCTAACAGGTACTACCTCTCTGCAACTAAGATGAGGCTTTTAGTCTGAGTACATCAGTAAAAAATAATAATTGGCAAGGGTCGAATAGTTTGATGTAGAATTATGAAATTTGGTATTTATACTTACTGGTCCTAGCGAAAGTTTTAACGTAAAAACATTGCAATTATAGCCATTTTACGCTACCTGTTGAAAAAGGACGGATTACAAGGGAAGCTGCAAAATAAATTTATGATGTGGAAGTCCCAGGAACTGTCAATGAACGTGTGACGCAAAACTGGTTCAGATGTTTTACGAAAGATGACTCCAACCTCGAAGACAAACCAAGGCCAAGGTTGATGAAGATGAGACCTTCCTTGAAATGGTTGAACAGCCAAGCACAAACATTTGTACATTGTCAGCAAAACATTGTCCTTCACAATGCGCCATTAACTGACATCCTCGGCTTTGTGAACAGATGCTGTCAAGAAGTTAATTAAAGCTTGAAATTTAGAAAAAAAAACTTTTGATTCAACCTGGTAGATATTGTATAGAAAAATAAAATAAGTAAAAGGTATTTTATTGGTTCGCCTTGCCTCCTCTTTTTGATTTCAAATATTCAAAGTGCGAGGAATAAATTGTTGCCATTGTAAATTATTAGTTTCGCGCATGTGCTTTGTTTCTTCGGGTTTTGTCTTTTGTGCCACAAACTAGAATCAGTTGGGAACTATTTGAGTGAAAAGCATCACCCTGATGTGATTCACTCCTTCCGAAGTTTTGAAACAGCATGCTGTACTGCTTGGAATTCATACAGGAAGCACTAATATGAAGATTTTATTGTTTGGGTCTCAATCTGAGGACAGTTCAGAAGATTCGACAAGTGTTGGATGAGTTCAATGGTGATTACAAAGATTCGGGAGCTTAGAAGCTTTTTGTGTTCTGTTAAGAAAAGAACTCCTGAATTTATTGGTGAGATCCAGGCCATGACTGACAATGGTCCCAGAAAGTCAATCAGGTCCATCTCCAGGGAAATTGAAATTAGTTTCTTATTAGGCAAGAAATGTTGAAAACTGCTCTCTCAGTAGATAGTATTAAAAGTAAAGATGGGAATAATTGTCTCCCTTGGAACCTAGAATCCTTTTTATTTGTAGAAGGCGCTGAACCTTTTTGCATAGTCCTTTTCTTTTTTTTTTTTTTTGTCTCTTTCCTGTATGTCAGCCATGCTGAATAAACGTATTTGTTACGGTCTTCTTATAAAACATTGCTCGTTGATTGAATGTTATTTCACGTTGTCACAAGCCAAAGGGTTAAGGTAGGATGGTTCTTATTCCATCCTTTTCTTATTCTACACATGGAGGTCAATATTTTCTTCAACACTGGTTATGGGCCCAATCTACGTTGAAATTTAAGGACCACGTGGGACCCTGTATAATTCTTTTCTGTTCGGCCATCTTGGATTTTGGCACAGGACACATGGTGAGAAAAAAGGTTTTGTGCGTTATTGTTAAATTTAAATGTTGAATGACATGACAATGAAGACAAAATTTGTGAACCTGGTATCACTGAATGGCACAAATTATGCCACAGGGAAAATTCAATGCAAAATGGAAATGTAAAGAGATGGTTTGTGGGATATAGTAAACTCTACGGAGAGTGTACCGGATCCCAGGATAGTAACAGCTTTACATGCGAAACATCTATCGCAGAGAGACCGTGCACTGGCAACAATTGTTTTATCAGTGGAACCATCACTTTTATATTTGATCGTGGGGCCTATTGACCCTGCTGAGGCGTGGAAAAAGAAAACAAGTTAGCCTTAAGGAGTAAGTTGTACTCCCTTAAATTGAAAGAAAGCGACTCTCTTCATAATCATATATAAATAATGACCGAAATATTTGAAGAGTGTCAGTCTTTTGAGACTCAATTGATGTGAAGGATTGAGTTGTGCATCTTCTTATTAGCCTTCCAGACTCTTATAACATGTTAGTCACCGCCCTCGAAGCGAGTCAGAATGTTCCAAAGTGGGTGTTAGTAAGTGAACGTCTGTTATTGGCGGAGACAAAGATTAAAGAAAGAGGCTCCGGTAGTGGCACTGAATTAAAAGCCATGACCTCGAAACAGGTTAAGAGAGGACCCAAGTATTATCTCTGTGAAAGAAATGGCCATGTAAAACGAGATTGCAGACTACTGCATGAAGACACAAAAGAAAATTATAAGAAGTACTTAAAGAAGAACGCCTTCTTCAGTAAAAAAAAAAAGGTGTAAAGCAAGTCCAGTGGTTCTGATAGATTGTGTTGGATTTTAACACATCACACACTGATATCTAATGTTGGAAAGAACAACTGGATTGTGGACTTTGGAGCAACATGTCATATGTGTCTTGATGAAAGAAGCTTCATAAACCTAAAAAAATTAAAGTCAGCTAAGGAAATAACTCTTAGTGATGAATACTCAGTTGAAACACTGGGAAAAGGAACGACTGAGTTAAATGTAAGTGTTCCTGGCAGAAATTATCAAAACACAGACTGTATGAGACACTATATGTTCTCAAACTGTCCTACAACCTACCGAGTGTGTCGAAGGCTACAAATTCTGGTAAATCATGCGTATTCACTGACTCAGGCTGTCAAGTTATTGATGATAAAAGAATAGTTGCCGCTTGTAATACAAGAGAGCAAGTTTGGCATCGGCGTTTTTGCTATCTTGGAGCTGAAAATTTATTGAAATTTGCAAAAGAACAGCCAGTGACTGGATTTGACTATAATGAACTATATGAACTTTTGTGAGCCTTGTGTGAATGGAAAGTATCATGGCTTCTCATTTCCAAAATCTGGTGGAAAACGAGCCTCCCAACTACTGGAAATTGTATACATTGATATTTGTGGCAGGATAGAAGCAAAATCACTTGGTGAGGTCAAATACTTTGTAACATTTATTAATGACAAATCTTGATTTGTAAGGATATATATGCTTAAACACAAAGGAGAAGTTTTCTGAAAATTCATTGAATGGAAAGCTATGGTAGAGATATCCAGTGGAAAGAGGGTTAAGACCCTACGGACAGACAATGGCGGAGAATACACTTCAAAACAGTTCGAAGACCCTTAAAAAAAAGAAGGTATACACCATGAACGCACTATTCCCCAAACCCCAGAGCAAAATGGAGTGGCTAAAAGAATGAACCGAACATTGGTGGAATCTGTAAAAGCTATTGTCAAATTCAAAGTTACCTAAAAAGTTTTGAGCTGAAGACTTATCAACAGCTGCATATGTCCGTAACCGAAGCCCGACAACTGCAATAGAAGGAATAACACCATATGAAGTATGGAAGGGTTACAAGCCAAATGTAAACCATTTTCGAATTTTTGGATATGGTGCCTATGTTCATATTCCTCAGGATGAAAGATCTAAAATGGATCCTAAAGCAAAGAAAAGCTTCATCCTTGTATATAGTATTGGAGTCAAAGGCTATAGACTATGGCACAAGTAAAGCAATTGCCCAGTCGGCTGGGGCTGTAAAACACACCGACTGCACCTCTGCAGAGGGGTAAGACCTCCCCCTAACGAGTGTCCTGGATATGACAATAAACAATCAGATGGTGAGGTTCTAGTGATGTTAGAGCTTTGGGGAATGCAGAGTACCCCTTCATAAATAGAACTAAACTGCGTACTTATGGTAAACTGAAAAGCTTGAAATAGAAATGTTTTTGACAATTAAACTGTGTACTTACATTTAAACTGTATTATTTAATATGGAACTGTTTTGACATTTGATTGTGTGTGGACAAAAACTATACTTATACAAAACTGAATTGTTTGAATTAGAACTGTTTGACTAAGCCCAATAGCTGGAAATAGGAATGTTTTTGACATTAGCATAATGGTTAGAGTGTTCGCCAATCGCTCGGGAGACCTGGGTTCAATCCTGGGTCGAATCATACCAAAGACTCAAAAAATGGTACTTGATGCTACCTTGCTTAACACTCAGCATTCTAAGGTAAGGATCAAGGGTAAAGTGGAGCAATCCAAGGAAAGGAGTAGCGCCCTCCTCTACACCTTGGTATAGTAGCTATCAAAAAGTGAGCCTTCGGGTCACCCTCGACTACGGTCGCCAACTTAGTTAACTTATGCAAAACTAAATTAATTGAAATAGAACTGATTATTCGTATAAAAATGGATTTGGCATTAAATAACCGACAAGGGTTGATATGCCATAAAACCCAAACCACCAACCAAACAAATAAATCAAGAGTTATTCATGTAAGAGGTGCCATATTTAATGAATTAGCATCAACAACTGGTGAATAGCGCGGAAAAGAAATTGTAAACCAACCTCAACCTGAAATTCAATATCATGACAGTCATGGTTATGATGATGATGATGATGATCTTGATGAAAAATCATAAGAAACAACAGGTTTACGAAGATCACGAAGAGATAAGAAAACTCCGCAAAGACAAGATGAACAGGTTTACAATACTCTGATATAAATGATCCATTGACAATGGAAGAAACACTTTCTAGTCCAGATGAATGAATGGATGAAAGCAATAAAAAGTGAAATTGATTTTCTGCACATCAATAAAATATGGGACCATACAGAACTGCCTAAAGATCCTAAAGCCATTGGCAGTAAGTGGGTGTTTAAAAGAAAATACGATGCTGATGGAAACTTTAAACATAATAAAGCTCGACTAGTAGCACAAGGATTTCTTTAGAAGCACGTGGTTGAGTCATTGTTTAAGAGATCATGAATTTAAATAAGAGACTAACAAAACACCATGCAACATCAAAGATGAATTGAGGTAAGGATAACGGCAACAATTACAAATTTAAATAAAGAGACCATCAAAAGGGCTTGCAGGAGATTCCGAATTTAATCTATAGTATTTCAAAATATTTTCATGTAATTTTTGTAAATATATCAGATAAAGTGGGATATACGTGTTATTTTCATTTTTGCATTAATTAGACGACAATTCACCCTTCGCACCCTGTATTGTGCTATTACTGTTAATAGATAATATAAATCATTTTTTATCCACTCACTTAAATGCAAAATTCAGAAACGTTTTTTTTTTCTTTGTTATAGTTTTTTCAAGTTCGTCTTAGATATTATGTGGGACGACAATACAATAATTCTAAAAAATTATTTTAAAATTCTTTAACTGTTGCAGCCAGGTACGATATACAGTATTCCCCATATATAATACACCACTAACTATTCTCTTAGAATAAAATGTTGATTTTCTTCTAAACATTAGATACCAGATTTTTGATATTTTAATAGGACATTACGCAATCCTAACTGATATAATTAAGTATTATCGATTACAAAAATCTATGGCATTGAAACTATAAACAAAATATGAAAGCCCTGGATGTACTGACTATGACACTGAATTGCATCAGATTACCTTTTCATTTCAATTACTCTAGGGTCTAGTCTGACCCTTAGTGTTTGAGTCCCATCAATAGGCAAAATAGATCTGTTTAAAAATCATTCGTATTTGATAGGGCAGTGCACACACACACACACACACACACACACACACACACACACACACATGCATGCAAAACTCTTAAGAAACAACCACACAAAAAATGTAAATATGATCGTACAATGAAGGTGACTCCCTCACCACTCGATAGGTTGACATTAAAATCAATTAATCAACCAAAAGATGAATATGCAGCAGTCCAAAAATAAGTACACTTTATATATATTTATCCAATTTTATTTACAAAGTTTCAATGCTGTAGTGTGTGGTAATTAATAATGCCTAATTATATACGTTTTAAGTGTATGATATTTCACTATGTTAAATTTGCAAGAAAATTAACATTTTCTAAAAAATTGTTACGGGTGTACTTATTTATTAGCGATAGTGTATGTATGTATGTATGTATGTATGTATGTGTTTATGTGTGTTTGTGTTTGACAGAGAGCGTAACCCAGCACAATCAGCACATGATGGATATTTTTAATTAAAGCAATTCACTGAAAATACTCTAACATAGAGAATATAGTAACTTCATGTTCAGTTAATTTTTGTGAGGTCTACGCTCGTGCTAAACGTCATTTTCCCTTAAATTATTGATATTGTTGTGGAGTCGATAAATACGTCGATCCCACGAACTTTTGTAAATAATATGACAGACAACAAACTAGGCAAAGCTGACAAAGACAAGATAGTAAATCCGAAGTGTCAAGCTTTTATTTAGCGAATCGATAATAAGGAAATTATGGTTGACCTGCTCGTGGACCGAAGTGTAGTCAGAGTTGCCGTGCGTGACTGGTTTGCCTCCGGAGTTGATGCAGTTGCTTCTCGAGAGGTGTCAGCGTGCCTAAGTGCTGGAACTGGTCTGCCGCAGGTTTGGAGCTGTAAGAACACGTCTGCAAGCCTGGTGATACTGGTGTCGCAGGTCTGGTGATGCTGGAACTGGTGCCGTAGGCCAAGTGATGTAGGAACTAGTGCTGCAGGTCTGGTCGGCTGCAAGAGAAACTGGTCCGTTGCAAGTCTTGCTAGCTGGTGCATCGTCGTCCGATGCACCTGCAAAGTCTTATTACTCTGGAAAAAGTTATGCTGAGTCTGCGGCTGTGATTAGTTGGATCCTTCGTCGACTGGTAGCCGCGGTTAGAACATCTACTACTGGGTCGGTTGGATGCTATGCGTCGTCGCCTGCTGCTGGTAAGATCTTGGTCGGTGTGCGATGACCAGAGAGAGATGCGTATAGCTATCACCTCCTGGCTATCTTGTAGCCAAGTGAGGGTATTTGTCTCCTCGCCAAAATGTGGCATAAAGCCTTTTTTATTGTGGATGCGCAGCGGGTACAAAAATACCTGGGCATTCCCCCAAAAAGAGGCACCTCATGCGCCACCAATAAAATTAACCCGACCAAAGCAGGTGAAAGCCTGAGAAAACGGCCCCTAAGACCAAGAGAGTGTCGGTCTCACTCACTGGACGCGAATTCTAGGCTTCCCCAGCACGCATATCAAGCGACCTTGATCGACGTGATCGAAACGTATTCCCACAACATGGCAGTCAAGTTTGTTAGCGAAATCAGTGACTGCTGGGTTTATTTAGAAGGTAAAAGCAGCGTATCGGATGGTCAACCATGTGCTTGAATGGTGAAAATTATATCTCTTTTAAATATTTGTAATAATGTAATTTCTCTTTATACTGACGAGAGGAGCTGACAAATGCAATCCGTTTTGTTCTGCACTTAGATGTCATCTTCATGATGGTCTGCAGAATTAATTTTTTTCGAAAATAGCCTTTGTGATGGTAACGGAAATTTCTACCTGCTAACGAAGAAATGACGTTATTGCTGATACCGGAGTTCATCGCTTCCGATGGTAGGGAAAAATTCTGTCAGCTGATGTCATAGGGGACTGCATTTTTTTAACGGGGATTTTAGATTTGAGTAGCCGGATAACTACAATAACATAACGGAAATAACAATGAAATTCGTATGAGAATACTTCACTTCTTCCGAAAGAGAAGTATTAATATCATCATGAATTGCTATTACAACAGGAACCCAATGTATTTGCGTGCCGTCAAATTGAAAATCAAAATTTAAGGTTCGATACTTCATAGAATTCATTTACTTTATTTCTAAGGCCCCTATGATGAAAAAAAAACAAAAAACAAAAAAATGAGCTGAATTTTAATGCGTAAATCCTCGGATGGAAAGCGGATGCCGACGCAATTATTTTTACTTTCAATTATATTGCCTGCTACGTCTGCAATGCAAGATATTTAATTTCATGATGTCATTAACTCTTCCGAGTCCATCAAATAAAAAATGACAGAAGTATTGCAATTTTGTGCTTTTAAACGATTTACTTTGTTTCAAACAATAATGAGAATAATCTTCATTACAGACAGGGTTTTTATCTTTTGCGATGAATATTCGAAAGTAGTATTGGGTGCTTAGAATCTAAGAAGATATTTAACTAATTCTCCATTCACCAAGGACCAACATTAACGTTCGTATATTCGTGATATACTAACACTGAATAAACAGAAGGAAACACAAGATAAACTTGTTTAAATAGACGGAAACATTTAATATAAACATAATATACAAGTAGTACTGAAAAGAAAACACAAGCGTGTCCCAAAAGATAAAAATGCTCATTTTCTTCTATGAGCAAGCAGTATGTACAAGGAGTACAAAAACGGAAAAATATTTATTTTGAGTAGATGGGCAGTAAAATAATCATAGTCATATTGGCTTTACTATTCAATGGACAGGTAGAAGACATATATCTTCGATTCAAAGAATTGAGGCAAAAAGAGGGAGAGAATGTTTTAGCGACCAGCATATCTCTTGAGGCCCTTCTCTAGCCTTGTTGCTTTAGAGAGAACGGAATATTTGAGGTGGTCTTTAATATTCCTTTTTATACTCATCCGTCTCCATGACTTTTTTCGTCTCCTCAGAGATCCTTCCATTGGACTGCTAAAGGTCAACAATTTTCGTTTTCTGCATGTAAGCTTTTATTTTCTCAATTAGTAAATCGTAATCCTCATTTATCCATTCGAGCTGAATCCAATCTTCCTTTCTGGTGGCGTCCTGAAATATGATCTCATTAAAGACTTTGAAGTATTGATTATTCATGTAGATATTC
Source organism: Sepioteuthis lessoniana (assembly GCA_963585895.1). Taxonomy (NCBI): domain Eukaryota; kingdom Metazoa; phylum Mollusca; class Cephalopoda; order Myopsida; family Loliginidae; genus Sepioteuthis; species Sepioteuthis lessoniana. Next base: position 60,442,740 of record OY757914.1, on the reverse strand, counting down.
TGTGCCTTTGTCTCTCTGGTCTTGTCAATGATGATCTTCACCCGTCGTAAGCGATGATCGTTACCGATATTAAATGGCGCAATGACTGCGATATCCTGTAGTATCTGTCACTTATCGACCAGGATATATATATTTGTTTGAAAAAAAACTGACTTCAACATTGAATAACCAAAGTAGGTTTGACATGCCGTAAAACCAACAAATAAGGTTCTGTTTACTCGTATATTTCTAAAATCTAACAAAAGAATATGTATATTTAAATAAACATGAGCTGATGTCGGTACATGTTTCAGATATTATTTACACACTGTAAAAAATAAACAAACAAAAAATGAATACACAGAGGTATGGTTTGTTAGCTATGACAATCACTTTTTTTACAGTTAGTCTGGGTACACCATTACCTACTGACAAAATGACTATGAGTAAAAGTATCCAGCTTACATGACGGAACTTGTTTCTTCTTCTTCTTCTTCTTCTTCTTCTTCTTCTTCTTCTTCTTCTTCTTCTTCTTCTTCTTCTTCTTCTTCGTTGACACCACATGCGTTTACAATAATAAGCAATAAAAATAAAACTTTTCCATTGAGAAATACTGACCAGAATTTATTCTTAAATGAATGTCTACCTGTTTACTCAGAATGATTTATTTGTGTCAAGTCGCTTTCAGCTTAGCTACACTTGTATTGCTTTACTTATTAAGATTGGTATTTGTAGATAAGAAAAAGAGACATTTTACTAATGCTTTATTTCTAAAGTTTGTGAAGTGTGTACAATAGTGTATGTAGATAAATGATTTGTTGAATATTTCTTTATATTAAACACATTTTCATAGATTGATTTGATCAATTGATTCTAATGGCATGTAAACCCGTCTAGAGTTAATTTATATCTCGAGATTAAGGAATCAAGCTCATTGTATGTTCATATTTACACTTTTTGTGTAGTTGTTTCTTAAAAGTTTTATGCGCACAGTCATATCAAATACGAATAATTTTTAAAGAGATCTGTTTGATCTATAGATCGGAGTGGACCTGAAAGTAATGGCAATGAAGGGGTACTCCACACTCCCCAGATCTTCAGAATTGGAGCCTCATCGTCAGATACAATTTACTTTTATAGCCAGGGTTTACATTTTAAGTTTAGGAATGTTTGAATAAGTGGATTTCATCTTTTAATTTAATTCTGTCATATGCATTGAAGGAGAAAAACCATAACGGAAATAGAAAATGAGATAAAGCTGAATGATAACGATACGAATTAACAGTGAAAGGTTATTTAATGTACAACAACACCAGGTAATTCCAATGTTGCTTCTTCGAATTCTTGTCTGTCTACTTTTGGATGTCTCGAAGAGGTTTTAGTTTCTTTGCTGAAGAAAATATATTCTCTTTTGTTATGGCCATGTGATGAGGAAGTTGTACTAAGATATATTATGTAGATATATTATGTAGATATATTATGTAGATAAATAGCCCTACCTGAATATGTGAAATGTACATAGAATGTTCATAACATATATACATAGAACATAGGAATCCTGAAACACGAAAAACACTTACGACTTCTTAGTTCAGGTACGAAACTTTTTATTACCTTTGAGGTAAAAGGTTTTTCAACATAAGGAGAGAGATACACTTGACTTTTCTATCTGCCCCAAACCATAGGCGCACCCGACACAAGGCCACTGGCCTGGCTTCGGCGAGCTAGCGAAACTCAACCGTCTTCTTCCGAGCCAGGAACTCAACTCACCTGACTTTTTTCACATCTCCTATAATCCCCCGTGCACGCTACCGGTGCATGACATCATTCACATCCCCCCCGGTCACAATTTTCTATCTGGGATTTTTATTTTGACATATATGAATGACACATCCTAGCCGCGCACGCGCGTGAGCCCCTACGCTCAAGTTTGCACCTAACTAACCCATGTGCTGAGCCGAAATGTTCTCAGCCTAACTGAACCCAAAGGCAAGATAAATAAAACGAAATCCCTCGGCCATTATATTACATTATGACTGACAAGAGAGAAATGAGAAAGAAGGAATAAAAGGACACCCACACACGCGCGTGCGCACACACACAAAAGAAATAAGTAGTTTTTGATAAGAGGGTAAAGGAAGAGAAGAATTAAGGGAAAAGAAAGAGTGTAAAAATTAAAAGGAAATGAGAAAGAAAGCAAAAATTCTATGGAGGAACATATTAGAAAAGTAGCAAGATTTAGAAAAAGGACACCTTCTCATTGAGTAATGTTGAGTTGTGAGTTCGATCATCCATGTGTGACCTATATTTGCGGCTTTGTACAAAATGTAAACGATGTTTAAGATTTTTGACACATAGTCCCCCACCTCTCGACAAGAAAACTCGAATAAAAAAGCTCTTCGAAATTTTGTTCCAAAACCCAGACATCTTTGATTAACATTTTACCTGCTGATCCCAAGTATACTCACTTTATGCATTGGGAAGTAAATATTTCACAAAGGTATCTACTGTACCTGTCTTGGTTTGTTTTATTTAACTGTATATCAACTCCTTACTAGCTATTTAATACTGAATTTCGATATTTGGAAAGGTTTGATTGTAATCACGACTATATTTTCGATATTCAATTGTATTATTTAAAATTTGTCAATAATTTTTATCTATCAATAACACTTCTTTGAATTCAGTAACATAATATCAATACAATATCTAATACAGACAATTTCAACATTTTTGTATGGTTTCAAGTATTCCTATTTCATAGCTTTATTTTTTGATCGCGATGAAGAGTTTATGAATCATAACAAGATCTGATTGAGAGTGTAACATTCCGATTCTTTCTTTCTTTCTTTCTTTCTTTCTTTCTTTTGTGTACCGGAATAATATCTCGTGTTGCCATAACAAGGCATTTTCTTTACTCTGTATGTTATATATGCAACTTTTCGTTGGATAGCCACTTATTCTTCTTCGGTCCCATTATTGTTCCATCTTCTTTATTGGGCTGATCTATTCTCTTCATTGAGATGAATAACAAATATGGAGTCTTTTTTTTTTCTCGTGTACACACATAACTTTATTTATTTCATCTTGATTACTGGCCAGATCAGGAGTGCCGACCCCAAGTGAAAAATTACGTCTTATCTCTTTGACAGGTCTCGGCTAACTCAAAGTTGAAATCTAACTTCCAACTTCCAGGATTTAATCATCTGACTCTATAATCCTCCGCTGATTGCCAAACTTTCAATTGTCTCAAAAGGTCATTATCTGTCAATTGAATTAAGTTGACTTCTGGTATTTTTCCAGCAGTTCTAACGGTTATAACTTAATTCGATTGCTACACTACCTGTCAATAACATATTTCACTGATCTGTTATGTAACATCCCTATCTTAATCATTTTCAAATTCATGACTGTCAAGTTATCAAGTTCTTTTTACCCCACTTTTCAATCCACAAGTATTTATTGCTTTCTGTTTAATTATTTCAAAAATTAATCTATCATTTAATATTACATCCATACTTTTCTTTTTCCCGGACAGTGGATTGTTCCTAGCATGCATACATTTAATCAATTACTAATATAAAAAAAGAAAAGAAAAAAGCCATCGTATCACATCAGAAACTTCACAAAACATTTAACATCTCATTATTTTGCCTAAATCCTGATCACAGCACCAAGTCGAATAAATGTTATATACGCCTTCAGGATATATGTTACGTACTATCATTCTTCTTTATTCTTTATTTCGATCGACTTGTCAGTCAGCGTCCATCTTGATCTTTCATCGTGTCACTCAAGCTGTATCTTCATCATCAGTCATTTTGTCGTATCTATGTCTTCTATCGTCATCTACCATTGTTTTTCTCTGCTGATATAATGAATAACAACATGACTAAATTTTCATGAGTACATAAGTTGTTTGTAGCTTCGATGACACTTTCTTTCCTTCATCCGTGACAGCCAATGGGAACTAGAGAGCAGAGATGATATTTCGAACTTTTACCCTTTATCGGTCATCTGATTGAAGCCAATGAAACAGAACCAAAGTCCCAACTGCTTCTCAAGGTCAGTATCTATTGATTCCAAATGCTTTTCTACCGTTTAATGTTTATAATTTAATTCGAATGTTACACTACCTACCAATAATAAATTTCTCCACTCAATTATGTAACATGATAGATTATGTAACCGTTATATATATATATATATATATATATATAACGGTTACACAATCTATCATATATATATATATATATATATATATATATATATATATATATATATATATATATATATATATATATAAGGGAACATATGTATACATAAAGGCAGTTTTTAACTTATAGATAAGTAGTTCTGCATTAATTTGTTCGTATAAGCTTTACGAGTAACAGTAACACTTTTTTAGCTAAATTATTTCGTACAAAGCTCATAAATACTTTTGTGTATATAAATAAAAAATTTTGTTTTCACAAGGAACAATTCCCTGCTGAGCGGATCAGGGAAACCTAATAGTCTTTTGACTATTAGCTTTTACCTACATTTTCGCATTCATATCAATGAGCCAGAAAGAAAAAAAGTTCCAGGAAAAAAGTAATTTTTAAAAAAAAGAAAGAACTTTCCAGAAATAAGGAAAATTCAGGAAAGAAAGCAATGAAAGTTTTTATGAGAAATAGTCGTGCAGCTGACAATTGAGCAAAAAGACATAAACTTTAATTAGTTATTATTACTTCTGTTTTCATTGAATGCATTAGACGTTACCACAACAGACTATTTATTTTTTCTTACACTTTTTAGGTGGAAAAACCTATATCACTTTAAGGATTGATTGAGTACAACTGATTTGTCCGGAACAAATGCTTTGCTTTGATTTTTAAAACTGATTTTTTAAAAATTTCCATTGCTTTATGCACTAGTCTTTGGTATTTACATAACTTAAATTTATAGATATCATAAGTATGTTATATGACAGGCGGTTTCTTAGCTTCACTCTGATATGAAAAACCCTCCAATACAAAGTAGAGTGCCACAGATTTGCTTCATTCCCAGGTGGGTGGTACTCTTGCTTTCATATTAATGATCAAATATCAAGTAACTTTATAAAGAAAATGAAAGAGGGAAACTATTGTGAAATTAATTGATATCAACTAGTTGAAGTGAGACGCTTAGCTTCTTAAAGTTGGCTATCTGAATCTATGGCAGTATGTTCTCGTTTTGAGAGAGTTGTTCAGATGTCGATCTTTTTACCGTCATATCATCGAAACTTTGTCTTTCCGAAGAGTCTAATGGCATAGTGACGTTGTTACTATTCGTAGAGTTGAATATCTGGTGAGGTGCAGTTGCTTCTCTCTCTGGTTTGAAAACTTTCCGGCTGGTCACAATCTCAGAGAAACGTTCGATTGCCTCCCATCGTGGTGCTGGACACGTGCAAAGAGTGGGCTGGCATGGAGGAGTTTTACCTCTATCAGATGAGACTTGTGTTTATTTTGTCTGACATGATTTTTAAGAACATTTCCTGGCTGTGAGAGCCAAGGAGGAAAGAAGGGAGATCCCGGCTGAACATCGCTTTGAAAATTTTAGATTTCTTTCGTAAGGGGTTGTATCAGTATTCGTACACAACAATGTTCTTATAGCATACAGGGCTTTGGGTATTACCAATACCTAATTGTAAGTTTTCAGTTTTCAAGTGTTAGCTGTATAGTCTTCAAACAATCCCGTTATATCTTTCGCATTGTCAGTTCCCTTAAGGGTTGCATGGAGTAGTCCAGCTTACGGCTACTCCCTGTTCCAATAGGAATTTTCTTAGATATTTGGATATAAAGGAGGCCCCGCGATCTGTGTGAATATAAGCAAGTACTCCAAGTAGGAACATCGAGCAAAGACAGTGTATAACTGTAGTTGCATTTACATCAGGACAGGGAAAAGTAAAGGGAAATCGCGAGTATTAATAGATGACAGTAGATATTTGTTTCGGGATTTAGATAGAAAAAGCCCCCTTAAAAGCCATGCTTAACAGCTCAGATGGCTGTATGGCCTATACTATGGCTCCCGATTTGAGATCGTAGAACTTCAGTTTTATTCGAGCAGAAATATAGTAACCTTTTATTATTCATTTCACTTCTTCAACCGAAAAAGGTTAATTCTGGGTTCGAACCACATGCATCATTTTTGTGATGCCTCGATGACAGAGGTCGTTATGTAGATCTTTGATGCTCTTTAAGGGTCCACACATTCTTGAAAGTACGTCTACTGTCGCATTCTCTTTTCCTGGCCAGTAGAAAACATCGAACGAAAAACAGAAAAGCTACTCTTCATCTTTTCATTTCTAATTTCACTTGACGTCTTGGGATTGAACTTAATAATGGATAAATACTTGAAGGCAGAACGACTGGACTTGGACTTCACAAACCCAAATTCTATTGATGCCTCGTGATATTGGAAAAGAGTCTTCAAAGGATTTTTGTTTGCATTGGAAAACAACTTATCTCCCATTATTAAAACAGAAAAACTTACCTTGTTAGTAAAACACGTTACAATATCAATATATGCAAACGAGACGAAATACAATATCAATATATGCATTGCGAGACGAAAGTCCAATGGACGTTCTGGATAGACATTTTGTGAAGAAAAAAAAGATATTTTTTGCTAGGCATATATTAGCTACCATCAGCAAATCAACAGGTGAAGGATTAGAACAGAATCTCCAGAAGCTAAAAATCGTAAGTCGGAGACTGTAACCTCTAAGCTACGACAGCAGATCAGGCAAGTGACAAGTTTATCAGAGACACTTTTATAAGTTGATTAGAATCAAACTGTGATGAATTGATAAGAAGAATTACTACAGAATTATGGCTTTATTAAACATTACAGTGCTAGTATTATTATTGCAACTGTAGCATGCATGGCAGCCATCTTTGAGTTATCAAAGGTCCTTTTAAGAGTTCCGTTAAAGGAAGATAATCCTGGAAGTTTATCATAACACAAACTATATCTGTCAAAGATTGCTGGGAAATAAACTGCGAGATTTAGCTACAGTCCGCGAAATGGCCCTTTCTCAAGGGATGGCAGAAAAGCAATCTAGTTTATATAGACAAACAGGGGTTAGTACCGTGCTAAATACTCACATTCCTATCTCACCAGTCCAAGCAGCCCGAACATAAAAGATCATACATTCCTCTATTACAGACTAACTCGTTTCTGAACCCCTCATCTGCCAGCACACACACACACACACACACACACACACACACACACACACACACACACACACACACACACACACTCTCTCTCTCTCTCTCTCTCTCTCTCTCTCTCTCTCTCTCTCTCTTCATAAAATACTACATACACTGTAAATGCATACAGAGGTAAATGTTATTTTTGTGGCCTCCAGCTACACGACAGGAGGTATTGCTCAGCAAGGGGAACTAAGAGCGAGCAAAAAGGGCATTTCTCTAAGGTTTGTCGATCAAAGATTTCTTCACCGAGATTAAATGTTACCGCAACTATTATCATAGCAACTCGTTTCAAAGGCTATATTAACGGAAAAAATAAACGGAGAAAAAAATGAATGCTTTAGTTGACATAGGAGGCACTGAGGCCTTTATTAGCGCCGATATTACAAACAAAAACAGATTTAATAGTAATAGTTGGGAGGCTATGGCAAACGCAGGCTCGAGGGTATTTATTAGCTAGCCTAGAGTTAAATCAAACCAACTATACTAATACCAAATTCCTTATAATGCCTAACTTATGCTGCGATGTCATACTAGGCCGCAATCTTCTCAAACAACATTCTGCCATCAATCTCTCCTTCGGGAGTCTTAAACCAGCGTTAAATAACTGTGGCTAGGCTGCCATAAATATACGATTGCTCTCCCTCTTCGAAAAAAAAAACTGTAAACCAGTGGCCATCAGATTTCGAAAATATTCCCTTAAAGATAAAATGTTTATTAAAGCGGAAGTAACCAGAAAGCTGAAAAAGGAGATTTCTCTCAGCATTCTGGTTACTTCCGCTTTGATGAACTAAGAGCCGAGAGTACACATATCAATAACACCCTATAGTAACTGTAAGAAAAAAAAGCGGATGGTCTTAGATTACTCCCAAACCACAAATACGTACACCCTCCATGATTTATACCCTGTTCCTCGTATCGACCAAATGATAAATATGATCGGCAAATATAGAATATTCAGCAGGTTGGATCAAAATATGCTTACCACCAAGTAGCCATATCTCCTTAAGATAAATACTGTCCGTCTTTTGAAGCATGTGGACTACTTTTTCAGTTCCTTCGGATCCTGTTTGGGGTCACTAATGGGGCTTCTAGCTACCAAAGGATACTTGACAAAATAATTTCTGCTTGGTACCTTCGCCTACATGGCGAAGGTACCAAGCAGAAATTATTTTGTCAATATATAACAGTGTGCGGTCATAATTGGGCCGACCCCACAATCGCAATCTAAAATGGCTTTTGACTGCTGTCGAGAAATAAAACCTTACACTCAACAAAGACTAGCATTCTTATGGGTTGACTACTATCAGACTACTGGAATAAATCATGAGTAAGGTGTTGCGGGGCCGATAAATATAACGATTCCGCAAACTTTTGAAATATAAGTGACTGACAACACACTAGGCAAGAATGACAAAATAAGGTGATTGCTTCGAAGGCCAAATTTTATTATGGCGAATCGTAAAAATCGGAATAGCGTACGGTGGACAGTCGCCGTTGCAGGATCTAGACGTTGGTGCAAGACTGGTAGTCGTTAGATTGGTGGTCGCTGGTGCAGGACTGGCAGCTGCTGGTGCAAGTCTGGTAGTCAGGGTTCGTGGTCACTGGTGCAGGACTGGTAGCTGCTGGTGCAGGAAGGTGGTCGCTGGTTTCGGACTGTTAGCTACTGTTTTAGGAAGGTGGTCACTGGTTCCGGACTGGTAGCTGCTGCAGCAGGAAAGTGGTCGCCGGTGCAGGACTGGTAGCTGCGGGTGCTGTCTCAGAAGGTATTAGGTTAGACTTTCAGAATTAGTCCTGAAAAGAGCTGTTAGGTTGAGAGGCTGGTAGTCGGGACCGCTGCATTGTGCTGCCTCAGGAGATGTTTGAATTGATTTTCTTAGTAGCCCTGAAAAGGGCTTTTAAGCTGAGAGGCGGGCAATGTTCCTGCGTTTAAGCTGAGAAGCTGGTAGTATTCTTGCGTCGTCTGCTGGCTGGAATCAGGACGTCGGCTTTAGGGGAAGCCTTGAGCAGTGCCTCATGGGCAGCTGCTGTTGATTTACCTACCCCAAAACCTCAGCTGCCTTGCGACGAGCTATGAGTATATTCACCCTCTATCCCCAACGGATACCCTCTTTTTTAGAGAAAAAACACCCTCTTACCAAAATTACTCTATTTTCCTTTCCCGTTTTTGTTTTTGCCTTTGAGAGCTTAAAAAAGATATCTCTAATGCAGTCATCACTTCAGTAAATCCCGACGTTTCCCTTGAGTCGAAATTGATGCATCCGACCACGCTATAGGTGCTCCACGAAGACACTCCCGGCGACCTTCTCCTGAACACTATCAAAATTTGAGTACAGGCATTTGGCTGTCGAGAAGGAGGCGTACGCCATAGTCAAGGCACTAAAAAACGTGATATTTCGTAATTAGGCACCGCTTTGAATTAATCCCTGTTCAATAAATTGTTATAAGAATTCCGAAACTATTTTAGCTTAGTACTAAAACGGTGAAACGTATTTATACTGAAAAGGACGACGGGGGAAGTAATCGGTTGTCTTACCACAGTCATAATTTTTATATAAAAGATGTAATTGATTACAAATGATTTTAACAATCATTTGTAATCAATTACATCTTTTATAAAAAAATGACTTTGGCATTAGACAACCAAACTAAAATTGACATGCCATTATACCAACCAACTAACCAAACAATTTTTGCACTGGAGAAACTTCTTTTACATTAAATCTTCCTTTTGCTCCCATAAATATCTATTTACCCAATACTTCTGTTACTGACAATTCTTAAACTGAGAAAAGCTTATTTAAATTCAGTTTTCTATCTTTTAGACCGATTGCTTGATCCAGTTTTCCCTACTATTTACTCATAGGAGGAGAGAACAGTTGGTTCCAGTAAGTATGCATACTACATTCGGCAGATTTTTACCTAACCGTTTGCAGATTTTTTAAAAATCTTCCCCTTTAATCCAGGCTCTTTGCAATAAAGTAATACAAAAAACAGTTCGTTCTGTCTTTTGTTTCACGCTGTGTAAAAACTTATAAAACGTCTGAAAAAAAAATAACATTAGATTTATTTCTATTGAATGATTTTCATTTTTAGGAAGGTTAATAAAACTGTAATTCCGTTGGTGAGATAAAATAGCAATGTCTGTTTATCATGCAAAAGAAAATTACTGAAAAATCGGTAATATTTCCTAATTCTCAACCCCTCAGAAATAATTTGGTTCTTACCATAAATTTCAGTACTACAACCATTCTAGTTTTATGCTCTGTTTGATCAAAGAACATTTCCTCCCTTCTATGGGCGTTAACAGAAATACTTCAATTACTTTCAGTATTATGAGCCTTTTGATAACTTCAGTTGACTCACTTCTTTATACGGTGAAATATAATGACTTATGGTTTGATTTTTTTAAAAATCTGTACAGCATATGCTTTTCTTCCAATTGCGTTTATTTTTGTGAAAAAATACGGAAGACTTTTTGAATAAAGGAAAACAGAACAAAATAATATATAATAGTTTTGAAATTTTACTTTTAGAATTTTGTCAGGAAATAGTTGAATTTATCCGTATACGTCTAAAAAATCTCCTTAAAATGAAAAAAATGTAATCTTTAAAAAATATTTGTTGAATAGAAAAAAGTTAATTCTTTTATCGGTGGCCTATATCTGTCATAAATTCAACTTTTCAGTTCTTAGTCCTTATCTCTTTAGAGCTTATAGACTCTTGATAAGAAGATAGCCTGATTCAATCAACGAACGATTCATACTTCCCTAGAAAACGTGTGGGAGTGTACGTACGTGTGCCTAAAAAACCTACATTAATGTAGCAGGCCTTTTTTTATAGATATGTTTCGTTAAAAATCACGGAAACCTTCTTTAAATATTTTTCTTGTCTTTGCTTAAAACTACGTATTTCACGTTCTGAAAAGTGTTAAATTTTTTCCCCAAGTGCTTTTCATTATGAATAATAATTTTGGGAAATGTTAAGACGCTATTGTTTTTGAACTAATATGTATATATATGTTTGCGTGTGAGTCTGTTTATATGAATATATATATATATATATATAGTAACGGTGCATAGATATTTATCCAAGGACGGGAGTTTATTTTACGCACGTGTGTCTTCGAGGCAGTCTGGCACTTGACCCCTCGCAAAATAAGTCCTAGTTAAGATTCCTTTTTCGGGCATATGGGAACTGGCAGATAATGTGGGGGTTAATTTGGGGCTAAACTGACCGCCGCTGGCAAGGGGGTTTCCAAATTTCACGTTACACACACCCACCACGCCACTTAGTTTTCCTACCCCCTCGGATAACGGAAAACATGGACTTCTAGGTTAAGATAAAAAATATTATTCACTTCAGTCGGCAATTCCAATTTCCCGACGTAATGTTTTTAAAGGCGAGTAAGACGTTTAGCGAGAATAAATTGAAGCGAATGAAGCTGAAATAGATATATGCAAAAGAAGGCAACTCGATAGGTAAACAACACAACGAATAAATTTCGACACGAGGGGAAATTTAAAATATAACAAAATTTTAATATGTAAGGATCAAACAAATACTTATGTGGTTTAAACAACAGTTCCTTTCTTTTCTTTTAAGGTGCCGGCGATATCAAACCAGCAGACAGCCTTAAACACAAATGTCTCTCTCTCTTTTTCTTTTCTCTCTTTCTTCTTTCTTTCTTTACTTTTAAAATTTGAAAAGTTAGTTAAGTTCACTCGTTCGCTTACAGTTTATGACACAAATTTCTTCAGTCTATTTCTTTCCTTTTCTAAATACATATAAGTTCCAATATTTTGGGAAGGTTAGGAGAAAAAAACAGTTTTTATCTTTTTTTTCGAGGAGTTTATTTCCTAGATTCCTTTTTTTTACGGGCGAGCGGTGTTCTGTAGAATTTGGCGGGAAGGCACCGGTTATCTTCTGTCCAAGATTCTTTCCGCTCTTCCCCGGAGTTTCGGCGACAGCTTCAACACATCTTGTCACGCCGACTGCTATCCCAGAACTTCCATTCTTTTCGCAGGCAAGACCCGGGAGTTTTTGGCATCAGATCACACGCCCTTTCACGGCGACCTCCGTCCTAAAAACTAAATTCTTTATCCCTATTTCCTCTGACGAAAAGGGCACTACTTCCAGCGTTAAGGCTTCGACCAATCCTTTGGCTCCTTCCTCCTCTTCATCCTCATCCGGTCGTGCTACTCAATGACCTACATTCCTTTCTTCGTCCTACCCGGTCATGGAGTGCAGGTAGTTTGACCTTATCCTGGCTGCCCTTAGCGGTCAGTTGTTGTGCTTGTTAGTCAAACCCAGAAGGGGAAGGGAAATTAAATCTTACTTCTCCCCTCTCAGGGATATCTCGTGACAATATATATATATATATATATGTGTGTGTGTGTGTGTGTGTGTGTGTGTGTGTGTGTATAGGTATATATATAGGGTAGGAATTGAACTAAAGTTATAAGACAAACAGGAAAAACTTTTTGTAATCATCTTTTAATTATTCTCAGCTAGTTTTGACCTTAGGTCATCGTCAGGAGAAAAGTTTTTGTGAAAAGTGTTTTTGAAAAGTTCTTAATATGCCACAAAAAAATTGACGAAAAGTGAACCATAACGTAGCCTTGGCTCGTGCCAGACCTTCCTCTCCCCTAATCCCCACGATAATCCGACCTTCGGGTTATTGACCTTGAGTCAAGTCCAGTCTGGTGGGAGGCAGAGACAAATATCAGGCACTGTGCTACGTGCGGAAGCCTTTCTGCGGACTGTCTGGTATCCGTGCCGGATGGTCAACGGTCAATGGTAGACTTGAGGCCGAAAGATCCCCGGCTTCGGTTGGGCCACTCTCGGGTAGGCGAGCTGCATTACTGATACCTTTGACACCTTTGTATAGCAATAGACCTTGCTATCCAATTTAAGCAATAAATCTGTGCCTGAACCCAGAATTGGGTCCCTTTGCCGCTAGGCCAACATTACACTAAAGCATTTGTTCCTGGACTATGTTTGACTCATCAGGCCCACACTAAGTGGGCCGATGACCTGGAACGACTAGCAGTGCTTGGGCTGAGGCTCAGGTCCGACCTTCCACTCCTCTACCCCCCCCCCTGTAACCCGACCTTCACGTCATTGACTTAATGTCATGTCCTGTCTGGTGGGTGGCAGAGACAAATATTGGCTTTTCAGCAGACTGTCGGGCACCCGTGCTGGACGGTCAATGCTCAATGGCAAACTTAAGCCCGAAAGGCCACCGGCTTCGACTGGGCCACCTTCGGGTTTGTGAGCTGCAGCATCGACACTTTTCTATAGCAGTGGACCTTGCTGTCCAGTTTAAGCTATAATTAATCATCGTGCCTGGACCATGTTTAACTCATCAGGCCCACACTAAGTGGGCCGATGACCAGCAAAGTTAAGCAGGGCTCGAACTGAGGTTCGGGTCCGACCTTCCCTTCTCCTAATCTCCACTACAATCCGACCTTTGGGTCATTGATCTGTCAAATTCTGTCTGGTGAGAGCCAGAGACAAATATCAGCCACTGTGCTTCGCGCAGAGGCTTTTCAGTGGGCTTTCTGACATACATGCCGGATGGTCAATGTTACACGGCAGACTTGAGACCGAAAGGCTCCTGGCTTTCGGATGGGCGAGCTGCATCACCGACACCTTTGTCACTTTTGTATAGCACTGGACCTTACTGTCAAGTTGAAGCAATAATCAGGCATACGTGCCTGGACCCAGATTTGGGTCCATGTCGAGCTAGGCTCATCAAGGCCAACATTACATTAAGTGGGTCGATGACCAGAATAGTCCAGCAGGGCTCAAGCCTCAGCTCGTGCTCTACTTTCCCCTCCTCTAACCCCACAATAATCGGACCATCGGGTCATCTGACCTTGTGTCAAGTTCTGTCTGGTGGGAGGTAAATCAAAATATAAGCTTGATTAGCCACAAACCAGTGCTAACCTTTCATATCTCAAGTTTCTTTATCTTTTTTTATTGTTTTATTTATTTATCTATTGAAGATGTTTTCATCGCATTTATGCTTGCATGTTATTAGTGTGTTTGAACATATGCAACTATATAATTTTGTTTTAATCTATATATTTTCATACCAGTTTGGATTATTTAAACATGAAACGTTCGAGAAAAATACGAGGAGGAAGAAATAACAAAAACGCTATTGCAAACGCACAAACGAGACCAAAATATAGGCACCTCCTCACGGTGTAATTATGCTGATTTTTGAGACATGCCGACCGCCTTGGAGAGAAACAAACATTAACGGTTTATGAAATGGAAAAACTAAAACTACTTCTTTAATACATGACTTTGTTTATTACTCATGTATGTATGCTTGGTACTGATTAGAAATATTTGCACTATTACTGCTTTTAACCCATATGTACACCAACATTCCAAATTAAGCAAAAATGAGCAAATAATGAGACCAAAAAGAAAAAAAAAGTTTAATGTAAGGGAGAAAACTCTACTAACATGAATAATTCTACTTGAAAATCAATGATTTTCGCTCACTGATATTTTTAAAGCCTCACTCATTTTTGCTCAAACTCCTTTTCATGTTTTTTAGAAGCACAATTGCTTTTTGAAATCACTATTTACATAGTGTATTTTATAATTTTACCTTTATTCTTAATTTTTAAAAAAGTAGTTGATAAATCAATACATACTTGTTAAACCAGGGGTTTCAAACATGCTGCCCGGAAACTATTTTTGTATGGCATGCGGCAGAATAAATTTTATGATTAACATTTTCCTAAAACTTAATAACCATTTCTTCCTTACCTCTGACCATATTCATTTCAAGAGATAAATTCTGTTGTTTTTTGTTGGTTTTTTTTCCATTTTATTGTATTTGACCTGCTAATTGCAATAAATTGGATAATAAATAAAATTAAAAATTAAAATAAAGGGGGTGGAAACAATATTTGTCCATTTTTTTTTTTACGATAAAATAAAAGATAGTGTAGTAAATAAAAAATTGGGGGGGGTCTTTTTTATAAGTGATGAAAGACTTAAAATAAAAAAAAACGCCCACATTTCAGCAGAAAAAAAGACAAACTGTGTGGTGGGGGCACTAACTTTGGTCATTTTTTTCTACATTTTACTTATTTTTCTTACGAGCTTCAGAGAATCTTTTAAAAAATGAAATAATCCTTCTTATCCAATTATTTCTTTTTCTTTTTCTGGAGTTCTTCTTCGTCGAAAGACGACGAAAAATCAGTTTCTACTGGCTGCAGCATAATGTGACGTCGCAGTCTGAAAAAAATGGTTACAATATTACCGCCAGGATAAAGAATTGATGCACTTGAGTTGTTTTTTATCTGAAACTGAGGAAACAAACAAATATTTTGCAAGGTCCTGGTGTATATATTTGGACTTCATACCTGGTTGCTTAATCCATTCTTTGAGATCACATTAAAGTCTCTCAATTGTCTGTGTGTGGATTTCTTCAGAAGTTATAAAATTTTCTGAGTGGTTGATGACAAAATGTTTGTAGCGTAAGCCTAATACACTGATGCTTTTGTACGCCGGCCAAGCATCGTTGTATATTATTGAACCCGATTTTATGTACTTTTCTATCAAAGGAAGAAGTGTCGCACTATTTCTTTTATCACCAGTGGGACCGTTTAAGGCGACAACAAATATTCGTTTGCTTAACCTCTCAATTCTACCAAACAACTACTATTGGTTTTGTACAATTACTGTTTCGTCGATTTCCATTTCAACTCCTTCGCCACCAATAGTCCTGGTTATTAAACCACGTATCCATCACCTCCGAACAAAACGACCACCAGTCTTCTGATGTTCTTGGAGAAATGTTTATGCATTCCAACATAACCCTGTGGTCTCAGTGATGGCTGAGGTAGTGGTTAACAAATAACACCTTTTTCCAAGGCGAAATATTGGTATTCAGTAAAAAAAAGAGCCTTTAAAGTCCGAAATGGTAAAGCTGTAAGTTGTTTTCTTGGACTTTGACACACTAATCCTTTTTCGACAATACCAAGTTTTCTGGTCTTTTCTATAAGTACATAAGGATTTACAATAGGGGCAAGTGACAATCGGTGAGTAAGACGATATGGGAACGCAGAAATTCCATACTTTTGTCATCGTTTTAAAAAAACTGGACAATACAATTGTAATAATTGAAGGAACACAATAGACAAGACATCTTGGTTCAACTAAATCCAAATATTGACCCTATAGGAAATGATACAATTTCCCCGTTAGAGAAACATCCGGAAAAAACGAATCAAGAATGGCGCCAAAAAACTCTAATAAACGCCCACGCATGCGCAAAGCAGAGAAAGAATTTGGATAAATAAAATGATTATGTAACCCCCACCCTAAGAATATGACCAAAAGCAGAAAAAGGGAAACAATAATGAGATAGAAAGGATTATTTCATTTTTAAAAATTCTCTGAAGCTGAGCCCGTAAGAAAAGTAAGTACAAAGTTAAAAAAAAAAAAAAAAAAAGATTGGCCAAAGTTAGTGCTTCACACCACACAGTATGTCTTTTTTTATTTTCTGCTGAACCGTGGGCGCTTTTTTATTTTAAGTGTTCATAACTTAAAAAAAAATACCCGCCCCCAATTTTTTTCTTTATCACATTATCTTTTTATTTTATTGCTAAAAAAGTCCTCACCTAAATATGCTTAGTTAACACCCCCACCCTCTCCATTCGATTTCTTTACAAAAAATGAAAAAAAAAAAGAATTGGTTACTCGTCCCTTTTCCGCTATCTCTGGTCGTCAGTAAAGCTTGCTGGTCCGAAAGTGGGTGATCATTTTACGTTAGATCTTTATAACAAAGTGACTTCACCAATTCTAAAATATTACTGTTTTTCAAAATTTCTTCTATGCGGCTGTTTACATGTATTCGCCAAAGAAAAAGTAGGATCTGATTTTTAGTTTTCGCTAAAATCCGATGGGTTAAAGGGTAAAAATTTACCAATGATTTTCACTAAATAGAATTATTAATATTAAATACCAATACTTGAAACCATTTAACTATGGGCAAACAAATGAGCTCTAACTCGGTTAAAAATAAAGTTACCAAAAAAAAACCATTCACTTAAAAATCATATATATATATTATCAAGTCGCATACCACGATTTGATGATGATAGTAATGATATTATCTATCACTACCAGCAGGTCCTCCAAAGTACACCCAGTCTCCTCGTAGAGCGGATGGAAGTAAGTTCTTGCTATTTTTGTGATAAGGAAATAAACAGATAAAAATAAACTAAACAAAAAAAAAAAAGAAAAAAAAAAGAAAACTAAGACCTTTTCCTTTTCTTCTTTCTAGTCATGTGATTTTCTTCAGACAGTTAATCAGCGTGCATTCGTAATTTCAAATAGTTATTTTTTTTTCATTCAATTCACGAGCTAGCTCAAAACTATTCTGCAGGTAGTTGATCTCGTTACCGGGTTCTGAACTCTTTCAGTTGCTCCAAGAGCCATATTTTTCAGCAAAAAATTAATTGTTTCAAGAACGTTACTTTAAAGTAAGCAGAAGTTCCACTTGGCCGGAAACATTGCATTGTTCACTGACAACAAGTGGACGCGTACAGTATTCAAGAAATCAAAAACGACCAATCGGAAGACGACCTCCAAAACGAGAAGAAGATGAAATTTTCAACCAATTCGGATCAACAGGGAGAAGTGCAAGATTGTAGCCGGCAATATGAAAAACATCAAACGACCTGGCCAATAAAAGAATGAAAGAATTATCAAATGAAATCTCACATTCACCTCCTCGGTATATTCCATTAATACTGCACTCAAGACATCCTTAACATCAATTGGAACGATTTCATACCAAACATCAAAGTCTTCGAAACTTCCGGAGCTACCAACATCGAAATAATGTGGCCCAAAATACACTTGGCAGGTCACATTACCAGATTTTGAGATTACCGCTTCCAGAAGAAATGAACTGATCAACGGCTAACATAATAGAGGAAGTGCGACTACAAAGAATTAAAAAGGTTATCCAATCCTGGGCATCGACCATCACCAACTGTACAAGCTCCTAACAGGACCATGCCGGAAGCCACCACCCGAGCCATCTTCAAGTAATAAAATAAAAGGAGAATAAATCCGCAGAAACTGCAATGTTACATCAATACCAACATCTATAGGTTTCCCTTGCAGGTAGTTCATGCTTATCACCCATGGGCAATCATTAGCTACTAATTTGCCTGCACCAAGAGAGGAACACCTTCATAGATTGTCGCTCACAAAGCCAATAGGAAAGATTAAAGGAATCCTATGTTTAAATTATCTCCCTTACATTCATGAAAAGTTACTTCCCTTTAATCAAGTTGATCGTTATTTCTTTGCATTGGTGATAAATTTGGTTGGTTGGTATATCAACGCCAAGTCCATTTTTATGCAAATAATCAGTTCTATTTCAAACAATTGAGTTTAACATGAGTACACAATTTAATTTTCAAAAACGTTTCTATTTCAAGCTATTCAGTTCAGTCACACAGTTCTAATTCAGCTAATTCAGTTTAATATAAGTACAGATTTTGTTTATACACAGTTAAATGTCAAAACAATTCAGTTTTGTGTAAGTACAGTTTCAATGTCAAAAGCAGTTCCGTTTCGAACAATTCAGTTTAGCATAAGCACGCAATTTAAATGTAAGTACACAGTTTGTCAAAAACATTTCTATTTTAAGCAATTCAGTAAAGTCAAGCAGTTCTAATTCAAACAATTCAGTTTAGCATTAGTATGCAGTTAGTTCTATTTAACCCATTGATAGGGCCCTATCAGGTGCTAACATTCTGGGCCAGAGTGGACCTGAGAGCAATGAAGGGGTGCTCTGAATTCCCAAAAGCTCCAACTTTATTTCAGTTTTATTTCAGATAATTCAGTTTAGTATAAGTACACAGTTTAAATGTCAAAACAGGTCTATTTCGAGCAATTCGGTTTAGAACAAACATGCAGCTTTAATGTCAAAACAGTTCTATTTTAAGCAATTCAGTTTAGCATAAATACGCCGCAAAAGATAGTAAAGTCAAGAAACCACGGTTTAGTTCTATATAACCCATAGATAGGACCTTTATCAGGTGCTACCGCTCCGGGCCAGAGTGAACCTGGGAGCGATGTCAATGATGAGGTACTCTGCATTCCCCAAAGCTCCAGCATTACTGGAACCTCACCATCAGATTGTTTAGTGTCATATCAGGACACTCATGGGGGGAGTCTTACTCCTCTGCAGAGAAGCAGTCGGTGTATTCTACAGCCCTAGCCGAATGGGCAAAAATATTAGTTGGCTTAAGTCAACTTTTAAAACAGATATAACTATTGAGAATTTATCAAGGAACGATTTCTTTTATTTGAGATTTGCGTCTTTGGAAACAAGATGTGTTTTAAAACAGAATTTTCTCGCATTATTTTCTCATTCTGTTTGTATTTCTCTCTCCCTCTCTCTCTCTCTCTCTCTCTCTCTCTCTTTCTCTCTCTCTCTCTCTCTCTCTCTCTCTCTCTTTCTCTCTCTCGTCATCTAAATTTTCTCTAGTATGTATTTATCCAACCCCTCCGCCACGAGCAGGATGTGGCATAAGGTCAATTTCTAAGCGGAGTACTGCTTGGGAAAATTTGGAAATCCCTGCAGACTGGAAGGATACCCAAGTTGTTCCCATCTTCAAGAAAGGGAGACTGACCAGATTGTGGCAACTACCGCGGAATCTTGGTTCACTCTATACCAGGAAAGTGTTCGCCCGCATACTGCGAAACAGACTAATGACCCTGGCGGAGAATTTCCTACCCGAAGCACAAAGTGGGTTCTATGCAAACTGAGGAGCCACGAACATGGTTTTCTCCTTGCAACAAATACAAAATTAAGGCATTGAACAGAATATGACCCTCTACCTAATATTTGTTAACTTCACAAAAGCCTTCGACACTATGAATAGGGAAGCGCTATTGAACATCTTACGGACACTAGGATGCCCTGACCACTTCGTCAAGCTCGTATTTGCTTTGTAACAGATATGAAAGCATCAGTCTGCTTAAGAGGCGAACTCTCGGAACCATTTGAGGTCGGGGACGGAGTGAAACAGGGCTGTGGTTTTGACCCCACACTGATTCCATCCAAGGAGTATAGATACAGAGTAAACCGGGGGCAAACTTGTTCAACGCCAGTCAGTTCAAGATTGCAAGACCTGAAATATTCTGATACACGAGTTCATCTTTGTTGATGACACTGCCTGCGAGACACACAATCAACAAGGTGCACAGGAAAAAATTTGCTGCTTCTCGAAATCTACCAAAGGATTTGGGATGAAAATTATCCTCAAGAAAACTGAGGTTACGTACCAACTTCCTCCGGGATCTTATGACATTGTGTTATATAATTACAGAATGATTTTTTTTAAATTAATTATTTGTCGTTATTTATATTTTATCATTCAGTTTGGTTGGGCTTTGAACTATTCAGCTCTTAGTTCAGGTGCATAGCACTGGGTACAGTTTATGCTCGAGCGCAAAGGATATGACAATCACAATTGTCGTAATAAACCCCAGATAGGAAATAGGTCTGGAGTGTGAATGACGTCATGTCTGGAAACGATGGTCCTGACAATTTGAAGATTTTGAAAAAGAGTCAGTCGGGAGTTAACTTTGGGCCATGTAGACAGACAGTTGGGTTGTCTGCCGTTGAGGCAGATAGTTGAAGTTGGGGTCCGACCATGATAGTGGGAAGTTGGGGTCCGACACTGATGTTGAGAAGTTAGGGTCCGACCATGATGTTGAGAAATTGAGATTGGACCACGAGATGTACCGAGCGTTGGGATGTTGTTAGCATAGTATGATTACGAAAGATTTTTAAGAATTGTCTCTCTCTTCGTGTCGAAGAACCGAACTCAGAAGTTAATAATAAAACGTTCGTACCTGAACAAAAGAGTCCGCCTGTGTTTTTGCATATGTATATGTACTGTTGGATTGATATCATTATGATTATGATTATGGCTATACAACAACTGGCCAAGACATATAGACAGAGGGCCAGGTAAACAGATTCAAATATCTACGCTCCATAGTCGCTAACAACGACAACAGACTAGATGCAGAACTAGATACATGAACGTTAAATGCTTCCAAGACATTTGGCTGGCCGAGGAAGCGAGTTTGGTTCAACAAAGTAATAACTAAATGTGCAGTGCACCGCGTCATGGTTCTCTGAAAGCTCCTGTAGGGAGCAGAAATTTGGACGATGTACAAAGGGTTCCTTCCGGAAAAAATGAAGTGAGTTTGAATTCCATAAAAAATCTTATGCTTTATTTCCGACCTGCGCTTTTTCCGAATTGCTGTAGGTTGATGATCCGAGTTACCATAAAAATAAAGCAGCTAAAAACTGAAATGCCATAGAATACTTGTCAAAATTATTGGACATCTATTTTGAGTTGTGACGCCAAATCTAAACTTATTTTTGTACGTGAAAATACACGCACATTGGTAAAATGGCATAAAACACTTTGCTAGCCTTTTTGGCGGAACTTAGAATACTTTGATTGTATCCTCCAGCAGAGGAGTAAGATTCCCCACATCATAAAAATGGGTAACTTGGGTTTGACAAACTGTATCTGATAGCGTGGTTCCAGTTTCGGAGATCTGGAAAATGTGAAGTACCCTCTTATGGTCATTACTACCAGGTCCACTCTGACTCCGCGTGGTAATATCCTGTTAGGGTCCAGTCAATGGGTCTAATAGATCTGTTTGAAAATAACTCGTATTCGATAGGAATGCTTGAAACCATGTAACTGTAAATTATTAGTATGAAGAAAAGTTACTTGCAATCATTTGGTTATTATTATTTGACAGAAATACTTCAATCATACAACTGAGGGCAAAAACTCTTGAAAAACAACTTCACAAAAAATGTGTATATGCAATTCCCTAACCTCTAAATATAAAATACCCTTAACGAGTAGATATACCGTTAAAATCAATCAATTAACCAACAAATCATTAGTAATGTTAAGTAACTAACTTGTGTTTGAGATTTAACGAAAAAGTCATTAATGAACCGTCGTCATTAGTATGTTACTTGTATAGAATTACAACGTATTTCTTTTATAATCTTATAATTGAACTGAAGAAGTATGCTCAGTTGAACAACTTGTATAAAAAAGGAATAATGTCTAGACTGTTCAACTGATATTGAGACACCAAAACGATTGTGTGCAAATTCTCGATACTTTCTGATTATTTTGGTAAAACACAAGCGCATCGCTCGCCATACTCAAGAGACCAAGTTCCGTGCAACTTTCTCTTGTTTACTAAGCAGAACATTCATCTTGGGGATAAGAGATTTGAGGTTGTGGAGGACATTAAAAGAAATACGACGCTGCAGTTCTACACTAGATCAATAGATGAGTTTCAGCAGTGCTTCGGCCAAGATAAAACTCGCTGGAATAAGCGTATTGAACTCTTAAGGGAGTAGAAGAAAA
The DNA here is from genome assembly GCA_963585895.1 of Sepioteuthis lessoniana. Lineage (NCBI taxonomy): Eukaryota > Metazoa > Mollusca > Cephalopoda > Myopsida > Loliginidae > Sepioteuthis > Sepioteuthis lessoniana. The sequence continues at coordinate 60,420,053 of OY757914.1, read as the reverse complement.
TCATGCTTTATTTATCATTAATTTCTTTCTCGGTAAATGGGGCTGCGTTTTCCACACATTGTACATTCATGTAGACACGGATACCCAAAGGGATAAATGTATAAACCAGATAACCCAGTATGAATTGAAATAATTTTGTAAATCTTTGCTTTAAACAAATATTATACTCTGATGCATTCGGACTAATGTCCTCATATTGGTTGTTAAAGTCACAATATTTTGTCCGTTGTACTCTCTGGTCTTCTTCAGATATAAGAAGAGATATACAGGCAATATTACTAGGATAAATTAACAAGGAAGAATTAACTGATACGAATATCTCTAAGTATGAAATGATTACAATCGGCTGCAGTAGACTTGGAAAAAGGGTTCAGTTCGAAATTCCCATAAAGTTATCTACATTGATAAACATCCAGAGAAGGCCAATTCTTTCTGCTACGTGTGTGGGGACTTTACAACAGTTGCACAGCGTCGAACCATCACTTCCCTCCTCAGAACCGCCTACTTTCACTATTTTGACTGTAAAATTGGTGATCAGGACAAGTCTTGGGCTCCACACATCAGTTGTAAACCCTGCTAAAATGGACTAACTGCATGGTTTAATGGCAAGAAAGCGGCTTTCAACTTTGCAGTCCCGATGGTTTGGAGAGAGCCGCGAAATCACGCAGATGATTGTTATTTTTGTTTAACTAATATAACTGGTTTCAATGCATCTTCTAGGTAAAAGATCAAATATCCCAACCTTCGATCTGCTATGAGACCCGTTCCCCATTCAGATGATCTTCCTGTGCCCACACCTCCAGTAAATAAGGATCTTTTTTCCTCATCAGATGAAGAAATGCCTTCAAGGGAGGATTCGGCCGAGTCAATATCTTTGGAAGATACTGAGTCTACATATTCAGGAACAAGTGGCAATGAGCCACACTGGATCACGCAAGAAGACCTGAATGATCTTGCTCGTGATTTGTATCTGTCAAAACAGTAGTCAGAGCTCTTGGCTTATCGGCTTAAACAGTGGAACCTAGTCCAGGAAGATGAAAAGGTTCACCAGTTTCAGGAATCGGGACAAATAAGGTCATTGGTCTTCTTATGGGTATGCAAGCGGGCTTCACAAAGTACTGTTGTTTTCTTTGTCTCTGGGATAGTCGAGCTGTATCCCAGCATTACAAGTAGAAAGACTGGGGGTCTAGAAGCACTTTTGTTCCTGGCGAACATAGCCTCAAGGAGAATCGTCTGGTGGACATGAATAAGGTGGTTCTTCCTTCTCTTCACATCAAGCTTGGTTTGATGAAGAATTTCGTGAAGGCGTTGCACAAAAATGGTGCTGCCTTCCAACATTTGTATACTGTGTTCCCAGGTCTTAGTGCTGCTAAGCTCAAAGAGGGCATCTTTGTCGGACCTCAGATCCGAGAAGTGCTGAAGGATACTGATTTTGAGGAGCTTCTTAACTTAAAGGAACTGAGAGCTTGGAAAGCATTCAAGTAAGTCTGTAGTGGCTTCCTTGGTAACACACGCGTACCAGATTACCAAGCCTGTATTGAGAAGATGCTAAAGTCTTACGAGGATATGGGGTGCCGAATGTAACTCAAGATTCATTTTCTCCATTCCCACCTCATCTTCTTCCCGCCAAAGTGAGTGATGAGCATGGAGAAAGATTCCACCAAGACATTACGAAGATGGAGAGCAACTATCAAGGCAAATGGAACCCCGGCATGATGGGAGACTTCTGCTGGATGTTCTTGTGTGACATCCCGGAGGCAAAATACACCAGATCTTCTAAGAAAACACACTTTTGACTGTCTGTGGTACTATGAATTATGTAATTGTGTCATCCAAGTATATTGATTCAATCAGTGTTCTTTCTCTATCCTGTTTTATCTGTTATAAGCTGCTGCAACTCTTGAAATATGCACATATATTCTCTGTTTATACTAAAATGAGACTATTTAAAAGCCAGAAAACTAGAGGTGATAGAGCAAAACTATTTATAAATTTGAATTAAACACACCCAAATTAACAAAAAACACCTATCCCCATTCTTGCCTCAGACCAAATTTTTTTTAATTTTTTGTAAACCAGTGAAGTCGATCTGAAACTTATATGTCCTGTTAATCTTTACGGAAACTACAACAGACACTTTTTGTGTTGTTTCTTCTTTCACTCAACGCCTCTATCTGCTGCACCACGGGCCCCGATGGGCGATCAAGGATGGATCTTTTGGTCTTATAAATCCAATTATTGTCAGAAGATAGCGGTTTCAAATCCTACCCAAGCCGGCCAGAGTTTTACTTGGTCAAAAACGTGGTGCGATAGACAACAACTATGGAAGGCAGTACATTACTGGGAATACAGTTACAAGACTCAGCATTCCTATCCGAGGTCGCGGTAAATCACCTGAAGAAGGCCAGAGATGAAATTTGGCCGAAACGTAGTGAAAGAAGAAACTACACAAAATCTACCAAGATGAGGACAAAAAGTCCGCAATAAATAAAAAATTAATTCTCAGATTAAGAAGCCTCATCTCAAAATGATTCCAATTAAAAGACAATTACAAATTCGGTACGGACCCGACTATGGAAAACCAGATAAGGAGAACAAATTATTGGATTACAAAAAAATCCATCCTTGATCTTCGGGGCCCGTGGCGCAGCGGATAGAGGCGTTGAATCTCTACGGTTCCAGGTGAGCATTGAACATTACTGGGGATACGGTTACAAGACTCAGCATTCCTATCCGAGGTCGCGGTAAATCACCAGAAGAAGGCCAGAGGTGAAATTTGGCCGAAACGTTGTGAAAGAAGAAACAACACAAAAACTACCAAGATGAGGACAAAAAGTCCGCAATAAATAAAAAATTAATTCTCAGATTAAGAAGCCTCATCTCAAAATGATTCCAATTAAAAGACAATTACAACAGATACAATAAGAAAAATAACACAGGTACGAGCAAATTTTCAGCCACAAAACACTTGTTCCACATAGTTAATACCATCGACTATGCATTTTTGTCAGAGTTTACACAAGAACCTTACTTTCTGGGCGTTTCTCATATTTCATATACAATCATATACTTTATATTTCAACTCATCAAAAATATTCACAGACTTTTAAACTTGATTTAACATTTTTAATCAAGTTCTTTTTTAAAAAGCAAAACCAACACACTAACAATATATGAGCGTGCAAAAACACACACGTATGCATACACACATACACACACACACGCACATCTCTCTCTCTCTCTATATATATATATATATATATAGACACATACATGTCAATACGTACACAGATACACAAGCGTTTTGTACATATATACGCACTGAGGACCAGACTAGATCCCTCGAAGATAACATAAATTTTTTTGTCTGTCTTCCATTTCTTTTATTTTCATGTATTCATGTTTACTGCAGGCAAACCTCCATCTCTGGGTCAAATAGATATGTTTGAAAATCATTCGTATTAGATAGGAATACTTGATACTATATAAATGTAATTAATTGTATAAAGACTTGTTACTTGAAGCTATAATTGTTAACTAAAAGTTATTATTATCAGTTACTTGAAGCGATATAACTGTATGCAATCAACTAATCATTGTTAAAGAGAAATATACACTTAAAACCATATAATTGTGTATAAATTATTTGAATTAGGAATTCTTATTTGTATTAGAAAAAATGCTGAGTGCAAATTATAGGAATACTTTATATATAAAAAGTAAAGTTGGGGACCTTAGTCGAGGGTGACCCGTTGACCCCCTTTTCAATAGCTACTACACCGAGGAGTAGGGGAGGACGCTACTCCATTCCCTGGATTGTTCCACTTTACCCTTAATACGTACCTTATAATGCTAAGTGTTAAGCAAAGAGGCATCAAGTACCATTTTTTGAGTCTTTGGTATGATTCGACCTGGGATTGAACCCTGGTCTCCCAGAACATTGGCGAACATTCTACTCATTAGGTCAATGGCCCGGTTATACCTTTGTGCAAAAATTTTTCCCTCAGTCGGTGGGGCTTAGAATACGCTAACTGTATCCGCTGCAAAACTTCCACACCGAAAAACGGTATGTCCTGGGTGTAACAATAAACTCCATCTGATGGCGAGGCTCCAGTTCCAAATATCTAGGCTGTGTGGAATACCCCTTTATGTAATTATTACCAGAGGATTCCGTTAATGTGTCAAAAATATCTGTTTAAAAATTATTCATATTCGATTGGAACGTGTGCCAAAAAAACGTAAAGAAACAACTACACAAAATATAAATATGAACGTACAATGGACGTCATCACTTAAGCCTAGACGTGATGACATACATTAAAATCAATCAACCAATCTGGTAATCCTGTAAAACTTTTTAAAAGTATAAGTCCGCCATCAATGTATATAAAAAAGAAGACACCCAAATTAACACAAAAATATAATTCAATATTTTACTGAATTTTTCTCATTGGGATTAGATAACATGTTAAACAATGCCCGAGTGTAACTTCCTGAGACATAAATAAACAATGACTTTATCTGTAATTTGAATGCTTGAAATTTGAAGCAGATAAGAAAAATTGGAAATTTAAGGGACACACACATACATTGTTCAGTTATTGTAAAACTGATTGGAGCAATTTGTTAGAGCTGTAATTACTCTTAAAAAAATTTAAAAAAGAATTTTGCCTCTATTCTTATATTTTCTTATGAAGTTAATATTCTGTGAAAAGTCTCTTACAGTTTTTACCTTTTTATTTTTGTGAGTGACACATAAGAGATTTATAGATTTAAATAGTTTTGCTTTTCGTTTAATTTCTTACTTTTAAAAAAGGGAAATTTGTATCCCGTCCTATAAGATGTCTTGGTTCTACCTCAAAGAGCTTGACACTATACACCACGATGGCCTAAGACAGGAGCCTTCAGAACTTCTTCAATTGACAGTCTATACGCCAAAGCCCATGAAGCACGCCTCCAACTCAGATGGGAAGAACTGGCTTTCCAATATACAACACAAAACTCAATTCTTGCCCTTCCAACCCAGTTGATAACTGCTCCTTCAACCCTTAATACAAGCAATATTTTGAAGAAAAAGGAAAAATCAATAAAAACTGTTGGCCTCCGGATGAAGCCAACTCTTCAAGAATCTTAAAATTTCTCAACCAAAAATACATGAAAGCATCTTACCTCAAATGCCACCGTGGATTATTAAAAATCCAAAGATGATCCTCGAACTAAATGAACTCCCCAAAACAAAAACCCATCCCAGAAAAAATTCCGTAATATCCTTGAACACCATCCCAACCACCTATACGTCTTCATGGATGGCTCCAAGGACAATGACAAAACTGTGTGCGCAGCTTTTCTAAATAAAACAATACTCAAAAAGATCTTCCAATGGAAAGCTCCATCTTTTCATCTGAAGCTGAATAGACCTTCATCTGAATAGACCTTGCACTCAACATCATCTCTAAGAGTAAACTTAGAAAAATTATCATATTCTCTCAGACTCAACCTCTATCTTACTATCATTAAATTGTAAAAAACTTGAGAACCCCGTAATCATTAAACTGTTGAGTAGACCAGACTCAATGTCAAACTTAAATGAAATCCTTTTATACTGGATCATGAGCCATATTAGAGTAAGAGGAAATGAAAGAGCAAACTCGGCAGCCAAATCGGCCTTAGATCTGCCCCCCACCAACAAATCCTAAGATTCCATATACTGACTTAAAACCCAAAATCAAAAATGTCCTTCACGCAAAATAGCAACAATGCTGGAATTATAACATTCACAATAAACTCTTCCAGGTCCAACCCACTTCGGGAGAACGGAGACCAGCTTTCAGAAAATCAAGAAGAGAACAAGATACTATATCCTGATTGCGCATTGCTCACACAAGACATACTCACTCTTTTATACTCAAACAGGAACAACAACCACGGTGTTTGACATGTCAAACACCTTGCACCGTAAAACACGTTGTCAGAATTTAGAGCTTTCGCTTACACCAAAGGGATTTTCCAATGTAAATAGTTTGACCGATTTTTTCGAGAACGTCAGCATGAATGACATTCTTTCTTTCTTTCTTTCTTTCTTTCTTTCTTTCTTTCTTTCTTGAGAGAAAGAGAGAGAGAGAGAGAGAGAGAGAGAGAAAGAGAGAGAGAGAGAGAGGGTTGTATAAAGAATATGATAGATACCGCTTGAACACAATGCTAACATGTTAACCTTAGCCTCTGGATGTTGTGCGGTCCCAGACGGGCTAACGTGCCATAAAAATCCATCAGCTAACAACAAACTATTAGTTCACAAATCACATATATTCATATATGTATATACAGGATCTGGCATTAAATAACCTAGAAAGGTTGATATGCCATAAAACCCAACCAACCAACCAACTAACAATTAGATGTCTAGCAGTAACATGGCTTCACACTGGGTATTGTTTATTAGATACTCCCCTCTCGATGAGAACCTCTTTTTCATCAAGAAGAATATTTTACTCAAAGTGTAACTTGACCGTAAGTCAACGGGAGGGAATTCGTGATTGATTTTAATGGCATGTCAACCCGTCTACGATTATTTTATCCATAGAAGTTGGGGAATTGCGTTCATTGTACGTTCATTAAATTTTTTCTGTAGTTTCTTCTGAGTTTCTTCTTTTTATTTTGCACATAGTCCAATTGAAAAGGAATAATTTTGAATATAAATGATTTTTAAACAGATTTATTTGACCCTTAGATTGGACTCTAACAGGTACTAATAATCTGGGTCAGAGTGGACCAGAGAGTAATGACAATGAAAGTGTACTACACTACTGCCCAGATATCCAGACCTGGAACCTCACCGTCAGGGGCCGTTTTATGTAGTCTTCATCTGCTGGATGGGGATGCAGTCAGCGTATTTTAAGTCCCTCTGCCAGGGCGATGAAATTCTTGATTCAACTAAATAATCCAAATATATACACATAGCAGTTTCTTTAATGGGCGAAAGAAGTACGAGGCTGAAGTGAAAAACTGTTGAGGACGCAGATTGGTTTTCTTTTTCTTTCTTTTTTCTTTTTCTTTTTCTTTCTCGATTTTAAAGAGATGATAATTGAACAATTAGAAAGTTAACCCTGTTCCGCCATCATATAATTACAGAGAGAAACGTAGATGCCATTCAAAATAGTTACTGGCCATCATGAATTAGTTTGATTTGAATTCGAGTTCATCAAGTTCAGTGTTGACGCAATAAAAAACAGGTTAAGTTGGAAGTCAATTGTCTTTCGGTGCGTTTTTTAATCGGAGGTCTACTAACACTAAAAAGTAAACAGCAAATTGACGAGCCGAAATATCATCTACAGATGATTCATAGCGTAAAGGCTGAATTAAACTTTTAAGTACTTCCGTTTATTAGATTCTGGTCCAAGTGATTATTTGATCTTTAAGTGCACGAATAATGATTGTTCAGATCGATTTATCTCGGTAAACTGTAAAAACCTCTGGAAAATACATATATATTTATGATGTAATAATCGGAACGCGCGTGCGCTCGTTGGTGCACACATATACACACTTATATATATATATATAATTAATAATGGTGAATATTTTTTATTTAATAATTATGCATACATTTTTATATTATATTATTTTTATTAAATAAAACAGCAAGAACAACTAAGTAAAAAATCGATTATAAATTATAATTTGATTATTATTGATATAGCTCTATAATTCTAAACTTATAAAAGAACAAAACTAAACAGAAAATGTGTGTGTCTCTCTCTCTCTCTATATATATATATATATATGTGTGTGTGTGTGTGTGTGTGTGTGTGTTCCGATTATAAAATCATAAATATATGCATATTTTCTAGATCATTTGGCTGATCATATTACCTATATGATTGTCTTGACCATGTTCTTCAAATTGCCAAACCTATTTTATCTGAAAGGAGATAGAGGCTGATGTCTGGTGCAGAGATTGCTATATTTGAAACCATTTAAACTGTGTGCAAACAAATGATTAATATTAAATAGAATTATTGTGTTAGTAATACTTAAAATCACTTAACTGCATGCAAACGAATTAATAACGTTCAATAGAGTTATTAGTGCTAGATTGCAATACTTGAAACCACTTAGTCTTCTGGGTATGACATTAAACTGTTTCTGATGGTGAGGTTCCAGTGTTGGAATTTGGAGAATATGGACTACCTCTTCATTATCATAACTCTCAGATCAACTCTGACCCGGAGTGGAGGTACCTGTTAGCGTCTCATTTATGGGCCAAATGGAACTGTTCAAACTTTTGCAAAGGGTTATTTTTAGTTATTTGAAACCATAAAGCTGTGTGCAAGTTGTTCATATTTGATAGATAGAATTATTTGTGCTAAACGAAAATACTTGAAACCATTTAACAGTTTGTAAACAAATGAGTCATTTTAAAATAAAGTTACCAACAAACTATTCACTTACAGATCGCACACACACACACACACACACACACACACACATACACACATATGTATATATAGATAGATACATACATACATACATACACATGCATAAAACTGGATTTGGCATTTAATAACCATCAAGGATTGATATGCCATTAAGCCAAATAACCTAACATGAAACCATTTAACTGTGAGTAAACAAATGATTAATATTATATAGAATTATTGGTGTTGGATAACAATACTTGAAATCATTTAACTGTGTGCAAACGAATGAGCTCTGGCTCATTTAAAATAAAGCTACCTTGAGAAGACCAAAATAAAATAATCTCGGCATGACACACTTTGGAACGCACTCAAAAGCATTTAGTTGCTAAATCGCTATAGAATGCACCGACGTAGCTGCCAGCGTGTCACGTGTCGTTCTAACCCATTTTCCGACCAATTAGGTTCAAGCCTGCCGCGACAGGCCTACGAACGTAAACATATCGGATTACACCTTTGCCCTAGAAAAATAACATCCGGGCACAGCCAGAAATGACTAATCCCTTTTTCGACTCTAACCGGCCGTTACAGCTAAAAAAGGGATAAATTAACATTTATCAACATTTGCGAAACACTTCTGCCAGAAATAATTCAATAGAAATGGAGGTAATACTCTTCGGTAGCCTATACCGGGCTATAGAAGTACTTATTTTCTACGTCCATTTTTTTATAGAAGAACTTTCTATTCACGTGGCGCGACAGAAGTGGAGTCCCCTTTCTTCCATATGAAAAAGGCTTCAGGCGGCGAAAATTCAGAGGTCCCTGCTCTTTTTTAGGGTGATTGTGACCTTTCCTCTCCAGTTCTTGGGTTGCATTCGGTAGGCCGTCTTACCTCTGGGCGGTTCTGCCGGGTGTGCCTCGGCACTGGAGATTTCCTCCGGCCTCAGGGGGCCATCCCCCCAGGCTTATACCCCCTTCGGGGGGGTTGGGTTTATTGCCTGGCGCCTGAGGCGCCCCAAAAAGGGAAATGCCGACGGGGCCGAAGGTATTTTTGGCCTTGCCGGACGCGTGTGGGTTTCGGCCCTGCGACCGGGCCCACCTTAAAAACGGCCTTGTGCCATATTCGTGCGTTGGTGGGACGCAACGATAAATACAGAGGTCCCCGCGAACTTTCTCGAAACCTATGTATGGCACTAGACCTTGGTGTCTAGTTCAAGCCATAACCCGGCATACGTACCCGGACCCAGATTTGGGTTCGTGAAACTGCTTGCCTTATCAGGCTCACATTGCACCAAGTGAGCCGATGAGCAGCATAGACCAGCAGGGTTCGAGTCTCTGCTCGTTCCCGACCTTCCCCTCCCCTTTATCCCCACTTTAATCGGCCTTCGGGCTTTTGACCTTGTGTCAAGTCCTGTCTGGTGGGAGGCAGCGACAAGTAGTCCCCGCAGACGCTCTAGGGCGTTTGTGTGTGACCCTTCCTCTCCAGTTGTTGGGTTGCATTCAGTAGGCCGTCTTACCTCTGGGCGGTTCTGCCGAGTGTGCCTCGGCACTGGAGATTTCCTCCGGCCTCAACCTTTTTTTACGGTCCCTTTTAAGGGCTATGAGAGGTCACCTTCTGCGGGTCGGAGCATCTCTGGCGGTCATTAATGACTAGTCGAAATAGACGGCTTGGAGGCAAACACTAAGAAGACTCACTAAGACCAGCCGGTCTTGACCATCGCTCGGTTCCGCTCGTCCGTTCGGCTGCGCAGCGCTAAAAGCACGGGTTAGCCTTTAGCTCCCACTTCGATCTGCGCAGCGCGAAGATAACGCCAATCTTAGCCTCGCCATCCTGTCCTGTTCGCTCGACAGTGCAGGGCTTTAGCGCGCAAGCCTTAGTTATCGTCTCGATACGTCTGCACAGCTTTGGCGCGAAAAGCCTTAGCTACCGCCCGATACGCTCGCACAGCTTTGGCGCGAAAAGCTTTAGTTACCACCACAGCTTTGGCGCGAAAAGCCATAGCTACCGCCAACGATACGCCTGCACAGCTATCTGGCACGACAAAGCCATAGCTACCGTAAACGATACGCCCGCACAGCTATCCGGCACGACAAAGCCATAGCTACCGACCACGACGCTCCGGCAATGCAGTCCACATAGTGACTCGCTGTTACGGACTGCCCCAGCAACGCAGCATCTAGTCCACATAACGACTCGCTGTTACGGACTACACTAGCATTACATCATCTGGCTCACGTAACGACTCGCTGTTACGGGATAGCAACCAGATCGACACCCCCCCCGTTTAACCCAACGTACTCTCAAATCCGGGACATCGATTTACCAACGACTCGACCGACCTTAGCTATACATCATCCAGTCCATGTAACGACCTGCTGTTACGGACTGCCCTAGCATTGCAACAACTAGCCACGACGACCCGCTGTACCGGCTAGCAACCAAAACGACTTCGGCTTTCGGCTACGACATCCAGCTGCATCCAACGACTCGACCGACCTCAGCTCACCCGCATCAAACATCTAGCTGTATCTCCACGACTCGACCTACGCCAGCTACCCCCGTCGAACGTCCAGCTGCGCACATCTACAACTCGACCATACCAGCTAACGATATCACCCATCTAGCTGAAGACCACATACAACCGCCTCGGACATTTACATACACGTTTGTAATTCCGGCAATAAAATCGTCACTTTTGTTGTATCTGTTATCTCGCCCTTTGTCTCCCTTCATTGTCTCTGGCTGTCACACTACACACTCGCACGTATTACACTTAAATTCATTTGCGGAGTCGACGCGCTTATCGGCTCCGCAACAAGCCTGCCTTTTTCAAGGCGTCGCTTTGCCGGTCTTTGGCGTCATCTTTGGCGTCATTAATTGTATAAATACATACTGTCTCTGTTAAATCGTCAATCAAGATTCAGCATTAAACAATGGAGGGCTTACATTCTACAACACTTTTTGCCTCAAACATTTCAAACATCTTTAAGCAAGGAATCATCTGTAGGTGATATTTCGGATCGTCAATTTGCTGTTTACTTTTTAGTGTAAGTAAATCTTTGACTAAAAACGCGTCAAGGAAATTTCACTAAATAAAATATAATTCCTCTAATTTTGCTTTGAAATTTGGTGAATTAATAGCAAATATCAAACAAAAATAAATGAAACATTACAATGACTAAAAAAGTCAATTTGAATCTTTGTGCAGGTTTAAAAATGTAATACCCCAAAGAATCATAAGGAGAAATCTTTGAAGCGGCTATTCAATCGCTTAAAGTTCATAAGATTGCTAAGAGTCATTAAACAAATCTGTTTGACTAAGGAAGCTGTTCCAGGGCCTAGGATACAGGACGTTTCAACACCAACGAAAAAAAAAAAAAAAAAAAAAAAAAACTCGTCCGAAAACAAACGGTGGCTCGTTTATGATACTCAACTTGCTTGAAGACGATTCTTAGATTCGTCACCGATTAAAGTTTCAAATATTTTCTTCTAATAACATGTTTACTTTCTTTTCTTTTCTTTTCTCCTTTTTTATATAGGAATTTCGAAACAAAATACACAAATCAGCACATAATATAATTAAGAAAAATCGCTGTTTTTGTGAAGTAATATAGTCGCTTATCCAAGTGATATAGTAGCCTATTCAAAAACTTGTTCAAGCGACATACTTTTATGTAGTATCCGAATTCAGACAAACACAACATCTTTATATATATATATATATACACACCTCCACGGGTACAGGATGTGATACAAGGTCTATTTTCAAGCGGAGTTTTCCTTCTCCTAGAATTGTTACCTAAGCAAAGCCAAAGAACCCCGTCTGCCTTACTACTTACCCATAGCTGGAGGGAGAATAATTGAATTCATATCTTTCCTAAGAGTATTAGTGCTATGTGAAAGGCTATCAGCCTCGGACAGGATTTGAACTCATATCACTGTGTTCATTTCCAACGATGATAACCATTCAGCACGGATACCATATATATATATATATATATATATATAATATTTGGTCCAGTTAAACCGGAGTTGGGAGTAATTACATCAGAACATTTAAAATTTTCCTGGTAAAGAGCTCAATGTAACAGACATTACAGAGCAAGTCCTGTTAATTTTTTTCCTGTTTTTTGATTTTTCAAAAACACATAACAGGATGGAAATAAATCTATAATCCTAATGTGACCGGTTTGTGTTTTTTCTTAATGATATATATATATATATATATATATATATATATATATGTGTGTGTGTGTGTGTGTGTGTGTGTGTGATGTCAAATATTAACCATAAAATCACTTTGTTTTGTTTGTCCTCGAAATATGTCTATGGGACTTTGAAGTACAAACAAATCACTCAATCCTGGTTCGAAGACTAGACTTAGTGTTAATTTACAAGAAGAATAGAATTTTGTCGTTCCAGCAGACCATGGCAGAGTACAGGTGAAAGGAGGCAATAAACTGGACTAATACTTGTACTTTGTCAGAGACCTGAAAAAGTTGTGGAACATGAAGGTGACGGTGATACCAGTTGTACTTGGTACACTTGGAACGGCCCTCAAAGATGTAGAAAAAAAGACTGGAGGAATTGGAGATCAGAGGAAGAATCAAGACAATTCAGACCATAGTATTACGAATGGCTATAATACTTTGAAGAGTCCTGAAGACCTAAGGAAAATTACTGTCACTCAGACTCCAGAAAGATAACCAGTAAAAACTGGTGCCCAAACTCTCAGGAGCTGAAATAATTAGAACCTAGACTTTGCTAAAGAACTGAAAAACCCCTGGAACATAAAAGTGATAGTGATACCAATTGTATTTGGTGTGCTCATTACAGTCACCAAATAAACTGGAGGACTTGGAAATAAAAGTGGAAAACATCCAAACTACAGCATTATTGAGATCGGCCAGAATACTGAGAAGGGTCCTAGAGACTTGAAAAGACTTGCCGTCACTCAAACTCCAGACCATCAACTAACGCCGATATGAAAAACTCTCAAGGAGTAAAATAATGTGTAAAGTTTGAATTCTGTAATCTTTATTTGAATTTAGAATCTTCCGTTCAAAAATTGAAATGGGGTGAAAGAATGGAAAAAGCAAAAAAACAAAAAACAAACTAATAAGGAAGGTCATCCCATAAGAACAAAAAGAAATAATTCCCACGATTAAATGTAGGGTAAAGCAATTACTCTGCTCTGACCAAAAATACAAATAAAATGAATTACTCAATGTATCGAGTTGAAGTTAACAGAAAACGCCCAAATCGTAAGCCCGAAAACTTGAAATTTGATTATCACAAATTTGTTCATTTTGCCTATGTGTTTATTATCAAAAATCAAAGTAAAGTTTGAATGCTGTAATCTTCATTTGAATTTAAAATCTTCCGGTCAAAATTGAAAAGGGATGAGAGAAGAAAAAAACCCAAATCAATTAGGAACAAAAATTAACTATTCCTAAGCTTAAATATTTGGTATCAAGCCAAAAAATAAAAATCAAGTATAAAGGGTTAAGTTGACTTTTATAAAGTTAAAACTTATTTATTTTAAATATCTATTTATTTATCTTTTATAATAAGAGAATGTCGCAAACTAACGCGAAAGGAGTATAAGAATTGGCACGACTGGTTGGGAAAGATAATCTGCTGGGAATTGTGCAAGAAATTGAAATTTGACTATACAACAAAATGGTATATGCACAAACTAGAATCTGCTCAACAGAATGATACGCATAAAATTCTCTGTAATTTGGAGATATCCATCACCTAATCTTGGTCAGAAAACTATACCTGGTGATAATTAACAAACAAAAAAACAACTTGCCGTATAGTGAATTGTGCTGTGTCAGCGGACTACAGAGTAAAATTTAAAGATAGCAAAAAGAGAGATAAGTACTTTGACTTTACTAGATAACTGAAAAAGTTGGGAAAATGAGGGTGACGGTATTACCAATTGTAATGGCGCTCTTGGAACGGTCACTAAAGGCTTGGAAAGAGAGCTAGAAGAGATGGAAATCAGAGGACAAATCGAGACTACAGCTTTATTGAGATCAACCAAGTCCAGGAGATCTGAGAAAACTTGCTGTCACTCAGTCTACAGTGAAAGACCATCAGTAAACACCCAAGGCCTTAATCCCAGAGATGACATTGACAGATTATATATGTCAAGAAAAGAAGGAGGAAGAGGATTTACCAGCATTGAAGACTGTTAACACACGGGCACAACGACTTGAAGACTACATAGAAAAACGCGGAGGAAGACTGATCTCAACCACCAGAAACAATACCGACAACACGAGGATCAACTGAAAGGAAATAAACAGAAAACAAAAATGGAAGAAAAACAAAGCTATGGACGTTTTAAACGACTAACAAGCGATATGTCACACGAGAAAACGTAGACATAGGTAAAAAAAGGAAAAAGAAACTGAATCTTTACTGATAGCAGCTCAAAACAATGTCTTAAGGACCAATCTTATCAAAGCAAGAATAGACAAGACGCAACAAAACAGCAGATGTACATTATGTGGTGATAGAGACGAAACGGTCAATCACTTAATAAGCGAGTGCAGCAAATTAGCGCAGAAAGAATTTAAGACTAAACACGACTGGGCCGGGAAGGTGATTTAATGGGAATTGTGAAGAAATTGAAATTTGATCATACGAACAAATGGTATATGCACAACCCAGAGTCTGTCCTGGAGAATGAGGTACACAAATTCCTCTGGTGTTTTGAGATACAAACGGATCACCTAATCTCGGCCAGACGACCGGACCTTGTAATAATTGATAAGAAAAAGAGAACTTGCCGATATGTGGACTTTGCTGACCCAGCTGACCCCAGAATAAAACTGAAAGAAAACGAAAATAAAGATAAGAACTTCGACCTTGCCTGGGAATTGAAAAACTGTGGAACATGAAAGTGACGTTTATACCAATTGTAATTGGTGCTCTTGGTACAGTCATCAAAGGATTGATACAGGGACTGGGGGACTTGGAAATAGGAGGACGAGTTGAAATCATCTAAACTACAGCATTATTGAGATCGGCCATAGTACTGAGGAGAGTCTTTGGACTTGAAGAGACTTGCTGTCAAACTCCAGTGAGAGACTATCAGCTAACGAGGGTGTGGAAAACTCTCAAAGGAGTATAATAATAATAATAATAATAATAATAATAATAATATTAATAATAATTTTGTTGTCCCGGCAGATCACAGAATAAAACTGAAAGAATGTGAAAAGGAGGATAAGTACCTCAACCTTGCTAGAGAATTGAAGAAACTATGGGACATGAAAGTGTCGATTGTACCAATTGTGATTGGTGCTTTAGGCACAGTGACTGAAGGATTATTAAAGGGCCTGGAGGATTTGGAGTGGAGACCATCCAAACGACAGCATTATTGAAGACGGCCAGAATACTGAGAAGAGTCATGGAGACTTGAGGAGACTTGCTGTCACTCAAACTCCTGTGAAAAACCATCCACTAACGCTGATGTGAAAAACTCTAAAAGAGTAAATAATAATCGAGCATTTACAAAATAGAAATGTTTGGTGATTGTCGTTAGGATCCAGCGATTGTTAATCTCTTTAAATCTCTTTAAACATTTCTCATTAATCGTGTCGCCCCCCCCAACACTTCGGCGGATTTCAATAGATTCGATTATTAGCTTTATTGGCTTTAATTATTTGTCCATTTTGTCTATGCTATATGTTAGTGTTATGGGAACCTTACCCATCCCACCATAATGGACTCTTCTCACCTTTATTAGTACTGAGAGATTTCGCTGCCAGCCGAACAATACCGGAGTTATCCGAAACAGTACGAGACTTACTACCTTTTTTTAGTAACTCTATCTTTCTTGTGCAATATAATCTGTTTACCTAATATCCGTGTCTGCGTTTTCATTAGTGACCCTTTCCAGGGCCACAACATACTGGCGACGTGGAACTCGAACGAAAAAAGGGACTCTCCAACAACCAAAAGGGGTTAATCGCACAACATACTCGCGACGAGGAACTCGAACGAAAAAAGGGACTCTCCAACAAGCAAAAGGGGTTAATCATACAACATACTGGCGAAGATACATCCCAACAACAAAGAGATATCCAACTACAAGTTGTTAAAGAATCTACTACAGCATACAAGGAACCCAACAAGATTTTTTAAACAACTATGTGGTATCAAATTTTACAAACGACAGAGTGTGTCGGATAACGGATATTTAAAAAAAAAAACTGTAAGTAGATTGTCACGTAATCAAAAAGTGATTTTCATATTTTTCTTTCTTCCCTCCCACTTCAGAGAGAAAAATTTAATTCGGCGCATACAGTATTGTGTTGTACAAAAAACACACACTCACACAGTAATTATTCTTGATTTACTGAAAGGATAAAAACTCCCCCCCCACTCAAGAGAAAAAAATGATTTTTTTAATAGAAAATTTTTTTTTAAGTCTAAAAAATGGAAGACCTTAAAGAAATGTTTGTGCAAATGTTGAGGTTCCAAATGGAGTCTCAACGAAAAAACGAAAAAAGACTTTTTCAGTTGTTACAAGGAAATAAGGAAATGGAACAAGAAAACGAGGAAAAACAACAACGGTTCTTCTTTGAATTACAAAAAATTACAAGAAGCACTTTTTAAAGTCAAAGTAATAACTAGCCTACAGATAGTACTGCATTTTTCACTCAAAATGCTGTGTGGAATGCGGTCGAAACATTTATCTACACATCAGATGAAGATAAGACCTTCGAGGCATATTACAGAAGATATGAAGATATCTATATTACCGACTGTGCCGATTGGACTGATGCTAAAAAAGTTCGGCTACTACCACGAAAGCTAGGAACTGTTGAACACAACAAGTTCGTAGATTATATCTTACTAAAAAAAAAAACTTGCGAACTTGGCTTTTTAGAAACAGTTAAATAACTGTCAGAATTATTCAGCTCCAAAACGTCTCTATTCTACAAAAGATGGAAATGTCTCAACTTAACAAAAAGGGACAGCGATGATTATTTAGGGTTTGCCTCGGTCGTCAATAAAAACTGCGACGATTTTAAACTAGGCGAATTGTCAGCGGATAACTTCAAATGTCTGATATTCGCACAAGACCAAATGTCAACAAAGAACGCGGAAATCAGACATAGAATTTTGTCGAAATTAGAGAACGAACCCGATCTCACACTTCAAA
Organism: Sepioteuthis lessoniana; assembly: GCA_963585895.1. Lineage (NCBI taxonomy): Eukaryota > Metazoa > Mollusca > Cephalopoda > Myopsida > Loliginidae > Sepioteuthis > Sepioteuthis lessoniana. The sequence continues at coordinate 60,402,451 of OY757914.1, read as the reverse complement.
AACTGACTGAAGACTGTCAGAGGATAGTGAGTGTCAGAAAAGACTAAAAAATATCGAGGAGTCTGATGTTGCTTACCTAAGGAAAGTCAAACATAGATCTCAATCATGCTCTCCGGTAAAAAAAAGAAAAAAAAAACACAATTACTCAAAAAAATATGATTACCCAAAATTTCAATACAGACAGAATAGTGACAGCAAAAAAAAAACAAAAAAAACACCCAGTGCTTGCTACCGCTGTGGAAAATTACATTGGGCCAAGGACAGTCCCTATCGTACAAAAAATGTCAAAACTGCGATAAATTCGGACATAAGGGCTCACAATAATTAAAAACAGAATCAGACATACAAAAAAGTCGTTCGTAAATACGTAACAGTCAAAGTACTAAATAAGTCGGTAAGATTTCAGCTAGACTCTGGCTCTGATCTATCAATAATAAACTTACAAACTTGGAGAAAATTAAATAAGCCAATAATAAAGATGACAAGCAAGACGGAGCGAACGTTAACAGGAGACAAAATACAATTTGAAGACGAAATAATTATCCCAGTATCATTAAACGGTATAATAAAAAAAATCAAGTCTTCCTACTGAAGAACACAGAAAATTTGTTTGGGTCCGACTGGTTTCAGAAATTTAATCTCTGGGATCAACCAATTAATACATTTTGCCAAAAAATAGGCTGCATTAGGGCTGAAGCTGAAAAAATTAAGATGGAATTAAAAAGTAGTTTCACCGAAGTATTTTTAGCTGGTCTTGGCAAATGTACTAAAATTAAGGCAAAATTTGAACTGAAGGAAAATACATACCCCATTTTTAAAAAGAAATTAAACGTGCCGTTCGCTGCGACCGAAAAAATAAATCAAGAGCTACACCGATTAGTGAATACGGGCGTATTATCGAAAGTGGAATTCAGCGAATGGGCTGCTCCTACGGTATATATAAGAAAAAATCTAAGGAAATCCGGGTATGCGCAGATTTTTCTACAGGTTTGAACGCTGCACTCAAGTATTACCACTATCCACTATCCAGACCAGAAGAGGTTTTTAATAAATTAAATGGAAGAAAAGTCTTTTCAAAAATTAAATTAAGCGAGGCCTACTTCTAGATTCCAGTTGAAGAAAATAGCTCCAAATTACTCTGTATTAACACACATAGAGGGCTATACAGATTCGACAGACTGGCTTTTGGAATAAAAGTCGCACCGGCTATCTTCCAACAGGTGATGGACACCATGCTGGGCGGCTTTGACTTCGCTTTCGCTTATCTTGACGATATTATAATTAGTAGTAAAACGAAGGAGCTACACAGAGAACATATGAACAAGGTTTTCGCATAAAATACGGGAATTTGGTTTCACCGTAAAGGAAGCAAAATGATATTTCTGTATGAACAAAATCAAATATCTGGGACATATCATTGACAAAGACGGGAGACGTCCCGACCCGGAGGGGCTACAGCTATCAAGGATATGCCCGCTTCTGATAATGTTACGACATTACAGAGCTTCCTTGGACTTGCAAACTACTACCAAAGTTTCATGAAAAATATGCACGATCTCTGCGCCCCGCTAAACGAACTACTAAAAGATGAAAAGTGGAAATGGACACCCTTCGAGGACACAATAATAACAGCCTTACGAACAGATTGTGAAATTAGAAACATGATAGCTGACACCGTCAAAGAACTGCCTGTGACGCTACTCGGGATAAAAACCGAATCAATGAACGACGACTTTTTTACCAATATTAAACAGAAAATCGCAGCCAAAAACAAAAAAGTACCAGAAGTATTTTCACAATGTGACAACGTCCGCCTATATAGTGAAAGGGTCATAATACCAAAGAAATTGCAAAATAGAATTTTAAGAGATTTCCACGCCGGACACCCGGGAATAAATAGAATGAAGAGTCTCATGAGAAGCTATTTATATTGGCTGAAGATGGATAACGACATTACGGACATGATCGAAGAATGTAAAAGCTGTGCCTTAGCGGCAAAAGCACCCCCACTACTTCCAAACCTTGGCCAAAAACAGAACAACCTTGGTCGAGGATACATGTTGATTTTGCGGTTCCCCTGGAAAATTTCTACTACCTAATTGATGTGGGTAGTTACTCTAAATGGCCTGAGGTTCTCAAATGCAGAAGACCAACTACGGAGACAACTATTGGGTTCCTACATGAACTGTTTGCGCGGTTCGGTGTAGTAGATTGTGTAGTCAGTGACAACGAAAGCCAATTCACATCTACCGAATTCAAGGGATTCTGCGAAATCTTCCGAATAAAGCACATCATCACACCGTAATATTACAAACGGCCAGGCTGAACGTTTTGTTGATACGTTAAAGCGAGCACTCAAAAAAGCATCAGGTACTCCGACGGACAAGGCACTACAGCAATTTCTACAGGTATATAGAATCACGCCTAATCCCAATACACCACTGGCAGTCTCAACAGCCGAGACTATGTTTGCCAGAAAGATAAGATCCGTCTTCGATAAGCTACTCCCGAAACAAAATAAGCTGCGAAAGACCACATTAGTGCCTAAAAAAAGTTTCAACCCGGGAGAAAAAATTTACTTTAAAAATATCAAAATAACACTTCCTGTTGGGAACGTGAAATAATTCAAAAAAGAATTGGTGATATGGTGTACATTGTAGAAGGACCCAAATACACACCTAAGAGACACCAGAACCAGTTACAGAAACACTATTTGAACGACTCTAACGACGTACCACAAACAGAAGAAGAGCCAATAGATACTATTTTCGACATGTTCGATTTAGATCCTCCCCAATCAACACCTGAAAAACGTCGGTCAGGGAGAAAAAGAAAATTCATCGACCCGTTGATGATCGACCCAAAAAGAAAAAAATACTAACAGCACATTTACGAAGTAAAAGGCTTGGGGGAGGGGTGTTATGAGAGCCTTACCCATCTCACCATAATGGATTCTTCTCACCTTTATCAGTACAGAGAGATTACGCTACCAGTGGAACAATACCGGAATTTCTGTCACTCTGACTTTCCCGGGCGGTGGCTGGAGGGGACTCCTTAACCGTAAAGCTAGCTAGGAGGGATTTTGAACGTGAGAGTACCGAGCGCTACAAGGGATATGTACTTAGATCTAGGTTAAAAAGAGTTCTTAACGAAGCTGTGAAAACGAAAGAGACTGCGCGTGAGGAAGAAGTGCGAAGGTTTCCCGACCGGTGTATCGATTCTGTCAAGTCCCCGGATGGGCGCGTGCTGCGATTGAACCACGAGATGTCTTTTGGGATCGCTTTGCCTGCTGTCCTGATATCCCGTTTCAGGAGTTTCGCAGCTATCTCGCCGACTTCCCCCGCCTTGGGGCGGCTGAATCGGCAAGTTGCGAGGGTGTGGTTACTGAATGCGAAGTCCGTGATGCGTTGAAGCAGGTCGGCCTCAACAAGTCGCCAGGACTATATGGTTTGCCCAACGAAGTGTACTTGAGGCTGTTGCACATGTTTGCACCTATTCTGACGGATATGTTCAACCATTGGTTCGCCCAGAGAGCCATCCTTGGTAGCGTTACCAAGGGCGTGATCACATTGCTAAAGAAAGGAGGCAAGCATGTTTGGGAAGGTTTAGACGATTACAGGCCCATAACTCTGCTTAACACAGAGTTAAAGATTTTGGCCCAGGTCTTAGCGAATCGTTTACAGATTGTCATTAGCGATCTGATTGGCCTCGAGCAGACCTACGTTGTGAAGGGAAGATCGATCCAGGACAATCTGCACTTGATTCGCGAGGTCCTAGAGGGGATAGAAAACGGCACGGAAGCCGCGCTGATCAGTTTAGGTCAGTCCAAGGCCTTCGATAGAGTTGACCATCGGTTTTTGACGACTGTTTTGGAGACTGCCAGATTCCAACCGGAGTTCCGCAGATGGATTAACATGATGTACCACAACCCTCAGACAGTGGTGCAGGTGAACGGAAGGCGTTCGAGGGCGTTCGCGATCGAGCGTTCGGTCTGGCTGGGTTGCCCCCTGTCTCCTCTTCTCTATGTCCTAGCTTTGGAGCCCCTGCTCCGTAGGCATAGGGATGAGAGGACAAACCCGGCCCTGCACGGTATCCCTTTTGCTAGCTCTCTTTCGGCAAGGGTTTCCGCGTTCGCTGATGATATCACAGTCTTTGTATCCCGCCGCCAGGTTATAAAGGCTGTGAAGAAGGCGATTGGCGAGTACGAGCGGATAGCAGGAGCCAAGGTCAATTTTGACAAAAGCAAAGGTTTGCGGTTCGGTGCTTGGAGGGGGAGAGGTACCCTTCCAGGGCCCTGCCGCTTGGGGTGTGGTTCGGGCCTGACCTCCAACTGGAGCGAAATTGGTCGGAAGTACAAGCTAAGGTGAATGCTCAGGTGGGAATCTGGCTTTCAAGGAGATTGTCCTTAAAGAGCAGGGCGGGGGCATGCGCCGGGTAGTCTTTCCCTTGATCTTTTACCGATTGGCTCTATTTCCTCGCAACGAACCCAAGCAACTCGTGCTGCTCGACGTTGGTTACGTCGTAGACAACGTTCTTCCTCCGTTTCAGGGTGAGAAGCGTGTGGTGTTTCTCGCGATCCATGCTGTAGCTCGAATGGTGATTTGGACGACGCGAAAGAAAGGATTGTATGACGATACAAACTTTTCTCATCGTGATCTGATTTTGTATTTTAGGCATCAGCTTAGGGTCAAAATCAGATGCGATAGAAAACGCTTGGATCGCATAAAATTCAACAGAAGGTGGGTGAATGCAGTGAGCCTGGTCGTAAGAAAGGGGGCAATGTTGGTGTCATCCTTCCCTCCTCTGCCGGCCCATACCGTCTACGGTACGTGTCCTTCGGGACCCCATCCCGAGTAAGTAGGCATTTTTCCCCCTTGAAACGTAGTTAGCAGTATATTGTGAGTCATCGTCCCCGTCATCTAGTCGTTAGTTCTCAAGATCTTCCACATCCCCAGTCTTTTTGTACCTCAACCCGTATCCCAGCCCGCTTTTTTCGAAGATCTTGAAAGTTTACATGTATATAATTCATATTCTCTGTAATCTAACTGCCCACACTGCACTCAACCCTCTATTGTTTTTTGTCCCATTAGGCTAGGATCCCTCCCCCCTAGGGTAGGTCTGGCTTGTTTTCGGTGTTTTCGGACACCGAAAAACAGTCGGCCTCGATTTCGTAGACGGAGGGATGGGAGGACAACCAAACGGGGAAAATCTTTTCCTTGGTTTTGTTTTTCGTTTTTTTTTTGTTTGTTTTTTCTCCCATCTCCATCATATACATTCATTGTAAATAAATCATAAATTGTAAATAAAATCATACATTGAATTCGGGATTTTTTTTAGTAGGCCTTTCTCTTAGAGCAAATGTGGCATTTTGGTGGTTGCAGCGCGCATGGTGATGGATGTATGACCTTATATTGTATTGTTGTATGGGTCGGCGAATGTAGTTAGCTAGGTTGCCTTAGACCATATAGCAAAAGCCTGACCTCTCCCTTCCCCTTCCCCTCCCCCGGCAAAACTTTAAGGTTTAAGGCTTTGTACCTTCCTTTTTCTGTAAAAAGTAAATAAACGAACAATACCGGAGTTATCCGAAACAGTACGAGACTTATTACCTTTTCTATGTAACTCTATCTTTCTTGTGCAATATAATCTGTTTACCTAATATCCGTGTCTGCGTTTTCATTGGTGACCCTTTCCGGAGCCACAACAATTAGAAGTTAGAATCAATAATACGAAAGTTGTAAAAAAAATCCAGCTATTCGGCAACGTTAATAATTACCATGTATCAACGTATGTATATTATTATCAGTCTACTTTTAACACATACACGGGCGCACGCGCGCACACACACGCGCGTGCATAGGCATGCACATACAGAAAAAGACTGTATGTATGTATGTATGTGTGTGTGTGTGTGTGTGTGTGTGCGAGAGAGAGAGAGAGAGAGAGAGAGAGAGAGAGAGAGATTTACAAAGCGTTTTATAGACGCCTATTCTTCTTCCTGTTTTCTTTTATCTTATTTTTTGCAAGGTTTCGTAATTAGAACCTTTTGTCTCACAAAAATAACTTAGAAGGTCAATAAAGTATACGTTGCCATCCAATTATAGGATGCTAGGTTTTATTTTTCTTGTTTAAGGATCAGAGCTAAGACGCTTGGTTAGAGTTTATATTAGTTGAGCAGCGAGGAAGGCTTTTTTGTGGTTTTGTTTAATAATATTTCTTTCTTATGATTTCTCTATGTCGTCTCGCTTATAAGTCCTAATATATGAACACTGGCCTACTTAAAATTTAAAGTCCTTGTAATAATAACAGGATAATCTTTCTTTGAGGAGTTGTGATGTCTGTTTAAATAAATTTACGTGGATGTTCATTCATCAAATAAAATCCTCGTGCCTATGTATCAAAACTGAAAGTGTATTAAGCAAGAAATAAATAAACAGTGAATGAAACGTTTACGTTTTCAAAACAGTTCCATTGATATTCAATACACTTGTTTCAGTGAGTTTTCCAAAGGCCGAAACATCTCTGAAACTCCTCTTTTGATATGGTGTGAAGCTGCTGTTATGGATTTACTTTAATGCTCTACATGTCTTCAAACCCGGGAAATTAATTTTTAGCTCAGGAAGTAAGAAAAAGTCGCACGGGACTAGAGAAAATGAACTGATCTACCCTTGTATAAACCTGTATTTCACCAAAATCTGCTAATTAGAATGAACAGAGACGGCTGATCAAAAAGCATCGAGAAGTGTCTAGACGAAACCTACACAGCAATCTTGATATCTAGACATCATCACTTTATTATATAAATTGCTTAGATGTTCATACGTCTACATTTTTATTCTTCATTTTGAAATTTAAATGATTTAAAGATTCAAATTCGATACTTTTTTTAAGATAAGATGTTACTGAAGAATTAGACTGAGAGTTCTTCTTGATCACAGCTTGTTATGAAGCATAATCAGGGCAGATCATGACCTTTGGTTCTACAGTAACCATAGTTATATTTGTATTTCTATTTTTGTTGTTCTTATTAAACATTAAAATAAGTTTCGATCCTGTCTTTTATTTTCCACCGTTGAAAGAACAAACGCTTTCCCTATAAGCCAAAAATAGAGAGCTTTTCTGTTGGCCTTGGATCTGTAATGGCTGAAGTGAAAGGAAACAAGAAATAAAGCAATGTGTGGGATGACAATGCTAATTAAATCGTCGGGAAAAAACATCTCTCGAGAAACGTTGAATTCATTTAAACGCCAGAAACATCTGACACCACCCACCCAACCTCATCTCTCTCTCTCTCTCTCTCTCTCTCTCTCTATCTATCTATCTATCTATCTATCTATCAGTCTGTCTGTCTGTTTATCCCAATAACCTTGAATTTCAGCTGAAAACGACAGTAGTGTATTTGAACAAAGGAGGCTATTTAAAAGAAATTCTCAGAGTATCCCCAAAAGAAGTCCGTTTATTTTTTATTGTTATGTTAAAAACACACATGACTATATCATTATCGGTATATTCTATCCTCTGTACATTAAAACTAGAAATAATTTTACAATGTCACATTATAAATGAATATAATAGCTTTTTTGTTACTATTGGTTGTGCATGTAAGGTCGTTATGAGATACTGAGGTGACTTTATTGATAATTGTATAGCTTACGTCGACGCAACAGTATTATCAACATATACAGCGTCACTTTTATCTTGTAACAAAGAGTAGTATCTATTTGCTTAACCTACGATCAAATCATCACCCTTTGGCATTTTTGTCTAAGATGAGAACGTCGCTATCCAGTCTTCAGAATTGAATCCAAGTGTACAATCTGATCCTATTCCTCATCCTTATGTGGATATATATATATATATATATATATATATATATATATAATTATGATAATAAGAATTATAGAAATAACAATGAATTTCTCAAAATATATAAAATTATAATTTATTCTTATATACCTTTAAATTATCAAATTTGAACTAAAAATCAATGGTACAACAAATACAAATGTGATATTACGGTTCTAACGATTCTATGAGTGTAGTACTTCGTCTTAAGTTTCAGTCGGACTCCAATTGTGACCTCACCGTTAGAAAAAGTGACGAACACACCAAAGACCGTCTTGGTTCGCTAATACAAAAGTTTATTCGTTACTATACCTCTTAGTTGAGGTCAAGGAGAAAGAAACAGAGTATGAAAAATTAGTCCTCCACTTTAGCTCGACAGAGAGAAACAAAACGTCGCGAGAAGAGAGAGAAACCAGACGCAGACCTTGATATTATCTTTCTTTTTTTCTGTTGTAGTTCTCGCACATGTTTGCTCGTTGGTTCCGTCTTCATTGCTTCGCGGAGCTCTCCCAAAATGGGTACCTTAATTTTCGGCCAGTTTTCACATTGCTGCGTCTCGTCAACAACTAACTGTCTTTTCCTGTTTTCTATCCCTTTTAATGGCTTTTGAGTTTCTTTCAACCAATCACAGCCAGTGACTGATTTTCTACTGATACATTTCTATTTTTAATCCGGGCGTCCGCTGCTATCCTGACCTAGACAAGAGGACCCCTGTTCACCTTCCCATTTTCTTCTCTCTTATAGCCTCTCTCTCTCTCTCTCTCTCTCTCTCTCTCTCTCTCTCTCTCTCTCTCTCTGTGTGTGTGTGTGTGTGTGACTGCTCTGGGTCCCTTCTCTCATATATATCCTTCCTTTTCCCCTTCCGTGGTCGACCAGCAAACCTCGCAAGGAAACAACTCATTATTAAAACAATCAACCGGAGTCCCTAATTATTTTACACAAAAACTAATAAATACTGAAATTAGATTTGTCAGTTTTAGATGGAAATCAAGATATAATAATCATATTCATTCGTTCTCTCATGCACGCTTGAGAAATCAAAGAGCTTTATCCAAACATCTTTGGAAGTTGAAAAATATGGGTGTAACCCCTGAAATTCATTGGAGAATATTAAAAAGATCTACTACTCCGAGGTGTTTCGATGGTAGATGTAATTTGTATCTGGAAGAAAAGATACAAATTATGTTATACTTTGATCCTGAGATATGATTAGACATAAATATAAATTTTGACTATTTTAAAAAATAAGTGAATAAATAAATAAACAGAAAATAAATAACTTGATTTATTAGATTGGGAAAATAATATAGAATTTGAATTTATATTCGTGATTTTTACTCTGTTATTGTAATTGTGGGGGTGGGGTTTCCATATTTAACATTAGTTTTTAATTTTTTAGTTCATTTTAATGATAAAAATTGATATACTAAAATTTGATTGTCTGAATAATTTTTTAGAAATGTTTGAATTTTTGACATGTATTATTGTAACTGTAAATTTTGCCTCAGTTAAATTTGAAGTATGATGAAACAGGATGTAGTTTTACATGCCATAATAATTTGATACTAAATTATTACTTGAATGTTTAGGCTTACTTTAATACATGGGAGAAATAAAGTTTTGTTGGGGGGGGGTTAGTCTGGTTGTAAATGTGAAAAAAATCTATTCCTTGTTTGATCAGAAGAAGTCCTGTTAATTTTTTTAGAGCATTGATTTATATCGATGCTTTTAACAGGACATTACCACTATGTAACGAAGAAATGCTGCCAAAATATACATATTTTAAACTCCATGATCCTGCAGCTCATAAATATAACAACACTTTGGAATACAGACGTGATCTCGTGAAGAGACAAATTACACTCTGTAAGAATAACATCAATACACTCAAGACGCTCTTACATAGTGGTAATATGCTAAAACAAAAGTTACATCACTTTTGTAATAGATCCTCCCCTGATGATGGCCCAAAGTCGGGCAGAAAGTACTAGAGATACATACAACTATGGACAATACATAAATCAATTCCCCCCGAATACGATAAAAGTAATACGGGAATTCGAACGGATCCAGAAGAAAATATGTAGACATAAAATGTCTATTATGTTTAATGAAATTTGTATTAACGAAGAAATGCTGCCAATATATATATATATATATATATATAAGACAGTAATCCTAGTTACAAAAAAACGACAACAATATCTCTTATTATCTTATATATTTTGGGAAAAATATCTTTTTTTACATATTTATACTGTATGTCAATTGACGTATTATATAAGAGCAAAATATTTGCACAATACTTGTCAAAATTAGTTTGTAATTTTTCAATACTTTTGTGTCCTTCATCAGTTTAAACTGTTTGATGTTAGAATTTGAATTCAAAATATGACATGCAACACTAGTGTGGAACGTAACGTGAACAATTATAATTTAATATACACTTAGTAAATAAAATCCAGTTTATATCTACAATCCTTGCTATACATTATGGAATTCGCGTAATAATGTCTCTGCATGGCTTCGAAAAAATATACCATTAATTCAAATAATTCAATCGAGTATGTTTAAGATATATCCCATTTTCATTAATTTATTTTTTGTATTAAAGTGGAATATATTTAAAATAATATATTGCTAAATTTTCGTGTACAAACGTATATATATATATATATATAAAGAGAGAGAGAGAGAGAGAGAGAGAGAGAGAGAGAGAGAGAGAGAGAGAGAGGACACGCTTACTCTACTGTAAACCCAAATTGATTTTAAAGACTCTCTGTCCTAATGTCAGCGAACACGGCAGAATGTTTTTGAATCTCTTCTATAATATAATTTAAAAATTGTTAAAGAAAGCCCTAACAGTAGTTTAGAAGAAAAAGTAAAAGCCTAAAACACCTAATGCCACCCTAGCCACTCCACCCCAAGAGAAAAGAAAAAAAAATGAAATTAACTTCACCCCGCCCGAATAGAACAGACCGTCCCTAAAATTCAGTAGTAAGTAAACATTAAATGAAGAAGAAACATTTGAACATACGAGCCAACAGAGGAAGAAATGTATCAATATTGGTCAGTATGTCTTTAAGCCCTATTAATTTAAAATGCTGAATTTTTACAAAATGTTATGCTGTATTTTGTTTGTAAAATAATGCTTAAACTATGCGTTTTAAATGTAAAGACACGCTTACTCTACTGTAAACTCAAATTGATTTTAAAGACTCTCTGTCCTAATGTCAGGGAACACTGCAGAATGTTTTTGAATCTCTTCTATAATTGGTAAAGATAGCCCTAACAGTAGTTTAGAAGAAAAAGTAAAAGCCTAAAACGCCAGGGAAAAAAAAATTGTAAAAGCAATTGTAAAAGCTCTATAATTCCTGAAGCCTTCTAGGTTCCCAACGGTAGTATAGAGAAAAAAAGCAAAACTAAAAAGCCTAGGAAAATGTCCCAATACCGAAAAAAAAAAAAAAAAAAAAATTCAGTACCAGTGAAAGTCATTCGAAAGTACCTTGATCTTGGACTTTAACTAAGTTAAAACTTATAAAAAAAAAAAATAAATAAAAAAAAGCTTCAATCAAATTTCCCCCCGCCTTTTTTATTTAAAATTTTTTTTTAATTTTTTTAATTTTTATTTTATTCCATTTTATATACGTACACATGGGAAGCAGCATGATGTACGTAAAGGTATTTGAATAAACCCATGGGCAACCAAACTCAATACCTAAACGGGTCCTGGACGTGAGTTTGACGACTTTACGCTCAGGATCGTTAGTTCGATCGGGGAACTACTGCTGCTCCTCTATAAGAGTGGCTTCTATAGAAGAGAATAAAACAGCCATCGAAAGATAACCATGACCCACACTCAAACCACATACACAAACCGCATCGCTCTTCGCGCGGGTAAAAAAGGGGCGCGTCCTGCTGAGGTTGGAGCCCTGGCCTCACTGTTCGAAAAATCAGCTACAGAGCTCAAACAATCAAAACTACTAAAATGCAAGCAAACACTACAAATAGCCACATTTAACGCAAGAACCTTAAATAGAATAGGACAACTACCAGAGCTAATCGCATCGGCCGAAGAACATAAGATTGACATAATATGCATACAAGAACACATACACGCACACCAAAGATATCAAATATCACGAAACTGGCAATGGGTGGTCGCTCGTCACCGTATCCGCATGGAAAAACTCTGTCAACGCTGCAGTAGGAGGGGTAGGATTACTTATAGGACCAAGAGCATTAAAAACGATAAATAGCGTTGAGAAAATACAACCTAGAATGATGGCAGCTACTTTTAACGGCAACCTCAGAGCAACAATCATCTCATGCTACAGCCCCACCAATGTTAGTGAAGAAACTGAACTAGTCACCTTCTACGATGAGTTATCCTCATTAGTGCGTAGCATCCCGAAACACAACACGTTAGTCATTGGCGGAGACATGAATGCCCAAATCGGGAAAAACGGAAACAACAAATACAGCCTCCACAACACGTCAAATAGGAATGGGCAACATCTAATAGATTTCATGATAGAAAATAGATCAGCATGCCTCAGTACAAACTACCAAAAAAAGGGAGGGAAAACTATGGACATACACGTACGCAAACAATACTAAAGCTCAGATAGACTACGTCCTTATAAACAAGAAATGGAAAAATAGTGCAATGAATTGCGAGGCATACTCCTCTTTTGAGGGTGTGTCCACCGATCACCGAATAGTCACGGCGAAAATACGGTTTAGCCTACGAAAAAACGCCAAACGAACAGCGACCACCAAACACTATGACTAGGCCCTATTGAACAACAGAGATATAAGAGATAAATACGTATTAGAATTAAGAAACAGATTCGAAACACTACAAGAAAAGACGGAAAAAAGTACACCACACGACGAATATGAAAATTTCGTCAATGCACACCTCGAGGCAGCAGCGAAATACATTCCAACAAAACTCAAAACTAAATATAGAGTCCCTTGGGAAACATTAGCGGTGAGAGAAAAACGTGCACTAGTGAAAACAGCCTCCAAAAACTATCGAAAAAAACCAACAAACACAAATGCCTTAAAACTAAAAACGGCACAATATCAATTAGCAGGCGTATATATAAAGGAACAGACAGAATACATTCAAAATCAGATAGATAAGATTAGAGACTCGGTGGAAGATAGACAATCTAGGATAGCCTGGCAAACAATAAACGAAGGGAGTAGAAGAAAGAACACAGCCAAAGCAAAACTTAAAGCAGCAAACCAACAAGAAAGAATAAAACTGTGGAAATAGCACTTCGAAAACTTACGAGGAAACCCACCGAAAATAACACATGAACCAATCACCAGAATAATTGGCAAACAATTAGACATTAAACTAGGACCGTTCACACAAGAAGAACTTGACTCGGTTCTCAGAAAAATTAAAAATAGGAAAGCTGCAGGGCTGGACGAAATTCCCCCGGAAGTATGGAAGACCAGACAATTCGACGACATACTGCTCCGACACCGCAACGCAGTATACAATCAAAATCCGATAGATAGATGGATGAAAGGATGCATACTCCCCTTCCCTAAAAAGGGGGACCTCGGATTAGCCAAAAACTACCGAGGCATAACACTTACATCCATAGCAGCCAAAATCTACAATGCCTTACTACGAAACCGCATAGAACCCGAAATCGACAACATACTTAGAAAAAACCAAAATGGTTTCCGAAGAAATAGATCCACGACCTCACAAATATTAACCATCCGTAGAATCCTTGAAGGTGTACGGGCAAAGAACCTACAAGCAACATTAATTTTTGTTGACTTTACCAAGGCTTTCGATTCCATTCACAGAGGAAAGATGGAACAAATCCTATTAGCGTACGGCATACCTGAAGAAACCGTAGCGGCAATAACGATTCTCTATAGAAACACTAAAGTAAAAGTACGATCACCAGATGGAGACACAGAATACTTCGACATTGTAGCAGGAGTACAACAAGGGGACACGCTGGCTCCGTACCTCTTTATCATTTGTCTAGACTACGTACTTAGAACATCGATTGACAAAATCAAAGAGAATGGATTCGAACTGACGAAGAAAAGAAGCAGAAGGTACCCCGCAACAACAATTACCGACGCCGACTACGCCGATGACATAGCGATACTGGCAAATACACCTGACCAAGCCGAAACACTACTGCATAGTTTGGAACGAGCAGCAGCAAACATAGGCCTCTATGTTAATGCACACAAAACGGAATATATATGCTATAACCAAACGGGGGACATCTCCACTCTAGAAGGAACCCCTCTTAAACTAGTAGACAAATTCACTTACCTAGGAAGCAGCGTCGAATCAACCGAAAAGGACATCGAAACGAGGTTAGCGAAAGCATGGACAGCTATCAATAGGTTATCGATTATTTGGAAATCAGACCTAACCGATAAAATGAAACGCAGTTTCTTCCAGACAGCGGTCACATCGATACTGCTATATGGCTCCACTACATGGACGCTAACAAAACGGCTGGAGAAGAAGCTAGACGGCAATTACACAAGAATGCTACGTGCAATCTTAAACAAGTCCTGGCGGCAACACCCCACAAGACACCAACTGTACGGCCACCTACCCCCTATCACGAAAACTATTCAAGTTAGACGAGCCAGACATGCAGGACACTGCTGGAGAAGCAGGGACGAACTTATAAGTGATGTACTCTTATGGACCCCCACACCTGGCCGTGCAAAAGCAGGACGACCAGCACGAACATACATTCAGCAGCTATGTGAGGATACGGGATGTTGTCCTGAAGATCTACCTAGGGCGATGAACGATAGGGAGGAGTGGCAAGAGAGGGTCAGGGATATCCGTGCTACCAGCGTGATATGATGATGTATGTATGTATGTATGTATGTAGTGTTTTTGATTGGTGAGTTTGTTGGGAGGGTTGTAGTTGTTTTTACACACGATTTGGTTTGGATGGGCTTTCAGTTGAGATGGTCCAACATTCATTTCTGTCATAATGTGGACCGCTCTGATTGTGTGTCTTTCAAAAGACTGGGCGTGCATATATGTCTGGCCTTTTTTATTTACATCCTGGGAAACAGACCTTACTCATTGTGATCGTCCGTCGAGGTAGTGGTATGATATCCAAAGCCTGAAATGCCCATGGCTTCGGATGATATCGCTGAGTATGGATTCCAGTATATATACACACATGATTTTTTTTAAATATCGTCGCAAAGCAACAAGTGTTTATCTAATTTATGAGTCCAGAATGTTCAGTTATAAAATGAAATATTTTGTTTCTGATCAGTTATTAATTTATTTACTGCAGAATAAAAAAAAAAACCTCCGTTTGGTTTGGTTTGGTTGGGTTGGGTTTTATTGCATATCAACCATTTCACGTTATTTAATGCCAAATCCTCTTTATATATTACACATCACTCAAAAAGTCCCGGGCCTAACTAATAAAACAACAACTTTTAGGCAAAATTCGACTTTATTCATCAACATAGTCTCCTTTTAGGCTGATACACTGATTTTAACGCTTCTCTAACTATTTGATGCCTTTTTTTGTAGAAAAATACGCATCAGTTTCTGATATCACTTCTTCATTGGAGTCAAATCTCTTTCCTTGGAGCATTCTTTTGAGGTCTGCAAACAGCTAGTAGTCGCTAGGGGCCAGATCTAGAGAATAGGGTGGGTATGGAAACAATTCGAAGTATAATTCATGTAGTTTTGCCATCGTTGCGATCGACTTGTGACACAGTGTATTTTCTTGGTGAAAGAGCACTTTTTCTTCTTCATTCATGGCCGTTTTTTGGTGATTTCTTCCTTCAAACGCTCCAATAATGCTATATAATATTCGCTATTGATGGTTCTTCTTTTTTCAAGGTAATCAATGATCCATTACCTTGTGCGTCCCAAAATAAGGACGCCAAAACCTTGCCTGCTGATGTTTGCGTCTTTGGTTGCTTTGGATGGCTTTCACCTGTTGACAACCGATTTGACTCCAGAGTGATGTGGTCGATCCATGTTTCATCTATTGTCATATATTTACGCAAAACTCCTTTTTGTTACGTTGAAACAGTTGCAAACAACGCTCTGAATCGTCGACGCGTTGTTGTTTTTGATCGACTGAGAGCAAATGCGACACCCACTTTCAACACAACTTTCTCATTGACATATTTTCATGCAAAATGCTGAATGCACTGCCTTCTGATATCTTCAGCTCCTCTGCTATCTCACGCAACTTCAATTTATGATCAGCCAAAATGAGTTTGTGGAGTTTTTTTTTTTGTGTTTTCCGGGACAACTGCCGAATTTGGGTGACCTGAGCGCTCAGCATCATTTGTGTCTATATGACTGCGTTTAAAGTCAACATATTACTTCTTAACCGTTGTCTCCGACAAAGTAGAATCTGAATAACACTTATCAAACCATTGCTTTGCCTGAATAGTATTTTTCCCATCAGAAAGCAATGCTTTATCAACACACGAAATTCAGATTTTTCCATTGTTTTGAAAATTCGCACCAGTATCTTCACTTAAATGAATGTAATTTGTAAACTAATAATCCGATTGGGCTCAAATTTTGACACGTGCCATTTGAAGATTAGTACTTTATAAAAATCATGTGGAATTTTATTAGTAGTGCCATCTATATGTCAGACCCCAGACTTATTGAGTGATATGTAATGAATTAAATATATATGCTTTGTAAACTCATTTTGTTAAGAGCAGTTTTAAACGAGCCTGAGCTCATTTTTGATCAGTTAAATGGTTTGAAGTATGTCTATTTACTACCAATCATTTGACTGCTCACAGTTAAATGGTTTCAAGTATTGCTATATAACCGTTATAATTTAATATCAGTCATTTGTTTACACACAGTGTGTAGGTAATTTCATTTTTAAATGGGTTAGAACTAATTTGTTGTCACACTCGTATTGCTATTGTTTCTATACAGTTAATGATTTTAATTATTGCTGCCTAATTCAATTCTGTTCAATATTAATCATTTGCTTGTACACAGTGAAGTAGTTATAAGTATTGCTATTTAACACTCCTCATCAGCATTATTCATTCGTTTGCACATAATTAAATGATTCCAAGTATTGCTATGTATCACTAACAATTCAATTAAACACCAGTCATTCGTTTACGCACAGTTAAATGATGAAAAACAGTTCTATCTGTATTTAGCAAATGTCATTTGTTTTCACAAAGTTTAAATGACATAGATACGACCCTATCACGTGCTACCACTCCGGGTCAGAGTGGACCTGGGAGCAATGGCAATGAGGGGGTACTCCACATTCCACACTCTCGAAGACTTGTGCTTAATCCTCAGATGGACACTTATTGGCGGGGGTCTTACCCCTCTGCAGAGATGCAGTCGGTGTATTCTATCGATCCAGCCGACTGAGCAGAAGGAACCTACGTGAACACCCTTTTAGTGTGCTAATTCTATAACTTATGCCAGGGGTAGCAATTTACAGAATCTTGAAAAAAAAAAGGTTAAGTCGTTTTTATAAAAAGTTTTTTGTTAAAAATGCTAAGATCTTTATTTAATTCTAAAGTTAGTGTGTATTAAATTTAAGGATACAATAAAATAATTGGAATTATTCCTTGTAGTCTTTTTATGTTTTTTTTTAATGAAAACGAAATTCAGAACGAGTTTCTCCGATATAATTATCTTTATCACATTCAGTAAGAGAAAAGAGGACCTAAACTACATTTGAACTCACACCATCTCATAAACGCTTCTAATACAAATAATTAATATATATAGATGGAAACAGATTTACATAAATATAGGTTGTATCAGAAACGTTTAAAATAGGAACATTTACAGGCATATACAGTATTGTCTATATTTCTTGTAAAACATTAAGCAATCAAAACTGATATTATTAGATATTAATACCAAACTCTAAGGCACTGAAATTCTGTAACCCAAAATGAAATTGGAACACCTCCGTAATCAAAAAATTCAATGGCATACTTATATGTATGATGAGTACTCATTTTTAAACTGCTACGTATTCATCTTTTAGGTTACAGAGTTGTTGTAAAGTTTGTAAATAAATAATGTCTAATAATATCCGTTTTTTTTCTTCTTTATATTCTACGATTCAAAATGATAAAAATTCAAATATCTTTGGTTTCGAAGAAAATTCATTTTTTTCTTTAAAAAATGGGTTGGGGTTTATTTACTTAGGGCGACCTTGTAAGTCCGTAACCTGATTCAAAGAAAGCTTTTATTTTATACAAATATGTTTAATATGACCTCCTTACTCGTCGATAGCAGTTTTAAACGAGTGGTGAATATTTATATACATAGGTCGTCATGTTGTATTCTGAGTTGTGGGCGAGAAATGCGTATGGTTGCAAAACAAAGAACGTATAGATACTCACAATAGCACAGTAATGATGTTATAGAAAATTTTTATAAATAGATTAAGTACAGAGAGTAGAATGGAGAAATATGTTTACAGTTGAGGAATGAATTCCGTGGTAGTAGTCACAAAGTTCATGTACTGTACTTGTCTCGTGGTGAAGGGATAGTTACAAAGTTCCCGTGGTGAAGGGATGGTTTTCTCGGAATTAGGACAATGTTCTTAGCGGTGGCGATCGTTTGATGTATCGGATGACAGGCGCCGGACGGTGCGTAGAATCCTTAACACGGGTCGTGTGAAGGAACAAGTCTGTGGTGTAGGAACGCGACTGACTGATGATTATTTGGTCCGTCTATTTATACATTTTCTGTAGGCTCAGAACGGCAATTTTTGTGCCCCGCGGGAAGCGTTCCGATTGGATATTTATTAATGTATTTTTTTTTTTGTTAATTTATCGCAAACGGAAGTTCTGCGCGGAGCCCATGCGTGAGCGACTAACTTTTCATTTTGAGTTGAGAACTCGAAGTGTTAACTTCCGTTTTTTTTTCTTTTCTTCTTTTCTTTCTTTTTGTTTTTTTCAAATCAAGGCAAGATCTCGTCTTGTAACAGCTCCCCCAGATCTTACCATGATTTGAAGTTGCTATGTTGTTAGTGCTTGCTTGCGTGCGTGTTTTTTTTTTTTTTGTTTTGTTTTTTGTTTGTTTTTTTTTGGTGTTGTGTATTATTTATTTTGTTTTTTGGCACATAACGAAGTCTTTATAGCGTGCTGGGAGTTGCCCTCGTGTTTTTCGTTTCGTTGGGTTTTGGGTATTGTCTCCGGAACTGCAGTCATTTGCGACAAGATGCTCCCCTGACGAAAGTGTAGGGAGTTGTGACAACGGGTGATGGGTAGGTTTCCGGGGCGGACAAGGAGGTAGGAGTGGTCGTGTCGACGGGTGATTGGGAATTTGGTGAGGTGGGGATAGAGCTGGAGGTGGGGGTGGTCGATGCATGTGTTGCAGGTTATTTGGTCGTGGTACGAGTCGACGGACGTGTCCACGGTGAACCCAATGCGTTTCACAATTTTCGTTTTTCACTTGAACTACCAAACCGTTCGTTTTGGTGACCTCAAAGTCACCTATCCAAGGCAGGTGAGACAAGTGGGCTGTTGCGGATTGCGGTCGGTGGAGTAGCACCTTGTCACCGACTTGTATCGGGTCTTTGAAGATGCTGCGGTTCAGTTTGGCTTCCATTTTGTGGTCAGCCTCGTTGTTCGCCAAGGCGACTCTTTGATGTACCTGTCGGAGCAAAGCGTTTATCTGCATACCGTAAGCACCTGGGTTGTTGTTAACGATGTCTTGGCAGGGGATCTTCGGTAGACCAATGTTTGGTTGGCGGCCGGTGATAATGTAATGCGGGGATGCACCAGTGGCGGTGTTGGCTGTGGCATTCATTGAGGAAACTGCGGATTCGAGAACGTCCGTCCATTCACAGTTTCTGTCTTCGCAGATCATGTAAAGGGCGTTTTTTAAGGTCCGGTGTTGCCTCTCAATGTTCCCCGAGCTTTGTGGTCGCCACGGGCAGTGAAGTTCCCGGGTGATCGAGGTTAGGTCACAAAATTCCTTGTAGACCTCACCAGTGAAGTGGGTTCCTCGGTCGGAGGAGACAATGCGGGGAATCTCGCAGTGACGAAGAAAGAACTGGTAGAGTCCGCGGGCTGCGTCGATTGCGCGGTCTCTGGCACATGGTATGGCCATGAGGTGGCGGCTGAAGCTGTCTAGAATAGTAAGGATGTACCGCTTGCCCTTTGAGAAGGGTATTGAGACAAAATCTATGTAGACAACCTCGAATGGTTTTCCGCCTCTCTTGCAATGGCCCGTGGACCAGTTTCGGCGCATGCCGTAATTTCCCTTGCGTTTAGCGCAGGTTTGGCATGACTGAACATACGCCCTGATATCGCGATTTTTGAATTCCCACCAGTAGCTGGATAGGTGTTCCTGCATGCGGGAGATCCCTGAGTGGTTGACACAGTCATGGGCTTGGTGGAGATATTTTGTCCGGAGCTTGTAGGGTACTACCAGTTTTGGTGTGTTTGTAGTATCCCTGATCATCAATACAGATGTACCAGGTTCCAAGTAGAATTGGTGCATGTGTTTGTTATATAGCCCGGTACGATGATCTTTGGGGTCGAGTAGGGTAGCGTCCGGTCTTGGGGTTGCCAACTGAAGAGCTCTGATGATTTTTGAAAGTGTGTCATCAGAGGCTTGTTCCGCTGCAATACCCATGTGGTCAGCTATCTCTTCAACCGGGATGGTCGATGTGGCATGAAACGCGAGGAATGCGTCGATGGCCTGCAGATGATGCTGAATGTTCCGTGTTGTGTGAGTCCCAGGGAGCAGCTGGGAGCTCTTGATTTCGTCCATGCACCAGGATGGAACGTAGATGTTTAGACTGGAGCCTTGGAGTTTGAAGCGCTTCCCTGCAGGTGTGGGGTCTGCCGTAAGCTTGTCCTTGCTGTGGCCATATCTCCGACTGAGCATGTCTGCCCAGACATTCGATTCACCTTCTACATATTCCAAGACGAATTTGTAGCACGATATTTCCTCCTGCCATCGTCGTATCTTCGCATTGTTGAATTCACGTTGATCCAAGTATGTGAGAGATCGATGATCTGTGAGGACGACGAAGGGACGACTACGCAAGAAGTAATCGAATTTGGTGATGGCCCATTTTATCGCATATGCCTCGCGTTCAGTTGTTGACCAGTTGCGCTCCGTCGCGTTAAAGGTGTGTGAGGCCACTGCTATTATTTTCTTTTGGCCGTGTTTATTCTCTTGCATGAGAATGGCCCCACATGCGATATCGCTGGCGTCGGTGGTGAGGGTAAAGAGTCCGGTGAAGTCGGGGAATGAAATGATTGGTGGTGAAGCGAGGCGCTTCTTAATTTTATTGAAAGCCTTGTTGGCCCCTTCGGTCCAGACGAATGTTCGTCCGGGCTTATTTAGTTCGTTTATGGGGGCCATTAGATTGGAGAACATGTCGGTTCTGATGCTCTCGTTAAGGCGTGTCTCGATGAATTGCCGAATCCATACGAGACGTCCGATGAGACTTTGTAGTTCTTTTCTCGTTGTCGGGGGTTTCATGTCGATAATGGCGCGGACATATTCGGGGTCGGCCTTGAACCCGTCGCTATTCACGATGCGACCGAGAAATTTAGCTTCGGACGCAAGAAAAATGCATTTTTCCGGGTTTAGTTTTAATCCGAACTTGCGTAGAGCAATAAATAATTGCTCCAGCGCTGTCACATATTCCTTGAAGGTTTTGGCGTGGACAAGATTATCGTCAATATATGACGATATGTTCGCGTGTGAGGCAACTGTGTCGAGAGCCTCAGCTATGCATCGCGAGAAGATTTGTCCAGCGGATGTTAGACCGAAAGCCAGACGGGTGTATTGGAAACAGCGTCCTTTCCAAGTAAAGGCCATTTTATGGCGGTCACGTTCGTCAATGACGATTTGCCAATAGCCATTGCGGAGGTCGAGTGTTGAGAAGTACTTGTTACCTTCGCCAATCTTGTTGAATGTCGAGTCAATGGTAGGTATTGGGTATGGGTCGAGATCGACTAAAACCTTGTTGAGGGTTCTTTTGAAATTTGCGACCACTCGAATCTTTCCGTTTTTCTTGCGGACGGCAAAAACGGGACTGTTAAATCCTTTAGGGTCGTTGCAAGGTTCGATAACACCCTCACTTGTCATGCGGGCAATTTCTGCGTCAACATCACCCTCCAGTGCTTGGGCTATAGGGTTCTGTTTTTGGCTCCTGGACTGGCCGTTGGTTGGTATGCGTATGGGCTTGATGAAAGTGCCCCTTCTATTGTCGTCGGTGCCGAGAATGTCCGCATAGCTGATGAGTAAATCGGCGGTAGCTTCTAATTCACTACGGCTATGATGGTCTGGAAGCGATAGGCCTACGGTTTGCTTAAGCCAATGGAGTTTTTGGTTGAGAGTCAACCCGTTAGGCGATGATCTGGCTGTGGCTCGTGGTTCCTCGTTGGAAACGGTTAGGGCGCCGTGTGAAAGGTTGTGGGTCGGTTTTATCCTTGGATGGACGGTTGTAGAGAGCGGGACAGTATGTTTTAGCTTGCCAGATGGGAGTGTGCGCGCAAGTTCTACAGTCGCCTTCTGGTTATCGATAGTATAGGATAACAGTGTGTGGTGGCCGAGTATGTTCTGACCGATCAAGATGGGAATGTCTGATGTCGTGATCAGTGTGTCGACGTTGCAGAAAGCGGGGGAAGTATCGTCACCCAAGGTAATGTCGCAGGTGAGCTTGCCCAGAATAGAGATGTTCCCTCCGATTCCTTTGACTCGGATGTTGGTTTCGGACATGTGTCTTCTTGCATCTTCAGGTAAGCGAGAAATGGGAATGATGCAAGTCATGCATCCGGAATCCAGCATGCCTACACCGGAGAATGTGATGCCGTTGTTGCGGAGGTTGATCTGAACAAGGGGCGATCGGAGATCAGGTTGGATTTGAACGTTAAATGTGTGATGATGCTGAGTGGATACATGGACCTGGGAACGAGTCATCACATCTCGTTCGGTCCCAACCGAAAATCCAGTTCGTCGAAGCGCGTCGCGTGTTCATGGTTGTGCTGATCGCTATCTATTCCAGGTAACCCGGTGTCAGTGGTCGCTATGTGTGCTTGAGCATGAGGGGGGTGAAAATATGGGCACCTGTTGCCCTTAAAGCATGCGCGGCCTCGTAAAAAATTTTTGCACATTGCTTGTTGGCTGGGTTGGCCAGCGCTTCTTTGTGCCCGGTTGTGCTTCATGTTGTAGGTGGGGGCGGTTCGACTTTTCCAGTCAACGATGGATGGGTTCCGCCTGTGGGTTTGCCGCAGTTGCTTGTTCAGATCCAGCAACTGTAGCTGTACGTCGGCTAGTATCTTGTCACTTTCAAGGCTACGAGGTTTGTCAGAGTGTGTAGGTTGGCTCGCCATCAGCGCAGTTGTTTCAGCGGCGGTGGTGATGTCCGTTTTGATACCATGATCAAGATAGCGTTGCGCATCGCTGGCTATACCACCCGCTGAGTAGTGTCTGTCCATAGTTTTGACGAGGTGTGGATAGATGTTAGGTGTCCATGCCTTGATCTTTTCACTCATGAGCATGGCCCCCATCAGGGAAAACGCAGTTTCGGGCGTCATCTCAGCATTTTGTCTGTCCGACTTGAATTTTGCCGTGATGTGGACAGTGGCCTCTCGGATTGTGTTTTCAAGTCGGCCTGCAAAATCAGTGAGTTTCTCTCCCTCATGTCGCTGAAGGTCCCATGCTCGGCTTAGGTACAGGAAGTTTGTCATTTGGCTCCCGTGGGTGGATATAAGGTAAGCCTTTAGTTCCTCGAACGTGGACGTAGGCTGTCTTGAGTCCTCCATCTGCTGGAAGATGCCTTCGTTCAGTAGTTGCTTTGCCAGCTTGACAAACTCCTTCTCCATTGCAGGATATTCCCTTAATTCTGGCTTAACGTGTATGGTGTAAGCCTTATTAAGGTCGGTAATGAAGCGGTTTACATCGCTGCCCGGTTCGAAGGTCCGGATGGATTTTGTGGCATCCCGAAGTGACTGCTGTCGCAATAGAAGCTCATAGTTTGTGGTGTGTTGTTGCAATGTGTGCGATCGATCGTGCGCGGTAGTTTGCAGAGCAGTTAAAAGTTTGTGGAGGTCTGTTTTCAGTTCACTAATGATTAATTGTGCTTGCGGGTTATCTGCCGGCTCCATGTCAATTTTCGTTTGGAGAATCGCTGCTTTTTTCTGTTTTATAAGTTCCAAGATTTCTGATCGAGAAAGGCCGGAGTATTCCATACTTGTTTTGCTGCACGCTTGACACTAGTGTTGTATTCTGAGTTGTGGGCGAGAAATGCGTATGGTTGCAAAACAAAGAACGTATAGATACTCACAATAACACAGTAATGATGTTATAGAAAATTTTTATAAATAGATTAAGTACAGAGAGTAGAATGGAGAAATATGTTTACAGTTGAGGAATGAATTCCGTGGTAGTAGTCAGAAAGTTCATGTACTGTACTTGTCTCGTGGTGAAGGGATAGTTACAAAGTTCCCGTGGTGAAGGGATGGTTTTCTCGGAATTAGGACTATGTTCTTAGCGGTGGCGATCGTTTGATGTATCGGATGACAGGCGCCGGACGGTGCGTAGAATCCTTAACACGGGTCGTGTGAAGGAACAAGTCTGTGGTGTAGGAACGCGACTGACTGATGATTATTTGGTCCGTCTATTTATACATTTTCTGTAGGCTCAGAACGGCAATTTTTGTGCCCCGCGGGAAGCGTTCCGATTGGATATTTATTAATGTATTTTTTTTTTTGTTAATTTATCGCAAACGGAAGTTCTGCACGGAGCCCATGCGTGAGCGACTAACTTTTCATTTTGAGTTGAGAACTCGAAGTGTTAACTTCCGTTTTTTTTTCTTTTCTTCTTTTCTTTCTTTTTGTTTTTTTCAAATCAAGGCAAGATCTCGTCTTGTAACAGTCATTATGCAGATTAAAATTCGTCTAATATGAGGGTTACAATGAAATGATGCTCGTCATTTTCACTGAAACTATAAATCGAAATGTGATGTTTTTAAACTATCACATAGAGTAATATTTTGACTGCATGACTGATATAATGTCTGTATTTTTATGTGTTTGTTACATAGCTATGAATTGGAAGCAGAAATAAAGAGCGGTATCGAATTCGTGACTACAGAATCATTTCTTACTCGTAAGTAGTTAGAAATTATTCTGTGGTTAAGAATTCGATACCGTTCTATGAACACAGAAGACGCAGAGAATAATGTACAAAGATAGGTGAATAAGTTTAAAGAAATTTAAACTGAAGTTGAACGACAGGTTTCTTGAAAGAGTTGTTACCAAAAGGATTTGACAAATGGTTTGAAAAGTGGAGATCATTTTAAATTCTACTATGTTGGATACCAAGATTTATTTATGATATATCCTGAGGTGGCAATAATATAAGGATAATCAAGAGATAGTATTCCGTGAAAGGAAATAAAGGAAATAATATGTACTATAGGTTTGAATAAATAAAGAAGAAGTTTATTGTAATATTTACAGAGAGAATGTGTAGTTCTTAACGTGTTCTGTCCAGGGTGTCTCTCCGTGTTTCTCTATCCGGTGACCGGTGACATGGTCCCGTATTTAAACTGTTCCGGTGGTGATTACATATCTCACCATAACAATTTACTACCTATTGTTCTTGAGTAATCACCATTGATAAAAAAAAGCACGTGTTTAAGGGGCACCATAGTTGTTTTGTTTTTTGGGTTTTTTTTCTAATGAAGATATGATACTTTGTCGTGGCTAGATCATACTAGCAATAAAATCAAATCAAAGGCTAACGTAAAATAATCGTAAAAATAATGAAACATATTTTTGCTATTTTTCCGTTAACTATTTTTTGTAGATTTCTTTAACTATGAATACTGTGCTTCTTGCGAATTTTTCATACCAGAAGTAGGTGATGGTTTATTTTTTACTGAAGTTTAAGAGACAGCAAACCTCCTCAGTTCTCTAGGATTCTCGGAAATGTTCGGGCTGATTTCAGCAGTATTGTGGTTTGAATAGTTTCAATTCTTCCTCGGATTTCTCGCTCCCCAGTCAATTTTGTTGGGTTTTTTTTTCAATCATTCAACTATGATTAGTATTATTATTACTTTGTCGTGTCCTGTCAAAAACGTAAATAAAACAGACCACTCCAACCCCTTAAAAACGCTACGTCTGGCTACGACCGGAAATGATGAAATCACCCGTAAACTTGACAAGCAGCACCAGCGAAGAAAGAAAAAAAAATCTTTTTACAACATTAACAGTGCCAGTTTTTTCGAAAGTCACTCTATCAAAATAAAGTGGATTACCTTCATCAGCCTATTTCAAGCCAAGGAAGGATTATATTACCACTGATATTTTTATGGACGAACCTTCTGTCCACATACCAGGTGTGATACGACTTTCGCTCTGTTTATAGACT
This sequence comes from Sepioteuthis lessoniana, assembly GCA_963585895.1. Taxonomy (NCBI): domain Eukaryota; kingdom Metazoa; phylum Mollusca; class Cephalopoda; order Myopsida; family Loliginidae; genus Sepioteuthis; species Sepioteuthis lessoniana. The sequence goes on along the minus strand of OY757914.1, from coordinate 60,376,194 downwards.
GATTTTCAGCAGTCAAATAGGCTCACCCGTTAGTACGATTCTTTAGTATCCGGACTCTCAAGGCGTGATCCTGCAACTAGTGGTCGCACCCACCTTACACCTACGTAGATATGCGAAAAGGTCCTTTTAAGGACCATTAGAGGTCTCCATCCCTAGTGTTGGGGTATCTCTGGCAGTTCTCATGAACTTGTCGAACCAGGCGGCCTGGAGGCAAACACGAAGAGGACAATAAGACCATCTGGTCTTAACCATTTCGGTCGGTTCCCGCTCACGCAGCAAAACACGGTAGTCTTAGACATGTTTTCCTCGTCCGTTCGCTCGGCTACATAGGATCTGTTTGTATCTTGAAGTCCCAATGTTTTTTCGTTTGCGAAATGGATAACGATTTTATAACATATTCATTAACGAACGTTTCTAACCATCTGAAATTGTCTAAGTTCATTCTCTTGATTCTCTGCCCACTTGTTGTTGCAGTATCAATGAAATGTCCTTTTTAATATATGGTCTATGTGTCTGATTGGGTGAAGTAATAAGAAATTTCCTAGATTGTTCACTGATTAAATCATTTTATATTTATGGTATAAAGGGGTAAATATTTTTATTGTATGAAACTATTGTGTTGCTGGATTAAATAAAAGGCAGTAACTTTATGTCTAGTTGTCATCAGTGGAGAAACGAGAAAGAAACATTGTTGAGCTTTAAGTTAAACCTGGTGATTAGCCATTTAAGTTCTAAGTGAGCACAAAGCCCAAATTATGGGACTCTCAGAAAGAATCGAACTCACTCACAATGGACTGCTTGTCGATCCCTCTAGCCATTATAGCTTGCAAGGCACTTAACAAAGTTCTGACGAGATTTATTGCTGCTTAACTTCTGTAATCTCGCGAGAACTACTGCTTGACCATAAATCACGATCCCATCATTTTTCGTTTGTCACACTGGTAAATTCCTCTTTCAATATATATCGTTGCTTCCTTTTATAAAATGCGCATTTAAAATAATCCTGGTTGAAAAATTCTTGGGAGACCTATAACATTTTGTTATGTAGACAGTCAGCAACTGTATACATTATTTACAACGAACTGCTGTAAAATGATATTTAAGAATTTCATCCATTTAACAAAAACGAAGCTAAAGATTTTTGGGTGCCTGACTGTGGATGTGGCCCACGACAAATTCCTTTCAACATTTGGTGAGATTTCTCTGTGCATAATGTCAAAAGAAATGCAGCAAGTGAGCTGCTATTTATAAAACTAATAAGGGTCTCTCTGTAGTGGGCCAAGGGAAATTTTCTAATCCTTCTTTCCCGTTAGCGGGACTTAGAATAAGCTATGTCCGCTGCAGAGTAAGACTCTCCCTACAAAAAAGGGGGCATCATCGGTATGACGCTAAACTGTATCTGATGGAGTGTAGAGTTCCCCTTCTTTGCCATTACTTCCAGGTCCACTCTTACCTGGAGTGGTACTTTTTATTTGGGTCCTATCTATTGGTCAAATAGATCTGATTAAAGATTATTCGTATATGATAGGACTCTGAGTGAAAATACCTCTTAAGAAACAACTACACAAAAATGTAAATATGAACGTAGAATAAACGTGATTCCCTAACTTCTAAGCATAAAATTACTTAAGATAGGTTAACATGCCGTTAAAATCAATTAGTTCTTTCTCCTCGCAGCTAGTAGTAATCCATTGTTTGTGAGTTCGGGCTTTGTTAGGTGCGAATTTAATACTGTACAAGACTATCTCAGCTTCTGACTCAGTAAATATCTTCATCCACACCAGCAAACATATGAATGGAAATTTACTAAGCTTTTTGCTTAGATGTGGCACAAGGCCATATGAAGGGGGCACCCAATGAGACCAGCAAACATATGAATGGTTGCACGGGTAAAAATACATTGGATTTTTGAAAACTGTTTGTAGCTCATCTGAAACATATGAGTCCCGCTGAAAAAAATGCCACGTCTAATTTTTCTTGCCTAGGATTTAGAAGGTCTTCCTCTACTCAAGCAATTTAAAAAATATTGATTTTATATTATTTTAGAAGTATGATCCTTTTTTCCAAACCATCTCTAATTTTCCGATGTCTTTTAAAACTATCGCTGATATTCCGAGTTATCTTTCCCTTGTATCCAATTCGATTATTCCCTCGGAGGAGGAGGAGAAGAAGAAGGAGGAGGACGATAACAAATCCATACTAGTAAGGGTGTTGAAAAACTATTAAGATTCAAGTTTATCTATTTCCAAATTAGTATTTGTAAATAAAATCAAGAGAAAGATAATGTGTATCGGAAAGTCAAAGATCATTTTGACATAATATTCATATTTCAAATAGGATCCCCATTCTAAAATCATTTCAAATTGATATTTTTCAAAACTGACAAATTGTTTGAGTTGAGGTAAATCTTCTGTATGCTAAACAAAATGAATATCTGTAAGAAAATCTTTTCTTTTTTTGTGTGGAGTTTGTTCAGAAATGCCTTGTTTCTTACTATATATATATATATATATATATATATATATATATATATATATATATATATATATATATATATATGAGCAAATTTATTTTCATATTTCCTGTTAACTTCACTCTAGTGCTTTCAAAATTTTCCCAGAGATCCTTAGTTGTAATACGTTTATTATTTCTCACAGATTTTTCGAAAGTTACATTTTCAGCTGATGAACAGTTTCTTCTTCTTACTACGTCCAGATCTCTTTTTAAATTATGTTTTGAACATTTAAAAATAAATTTTATGAGTATTAAAAGTGATTTGCAGAAACTAAAAAGTACAAACGCATCAAAAAAAAAAAATACTAGTATAGCGTGAGTTTTTGATTAAAAAAAATTGGGGTTGGGGTGGATATCCTCTAAGAGGAGCATTTAGAAAAGCAACGAGGTTTTTTTTATCATTCTTAACACCAGAATAATCAATATTTGTCAAATCAGCATTCATTTACCTGTTACAATATTTTTTTTTTAAATTTTCACTTTGATTCGTTGGGACTGCGCTGTTCAGTATTTGGTAATCTATCTTTGGTAATCTTGAACCATAATGGAACATATTTTTCCTCTTTTTTTAGATGAAGTCTTGTCAATCATAGTTGTCAATCAATAATTTTGAGTAGTGTTATCCTTCTAATACGTCATTCTAATCATTTTTAAATACAACTCCCTCGTGTCGTCACACGAGGAAGAGGGCGCATCGAAAACAGCAATAAAAAATAAGGTCCTGCTGAAACTCGAACTCACGTTCTCTTTTGCCTCGGAGAAGTTCTATTTTATGTATGTATTCGCCCAACCTCAGAGCGACGGGCAGGATGTGAAGCAAGATCAGTTTTTAATCGTAGTAAAACTGGTTTGAAATCAGTTTTCCTTCTCTTAAAATGGCTGTCTAACCAAGTCTGCCCGACTATTTTACCAGAGCTGAAGGAAGAACAGGTATATTCATGCGTTTTCCAAGAGCATTAGTGTGAAAGTGAAACGCCCCCTACCCCACCAAAAAAAAAAACTTGCCCAGGATTTGAACTCAGTTCGTCGTTTCCGTTTCCTAAGACGATAACTGTCAGACTTTTTCATTTTTTCCGATAAGATTTGTCTGGTCTCTGAAAAACCAAGTATAAAAAGTTGTGTCGTTATGTTAACATTTAGAGTTTGACTAATGGCCACCAGGGAGCCATAAAGGTTAAAAAATTGTAACTTGTAAGTTATCACAAAAACTTTAGCTTTAAATCCCATACATCGTCTTTGGTAGATCTTCATTGAATTTTGGGTGAGTAGTGCATATTACTCTATCAGTAGTCGAATGAACTCCGTCGACCTAAAATGATTAAAATCGATTTTGAGTGTCAATAACTCTATAGAATTACACTTTCGTAGCCATTGATTTTCTACAATTTGGTTGTTGAACTAGGGATCTAAAATTGGTTCTGCTTGGCTTTTGTTGAAATTGAAGAAGTGTAAGTTGAAACATCAGTAAATTAAGAATAGAAACAAATGAGTATCAAGTAGTTTATGATGACTTTAAAAGAAACTATTGAAAATGAGTAATGATATTTCTTTCCTCTGAGGATTCCTGCTGAAATCTTGAAATAAAGTAACTCGGCTCGAATTTCACTTTGTAAAAATTTATCATAAGATTATAAAAAAAACGATTTAAAAAAAACATTTACTGAGAAGATTTAAATCATGTCCCCCCCAAAAAAAAGCTTTCGAATATCTATTTTTTTTTCTATTCTTATCTCGAAGAATCATTAATAGAACCCAAAATGAAAAATTCAAATAGCCATCTTTTTGTATTATCCGGATCATTTTTCATGAGAAGTAATTTTTCTAACAGACGTTGAAATAATCTATATTCACCATTTGAAATCTTTAGACTAAGAAGAAAAAAACAAAAAACAATCAAGTGAAAGAAAAAAATTGATACCCAAAAACTGGAAGCTACTTAGATAAAAAAAAAAACAAACAAAAAAAAACGCTTTTTTGTTTCCTTTTCCTTTAAAACGAAAATTTCTTTCTTTCTTTGTTTCTTTTAGAAAAGAAGCATGATTAGCAGGTTTTTCTGTCATCTTAAATTAACGTTCAATTCTCATTATACAAAATTTCAGAAAGAAAGGTTGCCTTCCTCATTTCGAAAGTTGGTTTGACATACGAGGTGCATACGATAAGTCTCCAGACTTTTTTCGTATGGGCACTTTTATTGATAGTACACACATGAAACTCAAATCCCCTTCGAAGTAATCTCCTCCGGCTGCAATGCACTTGTACCGTTCCAACAACTTCTGGAAGGCCCCTTGGAAGTCCCCTTGTGTGAGCGTGTCAATGACCTTCGTCACAGTCTCTTTCATCTCCTTAATTGTCTCATAACGACAGTCTCTGAGCTTAGGGAATAACCAAAAGTCACAGGGAGCAAGGTCTGGACTATAGGGAGGCTGGGGAACTGTCTTGATGCCCATCCTGGTCAAATAGTCTGTGACAAGGATGGAGTTGTGGACTGGTGTATTGTCCTGCTGGAAATGCCACTGACCCGATTTGAAGAGTGCTGGCCACTTCCGACGGAATCTCTTCCTGAACTCCCTTAAAACCTCAACATAGTAACCCTAACCCTAACCGTTTGGCCAATCAACTCTGGTGTTCAGACTTCCTTACTCCTCCCACACCTCTCTTCATCCCTCACAGACTCCCTGCCGTCCTTGAATCTCTGATGCCGCTCAAAAACTGATGCTCGATTCATGGATGATGCCCCAAAAGCAGTCTGAAGGATTCCATACGTTTCTGTGGCATTTTTCCAAGTTTAAAGATCAATTTTATTGCATATCGTTCTTCTTAAGTGTTCTCACGTCCAGATTGCATTTTTGAAATTCAGCAGCTGTGACAATCAGGCTTTAGTAGGGTGTATTCGAATTCCTGCTGTAGCTGTTCATTTGAACTTGAAATCATAAAAATTGTCCAGTAATCTCATAAGATGTATAGCAATAACATAGTGAATTTTCAAGAGTATACGACAATTTTAAATGCCTGTTCAAAAAAGTCTGGAAACATTGAAGGCACCACGTACTTAATCAACGGTATATGAGTTATCATGCGGCATTGAATAACTCTTCAGGGTTCTTTACTGCTGAAATTTAATACAAACAATTTGCTTTCAAGTATTCTTATCTAACGCTCATAATTTATACGGAATTATATGGTTAAAAGTAACTATTCCTATTTAATAATAATAATAATAATAATAATAATAATGGGCTAAGCTATATCAACAACCGGATGCAAGAGAGGGAAAAGATTTTGGAGGAAACTATGGGAATGGAAAGATCATAACAAAAAAGTCGAATGGATAAACAACATGGAAACAGAGTTTCAAATGCTCGAAGAAGGCCCTCAGGTGAACCCCAACTGGCTCAAGTCAAATATAGCAAACTGGAAAACCCCTGGCCTAGATGGCATACACGAATTTTGGTTAAAAAAATTCACCTCCATCCACGACAGATTTTCTACGGAAATGAATAAATGCATAGAAAAAACTGAGATAGCCGAATGGATGACCAAAGGGAAGACCACTCTAATCCAAAAGACCCCCTCATAGGAACTGCCCCAACAAACTATAGACATATAACGCGCCTATCGAAGATGTGGAAAATACTAACGGCACAAATTAGGGAGAAGATTTACTACTCATTGAGAAACCGCGGAATCTTTCCCGGCGAACAGAAAGGATGTTGCAAAAGAACCAGAGGCACTGAGCACCCACTATATATAGATGAAAACATCCTCAACGAAAATAAAACGAGACGGAAAAATCTAGCTATGGCCTGGATTAACTAAAAAAAGGCTTACGATATGTTCCCCCAAAGCTGGATATTACACTGTCTCAAAATGTATAAAATATCCGACCAAGTCATACAGTTTATCGAGAAGACCATGTAAACCTGGAGAGTGGAATTGACAGCAGGAGGAAAAAGCTTAGCAAAGGTAAACATCCAAAGAGGCATATTCCAGGGAGATGCACTGTTATCATTAATATTTGTGATAGCCATGATGCCATGATGCCACATCCTTAGGAAATGCACAGCCGCTTACAAACTCAGTAAATCGCAGGAAAAAAATTAACCACTTGATGTACATGGACGGCATCAAACTTTTTGCCAAAACCGAAAAAGAATTGGAAACCCTAATACAAACTGTGAAAATATACAGTCAAAATATAGGAATAGAAATTGGCATAGAAAAATGTGCCATGCTAGTAATGAAAAGTAGCAAACGACACATGATGGAAGGAGTCGCTCTACCAAATCACGAAAAACTCAGAACACTCGGAGAAAAGGAAATCTACATATATTAAGTAATACTGGATGCTGACACTATCAAACAAGCAGAAATGAAAGAACCTATTTAAAAAAAACTATCCCAGAAGAACCAGAAAATTACTCGAGACAAAACTCTAGAGCAGGAACCTTATCAAAGGAATAAATAACTGGGCTGTTCCCTCGTAAGATATTCGGGACCATTCGTAAAGTGGACAAGAGAAGAACTTAAACAAATGAATCAGCGAACAATAAAATTTATGACTATGCATAAGGCATTGCATCTCAGAGATGACGTTGACAGACAATGGCAAGAAAAGGAGGAAGAGGACTTACCAGCATTGAAGACAGCATTAAGGCATGGATACAACGATTAACCTTAAAAGAGACTACATACAAAAGTGCTGAAGAAGACTGATTTTAGCCACCAGAAACAATACTAATGACACAAGGACCAGATGAACGACAATAATCAGAAAACAAAAATGGAAAGAAAAACAAGTCTATGGATGTTTTAAGCGACTAACAAGCGACATCTCACACTAGAAAACTGAGACGTGGCTAATAAAAGGAAACATTAAGAGAGAAATTGAATCTCATCTAAAAGCAGCACAAAAAAACGCCGTAAGGACTAGCCATATTAATGCGAGAATAGATAAGACGCAACAAAAGAGCAGATATAGATTATGTGGTAATAGAGACGAAACGATCAATCACATAATAAGCGAATGCATCAAATTGGCACAGAAAGAGTATAAGATAAGGCACGACTGGGTGGGCAAGAAACTGAAGTTTGACCATACGAACAAATGGTATATGCACAACCAGAGTCTGTCTTGGAGAATGAGACACATAAACTCCTTAGGGATTTTGAGATACAAACGATCACCTAATCAGAAGACCAGACCATATAATAATCTATAAAAAAAGAGAGAACTTGCAGGATTGTGGACTTTGCTGTCCTGCGGAACTTAGAGTAAAATTGAAAGAATACGAAAAGAGGAATAAGTACCTCGACCTTGCCAGGGAATTAAAAAACGGTGGAACATGAAAGTGACGATTATACCAATTGTAATTGATGCTCTTGGTACAGTCACCAAAGGATTGGAACAAGGACTGGAGGACTTAAAAATAAGGGGACGGGTGGAGATCGTCCAAACTGCAGCAATTTTGAGATCAGCCAGAATACTGAGAAGAGTCCTGAAGACTTGAGGAGACTTGTTATTACTCAAACTTCATTGGAAAACTATCAGCTAACGCTGATGGGAAAACTCTCAAGGAAAAAAAAATAATTGCTATGCATAAGATGAGATGACGTGCACAGACAGTATGTGTCAAAAAAAAAAAAAGGAGGAAGAGGACTTGCCAGTATTCAAGATAGCGTCGATGCATCGATACAACGACTAGAAGACTATATCAAGTGCAGAGGAAGACAGATTACTGTGGACAGAAACAATACTAATGACACAAGCATCAACAGAACAAAAATAACCCGAAAACAAAAATAGGAAGAAAAATAACTGTATGGAAAGTTTAAGCGACAAACAAACGACATCTCACAAGAGAAAATGTGGACATAGTTAAAAAAGGGAAACTGAATCTTTTTTATTGCTGCTTAAAACAACGCCATAAGGACAAACAATATCAAAGCAAGAATTGACAAGATGCTACAAAATATCTGATGTAGATTATGTGGTGATAGAGACGAAACGATTAATCACATAATAAGCGAATGCAGTAAATTAGCGCAAAAAGAGAAAAAGACAGGATACAGCTGGGAAGGCAAGCTATTTAAATTTGACCATACGAACAAATGGTACATGTATAATCCAGAAGTCACAAGAAAAAATAAACCACCTAATGTACATGGACGATATCAAACTGCTTGCAAGAAATGAAAAGTAATTGGAAATCCTAATACTAGTAATAAGAATACACAGTCAGTTATAGGATTGGAATTAGGAATAGAAAAAAACAGAAGTGGAAGAAAAACAACTATATGGATATTTCAAGCGACAAACTGACGAAATCTTACATGCGAGGAATGTGACTAAGAAAAGGAAACCTTAAAAGATAAACTAGATCTCTTCTAATAGCAGCACAAAACAACTCCATGAGGATCAACTATGTTAAAGCGAAAATCGATAAGACACAATAGAATGGCAAGTGAAGGTTATGTGGTGACAGACGAAACCATTAATCACATAATAAGCAAATGCAGCAAATTGGCCCCCAAAGAGTACAAGACTTGACAGGACTTGGTGGGGAAAGTAATTCACTGGGAATTGTGCAAGAAATTGAAGTTTGACCATACTACCTAATGGTATATGCACAAACCAGATTTCGTGTTGAAGAATGAGATGCATACAATTCTCTGGGATTTTAAGATACAAACTGATCATCTAATCTCGGTCAGAAAACCAGATTAGAGATAGTAAAAAAAAGAAAAGAAAAAGAACCTGTCGAATTTGCCATCCTAGTGAACCACTGAGTGGAAATCAAAGAAAATGAAAAGAAAGACAATTACTTAGATCTTGCCAGAGAACTAAAAAAAGCTATGGAACTTCAAATTGACGGTTGATAATAATCGTAATTGGTGTAGTTAGAATGATTCCGAAAAGCTTGGTAAGGGGGTAGAAGAGTTGGAAATCGGAGGACAAGTCAAGACCACCCAAACTACAGCATTCAGATCGGCCATAACACAGGGAAGAGTCCTAGAGACTTGAGGAGACTTGCTGTTACTCAGACTCCAGTGAAAGACCATCAGCAAACGCTGGTGTGAAAAACTCACAAGAAATAATAATAATAATTATAACAATATGTCAGTGCCGACAGTGCATACATATCAGTCAAAGAATACAATAAAATAAACATAAAAAAGACCAAGAAATAGACATTGAAAAAATCTTTAAAAATGTTAAAATCTTTACCGTACCAGTTGGTAAAGACCCGTTGAAGGATTGTGAGAAACTGAAAATAAAGCTGAAAAATAAATGAATGAATAAATAAATAATAATACTCATCTACAAGTGTGGCGACTACTGATGAGTTTAATTTAGTCATCGTGTTTTGTTTTTTTTTTCTATTTGTGACCCGCTTAAGACTCTTATTTAAGAAAACTAGGTCACGTCTGTGTCAGGTGCGCAAATTTTAAACAACCACAATACACTACCCATAATAAAAACGTCGAAACAAAATATAACGTAATGCAGGACGAAGGCAACATGCCTGAGTGTCATGATCAGTAGGTGATCTCTTGATAGCCAACATGGGAGACCTGATGGTCATTCTGAGAATGTTGGCTGTTCTTTTTTCACGTACACGAACGACGATCTAAAGAACTACACAAATCAGAGACGCAACACAAAACATGGACAAGGGAATATAACCATCATGCACTGTACTGCTATTTTAAGAGCAATCCTACACCAAGACGATATACGAAAAGAATGATAGCGATCTGGCAAGAATGCGTTAGTTTTCAGACAACAAGCCAAAGACTTGCTGACCAAGTTAGGACAATAATAAAGAAAGTTTGGTTTTCTAACCTTGAAATACAAGAAATACGTCAGAAAACAAATAATGAACAAGACACTTATACAATATCAGACACACCAAGTATTGACAAGCAAGAACAGTATCACCGAAAGGAATTGCCAACTGCTGAAAATAGAAACACCACACACCCAAATATCACAGAGCATAAATAATAAATTTAGAAAATTTAAAGAGAATTATGGATGGAAAAAAAGACCACCTTACCATCATTAGTCAAGACGAAAAAGGAAAAAAATAAATCTTGTATTAATATATATCAACGAAAAATAAACGAATTAAATAAACTTATCAATGCAGGAGCGAAATTAGTTTGATAGAAAATCGGGGCCCCATTAAAGAGCACGAACAAAAAATCAAAACATGAATGGGAAATTAGACTGGAAATGCAGATAAGAAATCTACGAAAACAGGCAGAAATGATAAAACAAAAAACGCTGGAACATGGGACAAAAAGGAAAAAAGCAACACAAGAAAAAATGACAATATAACTTGGGGGAATAAACCAGAAAGTACTGCCGAAAGAAGGAAGCTTAAAAAGATATCAACAAAGAGTAAAACAATTCAGACAAAACAGGACATTCTAAAACAACGAAAGAAAATTCTACCCATAATAATTATAATAATAAAAAAAGAGAGAACTTGTAAAATTGTGGACTTTGGTGTCCGACTGACCACAGAGTAGAGGTGAAAAAATGAAAAGAAGGACAAGTACCTTGACCTTGCTAGGGAATTGAAAAACTGTGGAACAGGAAAGCGACGTTTATTCCAATTGTAATTAGTGCTCTTGGTACAGTCACCAAAGGATTATTAAAGTGACTGGAGAACTTGGAAATAACAGGACGAGTGGAAACCATCCCAACTACTGCATTATTGAGATCTACCAGAATATTGAGAAGAGTCCTGGAGACTTGAGGAGAATTGCTGTCACTCAAACTTCAGTGAAACACCATCAGCTAACGCTGATGTGAAAACTCTCAAACTGTAAATAATGATTAAAATTATAATAATGCAAACTATAAGAATATACCGCCAGGAAATAGGAATGGAATTTGGGATTTAAAAATGTGCCAAGCTAATAATGAAAAAGGGAAAAGAGAAACAGCAGAAGGACAGAATTATAGAATCAAGAGGAGCGTCAGAACACTTGGAGAAAAAGAAAATTACAACAACTCGGGAATATTAGAAACGGACATCATCACACAGAAAAGAGTGCGGAAGAAGAACAAGAAAATTTAGCGTGAAAGGTGATCCACTAGGAATTGTGCAAGAGATTAAAGTTTGACCGTACTAACAAATGCACTAACCAGAATCCGTACTCGAAAATGAGACACATAAAATCCCTGGGATTTGGAGATACAAACGGTATCAGAAGACCTGACATTGTGTTAATTAGCAGAAAGAAAAGAACTTGTCATCTCGTGGATTTTGATGTTTAAGCGGACCACAGCGTGAAAATAAAAGAAAGCAAAAAGATAAACAAAAACTTTGATCTTGCTAGAGGACTGAAAAAACTATGGTACATGAAGGTAACTGTAGTTGGCGCATTTGGGTTATTTGTTCGCATACAGTTATATAGTACTAAATATTCCTTTCTACTAAAAAATATGTTGCAGACTATCATATGGTTTTAAGTATTTCTATTAAACAATAATTTTCAAACTGATCTATTTTATGCATAGATCTGACCCTAATGGGCCTGCTCCGGGTCCAAATAAACCTGGGAATAATTACAATCAAGTGTATGTGTGTGTGTGTGTGTGTGTGTGTGTAAAATGAACAAAAGTGATAGGACAAATTAAAATAATATTCTATTCTCAAAAATACTAAGAATTTAATCAATACTAAGAATAACAATACTCACAGAAAATTTAAGACTGGGGTCTGCGCTATCCAATGTCGGGATTATAATTTTTAAAATACTTGGATGAAACATCTCGAAATCTTCAAAAACGAATTTACAAACACAAAAGGGATTAGATAAAAGGAAAAGTAATTAATGGTACGTTCAGACATAATTTAGAAACAAATCACAATTTTGATTATAAAGATCACGAAATGTTAATTTATATACATTATAAAAAACGCCGGAAAATTGCTGAATCTAGCATCTTTTTTAACTACAACACAATCAAACAAACTTTTTCAATTTATCTCCCTATCTAGTCAAATTAGTGCTAAAAATTTACATCTCTCTCATTCAAAATAGTTTGGTTTCATCAAGGATAGATTGATAGATAGAAACAGACTGACATTGATAGAAATGAAAGTGATATGAAATGGTTGAAATAGGTTAATATGAACAGAATGAGATAGATAGATAGATAGACAGATAGATAGATATGAACGCATAATTTTTTTCAAGGAAATATGCTATTTTTAAAAAAATAAATTTTTGAACATTTTTTTAAACAGAACACCACTAACTCAAATAGCACTTTTAAAACTTTTTCATTTTTTCGTTTCAGTCAACCAATAAGAAATTTAATTTAAAAAAGTTCAGAAGACACTGTTACGGTACCTATGAATACGTCGATTCCACAAACTTTTGAAAATAAGGTGATTTACAGAGGACAAGACAAATGACAATGACAAGTGGGTAAGTTTATTAGGCTTAGGCCTTTATTGAACGAATCGTACACGAAATGTGTGCATAGGTGTAGAATCGCTGTTGTTGTATAATGTCTATGTAGTCTCTACGGCGTTGAGAGTCGATGCTGTCAAAAGGCGTAGACTCGGCTGTCTATAAGTTCTTGGCGACAGCGAATCTAGAAGATCAGGACGGTCTCAGTGCTTGATGAAGGTCGTAGGTGAAGCAGCATGGTCACAAATCTGGAGACGGTCAAAGAAGTGGACGCATGTGCAGTAGAGGCTGGATGATTGATGTCTAGGTTTATTCAGTCCTTTTTAAACCGGGTATGTATGTCGACGTGACCTCGAAGTACTGATGATTTGGTCTGTTGCAATGGAAAATGCAGATGTCTGCTGCTTGGTGATGCAGGTGTCTGCTGCTTGGTGATGCTGGTGTCTGGTGCTAGGTGATGCCGGAACAGGTGCTGTAGATTTGCTGCAAGTCTGGCTGACTGCTGCGTTGACATCTCGTGGTATCTGCAAAAGGGAGTTGGAGAGGAGATTCTATGAAGACTTTCTGAAATAGCTCTTAAAAGAGCAGGTTATGACTTTCATAAATTAGCACTGAAAATAGCTGTTTGAGAGAGGTTGGAAGCTAGCATTGGCTGTTCTGAGTCTACGACTGTGATTGGCTGGATTCCACGTCGACCGCTGGCTGCTATCTTCTGACCGCTGGGAGAGGTGCAGATCCCTCCTCTCGAGGCACGTATACCCACGTCGCTGCTTGCTTAGTCAGTAACTGCTGTGTTTATATAGAAGTAACCTGCTGCGTACTTTATGGTTTGAGTGAAGTAAATTTTGTGTTGCCAAAGACAGGAAGTCTCTCTTTTAAATATAATACTGGTATATCTCATTATACCACTGTAAATTTGACATTTTTCTGCTTGAAGTCGAACCTAGATTTCCCATATTTAAACCTACGTTTCTATTTGAGCTGATTAACACATTACTCGGTGGTTACTGAAAGAGAAGACCGCTCATAATTTCAGTTTTAAAAGTAAAAATGTACGGAAAATTCTGGTTTTGAATTGGACAAAATATCTCCCTCTTGTCGGTGATTCGTCCCATAATTTATTAACTCTGGAGTTTTAGGATCGAATTAATATTTATTTTCCTTTAATCATATCTATTCCATATTAAAACTACAATGTCAAAATAGAAAAGAGTTCATATGTTTTAATCAAGATAGTACCATCATCTCATTTAATAGAGAGCTTCTGAAATGCATAGACTAGTTGTATCGATGGAAATGGACACTGCGACCCGAGTTGAAATCCCGGACGAAGCTGTTTGCATTTCACACTACACTAATACACTTGGGAATTATTCCCGCTTCAGCTATGGGTAAACGGTAACGCAGACCAGATGCTTTAACAACCAGTCTACGAGAAGGAAAACTCTGGATCCAAAGCTGTTAAAATCCGCTTAGAATTAACGTTGTGTTGAATTCTACTCGTGTGGAGGTGTTGGGTAAATATGTATACCTCGGTACCAATATCATATCAACTGAAAGCGATTCAATATAGGAAAAGCGTTGACTGCTATTGACCAGTTGCTGATCAAATGGATAAAATAAAAACAGGATAAAATAAAACAGGAGTTCTTCCAGCTATAGCTGAGTCATTACTAATGTATGGCGGCACCACTTGAACTCTGGCGAAACGCTCGGAGAAAAGGCTAGATGAGAACTACACAAGGATGCTGCCGGCTGTTTTGAACAAAGCCTGGAGAGCAGTAACCTACAAAACAGCAAAAGCTATCCGAGTAAAACGAACAAAACAATCAGAGCACTACTGGCAAAGTAAGGATAAACTAAGAAGCGACGTTCATCCATGAACTCTCACACATGGACACACCAGTGTTGGCCGACCAGCAAAATATTACATTTATCAGCTCTGTATAGACACTGAGTACCATATAGAGGACTTACCGAGAGAGATAGCCAATAGGGACAAAAGTGAGAAAGAATCAAATGAATCTGTGCTGTCGGTGCGCTTTAATGATGACGTACTCTGAATCAATGTATAAAATATCAAAAAAATTAGTGTAATAAAACTAAGAAAATTGATCATATGTCTACAAAATAAACAGTATCAAAAATTTATCTTTAAAAATGCTTTTTAAGATATTAATGCTCACCATATATAGTTTTGTAGAAAAACGCTTGAAGTTTATTAATTCAACTTGCAGTTGATTCATAGTTGATTCATTTTCAACTGTTTCCACGAAATTTTCCAAGTAATCAAGTGTGGAATATGAAACTTTGGACAATAAAAATCCACAACTTTGAGGTAGATTGCACATGCTCCAATTGTTTTTTTGTTGTTTTTTTTTTGTTTTTTTTTCGAGATTTTTCCTTTGATACAAATATCCTATTTTTACAATATTTTTGTACAAATCATAGATTGTCAAATTGGTGGTTAAAATTTCCCTATGAATCCAACTATTCTCTTTCCTGCTATCGGTAAATAGTAGCGGAGAATATGCTTTTTAGCCTTGGTATGGCAACCAGTCTAGGAGAAGGAAAACATGATTTAGAAACAGCTGTAGACCTTAAGAGGGATGGGCCTCGCCAGACAATTCGTACCCAAGATACGCTACATAAGTAACACCCTCATGACCAAACCAGGTTGCTTACCCTACCGACTGTTGCAAAGTTCACATCAAAGTACTGAGCTGGCTCATCTCTATTAAACTTCATTGATATGGTGAGAACCGGGGCCAAAATGACTCGACCTTAAGTTAAGCTTGTTGTTTTTGTTTGATTTGATTATTTTTCTATAATTTTTATATCCAATATTTCTTCTTTGTTTTTGTTTTGTTTAGTGTGGGTGTTGTTGCTGCTGTTGTTTTTCTTCTTTTTTTTCAGAACGAATTTCCTGCTTTTGTTTAAAGACATCTTGCAAAACTTCCTTTTTTTTTTATTTCGTTTGCATTTTAATGGAATATGGCCTATTTTGATATATAAATACCATGCAGGCTAAGATGTTTTTAGATTTCGTTTTGCCAATTTTTTACCCAAAAACTTTCAAGTTGATCATGTGACAAAGAATTTCAGGTATCTTGAGTATGACACTAAACTGCATCTGATGACGAGGATCTAATTCTGGAGATCTGGGGATCGTCAGTATCGCTTCATTGCAATTGCTCCCGGGTGCACTCTGACCGAAAGTGCTAATACCGGTAAGGTTTGATCTTATTTCTTCGTTTAATGGCCTATCAAACTTTGTGGGGTATTTAATGCCAAAGCCATCCTTGTAGAAGAACAGCAGTGATACTGTTTACTCTATAGTTAGAGGGAAAAGGGGGCTCATACCTTTCGCAACGGTATTTGTTCGAAAGTGAACGTAATAGCTTGCCTGGAGTTCGAACTCACTTCGAGGCCGCAATCCAATACTTTAGCCATTATATTACTAATTAGTGTTCCATCTCTGGGTCAAATAGATCTGTTTAAAAATTATTCATATTCGATAGGACCGTATGCAAAAAAAAAAAAAAAAAAAAAAAAAGAAAGAAAAGAAAAAACCTTAAGAAAAATTACACGAAAAAATGTTAATATGAACGTAAAATGCTCGTAATTCTTTAGAAGAAAAATAACCACAGATGGGTTGACATGCCATTAAGATTTATCAATCAGTCAAAGAATTTTTAACATTTGAAACCAACACTGCATTTACAGATGGGTTTCTATTTTTTTTCAGTATTCTCTTGCTTGTAAAATCGACATTATTACTTGAATAATGATAAAAAAAAGAATAAAGAACTATTTCATGAGTGAGTAAGTTAATAACGGTAATCAGCGCCAGTGGTCAGGATTCAAACCCATGAAAAAGTTCTGATTTTGAATTCTGATTTTCAAGACAAGCAGACCTTTACCACACGGTGCAATATAATCTTATAACTCATATTTTCTGATTTGACCCAGTGTTATACTAATCTAATCTTAGTAAATATCAATGACAGAAAATAATG
Source organism: Sepioteuthis lessoniana (assembly GCA_963585895.1). Lineage (NCBI taxonomy): Eukaryota > Metazoa > Mollusca > Cephalopoda > Myopsida > Loliginidae > Sepioteuthis > Sepioteuthis lessoniana. The sequence goes on along the minus strand of OY757914.1, from coordinate 60,359,227 downwards.
CCTTATCGAATTTGAATTTGACCTGTGATAATTATTCTTGAGTATAACTATCGTGTATTGAATGATGTAAAAATTAGTCTGCTCATTTTCAATGGGCTCTCTTCCAACCCAGGTAATACCTGCCACTTTTTTTAAAGAAGTAAGGTCTTGGTTTATTGGCCAAAGAAAGAGGCGTGTCGAAAGAGAAATGCTGACAAAAACGAGCAATTTTTGCAAAGCAATATTGCTTCTTGCAGGTCCCTCAATTTACACTGACTATATGTCAAATTCCAGTACTGTTGGGGTTGGGAATAAATACTTCTATATCTATTTGCGTATATATGCGTACTAGTGAGTGAATATATTCGTGTGTGT